>BRKX01000015.1:45587028-46322861 GCA_026008535.1 Perilla frutescens
TTCTTTACTCTTTCTTCTCTGTGTTTCCATTTATATTATATGTTTAAGTACTTTAATTAGTTCAAGCACTTTAATCGGTTGTCTAGATAGCATTTAGGAGTTAAATTCTAGTACTTAGTTAGTTAAATATTAAATCTCTGTGGATACGACCTTGTTCACCGCTATCCTATAAGCCTCGCTGTACACTTGCAGTTTAGGTGAAAATAAATACCGAACAAGTTTTTTGCGCCGTTGCCGGGGATTTAATTTTAATTGCTAATATTAGAATAAAATTTCTTGTGCTAATTTAGATTTTTTTTTTCTTTTTTTTTTCTTTTTTTTTTTCGTTCAGTGTCTTTTGGTGTTTGTAGGAGTGTGAGACATGGCTACCAGCAGTTATCTGTGGCATGGAGACTATCAATTCCGGAATCTGAGAGATGCTGCAGAGATTCACAAGATAAACCTCATCTCGAGATTGGCAACACAGCTGTCTACCCTAACTTCAACAGTCAGCAAATTTGATGCACTTATCCAATCAAGATCCATGGCGTGCACGATTCAACCTTGGGAAAGTGTGAACCATGGAATTCCAAGGACTTTTGGTAATAATTACCAAGGTGGTGGTCTATACCACCAAGGTAATACACCAACTATGGATGAGTTGCTGATGGAGTTTATGGAAAGAACTGAGAAGTACATGGGGGAGACAGAAGCTCGATGTGAAAAGCTGGAGAGCATAATTGGATCTATGGGAACACAATTCAAGATAATGGAGATCCAAATGCGACAACTATCTAACATCATTGAATGCCAACGACAACCTGTTCAACTTCCAAGAACTACAAATGAACGCCCTCCCTTGCTCTTAGAGGACGACGAACATGTGGAGATTTCAGAAGATAGTTTGGGGGAGCCGGAGGAAGTAAACATGCCATCCGCACCAGCTCCTATAGTCCTTCAAGACACTTCAATTTTATCTTCTCAAAGAAGACAACTGACGGGGGAGTATGATGTGCTGCAAATGCCGGAGACTTGCAATGTCATAATTTCAAGGAAGTTACAGGCCTACCAAACAATAGGGGAGTCTCACTCGGCACCATATTTCTTTTCTTCTCCTAATCTAAATTCTCTTTATGTGAACTTTTCTAATTTGGAGTATTATGACTCTTGTGATGAGAGTTTTGTGATGCAGGATATTCCAAAGACGAAAGGTGAATTCTACACTTGGAGAGATTGGAAAGAAAAGGATGTGATGAAGGTTAGCCGAAGAAATGTGCATTCTAGCTCTGAGCACCAAAAGACAATGGCCGCCGTCCAGCTGGCGGATCCGTGATTTCAAATAGGTCGTCTGGCTAAAGACGTTAAAATAAGCGCTTGTTGGGAGGCAACCCAATGTTTTAGTTTCTTTTTCTTTTGTTTAGTTTTTTTTTATTTATGTTTTCACTTGTATTTCTGAGTTGTGCAGGTAAAGAACGGATGGATGCTGGAATATGGGGGATATCAAATCAATCAACTTGTCTTTCGACAAGTTTGGGGGAGGACATTGAACCCGTAAGGACATCCCTGTGATCGTTGTAAGTGGTTGACGACACCTACATGCATTCTTACAAACTTATTCCATCCCGTGGATTTGAATAAGTTTGGAGGGATGTGTACTTGTGGTGTCTAGACCTTTATTTTATTTTACCTGCTTTACGTGTTTAGTTTTTGTTTTTGTTTTCCGGAAAGTTTGAAAATTTTTGAATTTTGGTCTTGAATTTTACTTGGGATTTTGATGATATATGCTTTATGGTTTATGGTTTAGTACTTATAATTAAGATATTTGATTGGGGATGATTTGAGCACGTATAGCATGATTTGAATGAGCATGTGTTTTGGAGTTCTTCGAGCTTTATTTTGTCCAATGTTGAGCTGTGAGATTTTTGAGCCTATAAGACTTTTGTCTTAATTTTTGTTCTTGTGTGTTGGTTGTCTATGCACTTTTTTCTCTAGAACTTGCATGTCGTCTTGCTTGAGATTGAGTTTCTGTGCTTGAAAATAGGAGATGATAATAGGCCATCTTTTCTTTAGCCATTTATCCCATACACTGTCCTAAATTCATTATATTCATTTGCGAGCCCTCTTGTGCCTAATTGCCTTTTCTTTGGAAGCCTATTTGGGATGTCATTTGTTGATTCTTGTGGAGAAATAGGAAGAAGGGTAAGGAATTATGGAGTTGGGATGGAAAAAAAATGGTGATAATTGGTGAATTTTTGTTGGTGCACAAAAAAAAATGCTTTGTGAGTGTTGAAAAGAAAAAAAAATGAAAAGAGCACAAAAAGAAAAAAAATGTGAAAAGTGCCAATAAAAAGAAATAAAGAAAAGAGACCAAAGGTCCATGTAGTTCAATGATTCGATGAGTGCTTACCCTTATTTTATCACACTTTGAGTGTTTGAACGAAACACAGACCGGTGAGGATCATTGGCTTGAATTTTGCTCGTTGAAATCTATCACATGTGTTTATGATTTGAGTGTTGTTCTTGTTTTTGTCATTCCTAATTAGAATTTCGAGGTTATAGATGCTAGATTATAAATTGTGGAGTTGTGTATTGTTTGAATTCCATGTTTGGTTTTTGTTCTTTGTTTGGGGACAAACAATGTTTTAAGTTTGGGGGAGTTGATAACATCATATTTTAAATGTATTTTGAGGTACATTTGAGTGGTATTTGATGGGCATTGCATGCATGAAGTGTTGAGTTTTGCATAGTTTTCTATGTTTTGTGCAATGTCACGTGTTTGTTCATTGTGAAGGGAATTAATGTCATTTTTTGTGTGGACCTCAAATGAGTGTGGGAACACCCTAGAAAGATGGGAAATCAAGTTAGGAACGCATTGCAAAAAGAATCGGGTCAATCGGACGAGAAACGAGTGAGAACGAAGCAAAACAGTGAAAGGTTGCCGGACTGCCACGTGGACTCGCGACCAGGGAGAAAATTCACGACCGGGTCGCGAATTTTGCTCTTCGGACCCCCCTCCTAGTCGCGAGCAGGCAGGAATATGCCACGTGGACTCGCGACCACACCCGCGACCGACCCGGTCGCGAGCGAGGTCGCGAGTGAAGCTCTGGGAGTCCGATTTTTGGCCTATTTTGGCCCGTTTTCTTTCCTTTTTCGACTGGGATACTTCCAACACTATATATACCTCCTCAAACACGAAAATTGGGATATCAAAACCCTACCATAACACCAAAAACCACAACAACACACACCATATTCCTCTCTTAAACACAGAGATAGAGAGTTGCAGAGAAGAACACGGAGAGCAAGACCAAGAGATTCAAGCCAAGCAAGAATAGAGACAGAATAATTACTTCCGGGTTTTATTTATCTTTATTTCTGTTAGACATGATTTCTTGTTGGATTTTAGTTTTCTATATTTATATGGATAGCTAAACCCTAGTTTTCTAGGGTTGGATGATGAATTGTTTATGAAGTTTATTTTATTGGTTTTATCATATTTCCTATGACTTTATCTTGATCTTTGATTACTCTTGTTTTTATCTGTATTGTTTAACTGATCACTAAATGATACAATTTGATGTGTTAATTCATAAATCGAGAGAGGAGTTTTAACACTTGATTTGGAGTAATTAACTCATTAATCAATAACACTCGAGAGGGTTGAGGTTAATTGAGAGAACAATAGACCCTAGGAGCCATTAGGAGTTGCATGCTAGGCATTGAACGGAGACGTTAATACTAGTTGTGTGATCCACGCTTTAGGCACTTCGAGAGAAGGTTTAAGGTATAATTGTGGTTGTTCTAGCTAGATTTAAGTCCCTACATAGGTGTGTAATGAAACAAGTAAATAAATGGATTAGATAAGGATTCTCCAACTCTAGAATTCGTCTTTCTCCGTTGTTTCTTCTTTACTCTTTCTTCTCTGTGCTTCCATTTATATTATATGTTTAAGTACTTTAATTAGTTCAAGCACTTTAATCGGTTGTCTAGATAGCATTTAGGAGTTAAGTTCTAGTACTTAGTTAGTTAAATATTAAATCTCTGTGGATACGACCTTGTTCACCGCTATCCTATAAGCCTCGCTGTACACTTGCAGTTTAGGTGAAAATAAATACCGAACAGTATTATACCAATGTTCTGCTAAAGCCAACCACTTACTCCACTATTTTGGGTATGTAGAAGTCATGCACCTGAGATAGGTTTCTAGACATTGATTGAGTCTTTCTGTCTGTCCATCAGACTGAGGATGGTAAGAAGAAGAAAAGTTTAAGTAACCCCCCAACACCCTAAATAGTTTCTTCTAAAAGTTGTTGGTGATTACTCTGTCTCTATTAGAGATAATACTAACTAGTAGGCCATGTAGTTTGTGGACATTTTCTAGTAATGATGTATCCACCAATTGTGATGTGAAGGGATATGATAGAGCTATGAAGTGGCCAAACTTTGTGAGTCTGTCTATCACTACCATCACTACATCTTTTCCATTTAATTTAGGTAGCCCTTCCACAAAATCCATAGAAATGTGACTCCAAGGTTGATCAGGAATTGGCAAGGGTTGTAGTAACCCTAGCATAGCACCCTGATTTGGCTTATTCATAGAGAAAGTATCACAAGTGTTAACCAGCTGCAGATCATCTTGCTTCATCTTCGGCCAGAAAAAAAAATCATTTTCAACCTCATGTAAGTCTCATTGACTCCAGAATGCCCACCATAAGCAGAATTATGCATAGTATCAAATAACTTATGCCTTAGATCAGTGTTATGATCAACTCTACCCTTCATTTGTACCTAATGAGCCCTCCTGTCATGGAAAAATTTAGGTGGGAATCTAAGTCTTCTAATAGTGAATCTCTAAGTTGAGTGAAATAGTCACCTCCCTTGTAACTATCATTAATCTCCTGAACCCAACCAAGTGAAATAGTACTGATAGACATACAATTAATAGGATCATCTTGCCTCTTAGAGAGGGCATCAACTGCCATGTTCTCAATTACCTTCTTGTAGATAATCTTATAATCCAATCCCAGTAACTTGGTTATCCATCTCTGCTGCACATGATTCATAAATTTATGATCCAATAAGTGTTTCAGAGCTTGTTGATCAGTATTGATAATGAATTTGTGCCCAATTAAGTAGTGTCGTCATTTTTTAATAGCCATCAATATAGCAAGAAACTCTCTTTCATAAATGGAGAGAGCTTGATTTCTGGGACATAGATTCTTACTTAGAAATACAATAAGCATGTTGTTCTGCATCAAAACTGTTCCCACTTCTAGTCCACTTGCACCAGTTTCTAAGATAAAAGGTTAAGAGAAGTATGGTAATGCTAAAATTGGGGCTTATGTCATTGCTTCCTTAAGTGAAGTAAAAGCCTTCTCAGCCTCTATGTTCCAATGGAAATTGTTCTTTTTCTAAATAAATTGTATAAATGAAAAAGGAAAAAGAAAAAAGTGACATAAACCCAGAAGTCCCGGATATCACATACTGATAGCTAAGGGGACCGAGGCCTCACTAAAACCCATATGGAAAATCCATTATGGAACCATATGGGAAAAAGAGTACCTCTTTAGTGAAAACAAAAATAACCAGGTCCACAAAAGTCCTAAGAAACAGCATCCACAATACAAGAAATATCAGAAAACTAAAAACCAGAATGAACACTAGGAGAAGCTAATAAATAAGCAACACTATTACCCTCCTGAAAGATATGAGAAACATAAAAAATAATTCTACTAACAAAATCAATGACCCTTCGCCAACGCCCTTTAACAATCTAAGAGGCCTGCAAACTTCTTGAAGCAAGTAAGAAAACCACATAAACCGAGTCAGCCTCTAGCCAAATGAATTCTAGAGATAATTCTTGAACCCACTTCAGCGCAATAATAACAACCAAAAGTTCAGCAAGGAATACAAACCCAACACCTTCTGAAGTATGGAAACAACACATGATCGAACCGTATGGGTGATGAAAGACCCCGCTTGTAGAAATGCAACCCGGCATACCCAGAGAAGAACTGTCAGTATTGATTTTAACCCAGCCCGAAGGAGGCGGCCTCCAACTGACCGAGATGGCCGATCGAGGTGGAGCTGTCCTCGGAACAACCTTTAACTTTTTTAAGATCACCAAATCTTCTACATCATTCCTCATAAACCCTTTATTTCCATGCATAAATGCAACTCACGAAGCGCGGTTCCAACCGAAAAAATAATCATCAGAGAAGTCGGATGAATCCCATCAAAAATAGCCTTGTTCCTTATAGTCTAAATGTACCAAATAATATGCACCACTGCCACTTTCCAGAGTAAAAGGACTTGAGAACTAAAAGAACCCCTCATAAATTGCACAAAGGCCTCATGAATTGATGCCGCACGGATGTCATCCATCTGAAAGGAAGTAAAAAGCCAACGCCACACAATTTTAACCAAAGAACACTCACAAAACAAATGATCAACCGTTTCAGCATCTCCAAAACACATAACACATCTGTACGGTCCAATAAACCCATACAAAGTATCCGACATTGGCAGCCTAGAGAATAATAAACGCTAAATCACCAACGAACGATGGCATGGGATTTTAGAATTCCAGATCCAGCTTGCCCATCTAACAGTCAGAAACCTTGGCTTTGTGTGCATTCGAGCAAGCCTGGCCATAACATTTCCATGCATAGACTTTGACCACATTCATTCGTCAATACCAGAAATAATAGGCACATGTAACATATCATGCATCACGTCCGAGTAGGTATGTGCAAATGCATGTGTGAATTGCTAAACTCCATTACAGAGGAAGTCGCCAACTTTTTCCTCAAAGTTCTCGTAAATATGAAGAGGAATTTGGAGACGATCCACAATAATATACCCGAGCTAGTTGACATGCCAGAAATCAACTTGAGAACCATCGCCAACCACACAGTAAGATTCCATGAGAAGATCCTGAACGTGATGACGTATCCCAGGCCAGATCGAAGAAAACGCAACACGTTTTACTTTTTAAGGAGTTGGTAAAAATATAGAATGAACAAGTTGCATAACTTGAGATTCCGACATAATAAGACCCCATCAAGCTTTATTAAAAGGCCTCGATTCATTTCTTTGAAAGAAGAGACACCGAGACCGCCCTCTTCAACCATTGCATACGTGCGTAACCAACTAACCACCGTGGAAGAACGAACATTAATATCGTCCTTTCATAGGTAATTTCGAGCAGCCGAATCAAGTTTCTGAACCAAGGTAATGGGCCAACGATAAATCATCATTGAATCAATTTCTGAACTCATAATAACTGATTTAATACAACATAGTAAGAGGCTTATTGATTAAGCCATAACTCTTAATGAATTTTCTATAGTAGCCAATTAGGCCCAGAAATCCTCTAAGTTTCTTTACGTTCTCAGGATTGGGCCATATCAACATGCTTTCGATTTTGCTAGGATCAGTTGAAACTCCCTCATAACTGATGATATGACCAAGGTACTCAATGCTAGTTTGGCCAAACAAGTACTTAGATTTTCAAGCAAACAGGGCATGTTTCTTTAGTAATGAAAAGACTTCTTTGAGATGCAACAAATGCTTTTCCCAACTCTTATTGTAAATAAGTATATCATAACAAAAACCAGAACAAATTTTCTCAAACAACTGTTGAATACATGATTCATGAGGGATTAAAAGGTAGTAGGTGCATTACAGAGGCCGAATGGAATTATCAGGAACTCATAATGGTCATTATGAGTGCTGAATCATGTGAGATATCTGTGCTCAGGTTGCATGAGAATTTAAAAGTAGTCTGACCTCAAATCAATCTTAGAAAAATATCTTGATCCATTCATCCATTCAACTCATCCAAAATCTCATCTATAATAGAAATGTGGTACTCATGCTTAACAGTAATGCCATTTAGGTATCTATAATCCACACACATTCTCCATGTCCTATCTTTTTTCTTAACTAGTAGGACTGGGGAAACAAAAGGGCTTTTGCTATGTTGAATCACCCCAGACTCCAGTAGCTCCTTAATTATTTTCTTAATTTCATCTTTATACTTATGAAGGAACTTGTAAGGATGTTTGCTATCTGGGATCACTCCTCGGCTTGAGTGTGATTTGATGCTCAACTCTTCTGGATGGAGGTAATCCATGTGGCTCTTGAAACATATCCTCATACTCATAAATTAATTTTTGTAGTTTCAGATTCTCTGGCTGATTAGGCTTAGAAACTGAGATCATAAATAGATCCTCAATATCTTCTCTGGCTTGGGTATATATCATTTTATAGAGGGAATGATATGAAATAAGTTAGCATACAGCTTGTGACTTGTTAGAAAATAGTTGCACTTTGTTATCTTTCCAATGAATAAATATTGTCATGCTCTCGTAGTCCAACTCAATGGGAGAGCAGGCCTTGAGCCAATCACCACCTAAAATTATGTTACAACCTTAATATTGTAACAATCTCAGTGAGTGGTTGAGATTGTGCCCCTGCAGCTTCCACTCAAACTTTTCAGCTTGAGAATAGTTGATAAGTCCTTGCCCATTGACTACTTTAATGAACATGGGCGGTGCTCTGTCAATCTTACACCCTAACTTCTGGGTTGTAGATTTTTTAATGAAACTCAAAGTGCTACTAGTATCTACTAGGATCTGTAGTGGTTGTCCCTGATAAGAGTCTATAAACTTGAGATTGGTTATACTATCATCACTTTTAAAGGTATTGAGAGATATCAAGACTTCCTCAGCTGAGTCATCTGCAATAGTGTCATCACTCATGTCTTCCTTAGATTTCAAATAAATAAACTCTTCTTCCTCTTCCATCATCATCATATAGTTGATTTTGTATTTGCATATGTGCCCCATAATATATTTCTCATCACAATTATAACACAAGCCCCAAGCCCTTCTTTCTGACATTTATACTGAGGTAAGAAGCTTGACAAGTGTCCTTTGATTCTGAGCTGGTATGACATTAGTGGACCAAGGTTGAATGGATACTGATGGGGATAGGGCTCTGGTAGGATAACTACCCCAGTTACTGTTATGTGGTCTATTATTCCTTTTTTTGTCAAGGCATCAATAGTAACCAATTGGTGTCTACCCAACTCAATAGCTTGTTCCAAAGTAGTAGCATTGAACATCCTAACTGCAAATCTTAGTTCTTCACTTAGGCCACTTAAGAAGCTTGCATTAAAATAGGTCTCTGAGTAAGTCAATTGCCAAGGAGTGCCATGCATTCATTCAACTCTAGAATTTTTCCACATAATCTGAATAGTTCCCAGTGTATCTAAGCTTGTTAAACTCTACGACAATGTTATCTTCCATCAAATCCTCAAATCTAGCTAACACAATTTCCACAAATTGTAACCATGTGAGGTTAAGGTGTTTAGAACTGCAAGATTGATACCACCACGATATGTTACCTTCAAAATTCATAGTGGTTAATGCTATATTTTGATCATCAGAAATGTTAGTGAACATCTTAAAATAACCGTTACACCTCAGTATCCAGATTGTGGGCAATGAGTCATCAAACTTGGGAAATTCGACCTTTGGTAGAAGAGCAAAGATCGGAACTCTAAAGTTATCTACCAGCTACCTATTTCTCACCGAAGATGGGGTTCTAGATTGAGCACCTCCTTCCACAAAATTTTGAAGAGGGTTTGTAGGGCTCCGTAAATTTAAAGCATTTCACTATTTCTAATTGATTTTTAAATATTAAACTATTAAATCCTATAAGTCGCGCTAAATTATTAATATATGTTTTATTATGTATGATCGAGTAAATGTTATATTTATTTATATTGATTTAAGCTCAATCTCTATTTTCTTCACATGGTCCAGGGTATTTTATTCAAAACCCAAGTAATTTTCGAAGCCCATTGTTTGAACCCTAAACCTAAATTACCATATCCAAGTAAATCAAGCTGTGGAAAGAAATCAATCCAAATTTCAACTTTTGCATTATTAATCCTAAATTTCTAGTATGAATAGAGGCCTCCTTTTATTAGGGGTGAGCAAAATGTCCCGAAAACTGAAAACCGAACCGAACCGAATTAATTCGGTTTTTTCGGTTCGGTTTTTTTAATAATTCGGTCCGGTTCGGGAAATTTTTAAATAGAAAATCGGGTTTCGGGTTCGGTTCGGTCCAGACGGAAAATACCCGATCTGGACCGAAAACCGAATTTATATATATATAATAAAATATTAAATAAAAAGTCTAAAATATTTAGTGAAACACATTAACAAAATAAGCGGGCAGTCTGCCGCACTAGAGTCTGGTCTGGGGAGCCCTAATTTCAAGCCGTGTCGTCTTCTACTCTTCTTCCTCTTTTTCTCTTTCGCCACTCGTCGATTCTCGCTGCGACTCTTCCACTCACTGCCAGCCATATCACAGCAAATCAAATTTGATTAAGAAAATTTATCTTGACAAATTAGCAATGTTCAATTTGATTTAGTACTGTTGGTCAGTCTTGCCGTCTTGGTTCAGCTAAAAGCCTCTCTACTGCTGTCAATTATTTAATTAGATTTGTAACCATTTTTTTTTGTTTTAGTTGATTTTTAATTTTTATTTTTTTATCTTATTATTGTAGATGTCTCTACAACTCAATGATGAATCACCACCCAAAGGCGAAGATGGTAGCTCATCTCAACTTTCATCGACTCAAACGGAATCTGTTGCACTTTCACAAACGAAGAAACGAAAAGCTATGGATCCAAGGTCAGATGTTTGGGACCACTTTTTACCCTTTAAAAATGCTAATGATGAAAGAAAAGCACGTTGCAACTATTGTAAGAAAGAATTTGTTGCTGATCCAATAAAAAATGGTACAAGTTCGATGGGAAAACACATTGATAGATGTAGAAAAAAGCCTACTGGAGTTAACCTTTCCCAAACACAAATAAATGTGCATTTCGGAGAAAGCCTAGGTGTTTGGAAATTTGATCAGGAATCTATTAGAAAAGCTTTAGCTCATATGCTGATTGTTGATGAGTTAGCTTTTAAGTTTGTTGAGAATGAGGGCTTCAAATACTTTATGTCTGTTGCTTGTCCTAGATTTCAAATTCCTTCTAGGTGGACTGTGTCGCGTGATGTGTTTCAAGTATATATGGATGAAAAGAATTTATTGAAAGCATTATTCAAATCCACCAACCAGAGGGTTTGTCTTACCACTGATTCATGGACTTCAATTCAAAGATTGAATTATATGTGTCTTACTGCACATTATATTGATGCTGATTGGAAATTGCACAAAAAAATCATTAATTTTTGTACAATTTCTAGTCATAGGGGTAAAGACATTGGTTGGCAACTTGAGAAATGTTTGCATGAATGGGGGATCGATAGGGTGTTCACTATTACTGTTGATAATGCTGCTTCAAATAATACAGCATTGGATTATTTGAAAGAGCAAATGAGTGATTCAGAGTTTAGTGTTCACAAGTGCAAACATTTGCATATGAGATGTGTTGCTCATATAATTAATTTGGTGGTGGATGAAGGGTTGAAAGAGGTTGGAATTTCTGTGTTGAGGGTTAGAAATGCTGTGAGATTTGTTAGACAATCACCTGAAAGGTTGAAAAGATTTAAAGAATGTGCTGAACATGAAAAAATATCAACCAAGACTTTATTGTGTTTAGATGTTGCTACTCGTTGGAATTCGACATATTTGATGTTGGATGCAGCTTTGAAATTTGAAAAAGCATTCTCTAGGTTTGATTTGCAAGACCCTCATTATAGACTTGAGCTTGAAAGTGGTGATATAGGGGGGTACCCGATAAGGAGGATTGGTTGATTGCGAAAAGGATGCTTGGTTTTTTTAAAGTCTTTTACGATCTTACTTGCAGAATTTCTGGGTCTTTGTATGTGACATCTAACACACATTTTCGTGAAATTTATATGGTGCATCGTGTGTTGAGAGATTGGATGAAGAGTGCTGATAAGGACTTGGTTGCAATGACAAAGAACATGAAATCTAAATTTGACAAGTATTGGGGAAATCCAGAAAAAATGAATAGCTTGATATTCATTGCTCCTGCTTTCGACCCTCGATACAAGTTGAAATGGGTTTCATTTGCTCTTTGTGATATGTATGGTACTCATTTGGGTACCAAAATGACAAATGCGGTGAAAGAAGAGATATTGTCCTTGTATAGTGAGTACAAGAAGCCCACTGAAGGTGAGGGCATCGAACAAGGCTCAATTTCAATGCCAAATGATATTGATGTTGATGATTCTACTATTTTAGCATCAATAGAAGTCGATTCTGAGTATGTTCAGTTTTTGAATGGAAATGAGGGTGGTCAAAGCAAGACAGAGGTAGAGAAGTATTTCAATGAAGAGACCGAGGCACTTGGGACAAAATTTGATATTCTAGAGTGGTGGAAATTGAATGGGATTAGATTTCCTATTCTCTCTTTAATGGCTCGTGATGTTTTGGCAGTTCCTATATCCACTATAGCTTCAAAAGCAGCCTTTAGTGCTGGAAAACGAGTACTTGATCCCTTTAGGAGTTCATTAACTCCTAAAGTAATGCAGTCTCTCATATGTGGTCAGGATTGGCTTCGAAAAACTTTGACTCCCATTAATGTTGAAGAAATTCTTGAAGATGTTGATAAACTCGAGCAAGGTAATATTTTATTTTTAATTACATTTTTTTTATAAATACTACATAATTAATGACTATCTTCTTCTTCATTTGTAGGTTTGCGTGATTGCACTTGAAGCATCAATTGATTAGTTTCAAATTTCTTTTGCAAGAATATTGGATTTATTAGGCCTTAAAGAGTTTTACTCTTTGCATTTTGTTGTATTTCATTCAACATTGTTAGACTTTTTCTATTTGTAGTTTATTTGGGTTTGTTTTGTTGAAGTTTGCACATCTTTGGACTTTATTGTTTGTAAGGATTGTTTATTTGTATTCGTTGAACTTAAATCTTGATGATTAGCTAGTTTATTCTTGTACATATTTAATTATGAATGAGGAAAATTTAAAACAGGAAAACTGCTCAAAAAAAAAGAAAAATTCGGTTTAAAACCGGTTCGGTTCGGATATGAAATTCGGTTCGGTTCAGTTCCGTTTTTAGAAATTTCGGTTTTTTTCGGTTTTAGCATTTTCTGGACCGAACCGAACCGAAAAACCGAATGCTCACCCCTACCTTTCATCATATTTCTCACACCAACTCAAAGCTCTTATTCTTTCTAAACATTGAGTTTTCTCTACTCTCCTAAGTTTTGAGGTACCGCTCTATATTTTTTTCTGCAGTTTTCATTTCTTGTCATTGCGAATCTTGGTGGATGAGAGGTGAAAGTGAAAAGATTGATCTATTAAGTTGGTCAAAAAATATGTACTACTTATGTTTAATTTTATCATCATAGTCTCTTTAAATATAAATGCACACACATATGCCTATCTTTATTCTCAACCTTTTTCATATATATGAATATAGTTACACACGTTCACATATATATTTATATAATACACTTATATACGCACACACTCACGTAAACACACACACATACACACACACACACACATATATATATGTGTATGTGTGTGTATACACTTACTCACGCACACATAGTTACGTGAGTTTTTTAGATTATAAAGTACCGAGCCTAAAGGCTGATGTAAAAGTATAGGTTACATGAATTAAGTCTTTTCACATATTTTTCTGTTAAATTTATAGTTTGGATAACAGGAACTCCCCACTGAGTTTAAAAGAACTCGCCCCAATATTTTATTTTCCTTTCAGACAAGAGTTCGGACGATGTATGGGCGGACAAGATGTGATGATAGTGATCAAATGGTCAATCAAGATCAAATGAGAATATTTACATTATTTTATTTTTGAATTTATTTTAGGTAATAAATGTCAATTTATGATGTTAAACTTCCGTTGTATTTAAAGTAAACTATTTTATTAATGAAAAACACGAGTAACGTGTCTTTTTCTATTAAAGGTGAAATTAGGACGTTACAGGGTTTCCCAGGATTGATTCACTAGCCACCTTCTTCTTACATTTATCTTCTTTAAGAAATTGTATTTGCATGGAAGCTAAAAGATTAGATAGATGTTCAAGCTTACCCATCATGCCTTCTTGCATACTAGCCATAGATGTCATTTGTTATTTGAGCTTTAATTGCGCTGCATCTCTTTTCAAACTTTTTGCTTGCCATACTTGATCTAATTTCATTTGCCCCTCTTGCAGTTCTTTAAGGCGAGTGTTTTCAGCCATTTTCGAGGATCGAGTGCTCTGTATACAAACTGTTATAGTTTCAGCAGTAGCTCTAGCCTTCTTTTGTTTTCCCATACCTATTTTTGTAATTTTTATGATGAGATGTAAATATATTTAAGGTTGAAGTTAATAAAAATTGAGTTTTGGATAGAAATGATGGCGAGTACAAAAGAAAGAAGAGAAGCAGAAGAAGTAGGAAAGAACTTAAGGTAATTTCATTCATGCATATTCCATCCAAATATAAGTTTTAATTTTAGGGTTCACTAATTCCATTTTAGGGTATATATTTATTTTTTAAAAAATTAATTATTAAGCGCAGTATATGAGCCCATGCGTTAGCGTATGGCGAGTGCACTACGTGAAGCGACAGATAAAAAAAATAATTCAAAGAAATAATTATATATTTGTAAAAAATGAATAAATTAAAAAGTGGAAAAAAATTAAAAAGGGGGCACTGAAAAAAATTAAAAAGAAAAGAAAAATGAGAGGGACCACCTTTTAGGTCAAATAGAGATTCGTCTCACAAGAAATTAACTCAAAAATCAATTATATTAGTTAAAAAAATGAAATTAAATACTAAAAATTAATTATAAACTCTAATTGAGTGAAATAAATTCTAGATAATAATATAACATTATACTGCCAAAAGAAATTAAAATTAATGAAAAATGGAAGAAAAACTAATTATTTTGATATTTGAGAATGCAATTACCACACACAATTTTGGACTAACGAATATATAGGACTGTAGGAGTGGTAGATAAATTATTAAGAGGTAAATTTTTAAATAGCCATTTTGACTTAGTAAAAAATATTTTTAGCCACTATTTTAAAAAAATATGTTTCTAGGCACCTAGATAAAATAGCACTCTGTCGTGCAACAATGTAAAATTATAATACTGCATGAATACTGTAATACCCCAAAAGCATGAATTGGGCTTAAGTTATTTAAGTCAAACAAGATATAATCCAAATGTTATAAATTGAGTTGGACCCTTATAAATCCATTTCCGGCCCAATTTGAGCAAGCCCATCTAACTTGCTCCGCATAGCCCATTTAGCTTATTTTGTAAGTGATACACGTATCTCATACATGTCACTAGAGTTCTACAGGTGTTGGCTATCAGAGATGAATGCAGAATATCACCATGAATTCCTTCTTCTTTCCTGGAGTCACCTCCACCGATTTCTCTCTTTCCTTTACCATTTCCATGTCCAAACCTCAACCAAAATTCCCGAAATTCACAGCAGCCGCGTTGAGGCCAAAAGCTAAATTGAAGCCGCGTGACAGCTACGGTCAATGAAGAGGAGCGATCACCGTAGCTCAAAGGAGTTGAAATATCCTTAGTTATATTTAGGAAAGAACATAATTATGCAAAGGATCATGTCAATCACATATTACGATCCCGTCAATTACGACACAAATTAAATATCATTTATTACTCTCCCTTGTAAGAGATGGTATAAATACAGCCTTAACGGCACTTTAAGGGGAAAAAAAGACCCTACTTTCTACTTTGCTTTCATTCCACGCCGATTGTACGATTTTTTTTTGTTCATTTACTGTTCTTTAATCATCTCCGGCTACCATCGCTTTAGTCTATCCGACTCCGATCTATCGTTGTACAATTTACCCCCTACAATTTGGCACCAACCGTGGGGCCGGATTTAAGACTTTAGGCGATTTCATACGACGTTCACCGGAACAATGGATGGATCACGATACTCCAGGACGGACCTGAATCTGAAGGATACCGGCAACTGTCGCGACACCCCTCCGGAGTCAGATCTCCGCAGCAAGTTGCGGTCACGAACATCGCACGGGAAAAATCATACCATGTCAGAAGACGACGAGATCTTCTTCCAACTGACCAGACAGATCCAGATACAGACCGAGCAAATGGCTAAGCAAAACGAGCGGATGACCAAGTTCGCTGAGCAAATGAACGTTTTGCAGAAGCACAACCAAGAGCTTCAAGCCAGAATCGATAAGCAGGAGGCTCTCCATCCCCGGAACACACGTCAGGACGTGAATGAAGATGTCAGATCTGGCGTCGGGACCAAACACGGAACAGGCTATCATGGGCCAAATTCTATCCCTTTCATTCCGGCTAAAAAATTATCATTTACCGAAACCCTTGTTATTAATGTTGCAGGAACTAGCCAAACGACAAATGGGGCGTTCTACACCGAGATGGCCGATCGACCCCCGCCAGGGTTCGACCCAATCAATGAGCTCAGGGCAGAGCTCAAATCGGATCTAGACTCCCGACGTCTAAGATTCAAGAAGCCATATCCAAAATCCCAGGAGTCGCCCCCGACATACAAAAAGTCGACCGTAACAGTTATGCCGACTCACCGTTCACGAACCGGATAAACCAGGTGGCCCTACCTTCCCGTTACGCTCCTCCAACCATGAGGCTGTATGACGGATCTACCGATCCGGATGAACATATCGCTCACTACAAACAGAAGATCCATTCGGCATCAACCAACCCGGTGGACCTCGAAATTTGCATGTGCAGGAGCTTCGGCTCGACGCTAGAAGGAGCAGCTCTAACATGGTTCACTCGCCTCCCAGTTACCTCCATCGACAGCTTTGCCGAGCTCAACAACAAATTCATACAACATTTTGCCAGCAGCAGGAGATTAGCAAAGACGTCGGACGACCTATATTCGATCGAACAGGGCCGGGAAGAAACATTACGCAGCTATGTAGGACGCTTCAACAAGGAGAAAATCTTGATCACAGGCTGCAATGTCGACACAGCCATCACTGCTTTTAGAAAAGGTCTATTGAAGAACGGAGACCTATACAGAACATTGACTATGTTCCCGTGCCAGACCTTTGAAGACATCCTAAATAAGGCCCATGCACAAATTAAATGGGAGGACGATCAAGCACATCTCACCTCCCGATCAGCCAAAAATGACAGGTCAGATGCTCGTCCAGGACCGTACCGCCCGAGGGATGATAGGGATCGATTCGCCACTCCGTACAGCAAAATCAACCGACCCAGAAGATACGAGCAATGCCCACTTCCTGAGTACAGCTTGAACATCGAGCCAACGGAGGTCATTGAAGTTTTGAAGAAGCTCGGAAGTAAGGTTCAATGGCCACCTAAAATGAGAGCTCCAGACGCACAAAGAGATCGACGGTTATACTGCGAGTTCCATAGCGACCACGGCCACACAACTGAGAATTGTGTTGCCTTGAGGCTGGAGGTGATCGAGCTACTCAAAAGAGGATATTTGATCAGATTCCTTACCAACGAGGGACAAGAAAATTGGGCCAAACATGACGAAGCTCAGGCAGAGAAGGATTCAAAGCTGGTGGAGCCTCCCCAAATCCAACGTACGGTGGGTTGCATTACTGGAGGCTCTGAAGTTAGTGGAATCTCCAGGAACGCAGCCAAGAAACATTGCCGAGAGCTCCGACCAGACACAACCGTGCCGAGGAGGCTTACGCCACTTCCTCCTGTTGACATAAATTTCTCAAGCGAGGAGGCCTCCACCCTCGCCCATCCTCACCACGATGCTCTCATTATTTCAATCCTTATTGCTAATTGTCTTGTTCATCGTTCTTTAATTGATAATCGTAGCTCTGCTAACGTGATCTTCTTATCGACTATCAGGAACATGGAAATTAGTGAGGATGACATTGTGAAAAGGTGCACCACCCTGGTTGGCTTCAGTGGAGAATCAAAGTCTTTGATGGGTGAAATCATACTACCAGTTTACATCGAATGAATAAACAAGCAAACTAAGTTTACCGTGATCGACGCACCTTCAGCGTACAACGTGATCCTTGGCCGTCCCTGGCTTCATGATCTCCAAGCCGTGCCATCCACCTTCCACCAGATGCTCAAATTCCCAACTCCTTGGGGAATTAGGACCATTAAGGGTGATCAGACTAGTTCCAGGGAGTGTTATCGATCGAGCTTGCCAGGAAAATCAAGGGGAAATGTTAACTTGATCGAACACGTGGAGATTGACCCGACAGTTGGAGCGACCTCGGTGGCAGAACCTGCGAAAACAGCCTCACGATCGAGTGAGGTGGAAATCCCACGGTCGAGCAAGGCGGAAATAGGATCGGCTGCGTTCGACGGAGCTGGAGCCTCCGCCACGGTCGATCCACCTCCTACAACTTTCGACAGTTTGAACATCGAAGCCGCGGCCAACAACCAACCCTGGAGGGGAGTAATGGAGGCGTCATCATCCCGATTGAGCTACGTCGAGCCCACATTAGAAGAGCTCATTCCAGTTCAACTCTTCTCAGAACATGCCGACCGTGTCACCTACATTGGTTCCCAGCTCGAGCCAGAACAAAAATCACAACTCATAATTTTTCTGATAGAGCACCATGATTGTTTCACATGGTCGTATAGGGATATGACTGGCATCGACCCAGAAGTCTCCTGTCACCGATTGAACATCGACCCGACAGTCAAGCCAGTCAAGCAACGAAGAAGGAAATTTTCACCAGAGAAAGAACAGATCATCGAAAGTGAGAACAACAAACTGCTTCAAAATGGTTTGTTCCGAGAAGTACAGTACCTGACGTGGCTCGCAAACGTAGTATTGGTGAAGAAGAAGAACGGCAAGGATCGAATGTGCACGGACTTCACCGATTTAAACGAGGCTTGTCCCCGCGACCCTTTTCCTTTACCTAATATTGACGCTCTTGTTGATGCTACTGTAGGTCATGAAATCATGAGCTTCATGGACGCGTTCACCGGCTATAACCAAATTCCAATGCATCCGGACGACATAGAAAGTACTGCATACATGACCCCCAGAGGCAATTACTGCAGCTTGGTGATGTCTTTCGGTCTCAGGAACGCCGGTGCAACGTACCCGAGGCTGGTCAACACTATGTTTAGGGAGTTGATAGGCCGGACGATGGAGGTGTACATCGACGATATGTTGGTGAACTCAGTAGATCGCTCTGATCACATTCGGCACTTGGCGGAAACATTCAAGATCCTAAAAAAGTATAACATGAAGCTGAACCCGGCCAAATGTTCATTCGGTGTGACGTCTGGAAGATTTCTCGGCTACATTGTGACAAAACGGGGAATCGAAGCGAGCCCAAATCAGATCAGATCAGTACAGAATATTAAGCAGCCAGGGAGTGTGAAAGATGTCCAAAGGTTAACTGGATGACTAGCTGCACTCAGCCGATTTATCTCCAAATACTCAGAGAAGAGCAGACCTTTCTTCAACACGCTGACCAAGAAAAAAACATTTGAATGGACTCCCGAGTGCGCCGCTGCCCTCGAGGAAATTAAAAAATATTTATCAAGTCCACCTCTGCTCTCAAAGTCGGTACCCGGCGAACCCCTCTTTCTTTACCTTTCTGTGTCTACTAAATCTTTGAATGCAGTTTTGATACGGGAGGAGAACGGGAAACAACATTCAGTATTTTACACAAGTAGAAGCATGCTCGATGCGGAGACTCGCTACACCCAGCTAGAGAAGTTGGCCTTAACTTTGGTGGTGGCATCAAGAAAGCTCAAACCATACTTCCAGGCTCACCCAATCAGCGTCATCACCTCCTACCCAATGAAGACCATATTTCACAAATCCGACCTCGCCGGTCGAGTGGCTAAGTGGGATGTCGAGCTCGGAGAATACGATATCTCTTTCCTCCTCCGCTCTTCTATTAAATCTCAAATTTTAGCAGATTTTATAGCTGACTTTTCCGTTGACCAGCAGGAGCTCGCAGATAAGGAATTTGAGAGGATCAACACGATCAATGTTAACAAGGCAGCAGTGCAATCCTGGACCCTTCACGTCGACGGTTCTAGCAATTCACGAGGGAGTGGATTGGAGATCGTGTTGACATCCCCTGAAGGGTTCGTGATCGAGCGAGCAGTAAAGTGTGGCTTCAAGGCCACAAATAACGAAACGGAGTATGAAGCCCTTCTAGCCGGCCTGTCTCTAGCCAAAGATTTGGGAGTCAAGAGCCTCAAAGTAAGAAGCAACTCGCAGCTCATTGTAAACCAATTAAAGGGAGATTTCCAAGCCAGAGAAGGCAGAATGCCAAGATATTTGGAGCTGGCTAAAAAAGCAGGAGAGGAGTTCCCAGATCTAAAAGTGGAGCATGTAGCCCGAGAAGAAAACAGACTGGCGGACGCGTTAGCCAATCTGGGCTCAAATATGGATCGACCAACAGAAAGGAACATCCCTCTCGTCTTTGTCGAGTGGCCGGCCACCCGAAAATCCGACCCACCCGAAGCCGAAGTGGCCGAGGCAACAGTGATGGACATAAGCACCGACTCATGGATCACTCCGATCCTCAATTATTTGTTAAGCGAGATACTGCCCGAAGACAAGACAGAAGCAAGAAGGTTGAAAGCTCAGGCAGCCCGGTTTACTTTAATTGAAGGCAAGCTATATAGAAGGTCCTTTATCGGTCCCTACCTGCGTTGCGTGGATCCACTAGAGTCAAGGCAAGTACTGATCGACTTACACGAAGGACAGTGTGGAAACCATTTCGGGCCCAGAAGTTTAGCAAGCCGAGCTCTCACTTCAGGATTCTATTGGCCCACGATGAGGAAAGATGCAATTGAGTACGTCAAAAGATGTAACAGATGCCAAGTATTTGCCCCGATACCGCACCAGCCAGCAGAACAGTTGCACTCCAGCATCATTCCCTGGCCATTTATGAAGTGGAGAATGGACATAGTAGGGCCAATGCCCACAGGAGTTCAGCAGAAGAAATACCTCTTGGTCCTAACTGACTACTTCACAAAATGGGTAGAAGCAGAAGCCTACGCATCGATCAAAGACAACGAGGTAACTTCATTTCTGTGGAAATATATTATTTTCAGATTCGGAGTGCCCAAGGAAATCTTTACAGACAACGACTTCCAATTCATCAGCAACAAATTTCAAGATTTTTGTGAACAGTGGGATATTAAAATAAGGTACTCGACCCCGAGGTACCCGGCAGCAAACGAACAAGCGGAATCGACCAAGAAAAGCATCATGAACACCCTGAAGAGGAGACTCGGGCGAGCAAAAGGAGCATGGGTGGAGCAGCTGCCCGAAACACTTTGGTCATATCAAACTACGGCAAGGAGCTCGATCGGGGAGACTCCATTCTCACTTGTTTACGGCTCAGAGGCGGTGCTATCAACCGAAGTAAATTTGGAATCGCCCAGGGTCGAATGGGCAAGCGAGGGAACCAATAATCAGGAGCTAGCTATCAACCTCGACCTACTAAATGAACACAGAGATCAAGCAGCAATGCGGATAGCAGCTTACCAACAATCAGTAGCCAAACACTACAACAAGGCTGTTCGGCTGAGGAGCTTCAAGGTTGGCGACCTAGTGATAAGAAAAGTCTTCTAGAATACCAAGGAGCTCGGAGCTGGAAAGTTAGCTCCAGTATGGAAAGGGCCCTACCGAATCTCTCAAGTGACAGGCAACGGAGCCTACCGACTCATGAACGAAGACGGCATAGACGTGCCGAATACCTGGAACATTGCTCACCTAAAACAGTATCATTACTAAACTATTATTTAATTTTCCTTTGTTTTCATTACGAGTATTTTTACCTTTTTCTTTCCCGCCAAACAATTACTGACAATTTTCTTGAAGGGGGCCCTGCGCCCCAAAGGTACGTCCACCACCTCTATCCTTATTTAGATTATTAGCTCAAATCCTTCGGCATTTCCTAACACAGTCTTTGTGTGTTGCTTACGAGATAAAATGAACGACAAGACTATGAGCAAGCCCGAAAAAAAAAAACAAAAAATTTCAATCAAGTCGGCAAAACAACGAAGTTCCCAAACGCAGCAGTCGAAGGAGTAAAGATAATAAAAATAACAACAAAGTGCCAACGAAGTAAAATGGAAGATAAACTCGATCTCAGCCTGATCGAGTAGGCGGCTAAGTAGAAGAAGGAGCTCTAGCAGCATCAACAGTGGTCGAAAGCTCCGCGGTTCCGTCCTCGGCGCTAACCTCCTTCGCCCGATCCTCCAGCCACCCGCGATACTTGTCAATATCCCCATCACAGTGCGTCATGACATTATCTATCACCCCGGAAATATAGTGCTCCTCCATCCGCTTCATCAACTCGGACCAACTCTCGGAATTGAACACTGCCGCCCGATCAAGCCCAATTCCAGCCCGGAGCTCGGCAACCTTTTCCCTCAACTCTTCAAGCTGCTCATCCTGACTATCCACCTTGACCCGCAGAGCCGTCTCCGAATGCTTGGAGGCATCTAACTCCTTCTGAAGAGCTGCTTCACGGTCGAGCAGCTTCAGATGCTCACCGTTTAGACGATCAAACTTTTCCTTCCAGCAAGCTGCCTCTTCGCTCGAGCGTGTCGAACGGTCAATCAGCCGCAGAAGCTCTTCATCAATCCTTCTCTTGCACTCGTTCACCGTCAGCCCGGCCTAGGCACGAAGATGAAGATAAGTGTTCAACAACAATCATTACTGCCGATGTTAATTATTATTAATTATTACTAACGAAAACAACCGAACCATTACCAGGAGAGCTTGTTGTTGAGCAAGGGCGAGTGTCTCTGAAATGCCGACAGGTACCGATCCCAGCCAATCGGGCGATACCGCCAAGTTCTCGAGCTCCGTCTCCATCGGAGCAAGCCATGCCGATTTCGAACTACCAACCAGGGAGCCACCCACGCCCGCGCCAATTGGACTACTGAATGGTTGGAAGAGCGGCCGTTTAGGCACCCCAAGCGAAATAGGAACCACCGGAGCTTAACTGGCCAACTTCTGCTTCTTCTCCTTCGGACCGCTAGCAGAACCCCCAGGGCTCTGATATGATCGGATAAAATCGAACGGAGCGTCATCGGCACCATCCGGCTCCACGAATGGTTTCACCATTTTAGTCTTGACACGGAGGGCAGCAGCGTTGATTACCGTAACTCGATTCCGCCCAGGATCACCAGAAACGGACCTCTTCTTCCTACCAACGATAGTGTCAAATGAGAGATCAACAACTTTCAGGGCCGCGAGAATCCTGCCCGAAATCTCCTTAGATGAAGCAACCGGAGGCACAGCTGCACATCAAATGGGGAGACAAAGAAAACACCATCAGTGAGGAGTAAATGAAATCCAACAAAAAAAATACAGACAGTACAGAGATGAAATCATAAACACACAATGGGTTTCGACAAAAGCAGTGGTAGCATAAGTCTGCCCGGCCACGACATTAGGAACAAAAATGAAAGACGATTTCCAATCACTGTTTGAAGACGTGAGCCCCTCTAGCAACTTCCTATTGCTACCCTTGCTCCATTTTTGCTTCCAGTTTGGTCGAAAAGAGAAGTGGAAGATGTAAGGATAAGTCTTCTTAGTAATGATGTAGTATGCCGCATGCCAATCTTCGAAAGAAGGCTCGCCAAAACCAAGTCTTTGTCACAATAAATACATTCTCGCCATCTGGCTCCAACCATTTGGCGCTATCTGACCAGGAGCTAACCCATACCATCCAATAATGCTCAGGAAATACGGGTGGAGAGAAAGTCTAACCCCGATATCAAAGATAGCAGTGTAAAGAGCCATCCAATCATCCGGCGGAGAACAAGCCCGCTCAGTAGGAGTAGGAATTCTTATCTTGAAGCCATCAAAACGCTCCTCGAGGTCGATGACCACTTTCTGGTTCACGAAGGCCCGAATTTCAGCTACCTGAGTTGGCGGTCGAGGCGACACCATCGCTTTTTTCTCACCGTCACCCTTACTCTTTCTCTTTTTTGCAGCGTCGCGTGTAGCCAACCGGGCAAAAACCTCGCTGTCAGACTCGGTCTCCAACCCGGAACGGTTGGCTCCGATAGACTCACCTTCAACACCCATATCGGACCTCACCACCGATCCCGTATCATTAGTGTACTCGCTCCCCAGCTCGCTGCCCTTCTCACTCATCTCAACGGTAAAAGAAATTGTCAAAAGCAGAGGAAAAAATTAAGGCTGACCACAAATCAATCTATCCCCGCAACCCAGGAGAGATCAATCGGCACTGGCAGCACGGCTGAAGAATCAAACCAAGAAATTAAAAAAAAACGTACACATCTCACATATCCGAAGCCCCAGGAAATGGAAGGCGGAATTATTGAAATTGAACCAAGCGAATAATGGAGGAGAAGGAGCGATGAGGATTTACCGTTCGCAGCGGCGGCACAGAAGCGTCGAACAAAGAAATAGACAGCGGCGACATCGCTACACAAGAAGGAAGTAAATTTTCATGATACTACCCAAACGAATAATGACAAGAACACGGAGAGAATTGTAAGGAAGAAAGAAACCTACCAAAAGCGGGCGCGGCGGCGGAAGGCGGCGGCAGAGAGCAGCCGACGACGGATGAGAGAGGAATAAGAAAAAACAATTTCGCCGTTAAGACGAGGAGAATCGGCCTGAATAAATAAACAATTGAGCCCTAGCAATCCAACGAGCCGAGCCCGGCCCAGCACACGGTCGAGAACACTGCCCAGCCGCGGTCGAGCTCCTCACACAATCAGCCCGGAACCCACCGCGATCGATCACTGCTCGGTCGGTTAAAAAAAAATATACTCGTACGGACGATAAAAAAATATACCCACCGAACTCGTGGTAGGATTCACTTCCTTCCAAGCTCCATACTCTAACAACAGTCGAGGACTCCCGGGCCCATATGATCGATCTCTGAACGGTCGATTTAGTCGGACTCTCAGCCGCCACAGCCGACCCCCTTCTCTGCCACGATATATGGCAAAATTTTCCTTAAATATATATATATCCTAGTTTTCCTTAGTAAATTTATGATCGACCCGCACGTCGGTCAATAAATTAAACAAGAACGGATTACGAATTCGTCCCGTTCCGATTGACCCACGAGTACTGATCGATGAATCTAAACACGAATGAGACTACGAGTCCGTCCCCCAGCTTAGCTAACCGGGTTCAATTAAACAAGAATGACCCACGAGATCGTCCAAAGGCCCACGCGGTCGATGTTAAAGCCATTCGGGCCACTCCACGATTCAAACAAATTGGACCCCTAACGAACTTTTGTCTACCAGTATTATTGCACTTATCACTTGCAGGGACAAGCACAATAAGGAGCTATTGTTGAGGCCAAAATTCACAACAGCCGCGCTGAGGCCAAAAGCTAAATTGAAGCCGCGTGACAGCTACGGTCAACGAAGAGGAGCGATCACCGTAGCTCAAAGGAGTTGAAATATCCTTAGTTATATTTAGGAAAGGACATAATTATGCAAAGGATCATGTCAATCACATATTACGATCCCGTCAATTACGACACAAATTAAATATCATTTATTACTCTCCCTTGTAAGAGATGGTATAAATACAGCCTTAACGGCACTTTAGGAGGAAAAAAAAAGACCCTACTTTCTACTTTGCTTTCATTCCACGCAGATTGTACGATTTTTTTTGGTTCATTTACTGTTCTTTAATCATCTTCGGCTACCATCGCTTTAGTCTATCCGGCTCCGATCTATCGTTATAGAATTTATCCCCTACAATTATACCCTCATGTTCCTCTCATCAAGTAGACCTCATATATGCAAGAAATCATGAGATTAGCTGCCAAGAAAGTATAAAAACAAAGGCTGCAGCAGTTGAGGGTCGTTGCTTCGTCGATTTGCGCCGCAGCTCACTTGCTCCACGGTTTTTCACCCTCAAATCATAGCCAAAATTTATGAAATCTATACCATGATCTTCCTCTCATCCATTAGAATGAAGCTGAAGAAGATTTCATTCAGATAGGTGTCCAAAAAGTTCAAAACGAACATCAAAATTGTCGAGAGCTGCTGCCCCACCACCATGTGCCGCAACCATCTTGCGATGCGATTTTCGGACGATCCGACCGTCGGATTCACCTTAACTTTATACTGTTTCGAAGCTCTTCCTAAGGGCTACACATATTTAGCTCTTGATCGTATATCAGAAGTCGTAGCTTGGCCGAAATCACGCCGAAAGATGGTGTAAAAGTGCTGTCAAATGTTAAAATTGTGTTGTTGTTGCTTCTTCGAATGCAAGTTTCTAGCCTTTTCGATTATCAATTGTTATCATGCCATAGACGGTAAGGAACCTCTCCTTGCAAGCTATTCATATATGGTTTTATATTTTAAATCGAACTTTATTTGATCTATCATTTTTGTATCGAAAATTGACGGAAAACCACCTTTCAACGTTGATGGGAATTGCTGCTGCAACTGCTTTCACATCACGTTTTCAGCCTTGCAAGAGTCCAAACTATACATGGTTAGAAACCTCTCTTTATAAGAAATCTATATATAATCTCGGATTATAGATTTGATGTTGTTTGGTCTAGCGATTCTTCATCATAAGTTTCTGAAAAAACAATATATCACAAGAGACAACATGTACGAGCTTATTTCCTTTCATTTTTCAGCTGTAATGTGTTTTGAAAGCTATTAAGAGCTGATAAATATGTAAAGAGATTGTTTAATTTAATGTTTAATGGTATTATAAACCTTTGATTTAATTAAGAATACATACTTTTCTAAGAAAAATTCAGAAAATGGAACAAATGATTGAGAAATGGGTTTGCATACTGATTGTGAAAATTGATTTAATAGTGTTGAGAAGTGTGTGCATCCGGTGGAGAAAGAGAAAATATTATTTTCAAAATGGATTTAAATTAAATTAATTTGGGTTGGAGAGAGAAATAGTTGTTTTAAAAGTTGGTGTGTGTGCGTGATTGTTGATGTCTGTGTTAGTTTTATTTTATTTTATTTTATTTTTCACTATGTTTTACTTAATTAAAGTATTAAAATAGTATGTCAACGAGTAATGTTACACTCATCTTTTAAGTAATTATTGGATAATTCAAATATTTTATTCTCAAAATGTTTTAAATGATCAAGATTTCAATTGAGCCTTTTAGGCCAAGATAAATATATCTAGCTTTCGAGAATTATTCGTTTGAACCTAAAATTTCGAGAGCTCGTCCATTAAGCCCAACTTACCTTATATTATAACATTAAGGTTTAGCATGATGCTAATAGGTAGTTCCCATTTATAGGCCCGAATCTGAGATCCTAGGCTTAGGATCTACAGTACAGGTGTAAAACTTCAGCTATTATAGCTATAAGGTGGGTTTTGCTAAACCAAAAACCTATGTTTTTAAATGCTTTCGTCCATATATGATTGATGACTATTTTCGCTCATCGTGGATATGATTTGGCCTGCATGATGAATTCTGGCATGGTCAATTATATTGACATATAGTTATATGATCACATAAGGTTTGTATCCACGCATGGTTAATTGAGCGCATCGACTTTTGAATAAATATATATTCTTAAGCGCATTGATATATAAATGAATGATATTGAATTGTTCACTTCTGAATAACTATTCTTAAGCGCATGAGCATCTGAATGAATATTGGTTATCGACTTTTGAATAAATATTCTGAAGCGCAGGAACATGATTTTTAAATATTGGATTGTTGGATTTTGATATGAAAAATCTTTATATGTGTTTGGACGAACACGATAAGCCCACTGAGTGTTTTCAGGTACTCAGCCCATGTTTTCTAAAATGTTTTCAGGTACAAGGTGATGCAGGCAGCTGACGTGGACATATGGGTTCCTTAAACTTTTGACTATTCAAAATTATATTTTGAATATTGAATGTTGACTTTGGTCAATATTTTAACGTATTATGCTTCCGCTGAATGTTTTGAATATTTACAAATATTAAAATCGTACATGTTCCACCATTATTTTTTACTCGTTCAAATATTAGACTTTCAACTTTGACTAGTCGTTTGTGAAATATATTTGTGATTGGTTGTTTGAAAAAAGTCTTCTAAAATGATGATTGGTGGATTTTATTTCTAAAGAAATTATCATAAAAATATTTTCTTTTTAAAGGTAAAATGGATATGAAAATAGGGACTTTATTTAATTTTGTGTAGCGCCTCAGATTTCTGGAATTGAGGCGTTACAAATACACTTAGTCGTGTAGTAGTGTAAATTTAAATTGTTACACGACTACACTCTCAGTCGTATACTATTAGGTACACGACTGCAAACCCCGTTCTTTGGCCTCTCTCATTTTTCAATCTCTATTTTATCAATCGAAACAAAACATCATTGGTGAAGATCATCAAGTTATGATTTTTGAAGATTATCATGATTCTTTCTTTCTCTAATCCTCGTTTCAGCAATAAATTATCTGATGCAATATTGTAAATTAGAGATTCATTGCGAATTTGAGATTTTTTTGAAGTTTTGTTGACATAATGCGTGTTGTTTTTTTGCGGCAATAAGGTATATGATACAGATCTGTACTCTTTTTATCAATCTAAATATTAAAAAATTTTGAATCTTTCTTTGGAATGGATGGAAAAAAATTGAATGTTCTTTCGTGCACGAATCGATTTCTTTCGGTGTACGAGTATTGAAGTTGATTCATGTATCTATGCATGTTGTAACTAGTGTACGAGTACACGAACCGGCATACTCGTGCAGTCGTGTATTAGTTTAATGATCAACTCCTGCATGTGTACACGAACGACCCTAATCGTGTTTTTGTATATGGATTATTTTTGAACTGCCACATTGAACTAATCGTGTACTCGTGTATTAAACCATTATTAAACTAATGCACGAGAACATGATTTGGATTACCATATTGTTGCACTTGTGTACTCGTATATTCATTATGAGGATGAGATTGTTTGAAATTATTGTCCATGAATGTTCGGCGATGAGGGCGTTTGAACCTTTGGCAGAAACGGCAGTTGAATCTTGTAGTTTTTGTCTCCGGCAACAATAATGACAGAAGATGACAACAACAATGATAGAAGACGGTAACAAAAAAAAAACCTGACAATTGTGACTTCTGAGACTTTGACGAAGAACGGCAGCGAAAGATAGACTTTTTTTAGAATGCGAAACATAGATTCTGAAATCATCATCCATGATTTTTTTTGTTAATATATTATGGTATTTTTATTTTAGGAAATAATTAATGTTAAAATTATTTATATTATTATTAAGGGTATTGATGTACATTCTCATCCTAAAGGACTAAAAATATTATTTTATTAAAAAATAATTATTTATATCATTTACTAAGTAATAATTGCCATTTTCTCGTATTAACACTAATTATTAATTAGTATAGTTGTAGTATACAAGTGATCGAATTGAAATTGATTCTCGAGTCGCAGTGAGTAGTGCGAATTTCATGCCGAAAATGTTAAGCATGCATGTCGATACTAAACAAACTTATCTTAGGGTTCCAATCAACCTTCATTAAACAAATTAATAATTAAATTATTCAGATCGTCTAATTCTTGACAAATTGACCTCTCGTAATTAATTTCTGTTTGTTCCATTCACGATCAGGACCGGTTCTGAGATTTAAAGTGTCCTGCTCGAACATAAAAATGGTGTCCCTATTTATTGAAATATAAAATTACTGCACAATAAATAGCATAATTATTTTGGCTATAAAGTTCTAATACATATGATATATAAAAAATGCTTGAAATATGTTCAATATGCTCAATTTTTTAAAACTTCAAAATCATCATGAGTCACTATCATCTTCGAACAATCCTGAAATAAAGTAAATAAAGTTATTTAAACAATATCATTTAAAAATACTTCTTCTATCATTTTTTTTGAAGCAAACTCATTTATATTTTTTTTTATAATCAACATTTTCTAGCAATTCGTGCTCAAAGGATATCAAAGCAAGTTCATTCAATGTTTCTTGTGACATGGTGGACCGTAAATAAAATTTTAATACTTTTTAATTTTGAAAAACTTCTTTCAGCAGATGCACTTGTAACAAGTATAGTTAATAAAATTCTATAAGCAATACATGCATAAGGACGACTATTTGACCTCTTCAAATAAGTTAATATATCTAGAGCTGTGTGTGAGTGTGTGTGTGTGTGTGTGTGTTTTTTTTTTTTTTTTTGGTAAAAGATATCACAATGCGTTTAGCTCTTGAAACAACTTTTGATCATCAAGATCACTATGCTCTCCGTGATTTAGAATATTCTCAAGATTTTCAAAACTTGCTTTTAAAGTAGCATCGTCCATCGAATTCAATTTATCAGAAAATAAAAATCCAAAATTATTTTCATATGAAGTGAATTGATCAAATATTTTTTAGTGATTCTATTGTTTGATCTACTATATAGAGGAAATAATAAATTTTAAAAGAAACTTCAGGTGTTTGCTTATCCTCCATCGTTTCATTTTCATAAATGTTTCTTCCTACAAAACACATGTTTTATTTGAAATACATGATCAATTTTCATTTCATCAGAAATTTCATCAACTATATTTATAATACTGTATATATACATATGTATAAAAAATTTGGTGCCCCTATATTTCGTGAGGCCCTGTGCGGCACACCTCAAACACGCCCTCAGGGTCGCCCCTGTTCACGATGTCCGATCTCATTGCTCCAAATAAATCGATTCGGAAAAAGAAAAATGCATACACACATGCACATATATATATATATATATATATATATATATATATATATATATATATATATATATAATTGTAAAATATTTTAAATACAAGCATATTACAATTTAGTGGTGTAATTGGCTCTAGTAGAAGTCAGTTTGCGGTTCGATCAATCTCAAATTCATCCTTCCCTAAAAACAACACCAATTCATCTATTCCTGAAACAAAAAAAAATTGCTCCAAAAAAAATTAAAAGAAGAAGAAGATGATGTTATTTTATATTCACTCAAACACTTGTACATTAACAAACTTAAATTATGGTTTAAATTTACAGGCGAAATATACGAAAGAAGCCACCTAAAAAAATCAACAAAATAGACGGGCCTGTGTTAGCTTTTAGCCTTGTACACCGAGCACGTAATAATTAAATATAGTTATGGATTATATATTGATGTTTTACAGGCTGTTCGCATATATAATATAATAATAAACGTTTTTCTTACTTTGGTTTTATCTAGATATCTGAATTGTATTGAATTTTTCTAGAATGTCCTTACTATTAAAAACTAATGAATGACATAAGCAAAATTCATGCATACTGTGGGACAATTTTGAAGAGTAATATAATTATAAAGCTTTTCGCAATTTTTTTTAAGATTGTGATTCGAAAATAAACTTAGACTCGCCTCATTTCTCATTTCATGCTTATTACAATACATAAATATATTTTTTTTTAAAATGTACACACACACATCAATGCTAAAGAAAAAGTCGGTTGGTTTGTTGTATAAAAATATAAAAAAATTGCAATTCAAAATTGAAATGTAACCACGCGAGGGCCGAGGGGGAGTGGAGTATATATTTAATATTATTGCATATATAGCATGTATGTAGTCCAACATAAATACGAATTTACTCACTCAAGAGTACTGTATTTGTACAGTATACACCCGGGCCCCGGCCAATATAACATATATGTACAAAGTTATGAGAAATACTTTATTTTAATATAAAAAAAATTGTAAGTACATGGACTTAAATGAACTTAAAAAAAAAAAAAAAAAAGATAAAATATCTTTTTCCAAGTAGGACGGTTTTGTCGGAAGCTCCTATGTTCCATAGATAATAAGTATGCTATATAAGTATCAACTCAACTTTTCTTTAGTTGCAGACAGCCAACTCTTATATATGCCCTTTGGTACCCAAAAGGCTAACTATAACTAAGTTTCAGAAATCTTGATTATTATTATTATTATTATCATCATCATCATCATTATTTATATAAAAAGAAAAAGAAAAAAACAACCATGGCATCTGAAGCTCAAAACTGCAACAGGCAAAAAAGATGGAGTCTCGAAGGCTTGACAGCACTAGTCACTGGTGGTACCAGAGGAATTGGGTATTTTGTTTTTTTACTCCTAAATTATATATATATATATATATATATATATATATATGTATGTATGCAGATGAACGATAGATAAATATATATTGTAATCGTGGAATTCATTTATATATATATATATATGATTTGTATATATATAGATACGCAATTGTTGAAGAGCTAGCAGGATTTGGTGCAACGATTTATACGTGTTCAAGAAACGAGTCAGAACTGAGTGAGAGGCTGAAAGAATGGGAGGCCAAAGGGTTTAAGGTGAAGGGTGAAGCTTGTGATTTGTCTTCAAGAACACAGAGAGAACACCTCATTCAAAATGTCTCTTCTCAATTTCATGGAAAGCTTCATATCCTGGTAATTATTCACTATTTATTATTTTACATTTTCTTTTTCATCATTGATATGCATTATTTTATTTACATGCATATATAAGATTTTTATTACTATGATTTAATTCAATCAATCATTCGCAAAATGAACGTACGGGTTTAATTATAATTGTTGGGCGTTTCATTCAAATTAAAGTCATTACATTAATTGCTCAATTAAGTTCATATTTTCTGGCTGAATTATATATATACACAGTCTGGAGAATTGAATCAATTGAGCACTAGTACAGTGCTTGGTGTAAGAACTGCGCATTGTACTTATTTATTATAATTTTATTCATTATCTTATTGTATTTTAGTACTTTTTTTTATTGTTTATCTTGTATTTTTTTGTTAATTGTATTCAATGCTAATAATAACTAAAATACAATAAAATAATAGTAAATAACCATAATGCCTAGTTCTCACACACAATGCTCATTTACAATAATTTTATCAAATGAAATCATATCCCACTTTTCTCCATCCCATTTTGTTTTTTCTTCGATTTTCATTTTTTTTCTTCAATTTCAATTTATTATGGCTTAATTTAATTTTATAATTATTATTTAGGGTTCATACCACCTAATTAGGGTTTATATTTATTTTTTAATATTTATTTCTTATTTTTTAGTTAATATAATTGATTATTCCAAAAGTAGGGAATATAATTTTTAAATTTTTTAATTTTTAACAATAAATGTTGATTATGATTTTGTAATACTATAATAAAATTTATTTTTATAATAAATATCTTTTAAATATTAAATTTCATAATGGGACACAATAGTGGGACATGAAAAGTGAACTAGAGGATTTTATCCCCTTATTTAGATATATCATATATGGTTGTGCTCGCGCGTGATGTGAATATATAGATTCTAGCTCTCCGGCTAAACTACGTAGGGATACTACTCTCTCTCTCCTCTCTCTCTCTCTCTCTCTCTCTCTCTCTCTCTATATATATATATATATATATACACATATACTACGATTATATTGGTTAATATATACTACTATGTGAGTATATATATACGAATATATAGATATATACCAAATGTTGCATTATATATATACCTTCAGGGTTTACTAGCTACGAACAAAATTGTGTTGCACATCGATCATATTGTAGTTCACATGTACATGTCAATGGTTATTTTAACATATATTTAATAAAAAAAATTATATATATAGACAAAAAAAAGAAAAAGAAAATTGCAATAAGAAAAACCTAAATTTAAGTGTATTTGTGTGTATTGAGAAGTGACGACAGAGACTAACATAGCAAGGCACGTAAGATAAGATTATTGAGACGAAGTCAATATCTGACAAAATTAGTTTGCCGGCCCACACAAGAAATCAAATTAGATGAATGAGCTTTTTCTTGGACACAAGTATAGAAAATTAATTGGTAGCTAGATGACATAATCAGTTTTTTATTTTTTGTTTTTTTTTTATTGTGGATTATTATCTTTAATTGGTAAAGACAAATATAGGTGACTTCTTTGGTTGTTTTCTACCTATAGTTCTGTTCACTAGCTACCTCATTCTCATTTATTTCGTATTCATATATATATATATATAAAAACTAAATAAAATTTTGACAATAATACACAGATGATGATCGATATATAGGGGCAATGTTGGACCACCGAGTTCAGTATATATTTGATGCACTGCCCCTCCAAATCACTGCACAATCATCACAATCCTAATATATATATTAATTAATGCATGTAAGAATCTTATTGTGTAATTAATTGATGATTGAGATAAACGTCTATATTTGAACTATAGTATCAAGGTTTCTTGTTGAGCTTTATTTGTGAGTGTGTGTGTGTGTGTGTGTGTGTGTGTGTGTGTGTGTGTGTGTACGTGTACGCTATAGTATATCCTATGATATATTGATTGTAAGAAGCTCTGGAAAGTTCTGAAAGATCTTTAATCTACGTATAAAATTAATTAAATGTCATTGCTTTTAATTACCCAACTCGAAAAACAATACCTTTTTTTTATTTAAAGATATGAAAATAAGTCAACATTAATTTATTTATTTTTTCAAAATCTTGCATCATATGCATACATATGATAATTACATTTATAATTTTATATTATATAGTGATCAATTTGAGCAAATTAAAAGAGAAAATCCATGCATGCTCATAATTAATGTTAATTGTTGCTATTAACTTATTATTATTGGTAGGTACGTAGGAGATATATATCTGATCGATTACAATTTGGTGTTAATTAATTACATATGTGCAAGTCATTAATTTTTTAGTATGAATTAATTAATAAATATATAATGAGTGTATTATTGGAATTGGACAGATAAACAATGCTGCAATAAGTGTACTGAAGCATGCTTGTGATCACACTGCTGAAGACTACAATCGTATAATGTCGAGCAACTTAGAATCCCCTTATCATATCTGTCAATTGGCTTATCCTCTTCTTAAAGCATCTGGATCAGGAAATATCGTTTTCATTTCTTCTGTAGCTGGTGGCATCGCTCTCCCTGCTATGTCTGCTTATGCTGCTTCCAAAGGTCCTCGTTTTCCATCAACTTTCATTTTCAAGAGAGAGAAACTAATTAAGCAGGCTAGGCCTAGGAGAGAGAAGATGGAGATCTAGATTAATTAATAATATATATGTACTTCGATCTCTAATTAATTAATTAATTCTTGATTTAATTTTCAGGTGCGATAAATCAACTAACGAAGAATCTGGCATGCGAGTGGGCTAAGGACAATATCCGTGCCAACACCGTGTCACCATTTGGTGTTAGAACTACCATCCTCAAACCTGTATGATTGATGATATTCAATATTTCCATCTCATCTAAATTAAACCTTTAATTTTTTTTTAATAATTAGTTTTGGAGTTTTATCGATTTAGGGCCCGAGTAATTAATTAATTAATTAACGATTAATTTGTGTGGTTAGGAGGAGATCGAGCCGTCGATTTTGGCGATGTTGGGGCCATTGATGGGTCGAACGCACGTGAGGCGAATAGCAGAAGCAGATGAAATATCTCCTATGGTTGCATTTCTGTGCCTCCCAGCTGCTTCTTACATTACTGGACAGGTTATTTATGTTGATGGAGGCTTCACAGCAGGCTGCTACTAGCTACCTAGCTACCAACAATATGCCATATCAAATTATATTAATTAATACATGCTGCTCTGCTGCATTTTCCCTCTCTCTCCAAATTAATAATAATGTACGTACCTATATTGGCAATTGGCATGTATAATCTAATACGTACCATGAATTCCATCAAACTTTCATTTTATTATTATATATGGCCAAACAATATTTCAAAATCTTTTCCTCAGTGTCCTCGATTAATTATAATATTAATTTGCAGGAGGGAGTGTTAATTAGAAAATTTTGGATATATATGTGTGCGCGCGTGTATTATTTTGGTGAGTTGATGAAACACAAATTATAAAAATAAAGGCATGTAATTTTGAAGTAACATGCATATATTATATCATATATTCGGTTAATCTTTAATTGATAAAGTTGCATCGGTTCGTTTCATGGACTTTAGAAAAATGCAATAGGAATTAATCGATTAAACAACTGTACGAGAATGTATGGACATTCGTAAATTAAACTTGAATCCGAAACCCAACTTGCTCTCCAGAATCCTTGCGAATCATCTGAAAAATCTAAAGCACGTCCAACATAATTCTTGGAAAGGGGAGTAAAATCCAATGTAATTTAATCCGACCATATATTCTTCAATATAGTAATAACAATTTTTAAGAGTACAACATTTGTGTGTGTGTGTGTGTGTTATGATTATATCGAACCTATAAAATATTCATTAAGCTCTTAAAGAAATTGTATGAATAATCTCTTCGTTAAGAATTTAAGATATAAAACTCGAACTGCATGTTTAAGTACCTACTCCAATTTGGTTGCTTTTAACAATCAGAATCCAAGTAGTGCAAAGTCTGAGTATTGTATATCATATAGTTATATTTGATGAAATTATAAATAAATATAGACATGAAAAATCTAGGTAAATTAAAATTTGAGATATAATAAGAAAAGAATGTAAAAAAAAAATGGAATGAAGCAAAATGAGAATCTGGGGCCGGCTACTTTTTAATAAAAAAGATGGTCAATGTCTTGTTAGGGGAGACAGACAAAATTTTGGATGGATAAATGACGCCTAGTTACCGACACCAACAAAGAAAACTGTTTTACTTAGAAATGTTGAGGTTTGGGTCTCGAATCATGTAACTATGTTGATTAAAACTTAAAAAGTGAAGACAGAATGTCGTGTAACTATTTCTCATTTTCTTTTGCTTTTGCAGTTCACAAAGCACTTAAACTTTATTTATTTTCACGGCTGATAAGAATAATTGAAAAACCCTCTAAAAATGGAATAATTGGAAAATGACGAATGAACCCATAATAAAGTTTGGAGGAATTTATAATGTGGATTAGAGTAGCACGTAGTCTTAAAACAGGAGAGATTGAGGATTTAAAGATAAATAAAAAAATTCTGTCAATCTCTATTGAACTAATACAGTCTTCCTCCCAAATTCTTGAATCGTCGATCATTTCCCGCCCACGACGGCAGCACATATCAGCAGTTATGTTATAGCTCAAACCAAACAGTATTGATTCCAATTAATATCATAGCCAAACACCTCATATTATATACAGGAGAATCCAAGAATGAGGGCAGACATGCTTAGATGTTGGTCGAGATAGGCACCCGATCTTTTTGGAGGAGTTGCATCAACGGCCAAAATATATCCAACCGATGGAAGTTTCCTGAGGTCTGCAAAGAAGACTCAGCTGTTTATATAACTACGCAGATAACAAAATGCACGACTGTTCATAAAACATATTTGAGGTATTAATAACAATGGAAGTTAATTTCAAGGTGACATGACATAAATAGCTTGTTTGAATGCAACAATAAATCGCGCTTCTCGATATTGATGCTTGTGATTATAGATGTTTTGGATGAAGAAGACTGGATATCTCGACCTAGACCACTCCATCGACTAAGCCACCCCATGAGGCTAAATATGTCACTTGGAGTCTACAGTGTTTTCTGATGGATTTTGTTTTTTTTTTTTTATCCTTGTGTGGTCCATCAGCAATCAAAATAGCCTATTAAAAATGCAACTTGTATCTTTGTAACAAAGCAGTACCTCAACAATGAAGCGGGCCCATGATGAATTATCAGTGGTTTTCTCCATCACACCTTTGAGGATAGTTAATTTCAAACGGTGAATCACATCAGAGATCTCTAGAAAGCGATCGTGATCAGTACAGACCATCTGTTTAAAGGCAAGACATGAGGAAGCTGTCATTAAAGCAGAACATGATCTTACCTTCTAAAAGAGCAAAGCTATAAGATAGACGCACCTCTATAAGCATGTGTCCAGGGTGGTCTAGATCTTTCACAACTATGGGGCAAAGGTGTTGCTCACTTCCAAATTCAATAGCCCAGCTTGTCCCATCTTGATGGCTGTAGTTGACTTCAACTGGTTTTGTCATATTTTCACCAACTTCCTGAAAATGAAGTTCACATTTCAATTCCTCATCTTCCCATCCCAGAAACTTAAACGGATCACGTTAAGTAAAAAAGCTAAAAGGCAAAAAATAATATAAAAAAATCTACATGTATGGTCAGCAGGATAAGCTAGAGGCTAATGTATCTAAGGGTTGGCTCTTCTCAATCCCAGAATACTGGACCGTACCCATTACTACTCCTGTGAGTAAACACTAAACATGTATCATCAATAACATGTGATTGGCTGTATGATATATCTGCTAAGATGGCATTGTCTCAAGTCCAATTATCCAATGAGGATATTTCACACTGATTTGTCAGAGATCCTTCAGAATATGATTTTACTTGATGTTTTGTGTGTAGTGTTTTACTTGGATTTCACCAGTAAAACTGATCAAAATGTTATGGGAAGTATGCATCACAGAGACATTTTATTTTTAGTGAATATTTGTGAATATTAGAACTGGTCTTAATAATTAATTGGATATTCATAGTAAATTCTCCAAATGCCAACCCTGTGCACACTATGAAAAGGGCATATCTATTTTCCAAAGACAGAATTTTGCAGAAACGCAACAGAAGAGATGGCTGAATGCATATAGCTTTCCATGAAAGTCCAACCTTGTGGAACAGCACGCCATAGGTATTACAAGATTCTTACCTCTTTGAGAATTGGGTGCCTCAACTTATCAGCCTGATTGGTCACACTTCTTAAAAAGAGCATGTGCTTTATGGTCTTATCCAGGAGTCCATCAATGCTACACTGCACTCAAATAGGAAATGGGTCAGCAATTATTTGAAAGGATGGAAAAAAGGAGTACCAAGGATAAATTGCAAGCGCAAACAGCACTTGCCTTTTCACTGTTTGGTACGAGGTCCCTTAGCTCCTTGATCCGATCTTGAATCAACTGCCTATCCCGTGGCCGAGGCTTATGATTATCTCCAGTGCGTGCCCTTTTCTTGCTGGTAGTTGATAATCTTGATGATTTTCCTCGGTTTAGGGAATCATGTCCCTTTCTTGGTTGCTGCTTATCAGACAGTGAACTAATCTTGCTTTCAACTGAAGATACTGAAGCGGATAAATTAGATATGGTATCTAATCCCGGGGCAATAGATTCAGATATCAAGAAGTTCCAAGGAACTTGATCTTCTTTAATTAAGGCACTACGTTTGGATTGACCTCGACTTTTGGAAAAACTACGAGAGGACATATTTATTGACGTAACATTGGATTTGTCAGACGAATCATCATCAAAACTGCTGCTTGCATTAGCAACAACAGTTGTGAAGAGATGCTCCACTTCCACTTCTTTCACAGGAAATCCAACAGACTCTACTCCTGGCATATCCACAGTACATGAGGGCTCTCTATCACAAATGGAGTGGGAAACTACATCTTGACCCAAGATAGAAGTGCCACAAATATGTTCGTAAGTTTTATCCTGTATAACTGACCCAAGAGCTTTGCCCAGTTCACAAGCCCCATGAAAGTTGAAAAAGTTGCTTTCACTCTCACAAATGGCATTTTCAAAGTCATTGCCTACAAATGTTGGTTCAGTGACACCTTCCTCAAAGTGAAAATCCATTAATTCATTCACAAAATCCCCACACATTCTCCTATTCAACTCATGACAATGAGAGGCCCTACGTTTTTCTTCATGATAAAATTCTAAGATTTCGTCCTCATAATCTGCATATGATGATTGACACGGCTCAGATACATGAACCATACCCATTGGTTGTTGATTAATTTCTCTTTCAGCCACATTCTCAAGGCTATTTGTTGCATGCCTCTCAGATGAGTTGCATAAACCTTGGAACATGAACACTGGCACCATCTGATTTGCGCTTAAGTACTGATCTTCTACAGCATGAATAGAATTTTGATCCTCCAATACTTTTTCTGTGGTAACAATTGATGGCTCTAAAGTAGACATTAGGGAGAACTGTTGAATATATCCATCACTTTCTTTATGAGTGTCAAACTTATTTTTGACACAAGCAACTAGCGCTGCATCTTCAGCCACCTGATTTATTCATCAACAAATTAAATTAGCAGGCTATATTACTAATCTAAACCCTGGAAGAGGTGAAACCGGAAGGCAACAGAAAAAGTCCACAGCACTGAAGACCACCATTAAAGAAGGAAAAGGCGGAAAATATCATATTATGGAAACAGAATACACACCATTTCCATTGATCCAAGCTGTAGAACACCATCAGGAATAACAGGCAGAAGCAATATTGTCTGCATAAGCATTGCATAAATGTCATGATATGTTTGGCTCAAAGGTTCTATTCCTCTATTTTTTTCTTGATTAACTAATAGTCTAATAGTAGTTAAAACACAAAATGCAATATCACTGACACAACAGAAAACATATGAAATATCATAAGCTAATTCATCAATTTGCTAACCTTTATGCCAGCCGCAAATTGTAGCAGCCATTCATCTGGATTCTGTTAAAAGAAGAATGTAATTAATGTTTGTTCCAACTTGAATATAATAAATATAAAGCACCAACAGGTTGCAAAATTGCATCCAGAGACGTACCTTAGCAACTAAAATAGAATTCAAAACATCAGTTTGTATGCTGTCTGAATAAATCCAGCGAGCATTTCCCTTAAAAGCTGCCTCGCCAACCACCCTGTTTGATTGTAGAACATGAGTACAGTTTATTACATATCATAGGATTTATATCTAGACAATAAACAAATACAATTTTGATATAATGTTTCACTGTGGATCAGTTGTACTAGATGAATGAACAATCAACCATTTGCATGCATACCCCCTTTCCATTAGCATCAAACTGCCTGCATATTGGGCACAATAGTGGGTTCTATGACAGCAGGCTTGCTCCTTAGCTGAGGGAAAGAACAATAATTTTCTACCTTCTCAAGTTGTATTTGGTCATCCAGTCAGTCTGATCTTTTGGCTCTTATACGTTACAATTTTGTTAACAGTTAGGTTATGTTTGTATACTTGGGGGAGTCTAGCATATCTTAACTTAACCCTTTGCATGGACTCGATGTGCCCTCATATGGTTTGGAGAGGCTTGTCATTCGTATGGTTTAGGGCCTTTATCTTTGGTTTGCATTCTAAAAGCATGAATTGATGTCATTTTATAGAATAATTCAATTCCTGATCAATGCACACCAAATCCCATTTTCTACTCCATCATAAAAACAAAGTGAGCAGGATGACAGCTATCGCAAAACATCAATTTGTGGAAGATTCTCGTCTCTACTCAAGAAGAAAGATAGTTAAAGTTACCCTTTCCCCACTAGATGAGAAGCACGCGACATTTCAGCAATGGCAAATCCAACTAGAGAGTCGCCAGGAGTTCCATCAAGCAAACTTGGTGTTAGAGTGGATGACAAAATCATATTTGAGTTATTGAGGTACAAATCTTCCACTGGGCTCAGCATGTCATCTCTTGGCTTCAGAATGTCACAGACGCCATCTTCCCATGCCAAAATCCTGAAAAGTAAGGTCATTAGCTTTTGGACATAATAATCGTGATTATGGCAAGTTCAGAGAAAAGGCACTATGCAGGTCGAGAATAAGAGTAAAAAAAAATTTGAAACTTTTCAACAGGCCATCACCCTTCATGTTATACCATAGGAGCAAATGTGACCTTTATTCTAGAGAGTGCAAAATCTTAAATTTGTATCGAAATAAAAGCTTAACTTCATCTCAAAGACTCAAACAGAAACAGGCATGAAAAGGAACATATTTCATAATAGTTATTTAAACATAAAATTGAGAAAAATTCCTGCTTTGTGGCATTCAGGTTGTTTTGCATCCACAAAAAAAAAAATTGAATATAGAACGGTGAAAGAAAAGAATAAAAACAATTAAGTTCGAGAGTTGACTTACATTTCATCTTGATGCTTAAGCTTCCAGAACACAGCATAATTCCAAGGAGAATTGCAGCAAAGAGTTTGTAGGAATGGCCGCAAGAAACTAAGCCCCATGGATTAATATGTTATTAACAAAATTAAATATCGGATGCAACAAAAAACACCAACCAGTTAGATCACAACAATCACTAACTTCCCCGATATGATCCTCTTCCTGCTTGTACAACCCATAGACCAGCTCTTCGTTTCATAGGTGGCTCCATTGGTTTCAATAAATCCAACATTGCTTCAACTTTTTATGGGTTGGTACAAGGACAGAAAGGAGAAAATCAATGGGAAGAAAGTACACAGAATTTCTTGCCAGAAAACTCCATGATCTTGTAATTAATTGATTTGTGAGACAACTGTCGATTGAGCAATAAACGCAGGAAAGAAGCTCCAAACTGCTCAAGAGAACCACCAAAATTACGAACTGTTGAGAATAAGTTGCTCTCGTGTAACGTATATAAAAGGCAAGGAAGCTGCTTTCGTGTAAGGAACTGGAATAAAACTCGGGAGCTGCAAATGTTATGGGTGGAGTCAGACGAGAAGAAAGATTAAATACAAGAAATAGGACAAGTTCACAATCAAAACCATTCACTCTAAATCACATAGAGCTAGTATTTTCATAGTTCTCCAATTGAAAAACATTATGCTCATGCATATATATGCCAAACAAAATGCTCATCTGAAGTAAAACATCATATTGAGACAAATACTTCCATGACAAAGTTTCTAAAATTGTGCTTCGGCGTTTGATTGTAGAAAAGTACTAACTAGAAATAATTTAGTCACTTCATATGATGTAACCTTTTGCTTTAAGGTAGGCACCGTTTCCTTCTTATCACTCTTGATCCGGATATAGCTAGCTTAAGTAAAAATTGGGGTATAACCAAAAGCTTATGAAAACATAAATCAGGACAGCTTAATAAAAAGTTTCAGTCTGGCAAATTATAGTGTCCCGAATTATCATTGAACGAGCAAATTTTCACTCCATAACCCGCTTTACATTTCAAATCAGAAAAAAATGAAGGAGTGCTACAACAACTACAATCATTTTTCTTCTTTGCTTTTCTAGTCTCCGAATCACAATATTAAACAGTAGAAAATCTCCACAAACCAAACCTGATCAAAAATAAAATTAAACGGAAAATAGCAATTAACTCAGAAGAAACCTAAGCAGCAACGTAGATATTTCGTGAATTTATTTTTTCTATCCTAGTTCATAAATGTACACAGAACAACAGAAAAGAAGGTTCAATCAAAAATGAGAGATAAACTTACACTGAAAGAGCAGTTCAAAATTCAAATTACAGAATCGTGATAGAGATCAAACTCATTAACCTCCATTACTGATTATTCAGAGAGAAAAACGAAAACTTAAGCAATATAGAAGTGGAATTTGGGTGTCGGTTTTGAGACGATACAGCAGAATCTAATGAAGTAAGGCAATGGCTTTTGCTTTTTTGGTGGGAAGACTTTTGAGAGCTTCTGATTATTTATATTATATTATGTATATATATATTTATACATACGAATATATCTATGTATATATATGCATAAAAGTCTACTGTTAAAAAAATATTGGGCTGCTGGCCCAGAGACTGAGTGGGCTGCTGGTGATTGGATGGAGCCCTTTTTTCTATTCTTTGTTGTCGTTTTCCGGATTTGAAATTTATCCAAAGTTGGATTTAATGATTCCTCGGGAGGGGAGGGATTCCGGGCCCACTTCCCTCGTCTCCCGTTGAAATTACTTTTAAATTTATAAATAAAAATTGAAATGCATTGAATTACAATTACAAGCCTAGAAGGGGTGACCCGCGCTGGGCCGCCTAGCAGGTAGCAGGTAAATATTGAGTAAATTATTAGTAGCTAGTGGTAGTAGTATTATTATAAATAGATACTCCCTCCGTCCCATAATTATAGTCCACTTCTCATTTTCACACAGATTAAGAAATCACATTTAATATGTATTGGAAATATACAATTTACGATAATTATCCTATATTGCCCTTATTTTTTACTATATTAATTGCATTCATACTATATTAAATAGGGTTATATTTGTAAAATAATATTTAAATACAATCCCAATTTAGAATAGGACTATAATTTTGGGACATCCCAAAATGAAATAATGGACTATAATTATGGGACGGAGGGAGTATTTAATTTAATAATGGTTAACCTAATAACCTTAACCTGTATAAGACAATAATTCATAAAACAAAGAAAAATATTCGAGATCTAGTCAATTTTCGCTGCCTTGATAATTAATAATTATGATGTAACTAGTAATTTAAACCTAACAGAGTAGTTCAACTTCTCTCTAATATAAAAATTATCCATTTATATATAATGTATAAGCAAGTTTTTTTATACTTAATCACTGAGATATAGCCACGATTTACATTATTTACTAGACTCTAGAAATTGGACAGTAAGAATTTTTTTGGACATAGTTCATAAAAAAAATATAATTATTTGGAATGATCTATTAGTGAAGGAGTGGGTATCCTACAACGTTTAATTCAACTTCTTTTACACAGGAGTAAGCGATGCTCTTCACTAGTCATTAAAATAATAATAATAATAATAATAATAATAATAATAATAATAATAATAATAATAATAATAATAATAATAATATATAAATAAATTGTTACTGCTTCATTTAGTTATGAAAACTTAGTGCATTTTATTTGAATAATTTATTGATGCAAACTTGCTGCATTTTATCGGACAGTTTTTTTTTTTTTTTTTTTTTTTTGAGTTGGAGATGGAGGATTGTGATTCGTATCCATGTTTCTCACTCTTGTAAAAGGGGAGAACACCAACTAAATTTGTTTGAGGTACTCCCATGATCAGTATATTTTAAAAATTGAATGGAATCAATACGGTATTTATAATTTAAGATTATATTGTGTATTTTGGTATTATTTTGACCAACAAAAAAAATAAATACTGCTTGAATTTATTACGTCTACCCTTTAAAAGGAACCAACAAATTCATTGAGTAATGGTTACAATACAAAGAATATTCTCTACCTAAATTTTTGTTACAATTTGTATTGTGTTGAATTCTTCTCAGAAAGTCTATTTGAATTAGTTATCAAATGTCACAGTCTAAATCTGATTAAAAAAATAGTTATGCATAATTATCAATTGGTTATCATAAATATTGAATTAAATATGTATAAATTGCAACTTTTTTTGTGGGGGAAGTTGAGTTGTAAACTACCAAAAAGGCTAATTGTCTTTATCGTAGGAAAGTTTAACCAATAAACAGCAGCTCCTCATCCCGATGGGGATGGCCTAGTGGTGGAGTGAGGTTGCTCGGAGGCCAAAGGTCACGGGTTCGAACCTCCTCAATACCACAGGTCAGATGTGAGTAAAAAATAAAAATAAAAATAAACAGCAGCCCCCCTCGTAATTATGCTCGTTGTTTAAGTGTCTTAATAATTTGTCGCTAAGTGCGAACTAATTAGTAATGACTAATCAGGACTTTAATTTATTACAATAATTAATGCCTACAGCCAAATTACCGAAGTACACGAAACACATATAACACAAATAATACATTATAACAATTGTAGTGAAGTCAACTTATATATTATCCCTCCTATATTTTACTTTTACGTTGACTAATTATTAATTTGCTCAATTATGTGATATTTTATATTTATTTTATGTAGTTACATCTAGTTCAGCAGTCAGTGAAGAGAAGAAAATTAACCTAATTTTTATCATCTTTGATAAGTTGATAAGTTAGTATCAAACTTTCAACACACAGTTTTTTACTTATAAAGTACAGTATTATCTAATAGTGAGTGATGCATGAATATGCTTATGTGATTTTATGCTTAATTGTATTAATTTACTTGGACAAAGTTTGGAATATTATACACAATATATGTGGGAACTAAGGGGAGGGGCCCGTGGGGGCCTTAGCCCCATAAACCACATATTTTTATATGTAATTTTTCATAAATATTTTTTATTTTATTTTTAAAAAAAAAACCTGTATGTAGGATTATTGGTAAATAATAGTTTGTCCGTTCTCCAATGAAATTTTGTTTGGTTCCGCCATTAGTGTATAAATATATAGGGAGTGAGTTATAATGGGTACTAGTTCTTGGTGTGAGAACTATGAATGTACTTATTTAATATGATTTTATAACTTATCGTGTTGTATTTTAGTATTTATTAGCAATATCAATAAAATACAACAAGATCAGCTGTAATTTTTTTTATAAAAAAATAATACTAAAATACAACAATATAAATCATAAAATCAAAATAAATAAACATTATTATTTATTCCTAATTCTCATATGAAGAACTAATATCAACTCACCCATATGTATTATCTAAAAGTTTGAATGGGTAGATGTTTTCATATACCAATACATAATTATATATATATATATATATATATATATATGTCACACGAAATCGCGTGTTTATGTAAATTGTATCGAAATTGAGTAGACATTTCCTATTTCAATTTCTTCTTTTAATTTTCTGAAAATGAATTACATTCCACCCAATGATTTTCACTTGTCACATCCTCTAAACACGTGTTAGACTGTCACTGCACCGACGACGATGCTACAGTGTGGGGCCAAGTGACGCAATCTCACCGGCTGATGACGAAAGCAGATGTTGAATCCCGACACTACAGAGATAAAGAAAGCTAACGAGTTGCTGTTTGTCCGCCACTCAACCACCAATCAAGTGCTTCCACGTGGCTACTGTCAACATTTTTCTCCGCCACGGCCAATAATTTTAGTACCATAAATAAAATAAAATAAGATAAATTTAGATTTTACCGCGACCTTATTTGAGATTTCACACATTAATAGAATTATGTTTTGGGAAAAAAAAAAAAATTCTACGTACGTTCCTATTTTTTTAATTTTGCTATTTCAATCACTTCAATCGAATTTCACAATTTTCTCAAAAAGAAAATATTTAACTAGATTAATTATTTAATGAAATAGTACGAAATAGTTATATTATGTTCAATTCGATTCAGCTTACTAAAATATGTTCGAGTACGATATGAAACTTTTAAACTCAAAATATAATGCAGGATGACTCAACTTTTCTACGTACACTACATTGATGTATTTATTTATTTTAGGAAATACATCTATATTAGTATTTCACACACATGTTACTAATAAATTACATGAAAGGGAATTTTGTTATTCCAACTTGCTTCGTTGGTAGCCAAATTTGAACAAACTTCTATCATTTAGCTTAATCTACAGTAGATCGACCTTTAGGTTAATCCAATATTCAAAGTAAATACAAAGGTCATGAAAGTTTCACACGTCTCTTTCTCACTTTCTCCTTCAATTATTTATCCAGCAAATGTTGACCTCTAATGATTTTAATTACAAAATGAAAATCTAATATTTCTAAAGAGGGTGGCGGCATCTCCTTTTTTCAACGCTTTAATCTACAGCACTAAAAAGTAAAACCTGCCTTTTAATTATTATAAGTTTAGTAATTAATTCGTAGTACGTAGAGGTTTAATTATACTCTCATTATGAAAATTCCTATTGCTGGGTACTGATTTTCCATGCAATATTTCACATAATTAGGAAATACTAAAACGGCGAATTGTTAAATTTGGAACACTAAATTATATAGATTAATTAAAAAATTCTCAAAAGTCAACTCGAAGACAAACAAAAAATGGAAAATTGATATCGAATTGGGATATTTTACCATATCGATTGATCGAACGAACGTCGTCTAAGTTATATATAGACGATCGAACGAACGATCGATCGAACCAAAATGTATATATGTAGGAAATTAAAGAGTCTGCCCACATGCTGAATTTGGACAATTTAGTCAAACTTTGAAATCAGATTTGGGTGATTGAACTAAACTCGAGTATTTGGTCCGAGGCTAACTAGTGTTAGGTACATTACGTTCAAGGTAGCCTAAATAGTGGATGATCGAGTTCATGGACGAAAGTCATAATTAATATATATGTTTGTGAATTCTCATCAACATTTTTAAAATCAATCAGACTAATTATAAAACATTATATTGCTACTTTTTTTTAATGACAAGGCACACGCATCGATTAAATTCCGTTAATATACATTAATCCACATACTATACAGATGAGATAATTACTACTGGATACGTGATATGTGTTGATGAGATTTGAATTTGAAATTTTTGATCATAAACTATATCAATATATCATTAAGTTATTGTAAGAGGAGAGTATATATATATATACACACAGACAGAGACGCACTTTATCTTGCCCTTTAACGGGGGCAATTGAAGAAAATTGGAAAGAGTAGGGGTAGGGATGGTAAATTGGAGGTGGTGTGGGCGTGATAGTGGTCACAGTGGACCAAATGATTTTTGACATTGTTTGGGTAATTAGTGAAAAGGGAAGTGATGTGGTTTCCTAAGATTGGTTGATACACAAGGAGTGTAATCCAAGCAGACTATCAAAAAGTGTTGGCAAACATTATTATTGCATCATGCATTCCTTGGATGGATCCAATGAAATTGTAGGTAAATTCTTTTTTTGTTTTCCTTTTTAATCATCATGCAAATGGTTGATTGGATTACTTTAATTATAGGCACAAAATTAATGCTTATCAAAGCTCCTACGTATAGTCATAACTTATCTTGTTTCATTTTAAGTGTTTTTTTAACCACTAGAATGTAGTTTAGTTAATATTCCTCCCGTATAAAAAGATGAGAGATCTGGATATAAATTTCAATCCCCCGTCACCCAACTAAAAAAATGTTTTTTTTAAGATAATAAGAGCCACTCTGGGTAAATCATTGTATTAATAAATTCAAATATGAGAACCATAAAAGACGGCGAAACAATACGTCAATTAATATATTTTGAAGTGGTAATTTTAGTTCTTTCATTTGAAGTGATTTAGGGTTCGAAATATATATTAGCTATCAATTCCGGTGGATGATATTCTCTAGTTTAAATTGTGTGTCAATATCAAAATTGTGTAGTTTTAATAATATTTTTCATAAAAATAAATTTATTATATTATTATAACAAATAATATTTATTGCTAAAAATTAAAATTTCAAAATTATATACCCTAAGTTTGGAATAATCAACCCTAAAAATCAATTATATTAACTAAAAATTGAAAAGTAAATATTAAAAAATAATTATAAACCCTAAATATTAATAATGTAAAGTTACATTAAATCAAATTTGAAGAAAAAATAGAAAAAAACTTATAATTTTAATGTTTGATATACAGTTGACACATATAACTTTGGACTAGCAACTCTCATGTGCGCTTGCAGGACTTGAAAGATGGAAACTATCAACCTAATTAAGACCCCAAAATTCATGTATATTGATATTTTAATTTTGTAAAATTTAATTTAACTTTAATGAAAATTAATTAATTAATTAATTATTAAATTTAATAGATAATTTAAAAACAAAAATGAAATCGTATAATTAATATTCTGCCAGAATCAAAAGAAATATATATATATATATATATATATATATATATATATTACATGTAGCTCTTTCATATTTTCTTCAGTGTGAATATATGAATGTAACCAAGTTTAACTTGTAAAATTCCTTTATAACTAAGAAACACAATTGCAAGATGTTTTTTCTAACCAAATTATTTTTTCTTTAGCATTACACCGTTAATGAATTGTTGGACCCGTTAAAATTTATTTGACGGAAATTCGTTAGTGTAACACGCTCAAAAATTACACCAACACACCCATATATTTACTATGTAACACGCCCTTATTTTCAAACTTTACATCTAATGAGAGTTGTGCAACACTTACTATACGGAATGGTTTCACAGCAAATGAGAGCAAGTTCTATGTAACACTACACGTCGCCGTCGAGATCCCGGAGAAGGCAACGCCGCCTAGTTACACACTGGATCCAACATGTTACACGCTAAATCCAACGTGTAACACGACATTTTTTTCTGTGTGGTAACACGCTTATTCAATTTGAATTTGTATAGCTTTTCAATCACAACATGAATTTGTATAGGAACTAACATGTAACTGTTACACGTTGGCTTTCAATTTGTTTTTTTTTTTTTTTATAAAATTCTTACACGTTCAATTCTATTCAAGTGTTATACGTTCACTGAACGTGTTACACGAACGTGTAACAAGTTCTATGAACATGTAACATTTATTTTTATTTTTATTTTGTGTTTTTCTTTCCTATTTTTTTTTCTTTTCACAATTTTTTTTCTATTTTTTTTTTCTTTTCACAACATGCATGTCCGTAGCATAAGATGTTAAAAAAATATTATTAAACCAGCGTGTATGTGTTTGTGCATGTAGTCATATATGTAGTGGTGTTGTGTGTGCCTGCGTGTAACAGTGTAAATGTTTGACTTTTTCAAACTTCAGTAAGGATAAATTAGTCTTTTACATGCTTGTTTAAATAGAAAAGAATATTGTACAATTTTTTTCTAGAAATTATTTTTCCAACTTGATTTTGGTTATTTTAATTTTCCTCCCTTTTCTTTTTTATACCTGTGTGTGTGTGTGTGTGTGTGTGTGTGTGTGTTACGTACACATGATATGATATAACCTTAATTATCACCACTGCACACACATTAATGAACATATATAACAAGAAATTAAAAGTTATATATATGTGACTAATTAAAACATGAATTCTTGACATTTAATTTATTTCAAACTAGCTAATTATAAGATTATTTGCTTGAGAGTTGTACAAAATTAAAGGTACTAGATGAATGAGGATTAAAAACTAAGATATATACCACCTATACGTACCTTAATTAATATACTATTATTATTGTACATATTAACATGTATATACTGTTCAAACAAAGTGTATATATAACATAAAAAATAAATACCTTGTGCAAACAAAGTGTATATATAACAAAAATATGATAAAAGATAAATACCTTGTGCAATGTAAGAAGTGATATATAGAAATTAGTCCTTGAAATTAATTATTGTTAGTAATTTTTTTATTTCCTAAATAATCTAAATACATATGGGTACATATTTTTATGCAATTATATTTGCTATTTAAATATTTGTGGACTTAATTAAATGGTCTTAATAAGGTAATAGTCCATGTGCTACGTAATTGATATGGAATTAATGAGTAGATCGCAAATACTATTCTAATTACAGTAGGTGTTTATGGGTAGCCTAATTAAAAAGTATATATTGCCCCTTTGGTTATGGTCCACAATATACTAAATCGAACGCAATTTTTACATCTCCTCATCTGGAACTGGAAGAAAAAAGGAATAAGGAGATTTAGTTGAGGAAGACCATAATATCAATCCTCTGTTCGTGTTCGGATCTAGAGATTGTTTATAAAGGTATTCCATATCAAGATTTTCAATCTCAATGGATTCAGGTATTCCTATAATCTTTGACAATCTATTGCAATGTTATGTTCCTAGAATATTGTATGATTTAGGACGGTTGAATTTATAGTATGTGATTTATAAATTCCTACAATTACTACTAGTGCTAAAATGCGCAATGAGAAAATTGTTTAATATTTAGCCTTTTGAAGGCTAAAGGCTAACATTTTCACTTATAGCAGTGTATACTTAAATGGTGAATAATATACATACATATATATATATATATGTATATATCATGAGCCATGACCTGGAAACGAATCATCATGAAACGGAACATTTTAAAGTGTTCCAACAGACAAAGGAAATTATATATATATCCCCCGAGGTCCGACAAACACTAACTTATCCAATCATTCATTTGAGGGATCATATATATTATAATTTTATATATAATGCATGTATATATACAATAAAAATATTTATATACTGAGTGATGTTGTTCGGCCACACTATGGCCGGTCATAATTTTATAATCATGATACATTTTCATTATATGATAAGTTTTCAATTAAATCCTTAATTAGAGATTAATAGTGTTTTACTATTATATCATTCCGATTAATTTTAGAAAGATTTGACTTGTGTATTTTAAAAATTCAAATTATCCATAAAATCTCATTAAAATATGAAGAGATCCTAGCCGATATTGAATCAATTGCAAATCGGTGATGGCATGGTCGAAAATTGAATTGACTTTGCTTTTCATTTATTATTACTCTAAACTATAAAATATTGTGGTGTGTGTATATATATATATATAATAACTACATGAAGTCTTTAAAAAATATATAAATGAATAATGAAATTAATTTTTACCACATCAATATTACAAATAAAATAATGAACTTATGAAAATGGAGATGAATCATCTTCAAAATTATTTAATATTTTGGTTAATTGAATTAGACTACAGAAAATTATTTAATATTTTGTTGTTTATTTCTAATGGCTACAGAAAATTCATTTTTCTTTGCATGAGCTTGATAGGTTTCATATAGAATCTCCACACTTTCAAACTCCATGTTTGTTTGAGGACCATGTTGGATAAGTTCTTCATCGAGTGATTCTTTCTGAAATTCTTCATGGTGTATCTCTTGTAAAACATGGTTCAGTGATAAATCTCTCACTTCTTCTTCATGTTGAGGCACTTCATCGTCAGAATCAGGGCCGAATATTGACAACATCGAAGCCTTCCTTTCATGTTCGTTGGTAGCCATGGAAATTGACAAATGATATGATACTAGTTTAAAGTTCATTTATATATTTTTTAAAGACTTCATGTAATTATTATATATATACACCATAATATTTTATAGTTTAGGGTAATAATAAATGCAAAGCAAAGTCAATTCATTTTTGGCCATGCCATCACCGATTTGCAATTGATTCAATATTGGCTAGGATCCCGTCATATTTTAATGAAATTTTGTGGATGATTTGAATTTTTAAAATATACAATTCAAATCTTTCTAAAATTAATCGGAAGGATATAATAGTAAAACACTATTAATTATTAATTAAGAATTTAATTAAAAACTTACCATATAATGAAAATGTACCATAATTATAAAATTATGGCATAGTGTGACCGAGAAGCATTATTATTATATACTGTATTTAAATTGTGGTTGATTTTGGGAGGAATCCGAACTACATTTAGATTGTCGCTTGTTGGTTTATTTAGTTGACATCAGATAAGTTTTATCTGATGACTTAATTAATTGCAAATGAAAAAAGTATTTTTTTTGCATTAATTATTGCAAAAAAAAAAAATCTTATGTCAAAAATAAAAAATATTGAAAATGTTTTGACATTATTGAAAAAATTAAAACGCACTGTGAAAAACCAAAAACTTAATTGAAAAAAGTTTTGGAATTATTAAAAAAAATAAAACGTCTCGTCATAAATAAAAATCTTTAAAAAATTGTGATAATAGAGGGTATTGATTAACACTGGCTTTCTTTTTTATGTGAAAAATTCACTGCGTGCAATTAAGCTGCAATTATCTATGGGGCATTTTGAGGAATCACTACTCCGTTTGAAGTAATTCATGGCAAACTAGACACGTAAAATCTATATAAGTAGTATCGACAATGAGAACGTACTTGAACTCATAACCAAAAAATCACGGATTCCCAATTAATATTCATACAATGCATGCATCAAACAAATAATGTATATACTATGTATATATAGAGAGAAGCTCTTTCATGCACCAACCCTTCCCCTCACCTTAATTCCATCGCTATTTCAGACGTCCCACGCGCTCATCTGTTTTTTTTTTCTAGGATATTTTTTTATTTTGTTCGATTTTTTTTTATTTTTTTTCTAAAAATTTTATAGCCTAAAATAAAATTAGCGAACTCTAAAATCAAAGTAAATTGATTAAATTTGTTTGAAATGAATAAAAATTTATACCTTAAAATGGAATTAATAAATTCTAAAAAACACAAAATAAACCCCTAAAAGAACCCTAAAAAACACAAAATAAACCTCTAAAAAAACCCTAAAAACACAAAATAAACCCCCTTAAAAAATTCTTAAAAGCACAAAATAAACTCTTAAAAAAACCCTAAAAAATCATGAAACCTAAAAAACCTCTAATTCTTAAACTCTAAACGTTAATTAGAATGGAAAAATTCATAATTTGAACTAAATAAACTAGTATAAGATAACTAGCAGATACCTTACTTTTATGAATACAGGTGATATTTTTTAAATTTTGAGTGATACTTTTTAGTGTTACAATTGATACTGATTTTTGTCAGATTTTTTTTGGGGGTTGACCCACGTTTTTACCCGCCCCTTCTGAAATAAGCTAGGCATATTTAAATCTAGTGCATGGAAGTATTTATGATATATATATATATATATATAGGGGATGGTTCTGGTGTAAACCATCCCCAGTGTGTAAACTGTAAACCAATCTTTAACCACACATCCATTAAAATCCAATGGTCAAGATTTGGTCAAAGAGGCGGTGGCATTTTTGTAAATAAAAGGAACTTCAAAAAACGCGGTGGCAATTTGGTAATTTTCGCCTCAAGGTCAAAATTAAAAAAAAAACACGGACTTCCGGACGTATGCTAACGAAGGCACACTCAAATGCTAACGAACACATAATCATATGCTAACGAAGCAGTATTATTGCATGCACAATACGTAACTTTAAATGCAAAACTGATTTCGTTATGAAATAATTAAATGAAGAGTTTAGTATGGTTGGAAACCTAGTCAAACCTATTTCTCAACAAAAAAATAATTTAAAAAAAAATATTAATCGTGGACAAAGTTATGCTTGTTTTATTTAATGTTATTAGTTGAATAATTTGACTCCAATCTACTACATTATTGTTTTATTAGCATTATGAAATATATTCCTTCAGCATTATATATATATATATATATATATATATAATGCTTCTATTAGCATGTGACAATGCTAATAGAAGTAAATGATGAAATGCACAAAAATTAAATTATAAAATCATGAAATTGATATGATAAACATTTATAGCAATATATAATGCTTCTGTTAGCATACATCAATGCTAACATTATTATGATGTTGTCAAATATTTTACATTATTCTACTGCCATCATTATCATATGCTAACAGTGGCATATGACAATGCTAACAAAAACATTAACACTTATTTATGAAAGCAAATATTTTAGCATTCACTATTATTAGTATTCGTTTATATTATCATCACATATAGTATGAAAAATACATGATTCTGTTAGCATTATTATAATATTTTCATTAGCATATAACAATACTAAAATTAACAATGCATTTTCACTCTTATACAAAAAATATCTTAATATATTAATGTATTGATCGTTGTCAATATATTATTTTTCTTTAGCAATATGTTATTATTTTGTTAGCAATATGTTATTATTTCGTTAGCATTGTATTAATAAAATATTAGTATATGAAAGCAAATATTTTAGTATTCACTATTATTAATATTCATTTATATTTTCATCACACATAGTATGAAAAATACATGATTCTGTTAGCGTTATTATAATGTTTTCATTAGCATATGCCAATGTTAACCTTAGGAATGCATTTTCATTCACATACAAAAAATATCTTAATATATTAATGTATTGATCGTTGTCAATATATTATTTTTCATTAGCAATATGTTCTTATTTCGTTAGCATTATATTAATAAGATATTAGTATTGAATATCCAATGTTAAAACATCTTAATACATTAATGTATATTGTTTTCTATCAATATATTGCTCTTCGTTAGCAATATATTATTACTTCATTAACATTATAATAAATCAATATTAGCATTGAATAACTGTGTCAAACGAATACAACACAAAATATATTTTTAACGAAACTCGAACATGTGTTAATGAATAATAATATTCATTCATTCTACATTAAATGTACAAACTACCTGGAAAAAAAATATATTACAACAAAAAACTAACAATATAAGCCAATTCAGCTTATTTCAAATTCAGATTTCTTCATCTAAAAAAAAGAGGTAGATATGCCTCATAAAATTGAGTTGGAACCTGTATCATAATATTATAAGCTCAGCATTTAAAAATTGATTTTGTTTCACTAGCAAATTCTAAACATATGCAACAAAAACATAATGTTTACGACAAATCATAATGATATTAACAAATAAACCATATCATAATGCCAACGTTATAATAATATCATTTGACAAGAATGCTAACAATATCATTTGACAATGCTAACGTTATAATACTATTGTCATATGCATTACGTAATTCTACTTTTAGCATTATCATATGCTAACAGTAACATATGACAATGCTAACAATAGAATTAGCATTCATTTATACTAACATATTTGTTAGTATTTGTTATTATTAATATTCGTTTGTATTATCATCACATGTAATATGAAAGACACATGATTCTATTAGCATTATTGTAATATTTTCATTAACATATAACAATGCTAATCTTAGCAATGCACTTGCATTCTCATATAAAAAATATCTTGATGCACTAATGTATTGTTTGTTGTCAAAATATTATCTTTTGTTAGCAATATGTTATTATTTCGTTAGCATTATAGTAATAAGATATTAACATTGATAGCCAATGCTAAAATGGTTTAATGCATTAATATATATTGTTCTCTCTCAATATATTATTCTTTGTTAGCGACATGCTATTACTTAATTAGCATTATAATATAACATTATTAGCATTGAATAACTGTGTCAGACAAATTCAACATATAATAGATTTCTAGCGTAATTCAAACAATATGCTAATGAAAATTAATATTAGCTCATGCTATATTAAAGGTACAAAAGTACCAAAAACATAAAAAATAAACAGAAAAAGACTATAACAAAAATTAAAAATACAAGCCAATTTAGCCGATTTAAAGCGTAAATTCTTTCATTTGAAGAAAAAAAATAGATGCCTTATAAATCTTTCAATGGCTTCATAGAAGATTTCACATCTTGGTATACCTATTTTAGTCTCCAAACCATGAGACCTTAAGTTGGCACCTGTCATCAAAATATTACAACATCAATATTTAAAAACATCATACTTAGCATACGTGATTATATTCGTTAGCACGAATATTAACATATACAACAAAAACACAATGCTAATAGAAAAATATAATGATGCTAACAAATAAACTGTATCATGTTAGCATCATACTACGCGAACAAAAATACTAAAAATATATGTACTAATTCTTCAACCAACAATTAATTAATTTTAAATCTGAAAACACAAACCATCAACAAAAACATCTTCTCTGAATAAAGAACACATAGACACAACAAGAAAAAGCTCAAAAAAAAAATTCAGATGACTTCCAAATCTCATAAAAAAAATGTTAAATCCATCAAATCTACAAAAAATGAAACATTAAAACAACGATGGTATACACAAATATGAATTAGAAAAAAAATTGATCATGATTGTGTGAGAGGATCTAAACATAAAAAGCACAGTTCCAGACGAGTTTCAATCACCTGCGTTTTTTCTCTTTTTTAGATCTTCATCGTCGCTACTATTGTTGGATTTCCTCATGTAGGTGGAAGGCGTAGCGATGTCGACAGTGGAGAGAGAGAGATGATACATAAATAATTACTATACTATGTTTTTTATGGAAGAGATGGCGATAGTGGCGACGACGATGATGGTGACTGACGGTAGACACCAACTGATACTACTTAGCATATTTAATGAAAAAACTAATAATACAAGACAAATTAGCCTATTTTAAGTTCAGATTTCTTCATTTGAAAAAAACACCCAGATGCCATTTAGTGGCTTCATAGAAAACACACATCACACATAACTATTCTAGTCTTCAAACCATCAAAACTTGAGTTGGTACCTGTCATCATAATATTATATGGTCAGCATTTAAAATCATCTTACTTAGCATATAGATAAATATTCGTTAGCGCAAATATTTTCACAAATGAATTCATAACATATACAACAAAAACACAATGCTAACGACAAATCATAATGATACTAACAGATAAATTGCATCATGCTAACAATGTACAACGCGAACAAATATACCAAATATATATATATATATATATACTGATTATTTAACCAACGATCAATCAACGTCAACTAAAGATTAATCAATGTCAAATTTGAAAAAATAAGCAAAAAGAACATATATTCAATATAAGCAAAAATCGAAACAAAAAACACGATAAATAGCTCAATTTTGATTTTTTTAACAGAAATTACAAAACCATTGGCAAGTCCATCAAATCCACGAAATAGTAACACATAATTAAGTGGCGGTATATTAAAAAAATGAATCGAAAAAAAAAACACCAAATTGCTCGATTATGTAACAGATCTAAAATACAAAAAATACGATGAAGATCTTCATGATATATTGAAGGGTTAGTGAGATAGAGAGAAGATACAGATCAATCGCTGCTACGCACCGTTGTTAGATTTCTTCATATGAGTGGAAGGGACAACGATAATGGTGGTGGAGAGAGAGTGAGAGTTGGAAGGGGTGACGATGGTAGCGGTGACAGTGGTGGTGGCGGTGGCGGTGGCGATGGAGAGAGAGAGCGCGCGGCGATGGTGGCGAAGAGAGAAAGGAGGGAGAGAGAGAATCCACTCACAGGAGAAATGGAGATGGAGAAGAAATCAATGACAAACCCTATAAAAATTACTAAATTACATAAATAACCCTCCACCCATAAAATAAGTTAAATATTACAAAAATGCCACCTTAAATTGGATTTAATCTGGGCCACTAATTTTTAATGGATGAATGGTGAGAGATGGGTTTACAGTTTATACGCTAGGGAATGGTTTACATTTGATCCATTCCCTATATATATATATATATATATATATATATATATATATATAGGATGGTTAAAATAACAACTCATTTCCATGTAGAAATTATGATCCATTAATAACCACTCATCTCATTAATATGAATGGTTAAAATTGAATCTCATATTTAGGGGTTTAGTTCCAATTTTTTTTTTCAAATTCTTGTAGATTTTATAAGGGTAAAATTGTAAAAGAAAGATCTCCACATTTATGGCATGAATCCTAACATATTTAGATAAAAATCCGTATAAAAATTAACAATAATGCTAGCCAGCCAGATTCTGGCTAGCCAGAATCTGATTTTTTAATAATTAATAAAATTGTATTATTAATAGATTAATTATGTTAATTATTAAATATTATGTTTTTACTATGTTGCCCTTCTATCATGATATTAGTGATTGTAATTGTCCCAAATAATATTGCTGATTTTTTGGAAAATATTTGATCGGTAATATTCATTAGAATTGTGGATTTGTTTTTAAGCAGACATTAGAAGCGGATTTTTTTAGCAGACATTAGAAGCGGAAATTAATTGGAGGATTAGACCTAATTATTATGGAGGGCATCAATGTAAATTTATTGAATAATTAGTGTTTTATTAATTAAATTAATTAATTATTAAAAATAATAAAAGATTCTGGCTAGCCAGAATCTGGCTGAAAATCACTACTCAAAAATTAATATGGAGAAACTTGTAATATAACATGTTTTCTGGATTTTATAACAATATACTGATATTATGTAATGTTTGCAAAAAAAAAAATAGAAGAAGAAGAAGAAGATCGAAGAAGAAGAAAAGAAAGAAAAAGGATTCTAGTTGTACGTACATGAATCTTTGTATTATCGGCCACCGTTTTTTTATAGCAAATATAATGTGCAATATTAATTTGTTATGTAAATCATGTTAGCAAGTTAGCAACATGAATTGCTAAATTGTTTAAAATTATTTGGGTGCTAAAATTTGAAGGTTTTTTTTACTATTAAAGATGTTTAAATTTCATCACACATGTATAAACAAAATATATTGCTATTATAAACAAAATATATTGCTATTATTAACAAATACATTGGCTAATAATTACCGAAGTATTTTTCGACCAAGAAACCACATAAATAAATATGATGCACCAAATCAACAAAAAAATTAAAATGATTAAAATGCGCTAATATTATATTTATGAGTGGTTAATGTACAAAATATAATGTGCTAATATCCAAATTGGTAATAATAATATAAATACATCTCATGTATCAACAATTTTTTTTTACATAAAACATAACATGATAGACTACCATGACATGTGACATAAAGAATCAGCCACCATAAATTTAACAAAAATAAATAAGAATTTATGTAAATACATGTGTTTGCATCTAATATAATAAAATCCACCGCACATAATATATGCTCGAATTCATTAGAATGCATGCTAATATTATATGATCTAGTTGATCATGTACAATATAAAATGTGCTTTATATATATATAAACACGGGCAACCATTTAATTTTTAATAATCACACATATATGGACGTAAATATCCCTCTAAAATGTTTGATTGGAATACCCGATGTCCTATGAGACCAAAATCAATATTTTCTCTGCTCCAGCATATTATTGTTTCTTCAATACAGAAGTCCACATTTTTTTTTGTTTCTACAAAGCGATCTACATTTTTTTTTGTCACAGGCATATACAATTTTTTATGTATTATAATAAAGTAAATAATCAATTATATATTTAAAGATATATATTCCATAAAATGTGGAATTTGATATTCCATAGAAATTAAATTACTTCTGTGTCCTTAACTTTTATAACTCTTAATTAAATGCATATTTAATTTCATCAAATTTAAATTAATCTTAACCGTGAAAACTAAATAGATGTATGGCTGGGATTGGATCCTAGTTTCTACATGGAAGAATGAGGATTAACATTTGAAGCTTGGGGCTTGGGCGACCAATATTGGTAAGTTGTTGGTATTTGGTATGAATAATGAATTAAGCATGATGTATTACTACATATATAAAGTAAATTAATATTTAAAATTGTGTTATACATAGATAGTATTTTCTTAATCTTATAAGCGAAATTAGGTCATTAGACGAACCCCTAGCTAGTCCTACATCTCTAAACCAATTAAGCTAACTAGGTTATACACCACCATATTGGAAATTACTTTTCAGAAATTGGCCATGATCTTTTACAAAAGCTACACTTGTATACTATACTTTTGGGACCATATAATAATAATAATAATAATAATAATAATAATAATAATAATAATAATAATAGATTAAATTGTGCACATTGAAAAATGAGGAATTTCCAAAACGAGTGAAACATACACGATAAAATTATCAACCCTCAGAGAGTGAGACAAAACCCTTTTTTCATGCCTGTTGAAGAGCAAGGAGCATGCGCGCCTACAGTCTTTTTCCCAATATACATCTCAACTTTCAAGAGTTGTTCAGATTAAATTGTAAATGAGAAAGAGCTTTCACTATATACTAATTTTATAGTGATCACCTACCATATTTCGTATCTTCTCTATTTCGTATTACGGTATAATTTTTATGTATGAAGTGTTGGACAAATTTTCTAGTAATATTTGTAGTATATGTAATATGTACTCATACAAAATTACGAAGTAGCAAATTAAAGATATATAACAAGAATTGAACCATGAACAAACATTAAAATTATAAGTAGCTCGATGCCGAATTGGTTCAACAAAGACTAAACAAAAATTCAAGCACCCAAAAAAGATTGCAATTAACCTTACGATATACGTGAGAGATAGTAATAAGACCAATATCAATCTATGAGCCCTTAATTCAACCGGGCCGATAAATATGAAAAGTAAAAGGCCCAAAAAATCAACTCCTGAATGCGTTTGGAAACCAGAATTCAAATGCAAGCGTAAAAGCGCGTAGCTTCGCTTCCATCAGGATACATAATCACATATATTTCCGGAGTAATCAAATTTTGTATCATCATATAAAATAGTCTGCAAACTCCACACAAGCCTAACGGTGTTGGTGAATTCGAGTTCGGTACTTTTGATTTCAAACTTACACCAATATGGACATTATTTATTTATTAAAACTGGTAAAATACTAAGAGCGGTTTCTATGATTTTGTACTCTGACTTGGGCCTACATGGCCCACAATTAGTTGTAATGCCCATATAATTTCACGATCCTAATTCTCGTAGCCCACAAAATTAACGATTTTCATTCGGGTCACGTCAATGAGGTTTTTATTTATTTATTTTATTTTTTTGGTACGGGCCTTCCATGTTGTGATAGCATAAAAATAAGGGGAAACTCAATCTACACCCCCGTTTTACTCTTTATAGTCCCGAATTAATTAATATATAAATGAAAAAAATTATTAGATATTTGTATCCTCACCAACCCATCATTTAAAAACCCTACAAAAATTAAACAAAGCCCTAGGCCATAGCCCCGCCTTGCCTTCATATGTAATTTTTTTTTAAAAAACGCTCGATTACGAGACATCTTGGAAAGCACTGAATGCTTTGGAAGATTTCAAGGCTAAGAGTCGACATAATTGTTTGAATTGCTAGCCTATCCTTAGAAATTGTCATATGAACGAGGTAATATGAATGCTTGGAAATCTGAATTGTCAACGTTTAACTTGGAGTCTCTATTAACAAATTATTGGGATGTTTTTGCAATGATATGTGGAGTAAGGATGAAGCCGTTCGTTGAGATTGTTGTTGGGCCTGATCATTAGAGGATGAATGAGTTTTAAAAAATTTGCTTGTTTTGTGGTTAGTGAAGAACTCACTTTGGGACAAGTACATCTAAGATGTTAGAATAATTTGTCATTTTCAAGCAACTGTGAGTTGTATTTGTATATGTAGAATAGTCCGTGTGTGCATTCTACCTTTAGGCAATGTTTGCCGGAACAATTGTAGATTATCGTCGTATTCAAATCCTATTTATTCAATAAGATTTCGTGTTTCATGTCTTAATCTAAGAACATCTAATTATACACAATTGTTTTGAAGGTAATGTTTTTTCTCTTGGAATACCAATAATTCATATCTACCCTAGTAAAATTTATAATCATGTAAATATTAAAAAGTTAGCTATGTGTTTTTTTAATGTTTTCTTTTATGGATTTGTTGCAGTCGTAAGGTAAGGATTGTAAATTTCACGTGAGAATGGAAAAACAGATTTTATGGAGAAGGGGGCTATATTACATTATAGTTGAATATACCACCAAAAAATAGGTATATAATATATATGATTTTAGATAAATTTGAATATATAATAATATTATGATCACTTGGTTCAAATTTAGAAATGAGAATCACAATGAGTATCATTAAAGATTAATGAATCCGGGTTAATGAATGAATCCAACTAATTTTCTAATGGGTGATGTGAGAGGTGACTTCATCGAAAGGGCCAACCATAGTTTAAACGAGTGGATATAATCATCAAACATTCAAAACTAAGATTGAAGTCAAATTAAATGTAATAATCTAGATTGAATATAGTATACAATTAAGTGAGTCCATTAATTGCATTTCAATACAACCGGCCAATTGTTGTCCTTTTCTGTCCCCGTCAACTTATACATGGAATATTTGTCTCATTTAGCATGTATTAACATTAAAAATTTACTCCCTCAAAAAAAGAAAAAAAAAACATTAAAAATTTATTCGTAATTATGTGTGGAAAAAGATGATTGGATTAATCATATCCTAACTTTATTTTAAAAGTAAAACACGTAATTTTAAAACTTTCCGGATCGGGGAGGGGAAATTGTGGATCGAACAATTAAACATATTTAAATAAAATGTTAAATTTATAAGAATGAAAAAGTTTAATTTCTAGATTTCTTTATGGCATAAATAAGGATCAATTTTGCGTATAACTTTTGCACACAGAAGGTGTTAAATTCGGGATGACATCTTCTAGTCTAAATTGTGTGTATCATTAGTGTGTCAACATTAAAATTGTTTAGTTTAGATAATATTTTTTTTATAAAAATAAAATTTATTATATTATAACTAATCCTGATTAATATTTATTGCTAAAAATTAAAATTTAATATATGTGCGTGTGCGTGTGCGTGTGTGTGTGTGTGTGTTAATGTATAAAAATAGCATTTTTCATTTAGTAAATTATGTTTTTAGCCACTTTTTAAAAGAAGGCTATTTATAGCCATTTTTCCGCTGAAAATACTTAACTACCATTTTATTAATATTGTGAGTTGCACAACTAAGGTGCACTATTTAGGTACACGAATGAAATTTGATCCTGTGATAGTACAAATTAATATTGCTACATGAGTGGGGTGCACGGCCAAATATATTCGTGCAACATTATACATTTATATAATGTTGCACGAATTGAGTGCATACTACTGCGCGTAGTTGTGCAACAATTCGAATTTACACTATTAGACGAATAGAGTTACACGACTAAATGTATTCGTGCAGTATTATAATTTTACATTGTTGCACGACTAGGGTACACAACAGAGGGTTATTTTGTCCAAGTGGCTAGAAACATTTTTTTACTAAGTCAAAATGGCTATTTAAAAATTTGCCTCTATATATGGCCTACTTTTGGAATAATCAACCGTAAAAATCAATTATATTGACTAAAAATAAAAAATAAACATTAAAAAATAATTATAAACCCTAATTGGATGGAATAAACCCTAAATGATTAATAATGTAAAATTATATTAAACCAAAAGAAATTAAAATTGAAGAAAAATTAATAATTTTAATATTTGGTACACGATTAACACACAAATTTGAACAAAAAAATCTCATATGATTCAATTAAGAGGGAATTTTTTAAATTCTTACTTAGTAATTCATGTAAATAGCCACTTTTTAAGAAAATAATGTTTTTAGCCATTATTACAAAAAAATTACTACAATACCCTTAATTCTATATTTATTATTAAAAATTATTATTCATATATTCATATCAATTATATTAGGAAAAAATATTTAATTTTCTCTCTCTCATATATTCATACATCAATAAAATTAGAAAAAAAAAGATCTAATTCTCTCTCCTGCATCTGCGTTCTTTCACTTTCTCTGATTCTCTCTCTCTCTCTCTCTCACTTTATCTGATTTTTCACTATCTCTCTCATACATTTGCGTTCTTTCACTTTATTTGATTTTGGGAGAATTATCAATTCAGGACGACCTAAAAGATGAGTAATCTATCGATTCAAGACATGAAAGATAAAAACTCTCAATCTAGGACCCCGAAAGATTAAAATTCTCAATCCAGGACCTCTAAAATCACGAATTTTGATTTCTTTTTATTTTTAAATTAATTTTAACAATTTCTTTATTAGATTTAATAGGTATTTAATGAATGAATTTTCACTGAAAATTGATATAAAATTAATTTAAAAATGAAAATAAATCAAAATTCATAATTTTTGAGGTTTTGAATTGAGAATTTTAATCTTACGGGTCCTAGATTGAGAGTTTCATCTTTCAAGTCCTGAATCGATAGATTACCCATCTTTCAGTTTAAAAATAAGCTACTACACGAGTGAATCTATTAATGCATTCGTGTAGCAATCCATTTTTTAAATGATGCACGAATATATCATTACGCCCACTCATGTATCAATTCATTTGTTAACGGTTACATTATTTTATGACTGAACCAATTTGTGAAATCGTGTGATTGTTCATTTTTAAGTTGGTGCACGACTGAACAAGTGGAATCATTCTTGTATGCGTGTTTAATTTTGAACAAATGCTCGAACACACAAGTCCATTCACTCGTGCACAGTGCAAAATAGTACAAATACACAAATACACAAAGTTTCCCACTCATGCATCAATGCAAAATCATGCAAATACACGAATAGGGTTTTCACTCATGCACCAATTCAAAATTGAACATGTGCACGAGTTACTGAACCCATTCATTGATTCATGCACGAATATTAAAATAAATTAGTACACGACTAATCATATATCTTTGATTGTCTTTATCACCAAATATCAAAACATTGCATATATAAATTTTCAATAGGTTTAAATTGGGGGAGGAAAGGGGGAAAGAGAGAGGAGGCGACATTGGATTGTGTGTGTGTGTGTGTGAGAGGGGGGGGGGGGGGAAGGGGACCATGAGAGGGGATAAAATCCTTTACTCCACATTTTATGTCCCACTGTGAAATTTAATATTTTAAAAAATTTTATTAAAAAAAATAAATTTTACTATAATATTACAAATCATAATCAATATTTATTACTAAAAATTAATTTTTTTAAAAAAATTATATACCCTGCTTGCAGCCTGCTTGTTTATACTAATATAATGATACATAAAATGTCACATGATTAATCATGATTTAGTTTCTATATTTGAACTTTAATTATATTTATATTATACTTTAGATTTGTTGAATTTTATTATCTGTTTAGATTGTATTATTAATTAATTAATTAGTAATTTTATTATAATTAGTATTTATGTTTCTTCTTTTTCAAGTTTTATTATATTATAAATAGATTTGTCCACATTATTTTTAGGGGAGTTAAAGTTTAATTAAAAAAAGTGTGACATATATTTATAGTGCTTGTAATTCGATATTTTTGCGAGAATCAACGATAGTATTTTTAAATTTTTTTAAATATTATCAAATTCAACGAATTATACAAACTTCTAAATTCTGTCAATAATTTAATTTATGTGGGCTTGAACTTGAACAATATGAGATTATACAAGTTTCTCAATGAAATGAAAGAAGTTAGTGGATTTCAACGAAGGTAGCACACAGAAATTATGAATATAACGCAATATTCTTCCTAACAAGCCAAGATATATGCCACCCAATTCCTTAACGATGCTTCTGTTTATAAGTATATATATTATAAAATAAATTTCTAGAAATACGATGTGACCTGAATAAATAAAAATACTAGAGATTGCATATCGGGTGAATTAATTTTCTATTTTGAACACCAATCAAAACAATGTGATACAACTGTATATGGTAGTTGTCAAAGATATCGCCTTCCAATGCCCTTTTCAACTTCATCAGTTAATTAATGATTTTTTTTAGTTGAATTAATTAATCATTTAATGCTAATCATATTCGATATCGTGTATAGCAAGTGACACGTTATATTTTGTGCCAATCTTTTTCCTATTTCCCTATCCGGCCTTTTGTCGATAGCGAAACTTCTATGCGATTCTTCTTTTCCTTTTTAATAATAATTTAATTTTAATTCATCAAAATACTAATTAAAATATTAAATAAAAAATAAACCCATTTTTCCTTCTTCTTTTTTTCCAAGTACGCGTACGTGATCAAAATAATAATTTTTTTTATTATTATTATTGTGTGTACATTTTTTTTTGTATAACTTCATTCTAGATGCTCTAACTAAAGGAAAAAAAAAACTTCATTTTAATTAATTTTAAATAGTACTGTACTGCTATTTTAAGATGAAAAGGCAGCTGTGTACAAGCAAGCTAACTAAATTGCAATCATGAATAGAAGATGATTAGCCATTAGGTGGAAACTCATTGTCGTAAATTTTTATAGCTTAAGGAACTTACTACCAATTTGATGTAACTGATCGATCAGCTTCGCGATAAGTATTAGTTGAATTTTGATACTTTAACCACAATATATTTGATCATAAATTAAGCTCCATGTTATATTTTTTTATTTAGTTAGTATTGATTTTATCATTGCACCATGCTCGTATAATATTAGAACGTGGAGATGTATACCCCATCGCATAATATTCTTGGCATTTATATATTTATTTTGTTTGGAATTGATTACTCTGCGTTACAGAAAATTTAGACGTTACTACAATAAAAATGATCTTTAGAGATAATATTATTAGAGGCGACAAATATCGTCATTTATAATATACTTCAGTAAGAAATGTCTTCTCTAATTATCACATGTCATCTCTAATGATATTTTGTGACGACATTGTTGTCATTTAAAATGATGTTTAATTTATTTGAAACGAATTTTTAGGAACACTCTATTTGAGACTACATGATGCCGTCGCAAAAAACTGTTTTTAAGTGACCCCAATATCGTCACAAAAATGTCATTAGAAATGACATGTAGTAATTAGAGACGACATGTTGTTACTTAAGTCTATTATAAGTGATGACATTTATCGTCTATAATAATATTCACCACAACAAAGATGGTCTTTAGAGACAATTTTATTAGAGATGACAAATGCCGTCAATTATAATATATTTAAGTAACGATATGTCATCTATAATTACCACATGTTATCTCTAATGCCATTTTTGTAATGACACTGTTGTCACTTGAAATAATGTTTAATTTATTTGAGACGAACTTTTAGAGACGCTCTATTCAGGACGACATGATGTCGTCGCAAAAAATAGTTTTAAGTGGCCACAATGTCGTCACAAAAATGTCATTAGAGATGACATGTGGTTAGAGGCAACACGCATGTTGTTACTTAAGTCTATTATAAGTGATGGCATTTGTCGTCTCCAATAATATCATCTTTAAAAACCATTTTTGTTATAGTGATTGTCTGTAAAGACCATTTTTGTTGTAGTGTGTTACTAATTTTGTAATTAACTCCAAACCAATAAATTTGTCGGATCATATTTGAATGGAGTAAGTTAAAGCTTGTTAGTTCAATCAAAATTTTGAGTGTTTCTAGATTTAATTAGAGAAGGATCTGGTACGTCTAAGTAAATCAGAAAAGCTTTCGTACTAAATATGATATCAAAAAATTGGAAACTTAATAATTAAGAATAAATCATGTTAAATATTAAACACATGATCAACAAAAGATATGCTTATCTTCAACATAGTTAATATTCCAATGGATGATATAAATATGGTAAAAGTCTTGTTCGTGTAAACATGAAGAGAAAATTACACATTAGCTAACAAATGAAAAGTGAGTCCAGTTCTTGAAACTTTTTACGATAAAAAAATGTAATCCAAAAAGTGACATGTATTATGTGATAATCTCCGCGCCATACGTGTGGCCGCCTATTGTTTTCATTAATAGATTAATTTGTGGAAGGTATATAATTTAATCGATGTGGTGAACTTGCACAGATTATTTAAATTAGTGGCCTAAACAAGCACGAAAAGCTCAGATTAATTATTTTTAATTAAATTATTGAGTACACGTCAGATTGTTTATATATCCTTAATCGACCAATTAATATATATGTGGAGCCATCAACAAACTATAGGGATTAATTCTTGAAAAAGGGGGCAAAACAAACTATAGGGGTTAAGAAACACGAACTTAATTAGATCTATATATATATATATATGTTAAAATGCAGATTTCAATTGATAATTAATTAAAGAGTCCTATTATTCACGGATATTAATTCTTGATCGCTCAATTGTGGATGTTAGTTATATATTTAACAATAAATTGGGGAATAACTATGAGCTTAATAACCTAATTAAATCAAGGACGGTTTTTATTATATTTCCCAATAAACTTTAATTTGAAAGAGGCCTCGAGAGAAACCGTGACATATGTTCGAATACTGAAGTATATATATAAATAATATTAAAAAAAGTATGCAAAATCTGAGTGATCTTAATTGAGAGAAATTAAGAAATATTGTATTGGGGGGTTTGGTGAGATGTAATGAGAATGTAGTTAAGGTATAATTTTCAAAGAATGGTTTCAAAGGTTCGTGCTCAAGTGTTTGTTTATCTTAGCGTAAACAGCTAGGCTCCAACCCTACCCATTACGCCACGTCATCTGCCCCTTCCCCCCCAATCCTTCCCTTTTAAAACCAAGTCCACACCCCTTGATCGTTGAAAATTAAAGTACCGCAGAGAGAGAGAGAGAGAGAGAGAGAGAGAGAGAGAGATGGAGGGCCTAATTCCATTAGTATACAAAGCAATAGTGCAATACAGAAATGGAGGGCAAGGTGGTATGATTGGGACATGGCTAGACGATACGCAATCAACTGCGTACATGAGGCTTCCGGGCGACTCGGGGCGGTTCGCAGCGTCCGATATCCAGCTTTTCCGGCAAGATTATGGCTTCTCCGCCTGCTCACCGCCTCGCTCCGCCGCAGAAAGGGCTGTTTCCATCAATTCTTGCCGGGCCGTGAAGTGATGAAACCGCCCTGATTACTATTTAATTACGTGCCCTAGGAAATCCGAGCGCACGTAATTAAAATGCGATGAAGTTTGGTAGGTCCCTAAAAATTAAGCAAATCTTTCAATTTCTTCTTCCTTTTTCTCTTTAAATTTCGTGATCATGTTAAATTCTGTTAAGTTTCGTATAAGTTTGATTTGTGGGATAACCTAATAAAAGGGTCCACAAACTAAACTTTGTGTTTTAAATTTGTATAAAAAAGCAAAATTGTAAATGATGCATGGTTTGTGCTTTCTGCTGTCTGTGATGAGGAAAAAAAATTAAACAAAGTTTACCTTCGTGGTTTAATTTTACTTTATCGCATGATTTTTATTTTTGTATCATCAATATTAATGTATTCATTTCAAGGTCAATATATGTTGGGCGAAGCGTAATTTTGAATTTTTATTATTATAAAATAATATCTTATGTTGTGTTTTTAATTTATCAGGTACGTAATTTATACGAGTGAGATTATAATGTGACTATTTAATTTGCAATAAGAATTCTCGACTGGACGTCAGTGTATACGTATACCCAATGAAAAATTAATCCATTTTTAGTTTATATATATGGTCCCGGGGATCCCCGCCTGGGGTGTTATCTTTTAAAATAATTAAAATTAAAATTCTCAATTTACACAATATTTTGGAAGAAATAATTTAATAACTTATCAAAATTGAGAATTTAAGAACTTAAAATTCTTGTTGACACGCGTGAAGTTACTCGAATAATTAAATCAGTACAACTATATGTATGAATATATCTTAATATATTTGTAAATATTAGCTTTATAATATTACATCCAAAAAGAAGACACGACTGACTATATAGCACATGCCAAGAATTCGGAGTGAAACACTTTTTTTTTCTTGGGGGGGGGGGGACTTGAATATTTAGTAACAAAGACATTTTATCTCAAAAAAAGAAGAAGATATTTTAGAATATGGGAAAATTACTTTGAGTTGACTATGGTGCTATACATGCATGATGTCAATCGGACTATCTATTTTCATATTTTAATATTATATTTTATTCGATGTATGCTCGTCATCAGATAGAAATTATAATGATTGTGCTGTATCGTATATACCTAACACATATTTTTAAAATAAAATATGATAAAAATAGAGAAGTACCCAACCCACAAAGATGAGCTGATAATTTTATTTTATTTTTTTGAGAAGCAACATTTAATTTTTATGGTAATATATGTACCTTGACGAAGAATTTTAGAATCCAACATGGCACTAATTCAGCTGGCAGTTGCCACTTGATTCATACTGTGTCGGATAAAAATATATATTCCGTTAAGTTTATCACACTGTTTGACTTCACCAAACGCTGACGCACGCATTATTACAAAATAATAATAATAATAATAATAATAATAATAATAATAGTAGATCGGACCTGTACATCGACGGAATTTTCGAAATTCATAATTAAATAAAAAACAAATATTGAAAAAATATTATATAATAATAGATGAAATTTATTAAGAAAAAGTGGTTGACGTAAATTCAAAGTTTCTCGCTTTCTGAAATTATGCATAAAAGTTTCAATTTGCATTTGTATGAAGAGTTTGGATTTTAAGAAAGGAGTGTCATTGGAATCACTCAAATTAAATTAAGAATTCTATATTTGGCTTAAATTTAATTTGCAGTAATACAGTATTTCAAGGAATGGAACTCAAGAATTCAAATTCATTGTGATTCCTATAATACTAAGCTAAGTTGTCTTATGTCTTTATATAAATTCGGTCAAACGAAATTGCTAAAAACTGATTTTTAAATAGTCAATAGTTAGTAGCAATTAGATGTAACCAAAAAGAAATTAATCGCAAAAAAGCATATAGATTAGTATGCATATCATTTTTAAATCGATAACGATTATGTTTAATCACGGCAGTTTAGTTTTAATGATGAAATTGAAAATGACTTATTATGGTCTATATAGCAGATAAACCCCCCCTTTTTTTACAGGGTTTAGTATTATTATGGCAATAGTCAACATTAGTTGATGAATGATGATGAATATTGATTCAATATCTCAATGACTCAATCCCATGAATTTCGCGATAAAGAGGAGCACGTTAATGGGCAACATTTATTTTCATTATTTATGAAAATAAATAATGAAATATAATTATAATTATGATAAGATTTTATTACCCCTAAAACCCTATCAGAACCCCAACACTACAATCCCTATCCTTTTCCACGACTAACAAAAGATAAATAACTAGCCATAAATTCATAGTCCCCTTCCATCCCGTTAAAGATGAAGAAGATGTGAAATTTGTATATTTCATTTATGAATCTGAATGAATTTACAAAGAATGAGATTAGATATTGTAGCGCCCCGAATCTGGAGGCCCAGTGCGCTAACGGGAACACACGCGTAGAAAGAAAAATCACAATAAAATTTTCGCAAACTACTATAAATCATTTTCTCGAATTATAAAAATTCGGACAGCACTTCGTTTAAAATATTAATAAATTCCATGCTCATAGACGTTTACCATTTAACAACCAATCACATAAGATAAGACTTTTCAACCAACCTATCATTTTAAAATCACACCTTTCGAACCACCAATTAAAACATGTTCAACCTTGACTAGTCAAAAATCCGATATTCAAAATTCAAATCATGCCAGCAAGGCCACGACAATCACACACGTCCATAAAATATTTAAATAATCTATAAACATACAGCGGAAGCATAATTAATCATATTTATTGACCAAAACTAAAAAGAGTCAATATTTCAAAAACTAGAATATGGTCAACCATACAAAATGTCCACATTAGTCCACGTCCGCCACCTGCCGTCATCAATTATCTGAAAATATTTTTAAATAGTGGGGCTGAGTGCCAGAAAACACTCCGTGGGAATACTCATACATTCGTCCAATAATTTGCAATAAGAATATCCATAAATTCATATTTGACATGTCATAAATCATACGCTCAATAAACATAGTGGAGACTGACCCTGATGTGATCACATATAAACTATAACATATTCATAACATGAACATATTCATACGTATTTGCACCGGAGTGCCATATTCGGAATTCCTCATATGAGTCGTGTCAATCCACATTGAGCAACATAAGCATAAATCATTTTTCATAGCGGATGAAAGTTTAAATATATTTTCGAAAGCATTTTAGTAAGTAAACCCACCTTATTGCTAAATTAGCTGAAGCTTTATTCACGACTTTTCGTCCTAAGCCTGCTGTCGCGGATTATGACCTTATGCTTAAATATATGAATAGTCTTAATTGTCGTCATAAACGAGTCTCGGGTTAGGACCTATACATAAGAACTATGTCTTAATAACATATCAATCTTCTAAACATATACTATAACGTATATAAGGATTTAGGGAACGAGTCCCTAAAATAAGAGCATAACCTGACGTCGTTTAGAGGTTGAACGAGATCCTAGCTTAAAATATATCGGAGTCCTTGATCGAACAAATAGATGCCTTAAATTCATAGGAAAATTATAAAACTTAATTTAAGATTTAAAGGATCGTAGAATATTAATATGAAAATATTGATTTATCATATCATACACTTAATTTCGAATTTAATCTAAATTAAGTAAAATAAAACTAAATAAAAAATAAGGATAAAATATAACATAATTTTGTAGTCAAGAGGGCTTGAACACTTGACCAAAAAATATAAGTGAAAAAAATAAACACTTAACCACTAGGCTAAGAGAATTTATACACCATTAATTAAACTGTTTTAATTAAGTACACTCATAAATGCTTGAGTAAAAAGAGGATTATAAAATGCATCAAAGTGGATTGAACCTTAGACCTCTAACATAAAATCTAAGCTCTCACCATTAGACTAAACAATATTTTCAAAAATTGTTTAGCAGATTTAATTAAATATAGTTTATAATTATCTTGCAATAAAAATAAATAAAATGCATTCTAAAGGTTTTGAACCCTTGACCTATCATAATAAAATACAAAATATAACCATTGGGCCAAAGGCCATTTTCAAAAATCAAAGCATGATTTTAGTTAAATAAAGACAGTAATGCATGCATGATGCATTAATTAAAGTAAAATAAAAATTAACTATTTCCAAGGAGGATTGAACCATAGACCTCAAATAATAATTTATAAACTTTGACCATTAAGCTAAGGATCATTTTCAAAAATTACACTTAAATTTTATTTATGTATAGTTCAAACTGTCTTGCATAAAATGTTAATAAAATGCTTTTAAAAATAAAATGAGTCTTAAAATGCATTGATCAAGATTTGACCCTTAGATCTTTAAGAATTAATCTAGAGCACAAACCATTACACTAAACCCCATCTTCAAAATTAAGAACATGTTTTTAATTAAATAAGATCATAAATACATCCATCCATAAATTTTGAAATTAATAACAAGCTTTTAATTAAATAAGGATGCATAACATTAAAAATGGGTCTTAAAAATGCATTTCATAAGATTCAAACATTAGACTTATCATTATTAAATCAAGATCTCCAACCATTAAACAAGATATGATTTTTGAAAATTACAACAAGTTTTTAAAATAATAAACTACTTGAAACATATTTGAACCTTAGACATTTGCACATAAAATTAAATGATTATACATTAGGCTATAATTGAATCTTAACATATATTCCAAGATTCATAATTAATGTGTCATGAACATATGTCTTAATTAAAATTAAATTGCTACTAATAAAGATTGATCCATATTCATTAGAATAAGATTAATTTTTATAAACATTTCCAAGCTTTTTAATTATATTTATCTATATTATGAGTAGAATTAAATAAATAGCATTAACAAAAAAACATAATAATAATAATAATAATAATAATAATAATAATAATAATAATAATAATAATAATAATAGTAAAACACAAAACAGGGAGGGGATTCTCCTTTGTATTATTCGCGACCCTATTCGCGAATTTTGCACTGGTCGTGAATTTTCTGCCACGTCATACCACGTATTATCACGTGGATTTGCGACCCGAGTCGCGGGCACCCTGATTGCGAATATGGTCGCGAGTCGAGCGGACTTGTCCGATTTTTAACCTATTTTTGGGCTTTTCTTAACTTGGTATTTAAGGGTTTGATACACGAAAATTCCACACAATTCCACCTACCCAAAAGTTGCCACCAGAGGTTTACTGCAGAGAAAAGAAACGCGAAGAACAAGACCAAAAGATTCAAGAGTGTTCAAGACCAAAGTCATAATAGAATCTCCGGGTTTTATTTACTTTATTCTTAGAATTTCAATGTTACTTTGTGGATTGTTTTAGTTATTTATTTTGACATGGATAAAACCCTAGTATTCTAGGGTTGGATTATGAGTTATTTATGAAGTTCTTTTAATTCATTTTATTTGGTGTCTATGATTTAATTATGTTTTGATTATTCCTATTTTTCTCTGTATTATTTACCTGATCACTAAATGATGCAATTTGATGTGTTAATCCATAATTCGAGAGATGAGTTTTAACATAAGATCTGGAATAATTAACTGATTAGTCAATATCACTCGAGAGAGTTGTGATTAATTTAGAGAACAATAAATCTTTGGAACCATTAGGAGTTGCATAATAGGTATTGAATGGACACGTTAATATTTATTGTGTGATCTACAATCTAGGCGCTTTGAGAGAAGATTTAGAATACATGAGTGATTGTTTTAGCATGATTTAAATCCCAACATAGACACTAAATGAATTGAGTAAGAGAATGGATTAAATAATGAGTATCCAATCCTAGAATGCGTCTTTTATTCACTGTTTGATTTATCTATGTTGATTTCTGCTGTGGTAATTTAGTTTATTTATTAATTTTAGTTTTTAATTAGTTAATTTCAACCATGTTTTATAGTCTAGATAACTATGAGAGATTAAATTGAATAACTAGTAGATTAATTATTAAATCTCTGTGGATACGACCTTGTTCACCGCTGTCCTATAAGCCTCACTGTACACTTGCAGTTTAGGTGAAAATAAATACCGAACAAGTTTTGGCGCTGTTGCCGGGGATTTAATTTTTAGTTTGCTATTATTTAAAATTTAATTTCTTGTGTTAATTTAGACATTTTTATTTTCTGTTGCTATTTTTTTTATTTCTCTTTTAAGTTTTATAGGTTGTGTATGAGCACAAGATCAAAAGGAGAACCTTTGCAAACTTTTAATCCGGAGATTGAAGCTACCGCTCGACACAACAACATTAGAAGAAGGAGAGCAATGGCAGAGCAACAACCAGCAGCTCCTGTTACAGCTGATCAGATGTTCCGTATGCAGCAGCAACTAGAGGAAATGCAGCGGCGATTTCAAGAGCAAGAAGCCTCCAGAGAAGCAGAGCTGGCACCGATTAACCAGATGTTCACGCCGGTGCTCAACCATGGGCGAGTTCCCGGTCCAGGGATTAATGCCCATAATTTTGAGCTAAAGTCGGTATTGGTGGGCATGGTTCAGCAACATCAGTATGGTGGGCACAAAACTGAAAATCCAAACGCTCACATGCAACAGTTCTTGGAGATATACAACACGATCAAGATGAATGGGGTATCTGATGATACTATTCGGCTACGCCTGTTCTCGTTCTCATTGAAGGATGCTACCAAGGATTGGTATCATTCCTTGGATCTCAGTACTGTGGATAGTTAGGAGTGCTTGTCGCACAAGTTCTTGCATAAATTCTTTCCCCTGGTTTGACTCTCAAGCTGAAGGGCGGAATCACACAGTTTCGTCAGTATGACGATGAAACCTTATATGAGGTGTGAGAGCGGTTCCAGAATATGCTGAGGAGGTGCCCCAATCATGGATTCGGGGTGGATCATCAAGTCTGCATCTTCTACAATGGATGCGACATGGAAGTGAAAAGGCTTCTGGATGCCTCTGTGGGTGGCTCACTGCTGAACAAAGGCCACGATCAAGCTGTAACGATAATTAAAGACATGGCCACCAACAGCTATCAGTGGACTGGAGATCGACCGGTAAAGCTGTTGAAGAGAGCTGCAGCAGTTGATGACAGTGATCCGATTTCCAAATTGGTGGCTCAGCTGTCCACGTTGAATGCTATTATCAACAATAGATTTGACGCCATGTCTCAGCAGACTGCGAATCCTCCCATGAATCAAGTTGTGGAAGATATGAACTACATCAATCAGTGAGGGGGCTATGATGGCAATAATTACCGAGGTGGAAATCAGTTCTACCAAGGTAATCGATCCAACCTTTCTTATGGGAATCCTAATAGAGCACTATAGCCCCCACTCGGCTTCTCAGTAACAAATGGAGTGATCAATGAGGAGAAGAAGCCGAAGATGGATGATCTATTGATGGCATTCATGAGAAAGACCGATGAATTCATGAGGGAGTCGCAACCTCGAATGGAGAAGTTGGAGAATATTGTAGGTGCCATGAGTGTGCAAATGAAGATGTTCAAGAAGCAATTGGGTCAGCTGGCTACAGTTGTAGGGAATCAGCACCAACCAGGACAGTTCTTCAGCAACACCACAGTGAATCCCAAAAAGCAGTGCAATGCAATCCATCTGCACACTGAAGTCCCTGCACCGATCACCGCCGCTGCAGCTGTTACTCCCAAGATAGCTTCTGACAAGCCGGATTCCACCATCAAGAGTTCTCAGACGGGTCCTACAGTTCTTTCTATAGTGATTATCCCGTTCCCGCTGAGGACCCCAAAACAGAAAGTTGATGCACAGTTATCTCGATTGCTTGAGATATTTAAGAAGGTGCATATCAATATTCCTTTGGTGGAGACGTTGCAGCATATGCCCAAATATGCAAAATTCCTTAAGGATTTTATGTCCAAGAAGAAGAAAATAGAGGAATTCGAGATGGTGCACATCCTAGAGAACTGCAGCTCAATCATTTAAAGGAAGTTACCGGCTAAGATGAAGGACCCGGGTAGTTTTACACTTTCCATCACCATTGGAGAAAAGATAGGAGGTCGAGCACTGTGTGATTTGGGGGCGAGCATCAATTTGATGCCGCTCTCATTTTTCAAAAAGCTGAACAGTGGGCATCTAAAGTCCATAACCATGTGTTTGCAGATGGCCGACCAATATGTGGTGTATCTCGAAGGAATTTTGGAGGATGTGTTGATTAAAGTGAAGGAGTTCATATTCCCAGTGGATTTTGTTGTGCTCGATATGGAGGAGGATAAAAGAGTACCTCTCATTTTGGGACATCCATTTTTGCACACCATACGGGCCAACATCGATTTGGACACTGGGATTTTGACTCTCCGGTTTGAAGATGAACACATCCAGTTCCTGTTTGATATTGAGGAGCACAAGGCAGCTGTGGAGTGTAACATCATCAACACTCAAGAATCTGGCTGCATTACTAATGGTGGAGACATAGAGATGGATGATCGGGGAAAAGAATGGGGGATATCAGTTTCCCCGCTTGTGGAAACTTGAGTTCCCAAATTCTTCTGGCTGTCGACATTAAATGCAGCGCTTGTTGGGAGGCAACCCAATATGTTTTATTTTATTTCTTTCAATTTTTCTTATTTATGTTTTTCACTTCTTTTCTGAGTTCTGCAGGTATAAGGCATGGATGCTGGAATATGGGGGATAACAAATCAATCAACTTGTCTGTCAACAAGTTTGGGGGAGGAAGTTCAACCCGAACGGTCATCCACTTGATTTCTGTAAGTGGTCGACGACACCCTCATGCATTCTTATAAACTTATTCCATCCCATGGATTTGAATAAGTTTGGGGGAATGTATGCTTATGGTGTCTAGACCTTTATTTGTTGTACTTGCTTTACTTGTTTAGTTTCGTTTTTGTTTTTTCCGAAAAGTTTGAAAAATTTTGAATTTTGGTCTTGAATTTTTGTGGGATTTTGATGATATATGTTTTATGGTCTAGGGTTTAGTGTGTATGATTGAGATATTTAATTGGGAATGGTTTGAACACGTATAGCATGATTTGAATGAACATGTGTTTTGGAGATTTTCGAGCTTTATTTTGTCCAATGTGAGCTGTGAGATTTTGAGCCTATAAGACTATTGTCTTAATTTTTGTTCTTGTGTGTTGGTTGTCTATGCACTTTTTTTCTAGAACTTGCATGTCGTCTTGCTTGAGATTGAGTTGTTGTGCTTGAAAATAGGAGATAATAGTAGCCCATCTTTTCTTTACCCATGTTACCCCATACACTATCCTAAATTCATTATATTCCTTTGTGAACCCTCTTGTGCATAAAATGCCTTTTCTTTGAAAGCCTATGTGGGATTAATCTGTTGATTCTTGTGGAGAAATAGGAGGAAGGGTAGGAATTATGGAGTTGGGATGGAGAAAAATGGTGATAATTGGTAGTTTTTGAGCAAGAAGAGTAAGGCTAGTGTTAATGATATGCTGATGTTTTCTTTCTGCCTTACCATTTTGAGAGTGAATATAAGGACAAGGGTATTGAAATTGAACCCCTTGATCAGCCAAAAAAGGTGCTAAAGGTTTGAATTCTCCCCCCCACCTAATCAGATTGAAACTTGATGATAGAAGCTGCAAATTGAATCTGCACTATTTGAAGAAATCTTTTGACAATAGTAGTTGTTTCGGACTTTGCATGCATGGGATATATCCATGTAAATCGGCTAAAATCATCAACAAAGTGAATATAATATTTGTAACCTGCTGTGCTGGAAGTAGAGGCAGGGCCCCAGATGTCAGAATATACTAGTTGAAAGGGAGTAGTAGTGTGAAGAGGTTGGGAAATATGAGCTTTTTGATGCAGTTTGCCAGTTGTGCAAGCATCACAAAAGGAAAGAGCAAATAAATCACATTTAATATTCAAAGATTTACACACTTGAGCTATTACATTGTTATTATGATGACCTAGTATTCTATGCCAGGCATTGACATCAGATATGCATGCAGTGAAACAAGCAGAATTATTGGAAGGAAGACATGTGGAGCATTCTTTCACAGTCTGTAAAGCAAACTCTTTTTGTTGAGATGCTTCAGAGAATCTTGAAGCTGTTTGCACACATGAAGCAGATGGAACACAAGAAGTTTCTTGCTTTCTGCGAAGTGGAACAACAACTAGATTAAGTTGGTACAGGCCTGGGATAGCTCTCTCTTCATCAACACCTTGAGTGTTGGGATGTCCTTTACACAGCTGAAAGTAGGGTGAAGTTCAACATAGACATTATTATCTTTAGTAAACTTGGAAATACTAACTAAGTTTTTAGTGATCCCAGACACATGAAATATATAACTGAACATCAAAGATTTTGCAAAATCAGTTGACTGAAGAAAGGAATCACCAATATGAGATATGGATAGAGTGTTACCATTTCCAACTTGGAGCTGCTCATGGCCTGAGTAAGGATTGCTGATCTGCAGATTGGTAAGCTCATGAGTAACATGAGTAGTGGCTCCACTATCGGCATACCAAGCTGGATCATGAGATTGATCATAGTAGGCTTCTTCTTGAGCTGTGTCATAAGAGATGTCAGAATAAAAAAGCTTGAGGAGAGGGAGGCCCAATGAAATGAACATTGAACAATGAACATTGAACCGTTTGAAGCATTTCAAGGCAACATGTCCATTTTTGCCACAGAGCTGACACACAATCTTAGTGTCACGACCAAAACCTCTACCACCACGGCCTCGAGGCACAAAACCACGACCGGGAAGAGTGTTAGGAGATCGGCCTCTACCATAAGAGAAATCTGGAGAAGCTCTGCCTTCATGAGTGGCCAGATTAGCACTGAGAGCAAAGGAGGTGAGTTGATTTTGGAGTCGAATTTCATGCGCCTAAAGTGCATATTGCACTTCCTGCAAAGTTAAGGAATCGAATTTGTTAGTTAGATTGACAGCTACAGCATCAAAATTTGATCCAAAACCATTTAAAATAGACAAAATAAGATCCCCATCAGCAACTGGTTTTCCAATAGCAGCCAAGCTATCAGCAAAGCCACGCATTTTGAGAAAATAGTCATCGATTGACAGATTACCTTTCTTCTACGTTTATAAATGAAACTTCAGTTGCATGGTGCGTGCCTTTGATTGAGACTGGAAAAGAGCCTCTAAAGTATACCATAGATCACGAGCAGTGGTGTATCTTGTGATATGTCCGATCATCGACTCAGGAATGAAGCCAATCAGCTAGCTGAGAAAAAACTGATCTCGACCCAACCATAGTTGGAATTCTGGATTGGGAAGTCTCTAATGCGAATTAGAAGACACAAATTGAGGCATCGGAAACAAGGATGGAATCTAACTACATGTAACTGCTTAGCCGCCAAGGATAACAAACTAACTAATAGCCTGCAAACCATACAGGGGAGGTAAACCACACTTGGCAAGCCAGGTGTGACAGGCTCACACCTAGTGGTCCCTGTGTAATAGCCTGCAAACCATACAGGGGAGGTAAACCACACTTGGCAAGCCAGGTGTGACAGGCTCACACCTAGTGGTGTTGGTGGGATTCGAACTTGAGACCTTTGGCCTCAAGATATCACCACTCCACCACTAGGCTATCCCCAAGGGGACATCCTCACCCTTTATAATAATAAAGAAAAGTGAGATATATTAGGGTATAAAAAACCAATACGAGAGAATCAAAAATCACATGCATAAATCACTATTAAAGATTAAATTGGACAAATTGGACAAAGTGGCCAGAAGCACATACCCTTGGTTGGGAGTCTTGGGACACACCGTTGCTTGACAATGGAACTCTAATGATAAAAATGCATTTTTTTTTTTTTTTTTTATTTCTTTCGTAAGCAGTTTTTGTTATCATTATTCTTTATAACTGTATTTCGTTCAATTGGAATTTCAAGTAGAAATATGAAGATTAATTAACATTATGAAAACTATTTATGTGTTGCTTCATTTTTTTGTTTTTATTTTAGCAATCAACCGAGTATTGACTTTTGACCGAATTAGCCACTTCAAAAAATATTTTTGTATGATTATCAGTTTATGATGATCAAATTTGGAATTAAATTATGAGTAATTTTCCCATTTCAATATTTGGAGTTTTGCCTGAGTGATTAGAAACTTTGTACATATATATGAAACAATTTTATTATGCGTGGATTTTTTTTTTTCATTTAATGAGATGGGTAGGTTTGTTAACGTAGTAATTTTCTTGATTAATCTGAGGCTAATGGAAATGAATAATCTCCACATGAAACAATTTTATTAATTGTGTGTGTACAGAAAATGGGTGGAGGCTATAGGCGCGGGTAGCTGTAATAGGATTTTAGTTTGTAGAGATTAAGGGGTAAATAAGTCTAATCATATTTATTTTATACCTTATAAAATAGCGGGGGCTGTGAAGAGTAAAATGGGAGTTATATTTAGAATTTCACTTCTCCTGCACATCACTTCAAGCCCAATAAGGTCCATACATTCATCAGACGAGTTGAGATCAATGCGGGTCAATCAAATTTGATCGGCGTTGACCCGCAAAAAAAGAAGAAGTAAAAATGAGTATCAATCCTAACACAAAAAAGTATCATTTGTATCATTAAAAAGTAACTGGTCTGCTACTTATCTTATATGAGTTTATGCAGTTAAAATTGTAATTTTTTTCATTCCAATTAATGTTTAGAGTTTAGGAGTTTAACTTTTTTCTAGGGTTCATGGATTTTAAAGATTTTTTTAGAGTTCATGGTTTTTTAAGATTCATGATTTTTTAGGATTTTTTTAATAAAATTTTTAGGGGTTTTTGTTGTGTTTTTTAAGGTTTAAGTTTTTTTAGGTTTATTAATCTCAATTAGGAGTTATATTTATTTCGAAAAAATTAAATTAATTGTCGAGCGCAATGCATGAAGTCCATGTGTTAGTGTCGGGCGAGTGGATTGTGTGAGTCACCAAATCTTAAAAAAAATCATTCACTTTAATTTTAGGGGTTCATTAAATCATTTTTTTGGGTATATAACAAGTCCTTGCTAATGGTAAGAAAGAGGGTTTGAATGTGATTTACTTAAAGAATAGAAATATCTAAGACTCTATATACGATAGAAAGATATTTATATTTATTTTAAAAAAAATAAATTAATTCATTTTAATTTTAGGGTTACTAATTGTATTTTAGGGTTTACAATTTGGGGGAACAGAAAAATCGCAAAAAAATATTCAAAAAAAAAATCAAGAGAAAAAAAATAAAAAAAATTGGCGTGTGTACCCCACGGGGCGCGTGTGGGGTCCATGTGCCGGAGATGGGTCGTGTTTTTTTTATTGTTGGGCCTTCTTGGGCCTGAGCCAGTCTGATGGGCCTAGACCTATACACCACATGTATAGGAGACCACCTCTTCATTATTCTACTATAATCTTATATATTTCATTATGATCCAAGTAAAATGAAAAATATTATCACTACACACACTTATATATACATAATATCATGCACTTGTAAAATAAAATAAGCTTGAATTTAGAAGATAAAAGAATGTGTTTTAATTAGTTGCATTTTAATCAAATAAAAATTAATTACACCAAGTGATAACTGGGGAAGTGGCTTCGAGTCCAGCTTCGATAATCTAAAAAACAAAAGTTAAATGAGTTGGACCTTGTTTCTACAACTACAGATCGCCGATAACAAATTTGTTAACAAGCCCTAGAAATGTTGATCAAACGTGATTGATTAATTAATTAAATGTATATATATCAGAATGCAAGAATTATTTCAAATATTACTGCCGGGGCATATATATAGATAAAAACTTCATTAATATGCTCATCAACATGCATGTGTTGTTCATCATTACATTCTGATCACACAATCTTCGCCAGAAATCGAACACTATTCAAGACTCCTGTCCAATTTATTTATAAACTATTTGCAGATATCAATATATAGAAATCTGGACTATCAAATTACCACGCAGCCCACTTGCTCCGTACGAGGTTGAAAATAGACCCAATTCCAAAACTCCATCACAAAATCTTCCCAGATCAAGAAAAATATATAGTCAGAAATGAATATGTAATGTACATAAATTCTACTCCAATGGAAATCATCAACAGCAAAACTGTTCCAATACCTTTTTTGCTCCTTGTAATCTATCTTTCACTGGCATATAACACAATGGCCACCATGCGTTGCGGGCCGTGTGGCAAGACTCCGGTGCCATACCCGATGAGCACCGGCCCGAACTGCGGCGATCAGGCCTACAAAATCAAGTGTGATCCAACCACAACCACAGGCGGTACTCTCTATTTTCTCTCTAAGCCCGGGAGACCTTACCCGATCACATCCATCGACACCAAGTCTCAACGACTAGTCATCCGCCCCCCCTCTGTAGCTCCGAGCACATGTTTCTCCGATGATTACGGGGTCGAAGGCTTTCAGATCGACGACTCACTCCCCTTCAACATCAGCAGCAGCAACACAATACTCCTCTTGAACTGCACTGACAACATGCTGCATTTGCAGGTTATAAGTTGTAACTTAGCTTTGCTTAAAATTTAATGTCTTCAATTCCTCATTATAATTCACTACTTTAACATTTTCTTTTCTTTTTTTTAGGTGCCTATTAACTGCTCCACCAACTGCCCTTGCCACACTTACATCGACAACACACCATCAGCAGCTGCTTGTAAGAGCCAGAAACTGTGCTGCTCCTTTCGGACAGGGGGATCACAGAATGCGTATATCATTCGTGTTCATGCAAACGGATGCATGGCGTATCAGAGTTATGTGAATTTTGATCCTGGCCTTCCCTTTGCCAAGTGGCCGTCGCCTGGTTTGGAGCTCATGTATGTCTCGCCATTGGAGCCACCCTGCAGCACTCCATTAGACTGTCGTGATTTGCCGTTTTCCAAATGCTTGGCAGATTCTGTGGATGCTGGCCGGAAGAGGTGTCTCTGCAAGAAGGGACGGTATTGGGATCCTGCAACTGGATATTGCCAAAGTTGGTGACTTTTTATCTTTTTCTTTAAATTTATGAGCAGTAGAGATCAACAATAATTTGAACGAATACAGAGTTTTGATCATAAATGGAGTTGTTGCGGTTACATTTCTTGTTACAGTTTTGATCAACTAACACCTCATTTATATACTAATGCTACTGTCAATGCATCCAAAATTTTATTTTAAGATTGTAAGATTAGTTGTAGTATTTTTTATGAATTGCATCGATCAGCTTCGCTTCTGATGGAAGTAGTGTTTATAAATTCTCTGTGCAGAGTGCGGACATGGAACAGGCTGCAAATTTCATAAAAATCACACTCCTGTTATTGGAGGTAAGTCATCAAGTGTTGATGCATAAAATAAAACTGCAAAAATGTATATTTTTCCTTGTATGATCTGTAGCTATAAACCGATTTCAAACTTTAATTTGGAAACAATTAAAAGTACCATATATTGATTGAAATGCATGGTTACCTCTGTGCAGCGACTGCGGGTGTCTTCTTGCTCCTGGTCTTAACCGCATTCCTAGTGTACAGACAGCGTCAATACATGAAGAAAGCAGCACGAAAGACACTGGTCAAACAACGAGAGCACATCTTAAACGCCAATAGCAGTGGAAAATCAGCCAAAATCTTCTCAGGGAAAGAAGTCAGAAAAGCAACCAACGATTTCTCCAAGGAAAACCTGCTCGGTTCTGGTGGATTTGGTGAGGTTTTCAAAGGCAGTCTGGACGATGGAACCGACGTAGCCGTGAAGAGACCTAAGCCCGGAAACGCCAGTGGCACGGAGCAAGTCTTGAACGAAGTCAGAATCCTTTGCCAGGTCAATCATCGGAGCCTGGTGAGAATGATCGGTTGCTGTGTAGAGCTCGAGCAGCCTCTCCTGATATACGAGTATGTCGCGGATGGTACCCTTTTCGAGCACTTGCACAGGTCTCAAATGCGCCAGAGCTCGCCCCTCAGCTGGCTGAGGCGGCTGCTCATTGCTCATCAGACGGCTGATGGCCTCGCCTACCTCCATTCTTCGGCCATTCCCCCCATCTATCACCGTGATGTGAAGACGAGCAACATACTTCTGGATGAAAATCTTGATGCAAAAGTGTCTGATTTCGGGCTCTCTCGACTAGTTGAGTTGAGTGAGAGAGACTGCACTCACATTCATACTTCAGCTCAAGGTACACTAGGGTACCTTGATCCAGAATACTACGTGAATCTGCAATTGACTGATAAAAGTGATGTTTATAGCTTTGGTGTGGTTTTGCTGGAGCTTCTGACTTCTAAGAGAGCTATTGACTTCAATAGGGAGGAGGAGAATGTTAACCTGGTGGTTTACATGAAGAAGATGTTCGATGAAGATAAGCTGATGGCCGTTATTGATCCAGTGATTCGAGAAGGGGCTTCTGAGGTGGAGTGGGAGACGATGAAAGCAATCGGGAATCTGGCTGCAGCATGCTTGGATGATCGGAGGCAGAATCGCCCTTCAATGAAAGAAGTTGCCGATGAGATTGAATGTGTTATTACCATTATCACAGGCGATGCTTCGAAAATGCAGGCAAGGGACTGTCGAGAATGAGTTGAGCAAGATTGAATCAGGACTCTCTGCTGATCAATGCTCTGCTAGTTTTGGATTTCATGAATTATTTTCCATGCAGTTTGTCGTAGGATTTTTGTCTGAATTAATTTCCAGAAAATCTGTCTACGGGGAGATGAAATTCTCTGGTGTTGTCTTTAGATGGAAGAGTTTGATTAAAATAGAATGATGGAAGAAATTATAAATGACTCCATATTAAGTGAATCTTGAATTTGTTGATCACTTCAAACGCAAACTATAATAGCAATTCGAAACTAAATATGTCGGGGGTAAGTTTTAAGTTGAATGTAGGATGCTGGTAACAAAACGGCATAGAGAGTACTAGAATTTGGAAAGGAAAGCCATACACATTGATAAAAATGGGAATATTACAAATGAAATATCTTACAGGCCGAACTTAAAAGAAACAAAATACAGAGATTTGAGAGTGGGAAAATCTAAAATCAGAAAAAGACATTAAAACTATTCCAAGTTGACTGCAGTTTAGATTTACCTGTGAAGATTGCTGGGGCGAACGAGGGAGGAAAACTCGAATCTGAAAGCATTTAAACTGAGGCTAATATCCAGAACATCACATGAGACGACATGGCAATAAGGAACCACGTAACGAACGCCAGAGATATGGCGAGCTCAAATCTGTGGCATGGGAGATGCGGTGTACCTGTACAGAATTTTAAGTCTTTTGCATACAAAACTGCGATCCCAGCTGACGAGCATGCAGCAGCAAGCGATAAGGTAGCTGTCACCTGCATTGAATCTGTGATTGTTGAGTCAACCGAGGTCAAAAGCACAACTCATGAGGTTTAAACTAGATGGATGGCCTCATCAAGAAAGATAAATTTGAAAACTTGATGAAAAGTCTGATGGAGGCTTGAAAATCGAGCGGTAGAGCTTATAGTATAGGAAATTAAATTTTGACAAAACAAAAAAACATAAAATCGTATCCAAATCCAGTTAATCAAGTTACGATAAGTCTGTATTATACACATACGTGACACAGGACATAATCACTTTCCTGCATTGAGCTTCTATACCATATCATGCAGAATTGAAGAAGTTCTAAGACATAATCTTATATAAAACCAACAGTGTCAAACGCTGAGGCAAGACGATGAGTGGACCAGATTAAGTTCCAGAAGCCGACACAAAATTAGAATAAGAAGTTAGTTCATAGAATGGAAGTGAGACAAAATACTGGAATGATAAATTCCCAATACTATTTCAACAACTCCTTTTCATCTTGGAAAGAAAGAATCGCAAAGATAACTATAATAGCATGCCAAAGTTTTGCAGACAATACGCCGAGCAGAGCAATTAAAAGAGAAGGTCAGAGAGATTACCCAGTCACCAACAACAAACAGGCTAACTAGGACTGGATTGCGGAGGTCTCTTTTAACCCGCAAAGCATAAATATCAAGACACGCAAGTCCAAAGCTCCATAATACTTGAAGCCCCATTGATGCAATAAGATAACTGGATCCAAAAATTATTGGTGTCAGTAGCAACTTTGTAAAACATATGTGGGCTCAATTATGACAAAAAACTAATTGCACATGATTGAGCAGGAGCACTACATACACATGGACATAAACAAGTTAATAGAATATCAATCTTTAAAAAGTCTGAGATAAATGCTATTTGCCTGCTAAGTAACTTACATAAACCATTGTGCAGACAATAGATTGATCTAAATCGGGAACTGCCAAGTAATAACAGGCAAGTAGAGGAAGATGTATAAACACAAGCATCGTAAAATACTCATTCTCTAAGCTATTTGAAAATCGAAATGAGCACATCCAAATAACTATCCTTTCCTAGCTTACAAATGTTCCCATTAGCAAGCGGAAAACTTTCCATAAAAGGATGCAAGCGGCCAAGCGCCATACTTGATTCAAGTGTTTATTTATCAACAATGACCATTTAAGGACCAACAGAGAAAACAGAATTTAAAACTATAAAGTCCCATAAATATTCAAAAAATATAAAATAATAATAATAATAATTGTCAAAGTAAAACTACACAAAACCAGATTCATCCTCCCAAAACCTGAAATTTTCAAGCAAAATTATAACTTCGAAAATAATGCAGTCACAGATCCATATCCACCATACCAGGAAAACAATATCAGGCAGATTTCAATTATAGTGTCATACATCAAACAGAATCAATCAACCCTAATTAATGATTTTGCTTTATTGCACAAAAAACACCAACCGGAAATAAAGAGCATTAAATCAAAACCAAAAAAGGAAGGAACAAGAAATATACCAATAAGCAGTGAAATTAGAAAAGCCAACAGCAGAAACCATAACTCCAATGGCGGCAGCTGCAAACAAACATTGTCCAATCCTCAACATCAATCCACCCACAGTTCCAGGGCTACCCAGTAAATCCTTCATTTTCTTCCACTCCGTCAAAACTTGGGCCCTTTTCCCCAAATTCAAAAAAGGGCCCTCTTCAAATCCCTAGATTTCATCAATTTCCCCCATTTTCCCTCCTGCAAATGCAAATCTCACACTCACTATTATTATATATTTAAGCGAATGTATATACTCAGTGGACTTCTCTGCGCAGCGTCGATTTAGACGTGTTTGATAGAGATTGAATTGAACACTCGCAGCCAAATGAACCGTTGAGCTGAAAAAAGGTATCAAAATTTTTCCATCTGAGGAGGTAGTAAATTGTAATTATACTTATTATATAATAGTTTGTTAAGGAAGTAAATTATGATGGGCAGTTTGTTTACTTTTAATCAATGGATTAACAGCAACGGAAGCCTGTTAATAATTGCATGATGTGACTCCGACATTCCTACGTGGATATCTTTTTATAGCATTTTTATCCAACTTTTATTTCTATTTATTTCTTTCTAATTTTTCGTAGTTCACTGTCGGAACATACTTCACTGTCGTTTTGTCCGCACCGAATCTCTTTATGCCACGTCGGATATCGATCCCATCCCCATCCCCATCCCCATATGATTTGGGAGACACGAAAAAATTAACTTCAAATTATTCATGGTAGCTGCTAATTTTAGTATGTACAAATGGAATGGAGAAATTATACGCTATCCTTTAGTTTAACATTTCTAATAATTTTGAAATCTTTATTCCTTACCCCTAAAATATGCCACATCAATTATATTTTTAAAGCTTGAAAAATTAGCCCTGCACGATAAAAATACCAATTTTCAACACTCCTGAGGTGAATTGATCTATTCACATGGAAAAATATATTTCCATGTCATAATTCCGATCATCGAAAAAAAAATGGAAATTTCAAATTCACTATAAATCAAAAGATACGGTTATTATTTTAATGTTTTAAAAGTCACGCCTAAATTACAAATTGATTAAAAGATTGCTTTTTTTTTTTTATTTAGCAATTAACCCATAATAAAACAATATTGAATATGATAAAGTATTATTGATGAATAATTGGTTTTCAGAAATTAATAATTGGTACACATAAATAAATAGATATATTAGTATTGCTACCAAAAGAAGGAAATGTAATTTAATATCCTAATATTTGCAATTTTACACAATAATACTGTAGTGTTCAGACCCTGCCACCTAACACCTTACACCACGGTTTCGACTCCGATCTGCAACACTCAACTGATGAGAACAAAGGACAATCGGGCTCAGAAACCTTTTCTAGACCGATGCTCAACCGTCTGCAGCCAGAAGACCTCCACAGACCACCGGAGATGGAGATATATCATCGGAGACACTCAATCCACAAACCCTAGTACCACATCCCCTCACAAACACTCACAAACAACCCCGTAGATCTAGGAATACATTCAGAAAGTGAATTCATCGCACAAGGATTGAAAGAGAAGAAGAACTAACACTGATCTAAACGAACACAGAGAATCAGATCACTCTAGGGTTTCTAGTTCACAGAGAAGACACACAGTGGAATGAGATATCGCACACAGGAACAGTTAACAAATATATATATAGTGCGGTGCTGAAATCCCTAGGGTTAGATAAGGAGTGTAAAAGAGATGGGCTGGGCTTCTCCGGGTTTGAGATTTAGTTACAACCCAAATAATAATGGGCCTACCCTCCAACATTCTCCACCTTAGGTCCATTCTTAAGGTTGGCTACAGTCAGAGCAGGTCCTTGGTTCATCATCGCCTACCTTTGTCTCACCAGTAGAGAGTACAAAGCTACCTGCAGCCAAAACAAAGAACAAACTACTCCAACACAAAGTTAGAGTTGATTACAAGAGAAATATAAACAAGACATTATGCAAACACCAAGTTTACATCCTCAAAAGAATAGATAACTATAGAAATCATCCAGGATCAATATTTAACACACGCATACAAGACATATGCTTTTCCACAGGCAACACATTTAGTTCGCATATCAGCTTGATTGAATTCTGTAGTAATCTTTTCAAGTAACACATCTTGCTTTTCTACTACATCACGTATGATGTGAAAACGCACATCTATATGTTTGGTCCTATCATGAAACACAGGATTCTTGCATAACTGAATAGCAGATTGACTGTCAGAAAAAACCACAACATTTCCTTTAAGAAAGTTAATTTCAGACAGCAAACCCTTTAACCAAATAGCTTCTTTTATAGCTTCAGTGATGACAACATACTCAGATTCAGTAGTAGAAAGAGCTACAATATGTTGAAGTTGAGACTTCCAACTAATGCATGATCCACAGAGTGTAAACACATAGAAAGTTGTTGATTTCCTATTATCTCTATCATTAGCATAGTTAGAATCAACATACCCGGATAAAATGACCCCTTTAGAATATTTGGAAAAAATGAAACCAACCTGCAGAGTGGATTTCAAGTACCTCAAGAGCCATTTCAAAGCTTCCCAATGTGGCATTCCAAGATTAGACATGAACCTGCTTAAACAACTAACAGTATAAGTAATATCTGGTCTAGTGCTAACCATGAGATACATCACAGACCCAACTGCATTGGAGTAGGGAACCTTTTTCATAACATTCATTTCAGAAACAGTTTTTAGGGACTGCTCCCTATTTAACACAAAGTGGGATGCAAGGGGGACATTTACAGATTTAGCATCAGACATGGAGAACTTACTCAAGATTTTTTCAACATATGAAGACTGGTTTAGCATAAGAGTAAATTTCTTCCTATCCCTTACAATATTCATTCCAAGAATCTTTGTAGCATCACCTAAGTCTTTCATCTCAAAGTTATCACACAGACAAGTTTGAACATGCTTTACAGACTTTAGGCAGGGACTTATTATCAACATGTCATCAACATAAATCATAAGGAAAACTGGAATAATAGAAGTATTCTTGAAATATAGACAATGATCAAAAGCATTCCTTACAAACTTTAAATTTTTCATGCATTGATCAAATTTGATATTCCACTGTCTTGGAGATTGTTTTAGACCATACAAAAAAAATTTCAACAGACACACATGATTTGGTCTATTAGAATCAATAAAGCCTTCAGGTTGACACATGTATGTTGGTTTATCTAAATCTCCATAAAGAAAAGCAGCAGTTACATCCATTTGCTTTAACTCCCAATCAAAGTGAGCAACTAATGCAATCATTATACGCACAGTGGTGAATTTAACAACAGGAGCAAATATTTCAGAATAGTCTACTCCCTCCCTTTGAGTGAAACCCTTAGCAACTAAACGAGCTTTGAATCTTTTAGAATTTACCTCGGGTTTAATCTTATATAACCATTTGCAATCCACCACATAGCAATTAGTAGGCCTAGGAACTAGAATCCAGGTCTTATTAACATGCAAAGATTTTATTTCTTATTCCATAGCAGCAATCCATTTAGAAGACTCAGCCGATTTTAGTGCTTGTTTGTAAGTCTTAAGCTCACTGCTATCTAGAGATTCATACACATTGTAGGCAAAATCAAACATATTGCAATCAGCATATCTTACAGGTCTTACAACATTTCTTCTAACTCTATCTCTAACAAGCTGATAACTTTGCAAATTTTCATGCTTAGAGGAAGGATTATCAGATTCATGCTCTGTTTCAGTTTCAGACACAACTTCATTTTCAGTTGAAGCATGATCACTAGAAGACAAATCAGCATTTATATTTTCATGTAAGCATTCAGATTATCATCTAAATCATTATTAAACACAAGCTGAAACACCACAGTTTGAGGCTCTACCTCAAAGGGAACAATATCAGAAGTATTAACAGGTTGCAGATTTTAAGACAAGCAAGGGAACTCATTTTCATTAAAAACAACATCTCTACTGATTGAAGTTTTAAAACCAGGTTCAACCCTCACCCATAATCTGTAACCTTTAACCTCTTCAGGATACCCTAGAAAAACACATTTTCTAGAACGAGGTTCAAGTTTATAACCTTTTTGGTGCATATAAGCAGCACATCCACACTCTAAGATTGGATAAATCAACAGGTTTACCTGTGAACACAGCTTCAGGGACTTTCCCCCTTAAAGGCACGGAGGGAGATCTATTTATCACATATGCAGAAGTACATAAAGCTTCACCCTAAAACTTTTTAAAAAGACCACACAAAGACCTCATACTCCTCACCCTTTCTAATAAGGTTCTATTCATGCACTCAGCAACACCATTTTGTTGGGGAGTATAAGGGACATACTTATGTCTTTTAATACCAGACTTAGCACAAAGAGAATCAAGCTGAGTATTACAAAATTCAAGGCCATTATCAGTCCTAAGAATTTTAATTTTCTTGCCAGTTTGATTTTCAATTAAAGACTTCCATGATTTAAATTTTTCAAACACTTCAGACTTATGTTTCATCAGAAAAACCCAAACCTTCATAGAGAAGTCATCAATTATAGACAAGAAAAACTTATTTCCACCATGAGTTGCCTCAGTGGCGGGACCCCACACATCAACATGCAAATATTCTAGAATTTCAGTGCATTTAGACATATTAGGGGTAGCAGAAATAGGAAATTGCACTCTGTGTTGTTTCCCAAAGACACATGCATCACAGAAAGGCAAAGAAGAGATCACAGCAGAGCCTAGCATGCCATCCTTTTTCAGAATTTGTAAGCCTTTATTACTCATGTGCCCTAGTTTATTATGCCATAATAAGGTATGATCAGATTGCACAGCATGCACAGAAGGAACATGTTTACATTGACAGATGTACAAATTATGTTGCTTAACAACTTTAAACATAACCAAAGACCCTTTTAGAATTTTCATTTGGTCATTACCTCATCTGCCCTCATAACCCTCATATTCCAATGCAGTACAAGAAAGTAAGTTATAGCATAAATCAAGCACATATCTCACACTGTGAAGAGTAATAACAGAACCAGACTTAAAATTCAAACATACATTTCCTATTCCCAGAATTTTGCATTTTTTCTCATTTGACATAGACACAAAGCCATTATCAACATCCTTAAAGGAAGAGAAAACATTCCTAAAAGGTGAAATATGAAAGGTACAGTCAGAATCAATCAACCACTCATTTTCACACAAAGAGTTAGAAACAGAGTGCACATGAGAGGGGGAAGTGTGAACAACCATATAACAGTCACCTAAATTTGTACCAGCAGCCACATTAGCCTGATCTTCATCAGTTTTTGGCTTTTTCTTATTTTTTTTTTAGGCTTAGGACACTCTTTTATGTAGTGATCAGTATCCCCACAGTTATAGCACTTCCTAACAGATTTAGACCTTGATTTGGATCTGGACTTACCTTTAGATTTCTTATTACTAGAGTCAGAGTTATTAGGAGTTCTAGTTTTCTCCCTCCCTCTAGCATGCATAGCCCTGTCACCCTTATCACCCTGACTACTGCTACCCCCACCAGATTCCAACAGCTCTAATTCTTTACTTTTTAGAGCACTCACGGTGATATCAATAGAAACATTATCTCTACCATATTTTATAGCAGACTTAACATCATTGTAGGATTCAAGTATAGCATTCATCAGAGCAATATTAGTGTAATTGTCAATGGTGGTATCACCAGAAAGTTTAATAGTCTGAACAAGTTTAGTGAAACCATCAATATTTTCATCAATATCCTTTGACAAATCAAGCTTGTACTTAAACAATTTTCCAACAAATGCATGCGACTGGTAAAAGAAGTTTCAGTATGAAGTTCATCCAATTTTGCCCACAAAGTTTTAGCAGAATCAACTGTACCCACTTTTCTGATCACAGAATCAGATAAATTCAAAATTATGGTAGAGCATGCTAGTTCATTCATTTCAGATCTTTTACCTGGAGTATCAGATGCATCATAAGATTCATCCAAAGCTTTAGAAACACGTTGTTGGATCAAAACACATTTAATCTTTTACTTCCAAATGCTAAAATCATTTTTCCATTAAAAGGCGCAAAACCATACACATTGGTGGCCATTTTTGCATAGAAAAAAATACTGATAAAGAGTTGAAATAGGCCCAGAAATTAACAATTTCCCACAAAATGTAAAAACAATCGCAGAAAATATCCAGCAAATACAATTCTCACAAATTTCGGGCAAAGCACAGTGTGCACAATAGAGCAAAACTGAGCACCACAAAAGACGGAAATTACACATGAAATATGCCATAAAAAACCGTCCAAATAACAGAACAGAGGCTAGCCCAGTTCGCAAAAGTGATTTATTGATCGCACATGGGGTCACTCAAGATTCCTTTGGACACCGAGAAAAAATCTCGAGGAAATCACCGATTTTATTTAAGCTCGCTGGAGCTTAGTACCGGATCTACCAGATCCGTAGCAAGAAACACAACAGGATATACGAAAGCACAAAGACAAACACAAAGATCGGCACCCGATTGCAGAGACAAGGAGAATAACAGAATAACGTAATCAGTAAAAACTGATTAAAGCCAGGAATCAACACGGAATAAAACGCCAACTGCGACCAATCGGTGGATCTAAGCGCAGACAGACAAGAAAGATAGAAACACGTAGTCAAATACCAGAAACCAAGCCTATCGGCCTTCTTGCCTCTAAGAATTTGAAAAAAACAGAGAGGATCGGCTATTGAACCTGCGCGGCGCCCTAGACAAGGGGAACATCGGATTACCTGATGCGTATGCGAACGCGACGACACGAGTCACCGTCGGAGGATGCCGTGGTGAGGGTACCGACTACTGATACCACTGTAGTGTTCAGACCCTGCCGCCTAACACCTTACACCACAGTTTCGACTCCGATCTGCAACACTCAACTGATGAGAACAAAGGATAATCGGGCTCAGGAACCTTTCTCGACCGATGCTCAACTGTCTGCAGCCAGAAGACCTCCACAGACCACCGGAGATGGAGATATATCACTGGAGACACTCAATCCACAAACCCTAGTACCACAGCCCCTCACAGACAACCCCGTAGATCTAGGAATACATTCAAAAAGTGAATTCCTCACACAAGGATTGAAAGAGAAGACGAACTAACACTGATCTGAATGAACACAGAGAATCAGATCACTCTAGGGTTTCCGACTCACAGAGAAGACACATAGTAGAATGAGATATCACACACATGAATAGTTAACAAATATATATATATATATATATATATATATAGTGTGGCGCTGAAATCCCTAGGATTAGATAAGGAGTGTAAAAGAGATGGGCCGTGCTTCTCCTGGTTTGAGATTTAGCTACAGCCCAATTAATAATGGGCCTACCCTCTAACAAATACATCCATCTATACTTAAGAGCAACACGATCTCAACTTCACATTTTTAATTTTTCACAATTATACACTTACCCTCTTTCAAATTTTCTACCAACTAAAAGTTAATTCATCCGTCATAATCCTGTATGGTGTGAAATTATTCCATGTATGATTGCCACTGCTAAGCCAACTTCCAATGGCAAAAAATGTTGACAAATAGTGTAATTGTGATAAATTTTTGAAATATCAGGGGGTTCGCATTACTATTATGCATAGGTGGGGAGAAAATTTCACTTTTGATCCTATAGGACACGCTACTCTCCACATTTGGTCCCATCGATGTCAATTTTGGTCATTTTAAAAAAATATCGCTCACTTTTAGTCTCATAGGTTTGACGGTATCAATTTTAGTCCTAACAGAAGTTAAGTGAAGTGACGGAGGACTTCGCACGTGAGTCACGTGCGCCACTTTTGGGATCAAAATAGATACTATGGGACCAAAAGTAAAATTTTCAGTGAAATAGAAATCTTAAAATGCAATCAGTTATGAACGATTTTTGAGCCGAAAAATTGATCAAATGTTAGATTTGTAAAAAGGGGTACTTTTTGTTAATTTTTAACCCTAATATTAAAATCGACATCGATTGGACCAAAATGATGAGATTAAAAATGGAGAATAGCGTATCCTATGGGACCAAAAGTGAAATTTTCTGGCAATAGGTGGACAGTGGATGCGGACTTTTGTTGTGAAAATTTGTAATTGTTGGGACATTAAGTTGTATTTCTCCCACATTAATAACTATACAATAGCTCTATTTGGGGTGTAATTATCTTCCCAAACAAAAATATAAAAATTGGGGTGTAATTATTTTCCCAAAAATAAAAAAATAGGGATGCAATTAAGTAATTAACTGAATCATGTATGTTTCGTGATACGCAACTACAGTCTACACTTCACAGTAAATAAAAAAGGGTTAAAATCCCTCGTAAAATATTTCTTGATAAATCAAAATGGCGAAATCGATTCGATTTTTCGGGCTGAACAACGGCGCCAAAATCCCATCGGTCGGACTCGGCACGTGGAAGGCGGATCCCGGGGTCGTCGGTGACGCCATCACCGCCGCAATTAAGGTTTCTATACAATCACATTGTTTTTTTTTTCTCTTTTTCTTTGAACATTATATGTACATCGATCAATCCTACACTACAGTGTAAAGTGTGGCAAAAAAGCACTTCTTATTCTCATTATTTTTTTGTCAAACCAAATTGAATTTTGTTTTAATTTGTTGTTCGTGTAGTATGAAAACTTCTGGGCATATATATTGCTCTAGTTTGAGAAAGCAGTAAGCAAATTCAAATAAGACCTCCGTTTCAATAGACAAATTGAAAAATAATTTGACTAACATAATATATTGGTTGATTGATTCTTTCTTTCTTTCTTTCTTTCTTTTTCCCCCCTTTTTGCATCTTAAAACTGTATGGCATTATTTATTGCAGTATTGTGCAGGCAATGGCTTGTTTTCAGACCCTGAAACTTGTAGCATGGGCATCTAGAAAATCATAATTTGTCCTTTTTTTTATGAAAATATTAATTGGATATATATTTCTGAAAATGCAGGCAGGATATCGGCATATTGATTGCGCTCAAAGATATGGCAATGAGAAAGAGGTTAACTTTTAATCCCTGTAACATACAGTAAATTATAGATACTCAATTGTTATACATGCAAATTATGCAACTATAACACAAATGGATTAATTTTTTTTCTTCTCTTATCCCATGATACTTTTGTTACAGATTGGTGACACCCTCAATAAGCTGTTTGAAGATGGAGTCGTCAAGCGTGGCGATTTATGGATTACTTCTAAACTTTGGTTTGCCATTACTGTTAACTATTCCAAAATTTATCTTGATCAGTAGATAAATGATGAATCACCCTTAATCCAAATTTTGCAGGTGTTCAGATCATGCTCCGGAAGATGTACCTTTGGCCTTAAACAGAACCTTGAGTGATTTGCAGCTTGACTATGTTGATCTTTATCTGGTATATGCTTAGGTTCATATTCTGTTGGGATTTCAATTTTAGTATGGTTGTCCTAATTCTGTTTTCGGGTATACACGAAGATGCACTGGCCTGTTAGCATGAAGAAAGGGTCGGTAGGATTTGAACCCGAGAATCTCACTAAAGTCGACATACCAAGTACATGGAGAGCAATGGAATCACTCTGTGACGCTGGCAAGGCCCAAGCAATCGGTGTAAGCAATTTCTCATCCAAGAAACTGGCAGACTTGATGGACGTGGCTCGTATTCCACCAGCTGTCAACCAGGTCGAATGCCACCCTTCTTGGCAGCAGCCGCAGCTGCATAGCTTCTGTGAATCCAGAGGCGTCCATCTATCAGTTAGTATATTTTCTGGTGGCATGCTTTAGATATAAATATATACCAAAACATTTGATTGCAGTATTGTTTTGTTTAGGGATATTCACCTCTTGGTTCCTCTGCCAATCTTGGAAGTAATATGCTTAAAAATGGAGTCTTGAATTTGATTGGTGAAAAATTAGGAAAGAGTCCTGCACAAGTTGCTCTGAGGTGGGGTTTGCAAATGGGGCACAGTGTGATCCCAAAGAGCACTAATGAAAAGAGGATTAAAGAGAACTTTGATGTGTTTGATTGGTGCATTCCTCAAGATTTGTGTGCCACGTTTTCAGAAATTGAGCAGGTAAAGTCGCAATCGAATATTTTGTAATAAACTTTATCAATACACGTCATGTTCGTATGATACATTTTTCTGGTATTAAACAAATGGAAGGCTAAATCAATGATTCAATAGTATCATAGAAAAATTAGCAAGGTGGGGGCACACTTTTGAAACTTTAATCTATGTTGATGGGACTTCAAAAGGTCATGTTGTGAATTTTTTTGATAAATATGTTGCTTGACATACTACCTAAAGATTCCCCTAACTATAAAAAAAACATGCCTTATATCAGTTTTTGGAATTATTGATGAATTGTGAGATTTATTTTGCAGGTGAAACTAATTAAAGGGAATACATTTGTGCACGAGACTTCTGGTTACTATAAAACCATAGAAGAGCTCTGGGATGGTGAAATCTGAGAGGAAAGAGAGATACAATTTCACTAATTTATTGTCATGTTTTTAGTGCTTAGCTAAATCGGCCAAGTACTATTTCTTAAAAAATTAATTCTCTCTTGAATCGATTACGGCATTCTAAATATTTTTCTCTTATATAGTGTTACGAGTTTTGGATTCTGTTTTATTTGTTAATTGTTAGTGTGACAATATATTTCAATTATACATTGAAAATAGTGTGTAAATATAGGTTCTTTATTTTGACTTCTTATTTACTCGTATAACTATCAATAACGGAATTTATTCTATCCAGACTCTATAATTGATTAGTTTGATAAAACAACTATAACCAAGTGCTAAATATGAACATGCTATCATGGGCCTAAGCCCGTATTCAAACAGTTTAAGGTATTTTATTATCCAGACTCTATAATTGAAGCCTGAAGGTGTTTTCCTCTTTACTAGCCCCTATACTATACTATACCAATATACCATCGAGACTATATTAATTGATTATTCGTTGGTAATATATTGAATATATATCAATTGTTCAATTTATAGGAATTGTCCCTTCTTGTGTTTTTTTTTTTAGTTGGAAGAGAGAACAATTAGAATTGGACTAGAAATATTTTCTTTTACAGTGGAGGTCTACCTGTTAGTTAACTCAAACATGTAATATTTACAAATTATTTTATTTGAAACAAATATAATCTTGTAATTCATAATTATGATATTTTAGGAGGAGGAATTTTATTCTTATTCCCTTTTATTCTCCTTTTCTCTTTACAATCCAATATATAATCCGATCCCCATATCTTTGACTCAAACGTATATAACCCCCTGCTCTTTTCATAATTAAAACAAATAAACCACAACATCGTGCATGCTCCAATAAATTATACATATTTAAATTATTAAACTTGATGAACTCGTCCAATAAAGTTGATTAGAAGAAGGGTTTTTTTTTATAATTTAATTGACATTTTGGAGAAAAATAAAAATAAAAATGATTAGAGAGTAGACTAGGTCTTCAATAATAATCTTCCAACCATGGACTAATGTGTGACCTATATATATATATATATATAAAATATTTTAGGATTATAAAGAAGCAACCCCACAAAATCAGTATAGTTTCCAAGTTCCAACCAATTGGGTCGTGGGGCCTATAAATCGAATCTTGGAACTGCCGTTCCGGTCCATATGAATGCTCCGTGCTCGTCCAAACGATGCCGTTTTTCCTTTCTGTTTGGCCTCTTCACACCTATAACTATAAGGAAGAGCCCCTCATTTTTCACACTGCAGTTTCATTTGTTTTCTGTGGCGAAAAATGGCGAAGGAGATATTACACTTCGAGTTGAACACTGGGGCCAAAATTCCTTCGGTTGGACTTGGTACGTGGCAGTCAGAGCCCGGTGTTGTCGGTCAAGCTGTTGAAGTCGCCATCAAGGTATGCCTGCATGCCTCTCTCTTTCTCTAAGATCGTATCTGTAAACCTTGAGGACAGTCCATCAGTTTAATTTCATTTAATTCAATTCTGATTTGTTTGTGGTTAATCAGAAATGTTGATGAAACTATTTTTGTGCTCTGAGTCGTGAACGGAACTAGATTTTGTTAGGGTAATAAAATGCAGAATTTTTTGGTTTGATTCCGATCAATTTTTTTTTGGTTTTCGTGCAACGTCATTCATGGACCATGGTTACAACATAGTGTGCATATATATGTGATTCTTCGTCTTTAGTTTTCAGTATTCAATAATCATACATAATACATTGATTAGCGGCAATCAATTTCATGTATTTCTTCGTTGCAGATTGGATACCGCCACATTGACTGTGCTCGAGCTTATAACAATGAGAAGGAGGTAAAATACTTCTTTCTGTCCGCAATTTTCCTAGCATATATGATTTTGCTCCTTATGATTTGTGATAGAAAGATTGATGATTAGTAATGTTATTTAAGTTATAAGTTGTTGCATTTATACTGCAATACGTATTGTTTCTGATGTGAAAATGGCTTTAGAAATTATGTGCATATGATCACCACCATGCTTATTTTCGTATTTATTTTTACAACTATCATGACACATATTCTATCATGTCACACATTACCTACCAAAATATTTAAAACTCATGAGTCATGGCGCCTCATTGCTTCTTATAACGGCATTATCTCTGAAGTGCATAAGTGAAAAACTAATATTACTTACATGCATAAGGTAATTCCCCAAATAACATTTCCCGTTTCTTATATTAACTGATGATACATATATACAAATACATATATGTTCATTATATTATGTATATGTGTGTGTGTGTGTATTTATGCATTGTCCATGATACTTATCCATATTTTCCTTTGCAGATTGGTGTAGTTCTGAAGAAGTTGTTTGATGATGGAGTTGTGAAGCGGGAGGATTTGTTTATTACCTCCAAGCTCTGGTAATCATTTAATTAGTATGTACACAGTACACTGGTGCAGAGTTATATGTATGTGTGCTGAGTGATTTGTTTTGTATGTGAGTAACGGAGGAGGGAGAAAAAGAGGCTCCCTGTTTTTGTTATTTATTTACTACTCTTATCGGGTTATATACTTATATTTTCAAATTCGATCAGAATAATTATAACTGATCATTTTTCAATTGAGATTGAGCTGGGAAATATTAGTTGATAGTTGCATAATTCTGTTTTTTGCATCAATCTCTTACTTTTGAGCTATCTATCTGTTTGGTCAATGAATTAACCTTCCAAATACATTAGGTGTACTGACCATTCACCAGAAGACGTACCAGTGGCATTAGGCAAAACACTGGAAGAATTGCAACTGGAATATGTTGATTTGTACCTGGTAGGTTCTGTTCTATGATCTTACAAATCACATTAATCATCTCTACAGGCCAGCATACTGAAAGAATGGAATTGTCAAAATAGTTCTGTTCACTTTTCGGTTTTCTAATTCAAATTTTACAATTTAAAATGTCCCATTGTATGGATACATGTACAATTACATGAATGTGCAGATTCATTGGCCTGTTCGGTTTGCAAAGGGGTCTGTAGGCTTTGAGCCTGAAAACCTAGTTCCTTCAGATATACCTAGCACATGGAAGGCCATGGAAGCACTCTACGATTCTGGGAAGGCCCGAGCTATAGGAGTTAGCAATTTCTCGGTGAAAAAGCTTGGTGATCTGTTGAGTGTGGCGCGCATTCCTCCAGCTGTGAACCAGGTTGAATGCCATCCATCATGGCAGCAGCCTAAACTGCAGGAATTCTGTAAATCCAAAGGAGTACACATATCTGTGAGTTCACAAAATCTTGATGGGCTTCCATCTTTCTAAAGACTGTCTAGGCTTTCTTCAAGTATAATCTTGGGTAACTTGTAGGGGTATTCACCATTGGGTTCCCCCGGCTCAACATGGCTTAAAAGTGAAGTCCTGAAGCATCCTGTTTTAGTTGCTGCTGCAGAGAAGTTGGGCAAGACTCCTGCTCAGGTTGCACTTCGTTGGGGACTGCAAACAGGTCATAGTGTACTTCCAAAGAGCACGAACGAATCAAGGATCAAGGAGAACTTCGATGTTTTTAATTGGTCCATACCGGATGACCTGATTGTCAAGTTCTCTGAAATACAGCAGGCAAGTTTTATCCTCATCTTCTTTTTAAATCGCAGTAAAACTGGATGCATGCATATTTAAGGCACTTTGCGATGAGAAAATATTAAAAAAGGAAGTTTGTTTTGAAACTGTAGGCAAGGTTGCTTAGGGGTTCTGGGTTCATCCACGAGACGCTCGGAGAATACAGAACCTTTGAAGACCTTTGGGATGGAGAGATCTGAGCGAATATTCGTTCATGAATTTGGATATACTGATTTTATTTTGCAAGCCATCGCCTACTATTGATGCTGCCCTACTTTTTTTATTTTCTAATAAATATCAAGATGCCTTGTTATGCTAAGACGTTGGAATCAAATTATTCTTTGAATCAATGGTAGGAATCTCCAGGGGAAAAGAAGCCTGAAAAAGGTTGTGTTAATCGTTCATGATGGGCATCCGTTGTGTGATTGATGTGTTCACCTCATTGCAAAACATAACTAGTATATTGCAATGAGTTTGTGCCCTTCCGAGATATAAAAATCATGATTTTAGAGAATGTATTTTCTATTTTTCTTTGCCATGGACTGAGAATTTTGATTTTTCTAGCATCACACACACACACATACATTGAGGAAATCATAGCATCATAGTTGTGGTATACTTATTTTAAAGAAGAAGAAGATTCCCCCACTTGTAAACTATTTTTTGTTCCGGTAACCTCCATTGAATGCAAATGTGAAAGAAATAATCATCGACATTGTTGTTTTGAGTCGCAAAGTTTGTATTGGAAGGGATGTTGAATTCTATCCTACTCTTTTCCCTCTTCAGAGTGCTCATTTGCGCTTATTGCCATTCAACTCTTTCATAGAGCCAGATGCAGAAGCAGTATCTTCTTCTAGGGATACACCTACATTTGATATCCTACTCTTCTCCAAAAAATGTGTTGAGTGTTATGTGTTGTTGAAGTGTGAGAAGTGAAGTGAGAAGTACTAAATTCCTTTCCCAAAATTGAGTAAATAAGAGAGCCAATAATTGAGTAAGTAAAGTCAATTTGGAGCAAAAAGTGGGATCTGTTCGGCCGGAACGCGACCACAGGGGATGGCGCTTCTACCTTGCGTTTCGCCATGCTGTGAGGCGTGACCATACAAGGTCGCGTTCGTAGGTTGGTTTTCAACCGAAGAAAATTGAGTCTCTGAAGGGTTTATAGCATGGGCTTTCGGTTGCGTTCAGGGGTCGCTCTGTATTGCATTATGGGGCTTGACCCCTCACGCTCGCGTTTCATGGTTGAGTTCAACTGTGTTGCGAGGCGCGACCGGCATACTCGCGCTTCATGCTCGCACTTCAGACAAAGAGAATCGTGTCTTTGAAGCGCCTACAGCACGGGCTTTCGGTCGCGTTTTCACCCTGAGTTTGACCTTGATTTCAGGCGCGACCTATGGAACTCGCATTCTGGGGTCGCGTTTGAGCTATGTGTTCGTTTTTCCTTCTCGTTTTTTCGTCTTTTCTCAACTCCCGAAGTCTTTGTTGATCAAATCTCCAAATTCGCTTTAATTTGGGATGTTTATACCAAAATTCCTATATTGACTACACATATTAAGAAACGAGCACTTAAACCATATTTATAATTTTTACGACGATATTTACATTAAAATCTATTGCATTTATAACTAAATGCAATAAAAAAGAATGTAAATAAAACACTCTAGTTTTGATTGTTTATTTAATTATGTCTAGCTAATTTCATAGCTAGGTTTTAGGGATTGGATATTATGAATTTTATAATATGATTTAATTACTTTCTTCCAACTATCTCTCGGTGTTTGATTTTTATGAAATTATTTTTATCTTGTATCATACTAGTCATTAATTTGAAGTACTGACCAGAGAAGAATTAGTGATGGAAAGATAAAAATCAAATTATGTGTGCTTGGAAGGACCGACCAAGTGAACAAGTATCACATAGGGTTTAATAGATCTTCATGTGCTAAATTGAGAGTAATGACATGTGTGAAGAACCGACTGCTGTAAAGTGCATGCTTATTATGTCTATGTTATGGTATATGTCTCTAAAAGCAGCTGGATAACAAACTAGTGATCCCCACCATTGATAGATTAAAGACAAAAGTCGAGTTGACAGAGTTAATAAATATTAATAATTGATATAATGATCCAGTTTTCCTAAAGCCTAGGTTTCGTTTATTTGTCTTAATCCAGTAATTTATTTCTTTGCATTTATATTATGTTATTTTATTTCATTCCTTTTTGCCTATTTAATTTGTGTCTAGATATTAATTAGCTGTTTGTGTTTGAGATCCTGAAAGTATCAGTCCTTATGGGATACGACACTCTTGTTCACTTAAATATTATAATAACGCCGTGCACTTGTGGTTCAATTATTTGTTAATAAATAGCATGTCAACAACCAAGAGTTTGGAATTGATTACCAAAAAGTATTTTCACCCGTTGCTAAGTTGGTAAAATTGTTTTTTGCCATTGCAATACAATATTCTTGGTATATACATCAGGTAGACATAAATAATGTTTTCTTTCATAAAAGTCTATCTGATGAAATCTATATGAAAATGCCATAGGGATACACTAAATGAAAGCAAGGAGAGGTGTGCAGGCTGATGAAGAGCCTATATAGCTTGAAGCAGGCTTCTAGAGAGTGGAATCAGGAATTTTGTAAGCACATTTTTTCACTTGGTTTTCATCAATCAGAGAATGATAACAACATGTTCATTCATGGGAATGGGAATGAGTTTATTGCTCTTCTTGTTTATGTGGATGACATTTTACTCATGGGGCATTCTTTTGATATTGTCTCTGGTGTCAAGACCTCTTTACATAATGTCTTCACCATCAAAGACTTAGGGAAAGCAAAATATTTTTTAGGTATGGAGATTGCTAGATCAACATTAGGAACATTCCTTTATCAACGAAAGTATGTGCTGGACTTGCTAAACACAATAGGTTTACTTGGAAGTAAGCATGTGGCTATACCTCTGCCACCAGGCTTATCTTTATCTTAATAAGAAATTTTTTTTACCTCAGCAAGATTCTTATAGAAAGATTGTTGAGAAGTTGTTATACTTAAATCTCACTAGACCAGACATTTCATATGCGGTGCAACAATTGAGCCAGTTTGTTAATAACCCTACCAAACTACACTTGGATGCTGCTATGCATGTACTTATGTATCTCAAAGGTAGCCCCTCACTTGGTTTACACTATACTGCCTCATCTTTCTTTGAATTCCAAGTGTACTATGATGCAAACTGGGGATCTTGTAGTGATACAAGGAAATCACTCACTGGTTATTGTATTGCTTTGGGAAATTGTTTGATTTCTTGGCACTGTAAAAAAATAGCCTACTGTATCATTGTCTACTTTCGAAGCTGAATATAGAAGCCTTAGTTTCACAGTAAGAGAGCTCTTGTGGTTTCTTACATGCTGCACGATTTCATGATTCAGTTTTCTCTACCTATTAAGGTGCATTGTGATAACAAAGCTGCTATACAAATCACTCAGAATCAGGTATTTCATGAGTGAACCAAACACCTAGATCTTGATTGTCACTTTGCTCGAATTCACTTCAGAAATGGCTTTATTCTTCCTGTACATGTGCCTACACACTAGCAGTTGGCAGAAATATTTACTAAGTCTCTCGCTAGGCCGCGTTTTAGATTTTTTCTCTCCAGACTTCAACTTGGCGATCTTCACCAGGTTGAGCCTGATGGGGGATGTTGAATTTGTAGCCAAAGTCATTCGACGCAGTAGAAGGAAGTAAGTGCCCATGCAAGTGTACAAATGCAAGCATGCAGACATGGAAATCCAAGAGTAACTACGTGCAAGGACCACATATAGACACCCATGGCCATTGACCAAATGTTCATAAGGATCAAGCTTCGCCATCGTAGATTTTAGTGTCTTAGCTAGCAAGTTTACTGATACACTGGGATTTTGCATTAGTTTTCGTGCTATTTAAGTATGCATTTTATATGAGTTACTCGTGCTTTTATCTCAGTTTATTCGAATTCTATTCGTTCTTGGAGTTTGGTGTGTTTATTGATATTTGTATGTGCACATCCTATATTTTATCGTGTTTTTGGACAATAAATAATTGATGATGTCCTGATATCGTACGCTGAAGATATCGAGTCGAAAACGGAACGAAAACATCACAGAAGAGGACCTACGAGCCGTGAGCACGATCGCGAGTGGGGTCGCAATTTGATAAGAGGTCGGCCACTGTGAGTTCGTGACAGAAAAGGAGGTCCGAAGAAAAAAACCCCCGAGCACGATCGCGGGTAATGGAAGATATCGCGGATATCTTGCCATGTCATGCCACGTGGAGCCGCAACTCGAGCCGCGGGTGACTAGGTCACGGGTCGTCTGGGCCAATCCGATTCTTTGTTGATTTTGGGCTTTATTTTACTAAGTATAAATATGGTTTTTGTGCGAAAATTCCATACATTCCATCATACCCTAAAAGTTGCCACTAGAGAAAAACAACAGAGAAAAAAAGAGGATGCGAAGAACAACACCAAAGATTTCAAGAGATTTCAAGATTAGAGCCATAATAGAATTTTCGGGTTTTCATTTACTCTATTCTCTTAGATTTTTCATGTTTTCTTTGTGGATTATTTTAGTTGTTTATTTTATTATGAAGAACTAAAACTCTAGTATTCTAGGGTTGTTTATGATTTGACTACGAAATTCATTTAATCTATTTAGTTTTTATGCCTAAGACTTGGTTGTGCTTTGCCTATTATTGTGCTTATCTGTATTGTTTACTTGATCACTAAATGATGTAATTTGATGTGTTGATTCATAAATCGAGAGAGGAGTTTTAACACGTGATTTGTAATAAGTAACTGGTTAATCAATATCACTCGATAGAGTTGCGGTTAATTTAGAGAGCAAAGAACCCTGTGAGTCATTAAGAGTTGCATGTTAGATAATTAATAGACATATTATTATTTAATTTGTAATCTACAGTCTAGGCACTTCGAGAGAAGGTTTAGGATGCATTAGTGGTTGCTCTAGCACAATTTAAGTCCCAACATATGTATTAGAATGAAAGGATTAATTGAATGAATTAGTTGATGATTAATCAATCCTAGAATATGTCTTTTATTCATTGTTTAATTTATCCGTGTTAATTTTTGTGGTGACATTTATTGTTTTGATATTTTTATTCATTTAGTTATTAAATTCAACCATGTTAGGTAGTCTAGATAACTGTAGGAAGTTAATTTAGATAATTAGTGGTTTAATCATTAAATCTCTGTGGATACAACTTTGTTCACCGCTTACTATTAATCTCGATGTACACTTGCAGTATAGGTTAAATAAATACCGAACATTTATGCAATGTATAAATAGGAGAAACACATTTCTGTAAAACTGATTTTCTCTGATATCAAACCTACTGTTTCATTGCATTATACAATGCTTATATATCTGCATCAATAAATTCTTCAAAATTTATAATATTCATGTTCACAATTTTAATTTCGAAGTAACATTGGTTACATTAAACCGCACACACATACACACATATGTATGTGTGTGTATATATATTGAAGTTTTATAATATTTTTATTTTATTGTCATTCTAGGGACTCCGATTAGGCTATTGAGAAATGTTGACCACTGTTGTTGGACCCGTGCAATGAGAATCCCTAAAAAAAAATAAGAATATTATAAAACTACAATACATGATATGATTTAATGCAACCAATGTTACTTCAAAATTAAAATTGCAAACATGATGATTATAAATTTAAGGTGTTATCACATTTGCTCATAGAACTTCTCCACTAAACGTCCAAACTTCATAATGAGAATTGCGTTGAATATCTACTTCGTGTATGACATCAATTCATCCACGTGTTAAATAAATCATTTTAGTTTTACTAATCACCCTGCATTCATAATATACCTGGAAAACTTTTTATTTGCTCAGTCCATAAAAAAAAAAATCAATCGCCAGTCGGTTACTGATAGGTGTCAAAACCAATAAAAATAACTTGTTTTTTAAAATTAAATAAATTAGTGATAGTAGCAAGCAAGGTCGATTCTACAGAGACTGGTAAATTAGAATTAAATTTCTTTATCTAACATACTAAAACTAATTGGAGGGGGTTTGAAGATTTGAATTTTAGCAACTAAATTGAACCAAAAATATGCAGAAAAATAAATAGAAGACTGAAATCAATTTGAGAAAAATCTAGCTCGAGAATAACCTCAACAATGGTCTACACAAATTGATCACAGATGCAAAGATATAACTTTTAATCTCTCCCTAAATTGGCTATGGTTATTGGTACGACCTAACAACCTCGTTCCTTCTTAGTGTGTCGGCAGTCAAGGACTCAAGGTACGGCCATTGACTACTCCCCTAATTAGCAAACAACCCTAGGTACGACCATGAGATTTAATCTACCAACAGCTTTAATAATTAGAAAAACATCAATTCTAACCAACAAAGATCATACGATGATCTGTTCAAATTAGATTATATATCTCCAAAACGTAGAAAGCGAGATTGTTTACCCCCAGCCTACCCAATCGTGCTACTCGTGCAAACAATCTAAACAATTATGCATTTAGACTATTCAACTAGCAATACACCATTCCAACAATCATACAACGCGAGCAAATTAAATAATCATCAAAATAATAATGTCATCACAAGCAGAAGATATATAAATAAAGAGAGAATTAAAATTATGATAAAACCAATTCGATCTCACAGTCGTGTAGAACCAAAGTCTTGATTATCCTCTCGCTAGAAAGTAGTTTAGAAACTCATACTTGAAGAACAAAACAAAAGTCTAGAAATTAGTCTATCGCTGTCTACCCTCTAATTGAAGAACAAAATAAACTATATATGTCTAGGGCAAAACCAGCTTCTCTCTCTTCCAATATGGTAAGTCTCCACTCTTCTTAGAACTCTTCTCTTCCCTTTTCATTTGCTCATCTTGAAACAAAAGCGGACTATCAAGTAGTCATATTGGGCCTCCACTTGGATCTTATCATTAAGTTTCCATCTACAAGCTCCAGACTAACGCATGGGCATGCCTTGTTTGCAGTCAGCTGTTGTAGCATGAACTTCAAATCTCCTTCATCCAAATTCGATCCAATACTTGTATTTTAGCCTTCTTTTCCACACATTATCAATATTTCCTAGAAAAATACAAAATATAATTCATATAAATCAAACATCAAAACTTAACAAAATGAGATAAAATCACATGAATATATAAGGATGCAAATATGCAACCTATTAGTTACGCAATTCTTCCAAAGTTCCTATTGTCAATCCAATTTTTAACTTCACCGTCCTTGATTGCTTCCTCATGATTTCACTCACACTTCTCTGTAAATTCTACCATATATATGTATATATATATATATAGGTTTTGGTTCTGGTGAGAAAAGTTAGTTGAGGTGAGAAATAGGAATGATTATTGACCGTTGGATCTGACAAGATTAATGGTGAGGATTGATTTTAATATTATAAATTAAATGGTATTGTTATTCAATTTTACATATTATTTGATAATAGTGGGGCCATTTTTGTAATTTTATTTGATGAATTACATAATAAACGTCCATTGCCATATATAAATTTCATTTGTATTTGGTAGGTTTGGGATAAATCAATTTGTATATATCTAAAAAAAACGGCTTCAACATTTTGCAGAACCCATTGAAGAAGACGAAGTGTTCCACTAGTTTTTTTAGTTGCAACTTCGATAGAAGAATAAAACATCTGAACGCACTCCTACAAATTCATCAATGGCGGTTTAGTTTCTAGAGAGAAAGGTAATTAGTACTTATGCTTTTGAGATGAAATATGAAATCCTAAATTATAGACATTATTGATACCAAAGTTTATGTGAATTATTGGCTGCATGTTGAATTTTTGCAAAGGCAATATGAATTTTTGAATTTAGGGCAATATTGATACCAAATTTCATGGCAATAGAGCTATTTCACATATAATTCAAGGTTTCATTGTTCCCTATTTTCGGTTCTTTTGTATTTATTTAAAATCTTACACATTAAGCAATAGAAATACATATAGTTAGCAATAGAAATACATATAGTTAGCAATAGAAATATTATATATTAATTAAGCAGCAAAATGTGCGTAAACATGTATATATTTAAAAGTATTAAGCAATATATAATTATACATTACGTAAAGGAGTACTAAGGAATTTATATTGATCCTTATCAATATAAAAATTACTTCAGACTAAGCAATAAATTGATATAAATATATTAAATTGAAAATTAATTTTCATTTCATATTACTTGTTTGCTTTGTTTCTAAAAGTTTTAATTGTGTATTTTCAGATCGATATTTTTTTTACAACACACCAGATTCATAGATGGAGAGTACAGGTTAGATATATCTACCACTATATCTCTCATACTTTTATTATATCAAAATTTCCCACAAAGCAAAGCTTCTATGGTAAATTTGCATCAACTAATAGATTTAGTTCTACTTAATTTCTTAATTTATATATATTTTTTTATTTATTTTTTACGTCTGATTCATAGTTTCATTCTTATGTTTAATGAATTCATGGTTTCCCATAATTTTAATGCCTAAAAATATAGTCAGTTTTATCGATTGATGTAATGTATAATGGGTCCATTGTTATGTATGATTCATTCGGTGCTTTGTATATCGGATTTTTATTGTTTAATGCGTAATATTTTATTGTTGGATAGGGTAATATTAATTGGATTTTGTATATTGGTCGTCTACTTTACATTATATTATTTGTATGTTTATACATGATTTTCTACCTTGATCATTTAATATATCAATATAATATTTTGCAGATAACAATAACTATACAACTCCGAATAACACTGTAGTTGAGTTTTCGCCTGGAATGACCAAATATTATATTCCACAATGCGAACATTCGATCAAGCCATATGAGGGACAAAAATTTAAGCTACTAGATGATGGTATTGATTTTTATAAAAATTATGCATTGGCATGTGGATTCGATATTCGGCGTGGGTCTCAAGTAAAGGCGCGTGATGGTTGCATTACTTGGAAATATATGTATTGCAATAGGGAGGGGGATAAGAATTCATCTGATTTTGGCTCCGCACATTCATCGAAGAAAAGACGCACAGTTTCAAATAGGGTGTGCTGCATGGCTCGAGTTGTATTTAAATTTATTGGCTCTGATGGTTATGTCATTACTTTGTTTATTGAGCGACACACACACACATTGGTGTCTGATGCGTTCAAATATTTGATGAAGATGAATAGGAAGTTAGATCCTGCTCATCAGAAGTTTGTGTTAAATTGTGCTAAGGCTAATGTAGGTCCAATGACGACCTACAAGCTTCTTAAGGAAACCGTCGGCGGATACAACAAAATCGGAGCCACTAGTGTTGATCTCAAAAACTTCTCACGCGATTTGAAGGCATATGTGTTGGGTGTTGATGCTCAAATGGTAATTGATAAATTGCTCAGAAAACGTGAATTGTGTCCTGCGTTTGTGTTTGACTATGAAGTTGACAACACGGAACAGTTGACACGTTTATTTTGGGCCGATCCCACATCTCGGAGGAATTTTTCTGCTTTTGGCGATGTCATTTCATTTGATGCAACATATGAAACCAATAGGTAATTATTCTTTTCATTTACTCTACAATATTCATGATTTTAGTTATTGTTATCGTATATGTTATGTTTATTTATTTTTCTTAAGTATTTATTGCTTAATATGTAGTATATTATTTTGTTGTTTGTCGACTAATGTGTATTGATATGTTGCAAAATCACAATCCATTATCAACTTAATTTATATCTTGATGTGAGAAATAAGAAAAATGCTTATCGTATTGTATTTTATTGCTTAATTGCCATAATCTTATTGTTTAAATACTTTATAGCTTAATTGCTATAATTTCATTGCACAAGTGGGATAAAATAATTGTGCAAGAAAATTATACCAATTAAGCAGTAAATTACAGTAAGATAAACAAAATTAAGCAAGTATTGTATTAATTTTCTGTATAGTATTGTTACATTAGTTGATTAATTTTTATTATTTTTTCCGCTTAATATAGGATAGATAATTGCTTATTTTCATTTTATTCATTAGAATGCATACCATGTTGTTGTATTTATTTCATAATTTATAACGACTAGTATTTTTGAAGGTACAAAATGATTTTCGCACCTTTCACTGGTAAAGATAATCATGGAAGGTGTGTAACATTTGGAGCCGCTCTTTTCAGTGGTGAGGATATTGATACATACTTTTGGGTATTTGATCGTTTTAAAAAGTGCATGGGAGTTGGGCCGAAGATTATAATGACCGATCAGGACCCGGCAATTAAAAAAGCAGTTGAACGTGCTCTTCCAGATACTAAGCATCGTCTCTGTATGTGGCATATAATGAAGAAAGTTTCAGAAAAGGTACCACCAGCTTTGAAAAAAGATTTGTCATTCATTAATAAATTTAACAGTATGGTTTGGTCAGTACTCGATGAACCATTAACGTTTGAAGAAAAATGGCAACAAACAATGACGGAGTTTGGGCTAATAGACGATAAATGGTTCAAGTCAATTTATGATATACGAGACACCTGGATCCCGGCTTACTTCAGGGACTTTCCTATGGGTGGGTTGTTCAGAACAACATCATTGTCTGAGTGTGAGAACAGCTTCTTTGGTAGGTTTATGTCCAACACTTCCAATCTACTTGAGTTTTTTATGTTTTTTGATAGTGCATTAGATTCTCAAAGGCATTCACATGCCCAACTCAATAATGAGGCGATGTCATGTTATCCTGATTGTCGTACACCACTGCTATTTGAAAAACATGCTTCTAAAGTATATACCCGACACATTTTCTTGAAGGTGCAGGATGATATATACTCTGCTTGCTATGAATGTCGTCTTAAGGGGATTACTGAAGATGAGTATACATGCTTGTATGAGATTGATGATTGCTTAGATGGGGTTTCCAATGTTGTTCATACCAAGCTTGATAACACTTTCGTGTGCAGTTGTAAGAAGTTTTTGAGGCTCAGATTGTTGTGTTGCCATATATTTTTCATATTCAAGGACTCAAAGCTTACAGCAATTCCAGATAAATATATAACTAGCCGGTGGACAAAGTTTCCATCATTTAATCATATGGAGGGTGGTGAAGAGTATGTTGATTCTAGTACGATTGACGTTGAAGAAAATAAAATACTTATTAATGATCTTGTCTCTGAGTTTTACAGCTGTGTCGATTTTATTGAAGGCGATCCTGATAAAACACGAGAATTGTTGCATGTTCTTAGATACTTCAAGGACCAAGTCAAGCCAAGTGAAGAACAAACAACATCAACATCAGTGAAGAGAAGGTTGTTTGATCAATTCTATGGATCATCTATTCCCGAAGAGGTGTATGTGAACCCTCCCCTTCCGGTAAAAACTAAAGGCAGTGGTAGTCGTATTAAATCAAATAAGGAAAGTGGGATTGAGAAAAAAATGAAGCCACCGCGGTTGTGTAGTGTATGCAACGAAAGAACCCACCATGATGCTAGGAATTGCCCCAAGAAAAAATAATATAATTCGAGTCTCTTCTCTAGATATAACTATTTAGTGGTATCCTTTTATAATTGACTATATATGTTTTATACATTTCGACATTATATGTCACATTCATTTGTTCTTTTCCTTTATACATTATACTCCATTTCATAAGTTTTAAGCATTAATTTTCAAATTAAATATTAAATGATTACAATTTGCCCCAAAAAATATTATACATTAAGCATTAAATACATACAAAATAAGGAATACTCATCAACTTAAAGATACATATAATTAACATGCACGATATATTATAAAAATTTGTATCTTATCAAAATCATTTCCCGCAATTATCCACACATCAAATAACACTATTCTAGAAATACATCCATACTAATAATTTAATATTTTACATTATGTAACAAAAAGGTTGGGTTCACGTGAGAAAAGATCTTGGTGTGAGAAATGAGAAAAATGCTTATCGTATTGTATTTTATTGCTTAATTGCCATAATTTTATTGCTTAAATATTTTATTGCTTAATTGCTATAATTTCATTGCACACGTGGGATAAAATAATTGTGCAATAAAATTATACTTATTAAGCAGTAAATTACAATATGAAAAACGTTTTCTCATTTATCACACCAACAAATAATTCTCACCAGAACCAAAACTTGTAACAAAAAATAGCAAATAATCAATAAATTATAATAACATGAGTTTTTCCCCGATTTCCCGTGACAACAAATACATTATTCAATAAATCAGTGTGCACATATATTAAATATAAAATTATGTGATACACAACGGTTTTGGTATAAATCGTTGTATATCTCACAATTTAATAGTTATATTTTAGACAATGATTTTCCCTAATTAGTGAATGCTAATTAGTTATATTTTAATAGTTATATCAGGTTACTATAAAAAAATTTAATTAGTGAATGCTAATCTTATTTTATTTTAATTCCTATATAATTTCTTTGGATATGTGGGGACAATTACTCTAAGCACTAAATCCATGAAAACACTTAATATACATTACAAAAACAAATACACACACGTTAAGAAACCAATTAATATAGATTAAGCAACAAATTCATATATATTTCTATATCAATTTTTTAAAAATGCTCTTATCAAATACATTGTTCAACACACATCATAAATAACATTTGTGTGATAAATGAGAACGTTGCTTATCTTATTCTATTTTAATGTTTAATTGATAGTATTTTATTTATTAAGACACTTTAGTCCTAAAACATTAAGCACCAGCAAACACATTTAGCACTAAATCCACATATATTAAGCAATAAATTACTATACCTTACGAAACACAAACACCAAAGACTAAATCCATATATATTAAGAAATAAATTATTAAACATTAAGAAACCAATCCACAAATATTTTATACGAGATTATTTTTAAAAGTACCAACTAAGATTAATATTTAATTAATGCACTGACCACATATATACTAAGGAATTACTATACATTAAAAATTAAATAAAAAATTATGCAGCAATCAATTTATTAAATATATATATCCCAATTCATGGAAAAAAAAAACCAAATGGTACCAACAAATCCAAGTTGTAATCCAGAGACATTACAATAGTTATTTATTTATTCCCACAAAGTTGCTGCACTTTTGTCCCCAACATATCTTTCATAACCCTTTGTAGTCTTAGACAGTTCCTCATAGTCTTAGACAGTTCCTCACAAAATGATTGTGTGCTTTGCTCACCACATCATCCCGAAGAATGTTGTTGTCTGCTGCTAGTATTGCTGCACAATATTTCACCCTTAGACATTTCATCTGAAACTCATTACTCTTGGTTAGCCCAGAATCCCAATGTTTGCAATTGTTTCCCATGAAAGTCTCCATGTGCCTCATAGTGTAAATGCCACAGTCACATTTATTATTCTCATCACTCCATGTCAATTGTAACCTTTTAACAACTGTCCTCTTCACCTTTGCAGCCTTTGTATTTTGCCCTTGTGCATCTAAATATTCAGCGAAGATTGTTCTCTGAAAACAATATATATACAAATAATACAACTTTTATTTCCTTATACAGTCCACATATTTAATCTGAGTTCTGAAAATTTCTTACCAGTAACGTCGGGATGGATCCATATTTAACTCTCAATGGCTGATCATTTTGTTGGATCGAGTTGTCAATAACATTTATCTCAAACAATCTCAGATCAAAACATATGACGTAGAAATGGGCCGCGTGATAAATAGGGAAAAAAAACTGCAACAATTACCCAATATGTTATACATTCAGAATTTTGGGTCGGGTGAGAAATATTTGTTGATGTTAGAAATGAGAAAATATTTTTCTAATTGTATTTTACTGCTTACTAATTATAATTTTATTGAATAATTATTTTGTCACACCCGTGCAATGAAATTATAGCAATTAAGCAATAAAGTATGTAGTCAATAAAATTTTGGCAATTAAGAATATTCATTATTTTCAAATAACATACTATTTCTGAAAACAAGCATCAAATAAGTACAAGCACATGTATTACCATTTCAATGCTTCGTATATCCTTTTTCCCCGCATTCTTTATCTCATATGTGAGATTCTCTGCAAACTTTCTTTTAATGGAGTTGAAATCCCATGCTTCATTTGGATTCGCAATAGTGTAGCACTACAAACATTAAATACAATGTGTTGTGTATATGCTTAAAATTTGTTCAATATACTAAAGTAATTTTTGCTTACACATGGAGCCGTTGTGGCAAAGAATCTGCATGGAGATTCTGCTGCCCTCAATTCCTCCTTCTTGTTCAACACTACGCTCCATACATCCAATATTGCACTATTGATGAACTCTCCACAATTTAAAGTCAACATTTCACGCCTTCTTATATGCATTTCCTTGTCATTGAAGACAACCTCCTCCCTGAAATAAAATATTTCCAACTATATAAATTCTAAATTATTTAATAAAAACTAATAAAAATCTTACATGTCTGCATTTTCATTGTGAGTAACCCATAGATACAACTCCTTCTCAATTTTGTCGACATTATTCGAAGCATCTACAACTCTGTTAAGGAATGGCGACAATAATGCTTCGCTCCTCTTTAATTTCGTCCTGTCCCTCCTCACCATTGGGTGTTTATCTGTGTCATCAACCACCTACACAATACACAACAAAAAAAAATAAATTAATTGCATAAAAATTACTCCACATTAAGCAACAAATTTACGTACATTAAGTAATATGAAACAAATTAAACATATATATATATCTTAATTTTTTTTATTGTTTATAGCTTAAGTTTTATTTTTAAATAAAATAAAAAATAAGCATAAATAATTATACATTACGAAACAAATAACATTTCCCATAAATTACCCTAAAAAAACTCGCATTATACATATAAGTAATGCACATCAGGATATAAAGTCCATAACAAAAAATACAATATTAATCACCTAATTACTATTCATTCAATAATAAGAACCACGGTAATATGCATCACGTATTATAAAAAAAAATGGCTAAAGTGATATTTTCAATACATTTTAAATTAGATTAGCAATTCAACAAACAATAGTTAAAATTAACGTAAAAAGAAAGTAATAATAATCAATACGTAGCTAACCTTCTGCTTCTTATTTCTCCTTGCATAATGAAAAGTCTTATTTATGACACCCACCACATGTCCTTCTTTTGTTTGGACTCCATTGGATGGTCCTATAGGCTACACAAGTTTTTATAAATAAATATTAAATTGTCAAAAAAAAAAACCACGAACACAGATGATTTATGCCAATATCACTTTTATAATCTTACTTGATTATCAGCTGTCCTTGTATTACAATCTATCTGCAACTCATCTTGTGTAAGCCCAAGGCTAAAACTTGGAGCATCATCAACCCACTGATTCAATCCTTCCCTCTTATCTATATAGCCAAGTTTATCCGTCACAGTTCCTGTTCCTTGTACTCCATTGTATGGACCTATAGGCTACACATGTTTTCACAAATAAATATTAAATTCTCAAAAAATAAAAACTAAATAAAATCAGACTTATTTTATGATCTTACTTGATTATCAGTTACCGTTGCGTTACAATTTCTCTGCAACTCATCCTCATCCAATGTAAGCCCAAGGCTAAAACTTGGAGCATCATCAAACCAATTATTCACTCCTCCCCTATTATATGTGCATTCAGGTTTATCCACTGCAAGTCCTTTTAATACTTGCATCTCATCCTCTGGAAACTCAATACTAAACTTTGGGATATCATCAACAATTTTCTTAATTTCTTCCCTCTTAGCTATGGCATCCTCGATCTCTTGAATAATTGCCATGCATTCAGGATTATCCCAAAAATCATCATCAGCCTCTAAATCTATTATTTGTGTTGGTTGTTTAGTATTTACAGATGAGTTTGATGTTCCAAGTTTGCATCCAACCAACGGTGTTGATTCTATCATTCTCTTCACACTTAAATCATCTAAAATATGTTGTGGCGCAGAATGTACCATTGCAAAAATCCGAGCAAAATCGTCCGCCACCTTTTGCATATTTGATTTAAATTGCTTCTTGAATAAGTCTACATCTGTGGTGTGTGCAACACCATCATCTTCCACTTCAGCTTCTACACGTGGATTTTCATCGACAAGTATAGCTGTAACAACTCTTTGTACAGTAACATTGCAAGCTTGTACCTTCTGAGAGCTGTACGGTTCACTTATAGATCCCAATCCAAAACCCCCATGTTCCATCTCTTGCTTCTGTCTAAGCCTCATTTTTGTATATGTCCATCCACTGATCGTTGGGAAGCTTCTTTCCACATCTCGTTGAAAATGTTCTACTCTATCAACATAGAGAACCTATGAAACAAACATTATTTTATTATTTCTCATTCAATAAAAACTAATAAAATATTATTGCAAAAAACGAACCGTAAGAAATTGAATTGGTCCTGTGAATGCTTTAGTCTTGTTTTTCTCCCAGCACAGTTTGTGCTCAACAAGCTTCCTCATAACATATCCACACCAATCCAACTTAGAAACATCATCAATATTTGTCAGATTTTGCAACACATGTGCTGAAATGTATCCATTTGATGTGGTCTCAACAAGACATGCTGAAATCATCACCACAAAGTGTGTCTTGAACCAAACACCACCTGCTTGATCTTTCATCATTTCATCAAAAACATTTGCAGCAAGAATTTTGTATTTATGCTTTTTAAATTGTGCACGCTATCTTTCCTCCAAATCCCAAGTTCCACACTTCCGCTTCATATTCATTAAAATACCACCATTAGGTAAACCCATAACTCGATAGACGTCATCAGCGCTCACATGCAATCTCCTCCTGTCTGACAACATAATATCACAACTTGTTGGATCGAAATGATCCAACACCCAGTAGCTTAACATTGCCGGGACTTCAAATAAAGTTAAACGCAGAATATGTGAGAAGCCTATCTCTTGAACAGCTTCTTTCTGCTTTTCATTCAATCCGGTTATTAATTTTCTCAAAATCGTTGAACAATATCTGTTTGTTAGAGATGGATAATTACAGGTGTTTTCTCCAATCTCATTGTTAATATTTCGTTTTAATCCTGTGTCATGTATAACATAAAAAACAATCAATAAGAGATAATAAAATTGCATCTTCAATCATAGTAATCATGAATCGCATATGAAATTTACAGTACATATTCACAAATATATTAAATTGTCTATAATAATTACTCATCACTTAAATTTACACTGACTACTAACTAAATTTTCCTATTCCACATATCTTGTAATTCACATTACAATAAATTAATTGCTAAATTCACATCAATTAATTATTTACTTGTTAAACATTTACTGCTTAATACCACTAAAAAATATACATATGCTAACGTATTTTAATTTATAGCTTAATTACGTTGCAAATTTCGCTTATCTAAAATATTACCTACTGAATTTATACAGATACAACGAAAAACATAAATTTACTGCATATTACTTTGTTGTTTGTCGACTAATGTGTATTAATATGTTGCAAAATCAAAATCCATTATCAACTTAATTAATATCTTAATGTGAGATATAAGAAAAATGCTTATCGTATTGTATTTTATTGCTTAATTGCCATAATCTTATTGCTTAAATAATTTATTGCTTAATTGCTAAAATTTCATTGCACAAGTGGGATAAAATAATTGTGCAATAAAATTATACCAATTAAGCAGTAAATTACAGTAATATAAGTATTTGATCATTTCTTACACCAACAAATATTTCTCATCAGAGTAAAAATTTCTAAATATCAGCTTCTTTTTACTACACTAAATCTAAATTCTTATTAATTCTCTGGTCATTAAATATTAATATAATGCTTAATAATTGTATGCAAAATATTTCTTTATATTAAGCAACAAAATACTAATCATTAAACACTACATGCATAACCATTATCAACTATATTGCTTGTGTCAAAATAAAACCACAAATATTTACATACATCGTTGGATTACTCAAGCCGAACATGTCACATCCATTATTTAATTTGTCATATTTCTATCCCTATATATACAGTATCTTATTGCTTAATTAATATAATTTTGTAGCTTAATACATATTAGTTTTATGCTTAATGAAATATAGTTTATTTTTCGTGTATTCACATAATAAACACAATATGCATATTCATCCACAGGCAAAAAAAAAATTACGTACCTTTCGATTTGGAATTCACCATTTATGAATTCTTTCCGAGTTCTACCCGATTCTTGATTCTCCTATGTAATTGCGTCTTTTTTAATATTTTCTCCAAACAGATTCAGCCGTTTAATACTTTATCCAAACAGATTCAACCGTTTTTAATATGATACAATTTTCATATAATATTTGTGCATTTAATATTAATCATAACGCATCCATCTTATTATTGGCAATAATATCTTTCCATAATTGTATTATGAGATTTTTACAATTATAACCCCTTGAAATCTTCCAAATTCTAACGCCTAATATCTCATTTAATTACTATAGAATCCTCAATTAAAATCCTAGCCATTCATCAATTGATAATAGATGGACCAGATTTTTTCCTATTTCTCATCTGAAGCTTCTTTCTCACCAGAACCTAACCCTATATATATATATACACTAAATTTAGCATTTTACATAATATTTTTCTTATAAAATTATATATTATCAATGAATATATCCAAACCCCGAATACTTACGTATGAATTTAGTTTGTAAGGACATCTCCAATGCTTAACATTTATTATAATTCTCTGCACTAAATATTACACCAAATATGAATATTGTCAAAAAGATTTCATTTTATCTTAGAATTGAAATATCAATATGTTTAATAATTTAATTTTTTTTAAATGATAATTATTCAAAATTAATAACTATTAGTTATATACTTTCAAAAAACTATATTTAATATAAAAATGGGGTATTATCAGATTGTAGCCCGATCTTTCAAGTAATTTATAAAAATGTTCTGACCTTTTATAAATAACAATTTAATACCCGACCTTTTGAATATACAACAAATCTAGCTTGAAATTAATTTTTGGACTTTTAGTTACCTACGTATATCTTTTTGCCCGATTTTTTAATGACGTGGAAAATACTTATGTCACATCAATTGATCAAATAAAATTAAAACAAAATTATATTTCACTCCACACCGTATATAAAAATATACACGTCGGCAACTAAAAGCCCCAAAATTAATTTCAAGCTAGCTTTGTTGTATATTCAAAAGGTCGGGTATTAAATTGTTATTTATAAAAGATTAGGACATTTTTACGAATTACTTGAAAGGTCGTGCTAAACTCTGATAATACCCCTAAAAAATTTAAATACTATTAAAAATAATAAATATTATTTATTAATTTATTTATTTGTTGAGATAATTTATAAATTAAATTAAATTTATTGAATAATTCATTTAAAAATAATTTTAAATAATAAGATAATTTATTAAATAATACGAAATCCATCAACACCAATTTAGTGCGTCACCAATTCAGTACATGATTTGAATGAAATCCTTCACTAAATTATTAAATTTATGTTTTGGTCCAATATTGAAAATGCCCCACCGATTGAAATTGGAAGGGACAATGGTCAGTATCCACTGCGGTCCGGGGCTAAAAATAGAGTTCAAATTGAAAGCTACTTAATTAATTGTAATTCGTGATTAGAATGTAAAGTAAGAATTGAGAGATAGAGGGTAAAGTCTATGGTGCCCCAGAGGGCAATGCCCTCCCACCATCTTTAAATGACACGTGTCTCCTTCAATCTAAAATAATAAAAAATATTAAAATACGGTCGTAACTATTCATCCATACTCATTTTCTGCAGATACACTCACGTTCTACTATTGAAACACTTATTTAAGACACTAGATCAACAGTAAAGTCTCGCGAAGTGCAAAAGTTTATATTAAAATATTATTGAATTTATTAATTTTATGCATTCCCCATTATGTAATAACATTATATTTTTATATTTTTGGTTGAGTAATCCCCAAAATCAAAATTGAACTAATAGAACAAAAATCCCAAATTCAAAATTCAATTAATATCTCTCTCGATTTTCTCATTCTTTTCTTTCTCCTCCGACTAACCCTCCGCCGCCGACGTCTGAAACTATCCCGTCGGCGCTCTGCTCAATTAACAGAACAGAAATCCCAAATTCTCATTCTTCTCTTCTTTTCTTCTTTCGTTGGGGCAGCGTGTCCGGCGACTTTGCGGGTGTCGTTGTTACAATGGTATTTTATCTCTACATTTTGTAATTTCTGAATATGTTGGATAGATTGAGGTAATAATTAGGTATGCAGTTTTGGAGTACTAATTTGATGTGGCAATTCGGTTTTTGGGTTCACTAGTAATCGACCTAATTTTGTTTGCGTTTCTCTTGAATTGGTATTCATTTTTGTTTTAGCGTCACTAATGTTCTCTTTGCTTAACTAATTCGTGGTGGAAAAATAAATTGCTTTTAAATGCTGCAGAATTTGTTCTGCTTTGTAAATTCGCCGTTTGTAAGTGTCTTGTTTTAGAGTTGTCAGATTAACTTAAATTACTTCCAAAGTTGGAATTTTTATTCAGTTTTTGTTGCAATGCTATGGTTGATTGATTCTGCAGAGAGGAGTGCGAGGAACACCTTTCTGGATTTGATCAACTTTAGAATTGCAAAATTGAATGGATTTCGGAGGGTGTTTGTACATGTTGCTCCTATTTTTGTTGAACGCTGCATAGCTAAGCCTGAAACCTGGGTGGTTTTCCTGCTTTTCTTCTTCTTTTTCTTGTCGATACTGGAAAAGTTGACAGTTTTATTTTTGTCTTATTATTTGATACAATTAACCTAATTGTTAAGCACGCATGTGAATTGTAGTTGTAAATATGTTAGGTAGACTACTTTATTTTTCACTTGGTGATTACTACTATCAATCCAATTATGATGGAAATTATCAAGTATAGAATCGGCTATATTAGGCACACATATAAAGAACTAGAGTGGTGAAGAGAAAGACTTTGAATATTAGTTTTGGAGAAATAGATCAGGCACAATTTACAGTGGTGGGAAGTTTACTATTGGTATTATAGAAAAAAAAAGGATCGGTTGATCCTAACTTGATCATGAAAAATCATGGATTAAATATTTTTAGAGAGAGAGAGAAGAAAAAAAAAAAGAAATCAGTGAAGCTTGTGGCATTGATCCTCTCCCTTTTCTCGAATGGTACTAGCCTTAGTAAAAGTAAGAGAAGTAAACTGGTAAAAGCACTTTTCACTTGAAATTAGTATAGTAGATTTTATTATATCCTCTATCTTTCTTGGGTGGGTGTATCCCTCATTGAAAAGAGAACTTAGTGTAAATGTGTAATCTTATCTGGAGTTTTCAGTTTATACCTTTCGATATCAGCCTGTGTCTCTTGGAAATGCTTAACTACCTATTAGGACACAATACCTATTTGGCCAATGTCTTCGGCATGACTGTAAACACACTGAATGCTTCTAAATAAATAACAGGTCTAAAAGTTCTGTCTTCTTTCTCACTGAGCTTCTAATGGTTTATGTTTCTCATGGTTAGCTTGGGGAATTCCAATTAATCGTGAGTAGAGAGCTGGCTGAGCAAAGTGCACCTCTACAACCTCCAGCTCCTACACCAGTTACTGTGCACTCAGTTCCCGAAACACCCGCTTCTGATAATTCAGAAACTTCACCGCCTTTAGCCCTCACCAAAGCATTATCTTTTTTCTGTGGAGTTCAGACCATGCTTGACAAAGCAGCAGAAGAAGTTTTGAAGATATTTAAGTCGCCATTAGTTAAAATTGTTTGAAAACCTGAGTAATTTGTGATAATTGCAGATGTTTTATCTGCAAATTTCATTATTTTGATGAACTTATTTGATATATCAAGGACGTGATAGGGGTGCTAAAGTTCAACTGAAGGAATGGCAACAAGCTGCTTTTGCAGTTGGATCAGTCGTGGGATCATTGTTGGATCCTTGAAAAGCTGAATGAAGAGGAGTCTAGAAGGCAGGTTGAGCTTGTCATTGATTGCAATAATGGCTTGTATTCTTTGATTTTTGGCATATATTTACACTTGGGACTTATATATAGTCATTTCTCAGTGATGAATTGCTTTCTGACCGGTTTAATTTGATGTTCATGACTTTGTGTGTGAATTCCATTGTACATTTTCTCCTATTAGACTGGAAGATGTTCGTCCAAGATAGGGAATCGACTCGTGCTGCATGTTACTCCCTCGTAATGGGCTTTCTGAAATCCTTGTTTGTAATGCGCATCCTGAAATCAACTCTTGCCGCATCCTACTATGGGATTTGTTTCCCGTTAAGAATAAAACAGAGTTTTTTCCTTTCTTTCTTGGTATTTATATGGAACAAGTCGTGATAATGGCCTAATTTATATGAGAATATTATGCATTCTGGTTTCTTTTGCCTAATTATTGATGTTGAAATATGATGCGTTTGTCATTTCCAATTGCTTTAATCATTTATTTCAACTTTACTAGTAAAGAATTGATGCATAAAAGGAAGCATTGGTTTGAACTTGGAAATATGACGTAGCTTATGAATTTGGATTATTGTTTATTTGCAGCCTAAATACGGTTTCATGAACTAAAAGGCTGGCCATTTTAATATAATTGTAGTTCAAGGAAATTGAATTCACTAGTCAATTGAAATTAAGCTTTTTCTTGGTTCTGCATTCTCTGGGGGTTTCTGCTTAGGCATACACAATTTAGTATTGATCAAGTTCTGATTGTTACTTCCATCTGCATTGCTGTGATAAGTGAACCATGGTGTTAGAGTTTCAAATCTCAAAAGAATTTCCTGATCGAGATCGTCGGCTACTGAAAGGTAGAGATTGAAGGATTACATAGAAGTTTTGAGAGTAGTTTTGAGTTTTGCAGCCTCTTATTGACCGGCTAGAGATATATTTGTTGGATTTTTGGAGAGAGATGGTGAAGACGATTAATCTTTTTTTTCTTTCTTTTCTCAACACCACCCTTCATATTTTTTAGCTTTTTTTGGGGGAGGGGGGTTCTATGTTTTTAGCCCCTTTTATGGGTGATTATCTGTATATTAAGCGTATTATTATGTATTGATTCACATTCTTTCTCATCTTTTATAGAGCAATACAATGCTCTAATGATAATGTTATGTATTGATTTTTCCATATAGGTGTTTTTTTACTTGCACGGCTGCACTGCACCATGACTGAGTACATATGCATATATAGTTTAAGTTGCAGATAGTACATGTGCAAAAATGGATGCCGTTTTCTTTTTAGATTATTTATTATGGGTTATTGGAGACACTTAGCCAACAACAATCTATTTATTTTGTATCATTCGAGACACTTAGCCAACTAAAATCAGCATGTACGTAATTGCATCTATAAGGCTTAAAAACAACATACCAGATGATCACATTTTATGAGTGGAGAAACTGGCAAATTCACTAACTCAAAAAGTAAGACGAGATCAGAAACTGTATTTGAGAATGGGGCTTTAAGTTTTGTTGCGCACAAATTTGGTAAAAGAAGTGAAATACAATCAACGATAATAGGGACACACAATTAACTTGTGAAATACAACTGTAATAGTATTCTCATATCCTCCTCAAATCTCATACATATATACAAGTGATTGTCTTAATGTCGAAATACAAAAAGCCAAATATCTCAAGAACCAGTCATGAGCAGAAATAGAGTAACACCACAAGACTAAAGAAATAACTCAAGAACCTGTCATCAGCACAAATCAAATAATACCACTAGACTAAACGTCCACTTGGCTCTATCAAAGGCCTTATTTTTTATCACCTGGGAAATCAAATAAATCACATCATTAATAACAAAGGAACTCTGTTATGCATGTTGAGAACAATGTATAGTTAACAATCTTACCTTTATTTCATCAGCTTCATCTTCAAGCATGCTTCCATAATTCCTGTGAATCTGGAATGATTGGTCAATCCATAGAAACAGTTGTCATTTTATCATGCTAATAGGACCAACCTCCAGGTTTAGTGACAATTCACTATCTCGTTTCGTTGTATTAACTTATTCTGAAATAACCAAAACTCATAGAATAAGACAGTCGGGTAATAGTTTCCTATAGTAGGCTCAATGTTCATGTCTAACCATTCAAGTTAGGGAATAAATGCAAAGATTTTATGATTTGAATGCAAAGAAGGAATCAATTGCCCAAATTACTGATAGTATAAGTGTATAGCTTTAAAAGCTCTCCCTCAGAATAGGGACAGTCAATCAGTAAAAAAATGAGATGTTTCATGATGAAAGTGCAATTCTAACAAAATAATCATAAAGAATATAATAAACAATATTCAAGCTAAACTTAGTAAATCAGTCATGATTTTATTAATCTAGGTACATGTTTGGTCATAGCAAACAAAAACGCTATGGAAGAAAGATATGTCAAGTGTCTTCATCAAAATTGTATGTCACACTATCAAATAAAGAAAAACATGTTCAAATTGATCAGTACTCAGTATACATGGAACAAATCATCTCTAATTGCAATGTATGTAGACTTGCAACTAATATTTTAGAAGAGAGCAAAGGTGTCACAAGAATGAAGCTGAATAATATCCTTGATGCACCATACATAGAGCAAATATAAATTGAATAATAGAGTGTGCATAATTTAAGATATAAGATGCAGACCTTTGTGATAAAATCATGTGTGGCTTTTCCTAACAACTGTCCAGCAGAACCATCACTTCAGTTGATACAGGGATCAATATGAACAGGAATTGCATTGCGTGGATATCTGCCAAAAAATAAAAAGGGGAAACAATTGCTTAGCAACAAAATAAAAATAATTCGTAAAAGCCTAAAAAATATTAATCAATACCAGTCATGAAAAATAAGCAGTTGATGAAATGTTTAGACAATTATACTTTTTGAAATCATCAACCAGATTTATGGTTATATTGGGTTTCCAGTATGACTCTCGTTCCACCGGCCCATCATCTCTTGTCTACTTTTGGCTACCTAAAGTAAAATCAATTTCTGCATAGTGAAATAAACTTCTTGGTGCAATGCCGGAGAAAAACTGCCAACAGTTAAATATTCAATATCTGTATTCAAGATTCGCATTGAAACGGGATTGATTTTGCCGCCATCGTAGAGCTCGTCAACGGGGAGGGAGTGGTGCTCGAAGTGGGCTGTGCTGACGTCAGTTATGTCGTCGTTGGTCGGCCGCGATTGATTCGTCGGAGAAGAAGATAAGAAGAGGAAGAAGAAACTGGTTTGAATTTTGTTTATTTGATTTTCAACTTGGGGATTTTAGAAATTGTTTAGCATCGTTACAGTTCTCCATAAATTCTGTATATCTAATGCCCTAGTAAAATGGCACAATAGGCTTGTGGGGATGTATCAAGAGTGAAGGTATTTGGCAACAGTGCATACCGTATTCTGAATTATTTAATATATTAAATATTGAGTGGGACACGTGTCAATAAAAGTGGTGAGAGGGCATTGCCCTCTGGGGCACCGAAAAGTGGGGCACCGTAGACTTTTCGAGGAGTTGGTGGGGTTCCTCACTCTATCACTTGTACTTGTCGTTTATTTTCTCTCTGTCGCTGCTGTTGAATGTTGAAACTTGACATTTCACAAATTTGGCATTAGCTTTCTCTCTAAAATCAGGAAAAGAGAAAAAAATCCTCCAAAATGGCGCAGGAGATTCGATGCTTCGAATTGAACACCGGAGCCAAAATTCCGTCGGTCGGGCTCGGCACCTGGCAGTCCGAACCCGGCGTTGTCGGGAAAGCTGTTGAAGCAGCAATCAAGGTCTCCGCACCACTCTTCATTGTGTGTGTGTGCGTTTTTTATTTCTTTGCTTGTTTGAGGACATCTTTTTTCAGCTCTCTTTTATCTAAATAAATAGCACTTGATTTGTTATGATAGATTTTCGGCTTTTCTGAATCGTGTGTGGTGTTTATCTTTACTGTTTCTAATTCTCTCATCATGTAAGAGACTGTGGAATAAGTATGAGAGAATAGTCTCTTGTAGAACTGCGTACTATGATATTTGATTATTTGATGATGGAGTATTGGAGTGTTAGTATATTTGTGCAGATTGTAGCTTAAATTCATGTCAAAGAAATCTACCAGATATTCCACAGAATATATATATATATATATATATATATATATATATATATTGTGAAAATGACTATTCTTCATTGTTTTAAAATTACTATTCTTTAATTTCTTGAAATTTCTGGTTGCAGAATGGATACCGTCACATTGACTGTGCTCGAGCTTATAATAATGAGGCGGAGGTAAGCACTTTTCTTACAGCCAAGTGTCAAGGATTAAGATAAGCTTTTATAATTGTCTGGAAAGAAAAATTATCCAAAATATAGCTTATCTGCTTTGCAAGTGAGTTGTCAAGGGTAAAGAACTATGCTGCATTTAATGGGAAATAATTATGGGGACACAGATTTTTTTTTTCTTTTAATTATTCAAGAATTAATGTGAGTCCTTTTGTTTCTAAACACAATCCGTTGATAATAAGTACATAAAAAATAGGAATTCCTCTGTTAAGGAGGTGTCCTCACTATGCTTGTTAAGTAATCCTTTGCTCGGTCTTAATGAATGTTTACTTTAGAGAAATTGCAGAAACATCTACCTATTTTCTAACAGATTTAGATGACTACATACAGGTGTAGAGTTTCTTCACAAGTTCTAAGCACTTATTGAGACACTGCACATGGTTCTCATTTTGGTTCGAGAATAATGTTTATGCAAACACATAGAATACATGAACGTACGCAAGCTGATCACATGCTTGACTCTATGTTGGTAATTAATTATTTATTATATATGATGGAATTTATGTAGTACTAGTATGTACTGTTTTTCCTTCTCAGATTGGTTTAGTTTTGAAGAAGCTGTTTGATGATGGAGTTGTGAAGAGGGAGGATCTGTTTATTACCTCTAAGCTCTGGTAAACATGTTTAGATAAATAATAGTTTCAGGGAGTTGTTTTGATTTTATTTCTTTTGGAATGGTGAAAATTCTGAGTGACTTTTGATGTTTGAATATTACTTTTGTGTGAACGAAGATGGTCTAGTTTTGTATACTGGTTAATCTATTCTTGATTAAATCTCTTATAATTGCAGGGGTAGGGACCATGCTCCTGAGGATGTACCTTTGGCATTGGCCAAAACTCTAGAAGATTTGCAGCTCGATTATGTTGATTTATACCTGGTTCGTAATTTTCAATAGTAGTTTCTATCAAGTCTTTTTGATTCTGGATTGAAGCAAATGTGGTATTTTGATTGACAATTTTTAGGTATTGATCAGTAGAGTTATCATATTTAAGCTACTTTTAAATGTTTTAATGGATTCATGTCAAGTGGGTAACATATCTCTCTTTCGTTCTCTCTCAATTTTTGAAGTCGTAACCAGCAGATTGATTTTGCAGATTCATTGGCCATTGCGGATGAAGAAGGACTCTGTTGGCTTTGCTCCTGAAAACTTTTTACCTACAGATATACCTGCCACATGGAAAGCCATGGAAGCACTCTATGATTCTGGTAAGGCCAGAGCTATTGGAGTTAGCAATTTCTCGGTGAAAAAGCTGGGCGATCTGTTGGATATAGCCCGTATTCCTCCTGCTGTTAACCAGGTCGAATGCCATCCTTCATGGCAGCAGACCAAGCTGAGGGAATTTTGTAAATCCAAGGGAGTTCACCTATCTGTGAGTTGTGATGTCTTGATTACTTGACCGTTCATGATTTTGTTATGTTTTCTTCATTTTGTAGCCTTGTGGGACTGAAGTTTTATTCATTACTGAACTATACCATGCTTTGGCATATTTGAATTTAGTGACCTATTTGTGATCCTTAATCCTTTGCTTGTTATATCTTTCAGGGATATTCGCCGTTGGGTTCTCCCGGCACATCATGGCTCAAGAGTGAAGTGCTCCAGCTCCCTGTGCTGGTTTCTACTGCTGAAAAACTAGGTAAGACTCCCGCACAGATTGCTTTGCGGTGGGGTTTGCAGATGGGTCACAGCGTACTTCCGAAAAGCACTACAGAATCGAGGATCAAAGAGAATTTCGACGTTTTTAGCTGGTCTATACCGGACGACTTATTTTCCAAGTTCTTTGAAATCAAGCAGGCAAGTTCTCTTATATCTGTTCAACTTCTATACAACTTCCATATCTATGCATCTTATTGCTCGATTCATTGCTGGTAACATCATCTAATTCCTTAAATCATTCTTGTTTCTGAATTGGCAGGCAAGATTGGTTGAAGGTACGTTTGCTGTGCACGAGACGCTCAGCCAGTACAAAACAGTTGAAGAACTGTGGGATGGGGATATCTGAGTGAGCTCACATAATTATGCTCTTGTTAATGGAGATGATTGCTTATGGATTCTATCATTTGTGAACCCTTTCTACATGTTCTCTGTTTACACTCACGTTTTAATCACTCTTAATTAAGAGTTGGAACCTATTAGCTTCGCTACGTATTGATTTACTGTAGAAGAGGTTGCATGTTCTAACTCAGTCCTACCAATGCTACAATATTTATAACACTATTTTAGTTCATTTAAGGAGCCTCCGGTTGTCTCCTCAATATTGCAAACTCTTAAGAAAATAAAAATACTTGGTATGTATTATATATCTTGTGATACCATATATATATATATATATATATATATATATATAATAAGACCAAATAATAATATCATTTTGGTTTATTTGCGTTTAATAGTAATATCTTTTTTTGTCTGTTTGTGTGTGTGTGTGAATTGTGTACATGGTCGGATATATATTAATTCTGAGGCAGATTATGTGATGTGGCCGTTAAGGGGGGCTTCTCTTTGTTTGAAAGGACAACGGGCTTTATTTAGGGGGAATTTAAAAGACAACGTGCCATAACAAATCCAAATAGCAACAATTGATCTATTATTATGATTTTTTATAAGAAGTTCTATGTTATGTAAATTGGGAATTCACCACAAATCTATATGGAGATATGCAGGGGCATGCATGGTATAATAGAACTGGGAAATGAAAACAAGTAATGATTATATTATATTTACAAGTACTTCAAAATAACACAATAAAAATGATTTGAAAATTATTATCAACTTAAAATATCTAAAAGGTTCATAATTATAATTAGCATTAATTGAGTTTGCACTTTCAAAATGATAAAAACTTTTCATAATCTTCATCGACATATATATATTTACTAGGTAGCGAATAGCGATAGCCGATATACATGATTCATTATTTCGCATCTATATATATATTATAACACACTTCTACACCATAGTTTTTCCCGCTTATTTACAAGGTCAATTTAGTCAATTTGTCAAAAAATTTTATATATGGATTTGCTTTTATGAAGATTTAATTACACGAGTTTTCCTTACAAAAATTTAGTAAATTTAATGATGGTATAATTAACTTTAATGAAATTTCTAAATTTTTGTTGATTGTCCATTATTGTGGCATGATTCAATACCTAAATTTAATCTCCATCTCTATCTCGATATACTATATAATAATGGAGTCCTCAACATCAATTTTGGCTTTAATTTTTTCCGACTAGCATTTAGATATATTTACATTGTATTTTTCTTCTTGCTTTTAAAATACATTTTACATATTGTGCACATAAAAATAATGCATTTTGTGCAAATAGTCTGGAAGCTTCGCTTGCTACGAGACTTGCCATCAACAGATGTAAGTACAAAAAATGTGTATACAATTATGATTGTATATTAGTAAAATTCAGGAGTACTAAAACAAGCCCCTAAGCGATTGTACATTCTATATTCCCTCATATACATGAAATTCCTTTGTGACAAAATCATGCAAGTTCTCAAAATCAAGTTCTACGAGTTTTCTTAATTAAATAGTCAGATTTATATGGATAACTTCAATTTAAATTGCTTTTCTAACTTATATTGGATAGGTTTATGACACATCCGTACATCACATGGGAGAAATGTTAGTGCTTAATTAATAATTCAAGCACTAAATAGAAGTTTTGAAACCGATGTGGTGCTCCAAATAGAGACCGGTGATGAATGAAATTCCCGATAAGGGAATTGAAGTGTTGATGCAACAGAAGAGCGGAGAAACATTTTTCAACACAAGGTAGAAAAAAGATAGTTCTGAAAAATGTCAATCTCCGGTATGAGTTGTTACCAATTTATTTTTGTGAAGATTCTTCGGTATTTTATAGTTAATTTGTTTAGATAATTGTTGATTTTTTTTTTATTTTTTTTTTGCATAATCTTCAATGTCTAATTTTGATCGAACTTGACAGGATATGGTCACTCTTATGATATTTCATATGCTTATACAACTTATTATTTTATTTTCTATGATATTTGTGTCTCGGGAGATGAGATGAAAAGGTTCATGCATTTGTGTCATTTTATCACTGAGAAGGTATGCCACGAAATTTTTGATCAATTTTATCATATCATCATTTTGTTTTTATATATATATATATATATAACAGTTTTGCAACATTATTTTTTATATATGTGAATTTCTGAAATGTTTTTTATTTGATTTTATATTAATTTAATTATATCATATGTAAAAAAATATAATGAAATAAATTAAATCATGTTTATAATAAGCAATTTGGAGTATGGACTTTTGTTTAGGCTTAAGCTGCTTGATTTTTTTTTACTGTCATCGATATACATAACAATTGTATCTCCTTGATACGTAATTGTTCAAGCATAAACGATAATTGATTTATTAATACATAATTCAGGTTGTGAAAAAAAGTATTTTAGCATTTCAATTAATTTGATGTAAAGTGTAATATTTTTTCAACAGTAAAAGATATTTTTAATGAAAAGTATTTTAGTATTTAAATTGTAAAATATGTTTTTTAAGTATAAAAGATATTTTTTCAATTGTGAAAAAATTAGAAAAAAAATCTAATATTTTTAATGTTTCTGCCTAATTTGGGTTAATTTAACTAATACTATTTTATTCAATACTTGATACTTTAAATAAACGTTTTAAAATTTGAAAAAAAAAATGACAAACATTTGAATCAAAATCAAATGTATGTATGTAGAGTTTACTCTATTTGGGATACATTACTTTTTAACAAAGTATATTTAAAAAATTTAGGACTTTTTTCTTATATGCCATTGGAGCTGTAATTATACCACGCATTAATTGTTTCATATGCAACTCCTATCAATTATTGCTTTTGATTCATATCAACATATGTTGGGAAGTGAAAGAAATATGCATGATAAATTAAATTAAAGTTGTGTGTGAAATCGTCTTATTAATTAGTTAGTCAAAATATGTAAGACTGGTAAATATTTGGATACAAACACAATCAAACACTAACAAAATTACAAATGTGTCACCGAGTATGAGTTTGGATTCGGATCTTGACCCGACTTACGAATTTTGACCCATATGGTCTCTCTCTCACACAAGTTTTTGTCATTAAATTAAAAAAAAATATTTTCAGTAAATAACAAATATAAAAATCTTTACAATATATTATTTAAAAATTATAAATGTAAATTGATCTTGGTGCATTGCACGAGGGTAAAAACTAGTTAACTTCGAAAGGATCGGAGATCCAATAGATTAACGTGTATGTATATATGGAGAGAGAGTGAGAGAGTAAAAAAGATACTCCAATTAATATATCTTATCCAACCCTCAATTGCAGCTCTATCCATATATACAGGAAACCTATTTTGAAGGCGAATCATTTAAATTAAATATGTTACTTCTGTGCCAAGGCAAACTAAAACCCTAGGTATCCATCCATCTCTATATATATATTTATCACCATCAAAACCACAATCACAAAAACTAAAGACGCAATTAATTAAGAAATATTAATATTAATATTAAGCATGCTTCGCGTAGCTTCTGCTAAAGTTGTGCCCAGTGCATTTCGTGCACTCGCCGCTCCGAGAGTTCTCTCTCTACCCATCACAAATGCATTCCACGTTTCAACACCAAATCCCAACCCCAACCCCAACCCCCGCCCTCTTCTTTCCCGCCGCTATTTCTCCGTTCAATCCAAACACCGTGAACTCCTCACAGCCTTGGATTCCGAAATCAAAATCATGCAGTTAATGCCCTTGGTACAAATTAACTACTTATCATCTCTCTCTCTCTCTCTCTCGCCTGTTAATTAATTAATTAAAACTAGCTTATGTTTGTTTGTTTGTTTGTGATGGTCATGTGTAGAGGCCAGCAGCCCCAGCTAGTTTTCCTTTCCAAATTGAACATCATTTTTATGATTCTCAAATCACGTTGTCAAGGGAACTTGACGGAGAGCAAATTAGGATCAGGGTTCTTGATGTCGAGATTGAAAATCAGAACAACGATGACGACGACAGCGGCAGCAACAGCGACGGCGATAGTGATAGTGATAGTGATAGTGATAGCGACGACGACAGTGATAACACCTCCGATTCCGATGAGGAATCTAGTGCTCGATCTGTTCCTCTGAGAGTGGAAATCTTCAAAGAAAATGGAAAATCAATGAAATTTGCAGCCACTGCTTCTGCTGATGACATTTTGATCGAAAGATTGTCTACCAAGGAGGAGGATGGCACTGTCATTTGCTCTCAGCTATATATCAAGTGAGTTGTGTGTTTATTTATTTAATTTCATGACTATTGATTATTGAATAATAAATTAATTTGTTTGTACGCTTTCATGCAGGGCGGAGAGTGAGTTGCAGTATGCTTTCAGAGATTTTCTAGGAGTGAGAGGTGTTGAGAAATCTATTGGTGGATTCTTGTACGATTATATGGTGTGGAAATCCAAACTACCGCAATCTTACCGCAGCAAAACTGTGGAAGAGTATTCAGCTGAAGCAGCAAAATTCGATCAACAAAATGTAGAGACATTGAAGAAGCTCAAGCAAGTTATTGAGGACTGGTGATTAATGGCAGCGGAGTTTATATATATATTTGTCACTGCTAGCTTTGGGATATTAATAAGTTAATTTCATTTGGTTTTCATTCACTTCATCATCTTATTGCTCCTAAAACTACTCCTGTTCACTATATATTTTTATTTCATCAATTCATGCTGTTGCTGCCTGCCTAGCTATTGTTATACAGTATAAATATATGACCAAATATCAGAACAAATAATGCAAAAATAAACCGCGCATACACACCTAATTATCGAAAAAATAAATAACATTATTAACATACATATATGCTGATGTAGTTATTATCATTTATATTAAAATTGTTATACGCACTAAAAATAAACTTATTTTAAAAGGAACAGGATGGAGTGCGGGACTACTGTACTAGTCATGTACATCTAGTTAAAAAAATACCGACTTATAATTCTTAATGAAATTAATTAAAATAGTTATAACTATTAGTAGTATATTATAAAAATATATTCCTAATTAACGTGACAAAGATAAAAATCCATAACCAAATAGGTGATACAATATTCTCCATATATGCGTGTGCGAGATTTTGTGAACGCACGACCTAAAAAGTAGAAAAAATATATAGCCAGGTATTTAGTATTAATTTATAAGAAAATATCATTAAAATTAACATATGTAAAATTAAATTAAAGCAGATGAAATTAGAATGGAAAAAATGAAAAAAAAATTGAGCATAGCCAAGTATATATCACAGAAGGATATTTTATCGGACATGATTATTTAAAAAAAAATAATTAAAAGATAAAAACTTATGATTGAGCGTAGCCAAGTATATATCACAGAAGGATATTTTATTGGACATGATTATTTTAAAAAAATAATTAAAAGATAAAAACTTATGTGAGACTGTCTTACGAGTCAAAATTAATAAGATTGGATAAATTAACATCTCGATCCAAACTCATAATTAGTGGCACATTTATAACTTTGTTGATTTTTTTATTGTGTTTTGATCCAGATTTTAACCCTATTACAAATTTTGACTTGTAAGACAGTCTTAAATAGGAATGGCAATGGGTAGGGTACTATGGTACTCGTTCCCATACCCGCGTTTAAAAAAAATACCCGTACCCGTCCCCATACCTGCGTGGGTAGCAATTGTTGTGCCCATCCCCATACGCTCTGGGTACCTAACTGCTCATACCCGTACCCATTACCCACAATTTAACTAACTATAAAAAATTATAAATTTAAAAATATTAAAAAACTAAAATCATAATAACCATTTGATTAATACAATCTTCATAAAAAACTATATTAAATAAATAACTCTACAAACATTGCAATACTATAAATAACAAAAAAAATGAAAGACATTTATGTGAACTTGTAGCAGAAAATCAATTAATTTTCTTTATTTCTTGTATTATGTGTTTCAATTAAAAAAACTAACTTGGAAAAAAAAACACGAAATAAATCATCTTCAATTAACTACTCTAAAATTATAATTACGTAGATTAATGAATGCAAAATGTCTACAAATTAGGCAGTAGCCATATACAGGTATAATGTTGCCTTATTTTCAATTATCAATAAATATTTTCAAATTTTATAATATATATATGTATGTATGTATAATTAATTTCCTATAAAAAGTACAAACTAGGAAACAAACTAAAACATAATATATATGAAATAAAATACAAAATAAAATCAAATTTAAATATTTACTATTTTCTGCTTTATAATTGTAATATTAATAATTTCCATAAACACAATTATATATAAAATTATATGTATAAATACACATATGGGTATGGGGCGGGTTGGGCACTAATGTACCCATACCCGCACCCATAAAAAAATGCGGGTAATTACCTATGCCCGTGCCCGTCCCCATTGATTGGGTAATTACCCTACCCATCGTGGGTAATTTTTGCGGGTACCCATAGGGTTCGTTACCCATTACCATCCCTAGTCTTAAACAAGACCCCTCAATATAAAAGATAGACAATTCGAAAATTATATATACAATATACTTATAATATATAAAATCTAAGTATATAAATTTCGCTTGCCTTAAAAAGAAGCATTTGTCGAAATACATGTACGTACAATTATGTTAGCTATTTTAATTCATTTATTATTATCAGAGATTTTATAATAAAATTGGTGTTACGAACTAAAAAATAAGTCAAATATATTGAAAAGGAATAAGAGTAAGGAAGTAAACTGGCCAATATAATTCTAAAAAATTAAACTTAATAAATTAAAATAGACAGAATATGATTTTATTAAAAAAATATTAATTCCTAGCTAAATATAATGTGAGATACAATCCCACAATTAAAAATACTCGACCACATATATATCGAAGTGGTAAAGGCAAAAATGTATGTGTATATATATATATATATAAGCGTGAGAGAAAAGAAGAAAGAAGACATTATTTTTGCAAAAGATCGGATGAAATCAAATAAAGCACTATCTATCCATTAATTTCTCCAAATAAATTTCTTGATTATCAAGGCAAATCATAAGAACCCTAAACCCTCCTCCGTTCCCTCTATATAAATAAATCATTTGTCAATTCAATAAAATTCAATATAATAATAATAATTAACAAAATGGCCCTGCGTCGCTTAGGTTTTTCTTCTACAGTTGTTCCTCTTGCTCTTCGTGCAATCTCCTTACCAAGAATTCTCTCTCTTTCCATCACTAAGGCTGCTCTAACCACAGAGAGCCCCATCGTTTCCGACCGCCATTTCTCTACTAATCATTCCGCCAAGACCATTGGCCGTAGAGTCGTCGCCGCCATCAAATCCGAAATCAAATCCAATGAGTTAGCCCTCATGCAAAGTGTATATAATTCTCATCTCTTTCTTTTTTAATTTTATTTTCCATGCATATATATAATATGTTGAATGAAGATGCATAAATTAACAGCCTTTAAAATTTTATGTGTAGAGGGGAGCACCTGCTAATCTTCCTTTAACGATCGAAGACGATCCACACTACTGCCACATCACGTTGAAGAGGGATTTCGACGACGAGAAAATCGAGGTCACTGTGAACCCGATCCACGATATTCCCAGGGATGACGGCAGCTCATCGACAGAGTCTGATAGTGATGGTGATACTTGTAAAGAATCGTCGAGTGGTGTTCCACCTCAATCTGCTCTTATAAATGTTTCAATCTCTAAAGAGAATAAGGGATGTCTTGATCTTCGCGCTCATGTCTCTGCTGATAAGATTGTGGTTGAAAGAATGAGTTTTACCGAGCCCAATCAAATTAATCTCTCTCTTAGATACTGCGTGTAGGCTAACATTACTCTCTCTCTCTCTCTCTCTCTCTCTCTCTCTCTTCCTGATAATTTTTGAATGTATTTTGGGTTTTGATTGGTGCAGGGAGGCTGAGGGTGAATTACAGGATGCTCTTAAGGAGTTTGCTAAAGTGAGAGGTATTGAGAAAAGTAATGTCGGTTTCTTGTACAAATATATGGTCGAGAAACACAAACAGTGGGGGTCGGTTTGGACGCCCGCCCGGAAGCCGACTAATGATGACTTCAAGAATTTGAAGAAATTTTTTGAGGAGTGGTGAATTGAACATCATATATATAGTACGTCTAGATATATTGGGATACTGTTTTATTTTGCATTTTCTGCAACTGGACTTTTTATGATCGATGCTATTTCACAAGTATTTATCCGTTGTTTCAACTTTTTTGTTTTGTTTCAAAATATTTGTTGCTTTATACATTTTCACACACTCATTCTCTAATTTAACTATGTATATTTGCTCACAAAATTAATTGTTAATTCTAGATAAAAAACCTAAAATAACCACAAAATTAATTGTTAATTCTAGATAAAAAAAAAATCTAAAACAACAAATAAAACGAAACAGAGGAGTATATATAACTAGTGAGAGAGTTTCACTTTTGGTGTCAAAACATTTTTAGTCAAATTGTTATTTTTTTGGTCCCAAGAGAATTTTTCCCTATATTTTTGGTCCCTGTCCCAAAGTTAACCAGAGAATTTTTCCCGATATTTTTGGTCTCTATCTCAAAACTAACCGAATACTTAAAGGCCGTTAAGTTTTGAGACCAAAACCGTCAAAACATATCATTTGAGATCTCTCTCACGCACACAGAGCTATTAATATTTTATAAAAAAATATTTTTATAATCGAAATTAGCAATACAGCACTTTATTCTTAAATGAAACAATATATATATATATATATAGCTAATATTTTATTAAAATGTAGTATGTCTATTAGTGAAGCGTAAATTAAACTGATGCATGTTCAAGGTTCTCTACCAACGTAGATCATAATTAGTGTGATCATGGATTTTAATATGACAGAATCCAATTTCAATTTCAATTGATAAATTTGCAAACATACATGCTCAAGCTAAATAATAAATTTTGGATTGATATTGTATATTCCATTAATGAGTAAATTAATTTCACTTTTCATCCCATCAGAATAGGGTCAAAATATTTTTAGGCCCAATTGTTACTTTTTTTATCCGTCAAAACACTTTTAGTCTCAATTGTTATTTTTTTTATCCCAAAAGAATTTTTCTCGACATTTTTTGTCCCAAATGATATATTTCAACGATTTTGGTCCCAAAACTAACCGAACACTTAACGGCCATTAAGTTTTTTGAGACTAAAAATGTCAAAACATATATCATTTGGGGACTAAAAATGTCACAAAATTAAATTTAGGACATAAGAACTTCTGGTTGAACCAAAAATGTATATTTCTTTTTTGTGACAATATGGCAAAGTAACCACTTAGAAAAATAAAAAACTTTTTTAGCAACTTTTTTCAAAATATTATTATTTTATTCAACTTTATAAAAATACCCTTGCATGCGCACCTGCGCTCTAAGTCCAAAGCGCAGGGCCAGAGCGCGCGCAGGTGCGGGGCTGCCGACGCGCGCGCATCTGCGCTCTGAGTCCAGGGCGCAGGGCCAGCGCTCAGGTACGGGGCTGCCGACGCGCGCACATCTGCGCTCTGAGTCCAGCGCGCAGTGCCAGAGGTGCGGGGCTGCCGACACGCGCGCAGGGCCAGAGTGCGCGTAGGTGCGGGGCTGCCGACCTGCGCACGCACCTACTTTATGAGTCCAGAGCGCGCAGGTGCGGGGGGCTGCCGATGCGCGCGCGCACCTGCGCACTGAGTCCAGAGCGCAGTGTCAGCGCGCACGCGTAGGTGTGAGGGTATTTTTGTCCAAAGTGGCTAAAAAAAATTGGCTCTTCTTTTTTTTAAATTTTTTTTTCTTTGATTTCAATTTCTTGTAATTATTTTAATTTATACATGATATTTAGGATTCATCCTACCTAATTACCTAATTAATTATTCATTATAAATTTTTATTATTTATTTTTCTAATAATCAATTAAGTTTTTCAAAATATACAAAATATAATATATATTTAAAAATAAGAATCAAGGGAAATTTTACTAGAGTGGCTAAATTAATTTTTCAAATCATCAATCAACAATTTAAAATTGATATTACATGCTAAAAAAATATAACAAATCCTAATTTGGTAGGATGAACGCTAATATAACAACTGAAAAACTAAATTAACGCACTAGAAATTAAATTGAAGAAAAAAATTATGGCGAAATAGAGAAATGAAATAGGCGATTTCATCCAACTAAAAATTAATTTAAACTTAAATACTATAAATTAAAATTGAAAAAAAAAATAAACAAAAGTAAAAAAAAACCGAGTTTACAGTAAAGAATGCTACACAAAAGGTGCAATAGATGATCTCATCTTGGGGGTAGATATGGATACATTCAATATTTAAGCTCTAAATTGATTGCATCAATGGATAGCAGCTGGCTATTAATGATGGATGAGAAATCAAAACCCTAAAATTAATTAGTTAGCAAGATGCTTCGCTTAGCTGCTGCTTCTGCAGTCATTCGTTCTCCAATTGGTGCACAGGACCCATTGCTAATGAATTCAACGGTTCAGACTTCAGAGCACAAAAGTTCCTTCCAATTCCAAATAATCAGCTTATATGGTCTGGAGATTCATACAAGTCCCTCTCGACAAATATATATTTGGTTAATTAAGGATTAATTAGTGTGTTGGTTAACTAATAATTAGTATTTAATTATGCATGCCATTTTAATTTGTGCTTTTGGAATATTAATGACATTGATGATGGACACACTATGGGCCAAAGGGGGCACTGGCCCCCTGAAATCTTTTAAAAAAATTCAAGGGTATCTATTTCTTTTCACATTTACATCTAAAAAATAAAAGAAAAAAAATACTTACCTGCTAATAGAAATAGAAATAGAACAGATCAGACAAACTCAAATCCCTATTCTTCTCTACCGTTGCGGTCCCCCCCCCCCTTCCAAAAATCCCTATTCTTCTCTACGACCCCCCCCCCCCCCCCCCCCCCCCCCCCCCAAATTTCTTTATTCACAAATTCTCAAATCATCTCCACCCCAATTCCAAAGGGTTTATTGGAGATTTGCATACTGGAGCAGTAAGATTTATCTCGATTAAGGTAAATTTAGTTCAATATTGAATTATTTTAATTTTATATTATGAATTGCTTGTTTTAAGTTCTTTTTCAATTGTATTTGTCAATTATCACTTGGTAGGAATGATTAGAACATAATAGTTAATAGTTTGATTGAATATTTATAATTAATGATAATAGTTTGTTGTTTGTTTATGTATCTAATTTATTTTATTTTTCTTACATATATTTTTTATTTTCTAATGTATTACATACATAAATTAAAATGAAAGGTTAGATAATTATAATTCAATATGTTTGTATTGTGTAGATTAAAATGATGTGTCAAATGTAAAATACTTATTGTTAATAAGTTATTGACTTAAGTTAAACTTTCTTCGTTTTTAGATAAATGTAAAATATTTATTGTTAATTAGTTATTGACTTAAGTTAAACTTTCTTAAGTTAAACTTTCTTCGTTTATATATATTAAGATATATTTTGTGAATGTTACTCATTCAATAAACCTTGTCTCCAAATTAAACTGTCTCATATATCTGTTTATATGCATTTATAAATGCATTATATTGTGGTTTTAGAATTAAACTATGTCTCATGCGGTCTTAGTTAATTATCTCAATCACATGCTGTTTTTAATTAGTAACTCAATCACTTGGTAAGGTAATTTTTAATAATACACAATCACATGTTACCCAACCACGTGGTGGAAAGCATTTTCACTTTTATAAGAGGAAATATAGCACAATAATTATAACCGTGTAAAAAATAAAATAAAATAAAACTTTTAATATAGTTGGTTATAAGATACATACTTGCATTTAAGGAATTTGAGCGACAACAAACTTCAACAAGTTCAGTATGAAACAACATTTTAATTGACTAACATTATAAAGAAATAAAAAGTCAAATACAGTAAGCACTTGAATGAAATGAAAATAATCACATCCTTGACAAATATAATCGTGAACGAAATTAAATAAAAGAATCAATTGTGTGGGGAAATGAATGAATTAAAAGATTGATGATAAGATGGTAAGCAGCAAGAAATAAAAAAGAATGATGGATGGTGAGGATTGTGGTTGAAAAGAAGAGGCTGCATTTGGGAGCCTTGGATAATTATCAGGTGATGGCATCACACAATCTTGACCGTTAAATGAGATCTTCCTAGGAAATCCCCACCCTCCACTAAATGTGAAGTCTTCATCTTTATGCAGCAGTATTTCTGTCTGAACATTCCCATTATCCCCTGACTGCAGAAGCATGTCATTGTAATATTGAACCCCATAAAACACTCCACTGTCATCTGAAACAAATTAATTAAATTATATCAAATTTCCAACTACTGACTGATCAAATATTAATTATACATATGAAATTGATGATTGATTCATTAGACTTACTTATGTTGGTGTAGACATTGAGAGGCTTATAATTGAAGCTGAAGACTTGTTGAACACTCTTGAGATTAGGGTGCAAGACCACCAAGTTCCAGTCAGTGTAATTCTTGGCGTAGTTTAGGTTTGTGACGGTGAGTTTAACCCTCCAGTAATGGGTGTAGCTGAGCTTGATGTGCCAGTGCACTGCAATCGGGCACATGTGGTTCGTGCACTGCACCACTGGCTTTGGTGTCTCGTTATGATGCTGCTGCATTAGCTGCAGCAGAGGAGGTGATTCCCCTGCACTGTAACCAAACATTAATTAACTGAATCAATAATCAATATATATATATATATATATATATATATATGCAGCAATGCAGCATTGTAATGGTCACAATAAAAAGAAAAATTAAAGTAGCTAGCTAGGTAGCTACTTACTTGACACATTGAGTTCCAGATTGTCCTTGGCAAGCACAGCTACATTGTGGGCACTTAACAATGGTCTCGTTGTAGAAAGCTGAGAGAGAAACACAGCAGCTCGGTGCAGGTGAAGCTCGGAACTGGGAATACGAGCAAGTCACGTTCCACGTGGCTGCAACACACACACACACAATGGTTAATAACATATATACATGCATACATTGATCATCAGCTGCAATTAATTAAATTAATTACCAAATGCCTGAGTAGTTCTACGGCCCTGATCTTCAGAAAACTTGGTGGGAGGGACTTCAAAAGGGTCACCACACGTGTAGCCAGGAACTCCGAGGGTGAAGTCCGTTGGCATCCCGGGTTTAGAGCCGTTAGACGATGCAGTCCCAGTGTGCATCTGAAAGGCAGACATATATTTTGTAGGATCTTGAATCATGGATGTGAGAACTCCACCTCTGCAGCAGTTTGCAGCTTGCTTATTATACGGGGCACCGGGGAGAAGGTCGATTATGACCGGCTCCTGTTGACAGCAATGGGGCAGCACTTTGCCTTTGAAGGCGGAGCAGTTGCCCTGCTCCGTCGCCTCCGCTCCCATCATGTTCCATATCACCTCCTTTCCTGGCCATTTCCAGCTTAGCCTCCACCCAGGCACATCTATTTGCCGAAATAATTGGTAGTTCACTATTGATATTCTTATCTGAAATATCAAATAACAACAGCTTAATTAATTACGACATTCAGATCAATAACTGATCTCCTATAATATGCAACAAATCTCACTAGATAAATTTCAACTTAAAAAAAAAAAAATGTATGGCAAAGTTGATTCAGAACACCTAATCTGCTAAAAAGAAACAACTACAATTATATAAACTTCTCAAATGATTAATTAAAGTAGTTCGAGATAATATATATGTCAAAAACTTTCTGCTATATCCTTAAGAGCATTTGTACATCTCTCTCTTTTAAAACTATTATTGATATAAGTTGACACAAATTAGAATAATAAGGGTAGCTAATTCAAACAACCTAGTTAAGATGACTAATAAATAATTCTTCAACGCCCAACTGCATATAGTTAAAGAAAGAAAGAAAGAAGAACAACAAGAATTGGCGTCAAGAAACATATAGCGTCTTAATTTATTCTTAAATTAAATATATAAAAAGCATATATATAAAAATTCTGCAAGAAATCAACCGAGTTTTATATAAAAGTAATAGACAGATGATAATGATATGAATGTAAGGATCCTTACATCTTTTGAGGAATCGTCATTTTCTTGTAAGACATCCCATCGGATAGTGATGTTCCCATTAGGGTCCAATGGATCATACCCATCTGCACAGCAACTGAAACTCACTATCATAATTCATAACAGGCCAGTAAACAATCAAAAAATAATTTAATATCATTTGCATTTCTTTATTTATTATCTACTAAAACAGAATTAATAGGATTCAAACCAAAAGCTAAACTCACAGGCTGGTGACGTAAAACACGCGCAGCCGAATAAACTAATCATCAAGATTATATATAATGATCTGCATTTCATAAAATACAAACATGGGATCACCTCCATTCTCACTGATAAATCTCTGTTATTTATCGGTCTGATTTTCTCTTTTCTTTTATATCTTCGTGAATCGTGACTAGCGTATAGACATATAATCCAAACATAAATTGATCAAATGTAAAAATGATGAGTGTGTGTGTGTGTGTACAGTGGAATCACAGTCAATAATATTTTTGCAATCTTTTTCTATACAATCTTGTCTACAAACAATGGGTGGAACAAATCACAGTTAATGATGATTTGGCGAATCCAAATTTGCCAAAAAAAAAAGGAAAAAGCATTTATTGTGTTGCCATAAATATAGGGTGGGGGTAAGGAACTCGTCTATACGGGAATTATGCATTCAAAGCTCATAAATTTCGGTGACTGCCGTTTTGGTTAAAGTTTTGCCGACTTTGAATACTTTTTTCCTCATCCTTCATTTGATTCTATTTATGTAAAATTTGGTTTAATGCTTGTAATATCTCGTATTTTTTGTAGATAAATATCAATAAGGTAGGTAATCCTGTCATGAATGCAATGTATCCAGCAGTGATTTTTTACAAGATTTTGTAAATTAAGGAAAAACCAGCTGCCTTAATCCCATAATAGAATATTCGATGCCACCCATATGGGCACCGTGCCCCATTTTCATAATTTAATTTTTAAAAATATTTTTAATATATATGTTTTTGCAAAAAATATTTCGGGGATATATCTTAATCCTTAAGTAGATGTTGATTATGTTGGTTGCGATTTCGTTTTCCCACCTTCTACTATGTAAATAATTACTAGTATTTCTCCCGTGCGATGTGCAAAACCGAATCAAAACCAAAAAAGGGAACTAAATCGAACCAACGTAATGACCCACAAATATATATCTTGGTCAATAGAAATATGTGGATGATCAAATGAAAAGAGTAAAAGTTACACTGCATACAATAAAAAAAATCACATTATCCCGGCGTACATTCTTTAGTATTCAAAACTACATAGAGAAATCTTCCATTACAAAATGAAAAAAATTAAAAGAAAAAAGGTTAAAAATTTAAAGTTAGCAAATTAAAAAACACATCATATAGATGAAAATTTTTGGATGATCCCGCTATTGTAAAAAATAAGTGAATCAATTGGCTCCAATTGACCTTCTCCTAAAATATAAAATTCAATTAACAAATATAAATTAAAGAATTATTGCGATAATATTGTAGCACTAATATAAACAACAAATACAACTTAAGAATTCCCAATAGTTTATTCCAATTTCATCTTATACCTTTCAATTCATCATCCTAATAATTAAGAACAAATATATATATATATATATATATATACACACATGTGTGTGTGTGTGAAACAAAATTAAGAAAAAGACAATGATAAAGGAAAAATATATAATATGATAAAAATGATTACTTCAAACAATCACGGCCATCACTTCTTTCAATTTACAACATCATAAAAATCAGATAAAAAAGATAACAAAAAAACAGAAATAAATATAATTATATTAAAAAAGATTTCAAAGAAATAGAAATGAATAAAATTTTGTAAACATATTATTATTATTATTATTATTATTATTAATATTAATATTAATATTATTATTATTATAATATAATGATTATTTAGTTAAATATTAATTTGTCTCCACATATTATTTGAAGCCATCCAATTGTAGACATAAATATGAACCATTATTTTATGTCATTCTAATTAATTTTAAAATATACATAAAAGATATTAATTCATTACGTGTATATTTGAACTAAAACATTTTTTGGCTATTAAAATACACAAAATAATAATGTATATACATTGGTCTAATAATTTAAATTAAAAAATAAACCCGAACTCCCGTTACGTTATTTCTTTATTCAATTTTTAATTATTGTCTGATTTATTATTTGTTACTTAGAATTAATTAATTAATTAAAAAGTTAGTTATTATAGGCATGATGTCAAGTACGAATAATCCTAAATTAATTATATATAATACTTCTTTTAGCTTTAAATTTACTTTTGAATTTTTATATATAAAAATTATAAGAAATGTTATATATAATAAATTTCATTTATTTGATAAATTTATTATTGTTGTATTTCAAAAATTTGTGTAGAAAATAAGTTTTTTATTGAATAAATTTTTGATACAATAATATATTATTAACATCATTTTTTATTTCACATTGTTTTCTATATATTTGCTTTGAAAATTAATTATTTTGAAAATTTGATAAATAATTATAAATATGCTACGTACTTTATCCGTACATCGAACGGGAGAAATGCTAGTTAGTTATATAGAATATAATGGAATTCATTAGGAATGAATGAATGAATAAAGATATGTTAATTTTAGTAGCACATAATTTGCATTAATTATAAAAATATTAATGATAGAAATTTGCATGTAACATAAAATTAAATAGTTATTAAATTATTGTATTATTAATTGTCTAAAATACCCTTACAAATGGGCGGGAAAAAATGAGTTGCATGAGTGTGTTATAATATATATATATATATATGTAAATGAGGATGTTGTGATTTGTTTTTATACGATATCGTTAAAATTAAAACGCACACCAATGTGGTTTACATAGTAGGAGACGAAAGAAAAAAAATCGAGACCAATATAATTAACATCTACAAATATCGTCATTTATGTTCCAAAATATCTTTTGCCAAAATATATCGTCATTGGGTTCTATTCGCTCGAATTTTCCATCTCATCTATATATATATATATATATATATATATATATATATATATATATATATAGGATATGGATCAAATAGGGACAACCACTTGGTGTGAAAAGTAGGGACGATTTTCGTCCGTTGGATCTGATGAGATGGACGGTTAGATTGAGATATATTTTCCTTTTTTTAACCGTTTTTTTTTAATTTTAATTTATTGATAAGGCTAATGATGTAATTTAGTTAATAATCTGTAGACTCCCATGTATTTGAAAATCATAACCTCCTTAAAATACGGTTTTGAAATATGGTCAGTTAATATATTATTTCACTTGGAAGATTCACACGGTTTTTTTTTTTCATAAACGATTTTGTTTCCATAGACGATTAGATTTTGTTATTCACAGTTTCTTGCTTTGGGAGATAAAAAAATTACGATCATTATTTATAGTTCGTTGTTCCCAGTTTATACGTCTTTGACGGTTTTTTTCTGAATTTTAGTTGTTGCAGAGACAATGGAAGAGTCAGGTTCATTCGCGTTTTTTTCTTTCTCGATTTCTTTCACAATATGGATGAACTGTGAATTATATATACTGCAAATTGATGGATGTAACGTCACATTTTTTCTTTCTCGAGTTGATGGATAGAACTTCACGTTTTTCTTTCACAATCTAGGTATATATGCTGCAAATTGATGGATAGGACGTAATTATTATTTCTTTTTATGTATACAGTGTATGTAGTTGTTATTGTTGTTTTTTAGCATATATATATTATTTATGAAGCATCACAATTTTTGTAGTTAAAGTACTGTATATTTGAAGGATTTTAAGTTATTGTTATTATCGCAGCTTTGTTTGTTATAGGATGCATTGAAAATATGAGTACATAGCATTCAATAATTGACTTTTTTTTTTGTTCAGGCATGATTCACTCAAGTCAAGGTGTTCTTGAAGTGTCACCTGGTGGAACGACAAAGGTATATATTCCCCAGTGTGATCCTTCCATGAAGCCATTTGTCAAGCAGAAATTTCGTACTATTGATGATGGAGTTGAGTTTTACAAAAAGTATGCTCTTGCATGTGGTTTTGACATACGTCATGGTACAAAAAGGAAGTCGTATGATGGGTCGTGTATAACATTGAAATATATATATTGTAATAAGGAAGGTGTCAAGCATGCAGCAGATATGGACGTTCCCGGAGATGCCAAAAAACGACGTACTGCGTCATCTCGTATGAAATGCAAGGCTCGGATTGTTTTCAAGTTTGCTGGATTAGATGGTTATATGGTTATGAAATTTATAGAGGGTCATTCGCACACTTTAGTGCCAGAAGCTTATAGGTATTTTATGAAGATGAACTCTAAGTTGGAGGTAGGTCACCAGAAGTTTGTTATGGATTGTGCAAAGGCTAATATTGGTGCAATGGGGTCGTATAAGATGATGAAGACATTTGCTGGTTCATACTCTAGCATTGGTTGTTCACGTGTTCAAGTTAAAAACTTTTCGCGTGACCTTAAAGCTTATGTTATTGGTGCTGATGCACAAATGATCATTGACAAGTTGTATAAGAAACGTGAGTTGTGTTCTGCTTTCTATTTTGAGTTTGAAGTTGATGAGAATGATCATTTGAAATCCCTGTTTTGGGCCGACCCAATAGCTAGGAGAAATTTTTGCGCCTTTGGTGATGTGGTTTCTTTTGACGCGACATACAGTACGAACAAGTTAGTATATTTTAATGCTTTACACTTTATTTTTCAATGCATTTTAAGGTATAATTTACTTATATATTGGCCCATGTGAGATTGATGCTTTATTCATTATTAATTTATGCTTTATAGATGATTTTTTTCATTGACGTTTTTTATTTTATTTTGGCAAACATGCTAGGTACAACATGATTTTTGCACCATTCACAGCTAAAGATAATCATGGAAAATGTATTACATTAGCTGCTGCTCTGATGACGGGGGAGTCTATAGAATCGTATGGATGGGTATTTGAGCAGTTTAAAAAGTGCATGATTCATGAACCTGCTGTACTAATTACTGATCAAGACCCAGCTATCAAGGTTGCATTTAAACGGGTTTTTCAGCACACGAGGCATCGTTTATGTATGTGGCACATCATGTCCAAAATTACAGAGAAGGTACCTGTTATATTGAAGAAAGATCCTGACTTGATGAAACAATTCTGTAGTCTCGTTTGGTCAGTTAATGTTGAGCCAGATGTGTTTGAGGCAAAGTGGAGTGATATAATGAATACATTTGATTTAGTGGATGAGTCATGGTTCATATCTATGTATAATATTCGTGAAATGTGGATTCCGGCGTATTTTAGAGATTTAAAGATGGGAGGCTTGTTTAGGACAACATCACCATCTGAAAGTGAGAATAGTTTTTTCCATATGCACATGTCTCAACATTCAAACCTTCTTCAATTTTTTATGTATTTTGAGAATGCATTAGACTCCCAGAGACACAATCAAGCAAAGCTGAATAATCAGGACTTGTCATGTTGTAGTGATTTTAGAACTTTGCTTCAGTTTGAGAAACATGCAGCAATGGTGTATACAAGGAGCATTTTTAATCAGTTGCAAGATGATATCGAGCGTGCTTGCTACAGTTGTCGTCTTACTAATATCACTGAAGATGAATTCAGTTGCTCGTATCAGGTTGATGATTCTACCAATGGGATTTTCAATGTTAAGTATGACAAGGTGGATAAGGATATTGTTTGTAGCTGCAAAAGATTTGTTATGATGCGTCTACTGTGTTGCCATGTATTTTTTGTATTCAAAGACCTCAAATTCGAGTCAATACCCCAGAAATACATAGTTAGCCGTTGGACAAAACAAGCATTGTTCAGTACAGGGCATGTTGTTGCTGACGATGTATTGTTATCATGTGCTGCTATTGAGGAGAATCGGTTCACTTTGTATGATATTGTTTCTGAGTTTTACAGTTGCTTGAGCATGGTTGATGGGAACTTGGATAGATCTAATTCATTGTTGCAAGCTATAAGAGATGTTAAAGACTCATTCAAATCTGGTGGAGACGGTGATTGTAATGGTCATGGTAAGAATTTGTTGTTTGAAGAGTATTATCAAGCGCCTATGCCGGAGCAAGTTAATATTAAATCACCAATCCCTGTGAAGACAAAAGGGAGCGGCAGTCGTATAAAATCGGACAAAGAAAAGAATGTGGAAAAGATGAAGAAGCCATTGAGGAAATGTCGTGCTTGTGGTGAGAAATGCCACCATGATGCTAGAAATTGTCCACGGAGAAAATGATTTATGATTTTTTTCCATTTGTTTCATTTTTTGCTTAGTTTTGTTTTAATTCTAGGTATATTTTTTCGTGATGTTTTATATAGTAGTTTAGTTATTTTGGCCTACATTATGTATTAGATTACAATTTACAACAGCTAGAGTTGTTATTTTTGAAGCATTTACTTTCTGAATACATAGCATTAACTGTCGAATTCAAATAATATAATGCACACAAATATGCTTACGAAGCACCAACGATCAAATATGAAATGCTTAATTTTATTTATGAAGCGTTAATATGAAATGTACATAGCCGTCTTTATATCATTATTATTGTAGATATACATCATTGATTATTAGCAGTAAGTTATTTACACTATTAATTATTACTATCAAGTAAAACTGAAAAGGCAACATTTAGAGAGAAAATATCGAGTTGTTTGCACAGTTTTGAAATATAAGCGTTATCATTAAACGTTTGAAGCATTTAAAATAAGAACAATATATACTTAAACATATGCATTCGAGTGAATAAATAACATACACCATTTATAGTGTATATAGTCAAGTCACAACAATTTCCTAGTCCCGTACCATTCAAAAGTCAAAAAAATTCAAGACCCCTACCTATTGTTTTACCCAAATTGGCAGCATTAATCAAAAAAACTAAATATGCCTAATCCAAAAGATGATAGTATCACAGTTAAGTTTATACCAATATTCATCAAAAACAATGTAACACTTATTTGCAAATCAACAGTCACACATCTCCACTCAAAACATCGCTCACATTTGGTTGCTTCTTCTTAGAGTTGGCTGCAAAAACAGATTTTGCATCCTTCCCAACTGAGGCAGCATGGTCATTCAAATCTGAGGAGAGAATAGATGCACAATATTTGATGCGCAGCACGTTCATTTGTGAGACATTTCCCTTCTCCAGATTGCAATGCCAAGCTTTGCTAGATTGACCCAAGTATGTCTCCATGTGGCGCATTGTGTACACGCCGCAGTCATTATTGTTTTCCGCATCCCGCCAACGCATGTCAAGCCTTGAAATGCATGCACTTCTAACTATTCCTGACTTCGCCTTCAATCCCTCCATGTACAAATAGTCAGCGAACACATTTTGCTGAAAAATACGACAAAGGTTTCATTTTGCTGAAAAATACGACAAAGGTTTCATACAGAAAAGTAAAAAACAGGATTTAGGACATACTAGTATAAATGGCGTTGCTCCATACTTGGGTCCCAGATCTATTCCCTCGGACTCGTCTGAATTGTCTATCACCAATGCACTACTCTTTCTTAAGTCAAAGCATACTACGTAGTAGTGGTCTCGATCAAGCACGGGAAAGAAGAACTGTAGTATAAGTTATTACTGTTAGTTTTAATTTGAATTATGCATAAATAAGTAATATATAGTGTAATTATACAATACCATGTCAATGTTGGGTAGTGTGTGCTTCTCGCTACGCCATAGTTGAAGTTTAAGTGAGTCACTGAACTCTGACTCAACTTTTGTCTTATCCCATCCCGGAGCTCCAAGTGCGTAGCGCTACATATTGTTTAAGTATCATAACAAATATGCATGAGTAGCATCACAAATACATTTAGCCAAAGCACACTATAGAGATGTATATGTAGCATTAACAATATTAATAAAAAGCACCAAGTGACAGAAATTATACTACCAATTTAAAAACTAAACACAGTATTCATTAACAGCATCAAAGATATACATCAATAGCATCACAAATATATTTAGCTAAAGCACAATAGAGATGCATATGTAGCATTAACAATATTAATAAAAAGCACCAAGTGACAGAAATTATACTACCAAGTTAAACACTAAACACGGTATTCATTAACAGCATCAAAGATATACATCAATAGCATCAAACATAGGCATAAATAGCATTACAAATATTATATACCTAATGCTTAACAGAAATGCATAAGTAGTATGAAGATTAACATTATATAGCAACAAGTCACACAGACATAATTAATATTAACAACTTATAATTTCGGAATGAAGTGCACATTCTTACACATGCATCTGTTATTGCATAGAACCGACAAGGAGAGGTTGCTGCCCTGATTTCTTCGTTGTGATTTAGTATAGTGCTCCACACATCAATGACATGTGTGCTTATCCATACACTTTTCTGCAAGGTTCGCAATTCCTCTCTTCTTAGATTTATGTTCTTGTATGTGAAGACAACCTCCACTCTGAAATATAAGTGTCATGTCAAATTATGAAGTCGTAAAATATCAGAAAATAACTCATTGATGGCATTAACAGTCTTACGGGTCTCGGTTCGCATGGTGGACCAACCAGTAGTAGAGCTCCTTATCCTTCTTGTCTAGTTTTCCTGACCCATCAACCGTTCGCTCATGGTAAGGCGACGTTAAAGCTTGGGTTTTCTTTATACTTGCAGCATTGCGTTTCACCATTGGATGCACGGGTGCTTCTGATGTAACCTTTGTACACAATTAAGCGGTTAAATGTACTTTAATTTATTTTGTAAATAACACTTGTATAATTTATATATTGTACCTTCTCTTTCCGGCTCCTCAGCGTCCTTTCTATATTTTCTTCAGGATGTGCAGGTTGCTTGCCCTTTCTCGCTTTGTCGGTGATCTGATTTACAACAACAATAGTCAAGTATCTTGGTGAAAAAAAAATTTATATTTTGTGTTAAGTATGTGTGATCTTACAGTTACATTTTCTGTATGATCATGTGCCTCCTTGCTACCACTTATTTCCGTGCTCTTTTCATTCTGCATGTGTTTGTAATTTGTTAGCAAAATAAATTTTTAAAAAATTAAAGTAAAAATTTTGATTAATGGTTTATAATGTACCTCTTGATGTGGGTTAACATGATATTTGACCTCAGGTCCCTCATGTGGCATGTTTTCAACTTCTCTACTTATGTTGACAACGTCATCCCAATCTTGTGTCAATCCAAGGCTGAAGCTAGGCCCTTCGAAGATATGCTTCTTCCACTCGTCTCGCTTCAGTATGGCCTTTTCAATCTCTTCTAAGGCAGAAATACAGTTAGGATCACTCCAGAAATCATCGTCATCCTCATCTTGTTCATAGAATTGTGTAGGCTTGGTATTGTCTTGCGTGCTCGGCATTCCTACCTTGCATCCAACCAACTGTTGTCCAGCCTCGACAATCTTCTTAAAGCGGGGGTTTTCACAAAGATGTTTTGGAGCTCTCTCTATTAGCAGTATGAGTTGCATCATCATGTCAGCCATGAGCTTTGATTTTGATAGAAACTCATTTGCAAATTTCTGCATATCATCCTCTTGAATGTTATTGTCTCCACCCTGTTTGGTTCTTTCGTCATCACCAGTCAATGGTGTAAGGTCCTCATCGGTTTTTTTGTATTGAGGACACAGTCGTCCACCTCCAAAACCCCCAGCCATCATCTCTTGTTTTTCCCGCTTTCGGATTAAATGGAATGTCCAACCTTTCATAGTTGGGAAGGACCTGTCAACAAGACGTTTACCATGCGAGATAACTCTATCGACATACATTGTCTGCATCAAATTTAATCATAATAAGCATCAAAATGAATCAAATTTAGCATCAACAAATTTAAATTCCAGTTCAATGTTACATACAAACAAGCACCCAGATATATGATACATAGCATTATTACAATGAATAATATGCACCCAATATAATTGTTATTTAGCACCAAATGTAATTGTTAATGTTATCAACTCTCACATTTAATAATTAGACACATCATTCATTTAATTCGTGTATAGTTAGTAATAAGCAGCATCAACATTAAACATATTTAGCTCTAATATTAATAAACATCATGTTACATGTTACTAAATAGACGATTAGTTACTTACAGTCAGAAACAAGATTGGGCCGCCAAAACTATTAGTCTTGTTAGCCTCCCACATCCTTTTGTGCTGTATTAGACTTGCAATCACGTATTCGCACCAATCAAGCTCATGGATGGATTTTAGGCTTTCAGCATCCATGTACCGTAACATTGGTGCTGCTGAGTACCCATTTATATTGCTCTCAATCAAGCATGCAGTAAGCAATACCAAGAAATCCATCCTAAACACTTCACCCCCTGCAACGTCCTCTATCATTTTTTCGTAAACTAGCTTCAACTTTATCCTGTCCCTTTTCATCTCTCCGAATTGATTGTAAAATTTTGTTTCGGATTCGAGGACATCAGATTTCTTCCTTCTTTGTATTTTTCTTGATCCTTGTGGGAAACCAAAGACTAGATGTACATCATCTGCGTCAACTGGTATCCAGCGTCCGTTCGACAAACGCAACTCTGAGCTATTAGCATCAAAATTATCGAGCACCCAGTATGCTAGCTGTGTTGGGACCTTATTCACTTTCATATGGAGTATATGCTTGAATCCCATCTCTGTAACTGCTTCTCGTTGGCCTGATGAGAAGTTTTCGATTGCTTGAAATAGTAATGTAGGACAGGCTCGGCTTACTAGTTTTGGATACTCGGTAATGCCCGATTCCTCACCATTCTCCTCTGTTATGTCATTCTCATTAGAATTTACTTGGACGGTCTCTTTTGAAACTGTAACAATATAGATAACAATATTAAATAATGAAAAGCATTAGTCATTTGTTTAAAAACTGTCAACTGCAAAGGTAAAAACCATGAAATAAGGCATAACATTAAAAAATTACCTTTTCTCTTCTTCTTAGAAGCAACTTTGTCCCCATCTTCAGCTGTAATAATTTACAAACAACATTATATATTTAGAATTGTTGATCATTATAATAAAGTCCAATTCTATGTATAATTACTTCGAATAAGTGAAATAACCCAAATACCTATTCTCTTGTCTTGTTTATTTTTCGACCTTAATTCGGCATCGGCCCTGGTCGTATCATCAGTTTGATCGCGCGATTCCATTTCAGCCTCAAATTCAGATTCATTGGCAGGGGCCTTAGAACTACCTATAACACAACATACAAAGCATTGAATTAGATAATCAGTAGCACTGCAAATTCAGATGATCATAGTATAGTTCACACAAACCACCAAACAAATACATACGAAGCATAAACAATACTAATTACAAGCACCAAACCACACAAGTTACATTTCTAATTTAAACAATAAATAGTACATATATTTATTAGTAGCTTCAAAATAACCATTCAGCAGCATCAAAAATATACATACATAGCCTCACAATTATTCTTATAATAACGCAAACCATATTTGCATAAGTAGCATCAACATTATCAATAAAGAGCATCAAGTCACACAGAGATAATTTATATTAAATCATAAAGATTAAAAACCATGAATAACTGGTAAAATAGGTATAACTCGTCCCTTTTCTAATGAAACCCCTTAATTCTCAAAAAAACAGAATTTGTAATCCCACAATTATCGATTGACAAAGTTTGTTCAATTTTGTAAACCCACACTACATAATTACAAGAAACAACTGATCTATTGTGATGCGATTTGCCCAAAATAAAACCAATTTTCTCAATCTATTTTTCTAATCAGTCGCAATCTTTAATCAGATGTTAAATAGGTCAGTTTTTTTTTGCACAAATATCGTTAAATTATATTCAATACACTGAAACTTACCCGATTTCTTCCGACCCATGTGTATTTTTGGGCTCCCGTTCGAATGCGCCGTTGCCGGAGAGGAAAAATCAACCACCTTGTTTATTATTCAAGCCGTCGAGCACGACAAAACCTCCAAACAATGTCGGAATCCGCATCGATCCTCAAGGATGTCGCCGTCTGTTCTTGCGATTCTCTAGGTTTTCTGGGTTTAGAGACGTTATTTCGATTTCTATATGCAACCGCTAATGATCTATCGATTTTGTGCTTCCAGATTATAAGGGATTTGGGTATCACGTAGATAGCATATATCAAGTTCCGATTCTAGCGCCAACTTTAATGCATGATGCCTTATGAAATTAGGATGCGATTTCTCAATAATACCCCTCCACGATTTAATAATAAATACAAAATTACAAATTACCATTTAAAATCCTTTTAATCTGATCCATCCATCTTGTACAATTGTAGGGATCAGATCTGTCCCTAATTTTCACACCAACATGTGTTTTTATTATAACCACACCCTATATATATATATATATATATATATATATATATAGGATATGGATCAAATAGGGATAACCATTTGGTGTGAAAAGTAGGGACGATTTTCATCCATTGGATCTGATCAAATGGACGGATAAGATTATTTATTTTAAGTATTTTTTTTTCGATTTTTTTTATTTAAATTAAGTGATAAGGTTAATAATGTAAATTAATAAAAATCCTGTAGAGTCCTATATTTGTGCAAATCTTAACTTCCCTAATTAAACGGTTTTAATTGTGGTAAGTTAATATCTCCATTGATTTGTACGGTTATTTTTATGAATCTCGAAAAATTATTTAGTTTACCGTTTATTCTTCTTCTTCTTCTTCTTCTTCTTCTTCCAATTCATAGATCAACGATGGCGACCATGCGACACTCACACGATTTGTACAGACGGTTTCTTCTCCTCCTCCTCCTCCTGCTTCTTCTTCTTCTTCTTCTGCTTCTTCTTCTTCTTCTGCTTCTTCTTCTTCTTCTTCTTCTTCTTCTTCCAACTCATAGATCGATGATGGCGATGATGCGTCACTCACACAGCAATTCTAGTGGCGACGACGGTTGTTGCGCTGCACTCACATGGCGATTCTAGGCAGCGGCTCGACTATGGCGATTCTGGGCAGCGTATTGTATTAGTGTAGCATGTTTGTCTAGTGTAGGAAGCATTACCAGTACGTTTATATAGCATTGATTATTTTGCAGTTTTTTTCCCAGGGATGATTCACTCTAGTCAAGATGTTTTTTTTCTTTTAATTGTTCCATTTTTTGCTTAGTTTTGTTTTTAGTTTACTTATCTTTTCCCATGTTGTTTTGTATGGTACAGTTGGGGTATTTCAATTTTTTTCGTTACATTATTTCAATGCTTGTGGTAAAAAATGCCACCATGATGTTAGGAATTGTCCAGGGAAAAAATGATTTATGTCTAGTTTTTTTATCAATGTTTCATTTTGTGTTTAGTTTTGTTTATATTTTAAATAGTTTTTCTTGTGATGTTTTGTATGGTACAGTTAGGGTATTCCATTTTTTTTGTTTGGGTACATTATTTGTGGTACATTACAATTCTTTGATTTAGATTGGTTGATATTACGAAGCATTTATTCGATGAATACATAACACTAACTGTAGCATTCACATAATCCTATGCAAATGAATATGTTTACGAAGCACCAACCACGGAATATGAATATATTTATGTTACTTACGAAGCATTATTCTGAAGTGAACGAAACACTGTATTTACATCTCTCTCATTGTAACATGAACTAATCATTTACAACATTGCAGACAATCATAAGTAGCATCGATGATATACATATATAGCATAACAAATATGCTTAAATAACATTAAAGATGTACATGAGTAGCATATCAAATTTAATTGGGTAAAAGTGCCAGAGGTATGCATAGGTAGCATCAACAAGCCTAATTCAAAGCAATAACTCACACATTATTTTTACCAACTTAAACACTTAGTAGCACAAATATTCATAAATATCATCAAAGAGGTACATAATTAGCATTACAAATTTTGTTTTGTCCAAAACACCACAGGTGCGTATTAGTAGCATCAACATTAATAATTCGAAACTCCAAATCATACAAGGTCGTTTACCAAGCTTAACAATAAATAGCACGGTAATTCATAAGTACCATCAACGTCATGCCTAACAAATATGCTTAATTAGTGTCACAAAAAAAAACTGACTTTACCAACGTTCAACAAAAAGATATCGAAACATTTTCTTGGTGAGCAACAGTCACATATCTCCACTCAAAACATCATTCACAGTTGGATTTTTCTTCCTAGAGTTAGTTATCGTATGCTAGATAGCCTAAACACCTCTTCTTTTCTCGTGTTTATTTTTTTATCTAATTTCCTTGTCTTAGTCAGTTGTGTCATCACTCTGATTGCGCAACCGCATATCCTCCTCAAAATCAGAGTCGTCTGCATGAACCTTAGACTTACCTGAAACCCAACATAGAAATCATCCAAATAGGTATTAGGTAGCATTCAAAAAAACAAAGATTAACTGTTAGTACATAAATTGCTATAGCACCACAGATATGCATAAGTAGCACGGCTGATATGCATAAGTAGCATGACAAATATGCATAAGTAACATCACAGATATGCATAAGTAACATCACAAATATAGTTTACCCAAAGCACCACAGCTATGCATAAGTAGCATCAACAATACTATTAAAAAGCATCAAGTCACAGAAGTTATATTACCAACTTAAATACTAAGTAGCACATTATTCATATGTAGCATCAAAGATATGCATAACTAGCATCACAAATAAAATTTACCTAACGTCAAATATATATGCATAAGTAGCATCAACATTAATAATACAGAGCACCAAGTCACACAGACAATTTATTTAGTCTAATAATTTACTCCTCAATTACCAAATTATGTTGGCAATTATAAACCCACATTATATAATTTCTTGATTAACAATCGCACGCATATATTGGTCCTTCTTCATTAGATTCACAAAATCACAAAATAAATTTTCTAAATATATGGGTTTAATCATTAATATGTATTCACCCGACTGTAACTAGGCAACAATAGTTTCACAATTCACCCTTTAAACCGATTAAAAGTTCCGAAACTCACCTGATTTCTTCCAACCCATCTTCGTTCTTGACGTCTGGTTCTAACACGCCGCCGCCGAAGGAAAAAACACCGCCGCCTGAGTTTCTTGTTTAATCCGTCGCGCAAGCAAAACACGGTTGTCGCCCTTTCAAAGCACCACCGGATTCTTCACCATTCCACGGGGAGTTGCCGTCGGGTCGCGCAGAGGCTAGGTTTTCAGATTTGGGAGGCGGAACTATCGATCTCTCTTTTCAACCGCTACTTGCTTCTCAATTTTGTGATTTCTGATTTGTAGGGATTTAGTTTCTCATGTAGATGCAATATATCAACTCCCGTATCTAGCGCTAATTTGATACCATATGAAATTAATATAGAATTTTACATAAATACCCCTATACGGTTTAATATATAATTAAAAAAACAAAATTACCATTTAAAACTCTTTTAATCTGAACCATCCATCTTGTATATTTGTAGGGATCAGATTTGTCCCTAATTTTCACACCAACACTTGTTTTTATTATAACCGCACCCTATATATATATATAAGGTTGGCAGTGGCGGATCCAGAATTTTAAAATTGGGGGTACGATATATAAAAATGTATAAATAAATATTCTTTAAAGTTTAAAATCTCTAATTCAAATTATTATTCTTAATTTTAAATTTCTAAGTCCAAATCTCAATTCAAAATCAAATATCTTTCATGCTTGTAAAATTCAAACCACATGTACATAAACTCAAATTTTTAATTAAAAAACAACGCAAACCCCTAGTTTAATTGAAATTTTAATTCGGCAAAAAAAAATGTATGCAACACTAAACATAAATAAGAAATCTAATTAATAATATACATAGAAAAATCAAGAATGAAAGAAAAAAAATAACATCAACCAATTGAGAGTGTTGTTTGTGCACTTCTCGATTTAAAATTTTGATGTATTTTTGAAATTGTTACGAGTTGTATTTTGAAGACTGAATAATTGTACATGTCTTGTTCCTATATTTTTATACATGTATGAGATTTAAAGAGGAGTAAGATGGAGAGTCATGAATAAATGATTGATTGGATATTGTTAATATTATTAAGGGTATGATTCACTATCTTTTTTTTTTGCGATAACAATATTCACCGTAGTCAACTAAAGTACTCAATCACTACTTTATTTTTTTCATCTTTATGACTTTAGTTAATATTCTCCAATAACAAAATAAATAATTATATATATACATATTATGTATATATATGAAAAAAATTTAAAAAAATTTGGGGGTACAAGTGTACCCCCTTCTTCATATGTGGCTCCGTCACTGAGGGTTGGGTTCCAGAAGGAACCATACCCCATGTGAGAACTGAGAACCAATCTCAGCCACAATTTTGCCTATTTTGGACGGCCAAGATTTGTTCCAAAATTAAAAAAAATACGGTGGCATAATTGTAATAATGTCCAACTTCGCTGCCCTTGAATCTTAGTAAGGGTAAAATCGAAAATTTCAATGTATATGTGATTCACGCGTATATTTTTCAATTTAGGGTTTTAGCATTATCATTTCCTATTTTAGCACTGTCATGACTTATTTTAGCACTAACATGACCCTTGTTTAGCATGACAAGAAACTCCCAAACCAGCTTTCTTTTTGCGAAGAACAAGTTCAGATCCCACAATCTAAATTAAAATTCTGCACCTAATCGAAAAAATAGTTCCGTGTTCTTACCCAAATAGACTTGTTTACCGCAATCCCTGCAAGAAAACGCCAAGATTCAGTGAAGGACCACAGATGCAGAAATTTAATTTTGCACTAAATGAATACATCGATGCATAAGCAGAGCTCATCTACAGATTTAATTAATATTCACCCCCTTCCACAGATAAATCCTAATTATATTACAGATGCAATTGACATTTATGTTGGTCGATCTCAATATTATCTACAACAAATTCTAAACAGATTTCCAGATTTCTTGATCCTAGTTAGTCTACTATTTGAGGGACAAGATCCTCAAAAATAGTGTTGCATCATCCGACCTTTATTGGAAAAGATTTTGGAATATCATAATTATTTCAAGACTACAAAAAATAGAATTTCTTGGACAATACTTCGACTACTGGTCGTGCATGGAAGTTGTTTTAGCATTGTCATTCCCTATTTTAGCACTGTCATGACTTATTTTAGCACTGTCATGATTTATTTTAACACTAATATGACCTTTGTTTAACAATTTTTTTAGCACTGTCATGGCCTTTTAACATTGTCATCAAACAAATTAATTATATTTGGATGAAAGAAGTGTTAATTTCATCACTTTTGTGCTAAAAGGCTCAGCCACTCATGCATTTTTTATGCTTAAAATGCAATGTTTGAATTCCTATTTTAGCACTGTCATGGTCTTTTTTAGCACCATTATGGCCTATTTTAGCACTGTCATAACTTATTTTAGCACTGTTAATGACTTATTTTAGGCCTAATATGACCCTTGTTTAGCATTTTTTTAGCACTGTCATGGCCTTTTAACATTCACAATTAGATTGTTTGTGAAAACCATATTATCATAAATGAATTTACGGTAAACTTAAATGAATCTTGGTATTGAGATATTAATTTTTACCTCTATATAAATCTTGAGATGGATTTACCTCTATATAGTGATATGATGATGTTTACTGGCCCCATTATTCATCTTCTGCAAGTTGTGATGGACCATTATCTTTTCACTGTAAATTAGGCAATATTCATAGAAAATGCGTACTCGAACACCCCTTTTAATTTGATATATATTTTATGTCTCTCATTAAATATGTATACGGTAAACATGCATGGAAAAAAGTAGGTATATTCATGATCTTGTACTGATTAATTAATAATTTTTAATCAATATGAAATAAATATCCATATTTCTTGAGATTAATCCAATAGATTTCCTTGGAACTTGATTATTTTGTCCAAATTAAAATAAATACATTATGGTAAAAATAGGGATATCTAAGGCCATGCCTAGTCGAGTACAATAAGCTTGAGCTTTGACGCCAAAATCCTTGTTGTCTTCCTCATTGAGTGAGGCTGATTGGTAGGTGTTTTTTTAGCACTGTCATGACTTATTTTAGTACTAACATTGTCATGACTTATTTCAGCACCGTCATTTCCTATTTTAGCACTGTCATGACTTATTTTAGCACTGTCAGGATTTATTTCAGCACTAACATGACTCTTGTTTAGCATGACAATTGTTTAGTGATAAACTGAGATTTTACACTAATTTTGGTACACTTTTGTGTTGATTTTGAATTGTTTTGGGCGTGTTTCATCTCAGTTTATTTGTGTTTCCATGCATTTGGGAGTTTGGTATTTCTTGTTGGAATTGTGCAGAAATTGTCCTTGAAAAGATGGTATTTTAACGAAGTATGGAAGTCTATGAAAATACATGGAAAAATGGTCGAGAATTGTGTGCTGACGTGGCAGCTCGCGGGTGAAGACCTCGGCCATTAACTGTCGAATCGCGACAGAGGCTGGGGTACTCAGCGGAAAAGTCGCGAGTCGCGAATGAGATCGCGAATCAGCAAAGGCCATTCACTGTTTGATCGCGATAGAGACAGGGGTCGTTTTTGGAAAATTTGCGACCCGGTCGCGAATATCAGTAGCGGTCGTGAATATTAGGACAGCTGGATGCCACGTGGAGTCGCGACCTGAGTCGCGACCGGCGAGCTCGTGAATCTTCAAGACGGTTTAAGCTGTGGTTTCCTACTGTAGATCAAATTCGTACTTAGTATAAAAATGAAAAAAGACACGAAAATTAGGAGGAGAAAACCCTACCACAAGTTTTTGAGCACGGAAAAGAGACGAACGAAGACCATCGTGAAGAACGAGCTCTGAGGATTCGAGTTTTACGAGATTAGAGGCAGAATTGACTTCCGGGTTTTATTAGATTTTTATTCTCGTTTTACTATGGATTTTTGGATTAGCTTTTATGTTGTTTATTTGACTATGAACAACTAGACCCTAGTATTCTAGGGTTGATTATGATTCAGTTATGAACCCTTTTATTTAATTCAATCCTTGTGTCTATGGTTTTTATCATGCTTTAATTATTCTTGCTTTTATTATGTGTTGATTAACTGGCCATTAATTGATGCAACTTGATGTGTTAATTCATAATTCGAGAGATAAGTTTTAACACGAGATCCGGAATAATTGACTCAGTAATTAATAACACTCGAGAGAGTTGAGATTATTTGAGAGAGCTTTTAACCTTGTGATCGTTTAGGAATCGCATGTTAGGTAATGAACGGGGACGTTATTAGTTAATGTGTGATCAACGTTTGCATTGCTCTGAGAAGAGATTGTGGATATATTTGTGGTTGCTCTAGCATGATTTGAATTGGAATTTTGGCATGAGATTGAGTTAGATAACTGGTGGATTAACTGTTGATTAATCAATCCTAGGATACGTTTGTTCTTCTGATTTATTCATTTGTTAATTTACTTGTTTCATTTCTTGTGGTGGTTTATTTGATTCTATTGTTTAATTTAGTTAATTTCACACTCATTAAGTTATTTAATCTAGATAACAGCCGTAGGATAAATAGAATAACTAGTGGTTGATATTGAGTCTCTGTGGATCGACCTTGTTCACTGCTATATTATTAGATTTCCTGTACACTTGCAGTTAGGTTAAGAATTTACCGAACATTTATTACAATAAAAAAATATCATCGGCATTGTAAAAAAATAATGAACAAACACTGTTACGTGCCGTTACATTATGAATATAGTACGCAAACACTATTACAATTGCAAACTCTCATTTTTAGGATTAACATAATCCTATATTAGCATTGTGATTAAAAACTTGTCATGATCATTACAATTAGCACCGTAGTTTAGAGTTTTAGCATTGTCATCTCATATTTTAGCATTCCGATTATATTTTTAACATTGTTATTTTCGTTTACTTAACAGTATTATATAAAAAATTATAGGTGCTGAAAGGACTGCAGAAGATGAAAGTAGCAGAAACAAAAGAGCTAAAACTGCCCCAAATAATGAAGATAATAGAAGTAGTGATGTATATTATAAATATCTATTCTTAGAAGTAACAACATATCCATCAACTCTCTTAGAGGCTGTAAGGGAAATGAATAAATCACAATGGGAAAGCAACTCCAAATGTCACAAGCTTCCCATGATTGTCCTTTCAAATGAAGGGTGTAAAAATCATTGAATACCTGCAACCATGTAAAAATTCACAAATCTCTGTTATTATTATGTCTTTCTCATCGTAAATAAAAGACTACAAATGCTAACACTATCACCTACCAAAATATTCAAACATTAACTAACAGTGCTAAAAAAAATAGAAGTGCTAAAGTATAAACTACAAGTGCTATAAAATATAAACTACTAGTTTTGATGGTGAATTAAAGAGAATCGCGTGAAAAAATCACACGAAAAGTACAGCAAAATTTTTGGATGGTTTACATTCAGGTGTGTAAAATTCAGAAAACAAAGGCGCAATCTCCAAAGTGGTGAAAACACAATCTGAACATTAATTAATACACAACTAATCACGTTAATACTTAATAATGCTAAAATTGTTTACAGTGGTGCTAAAATAGGTTACGGGCAATGCTAAAACTAATTACACCAGTGCTAAAAATACATGTTGATCCTCAAAAATAAAAAAGTTCAACTTAATCAGCTTAATCAACATAAAACACAACAAAATCAAAGAAAATCGAAGAAAATCGCAGGTAAAGTACAACAAAAATATTTTTACCTGGCTTCATCATCCAAGAACAACGAACAACCAAAACTCTAGGGGAGATCGCGTGAATGACGATTAAGATGAATCGACTGGAATCTCAATTACATAAATACAACAAAATCGAAGAGAAATCAAAGAGAATCACGTGAAAAAATCTCAGCTTCAACAATCTTATCGAACAAATCTAAAACAAAAACGGATAAAAAAATTACAGCAAAATACACCAAAAAACTTTTTTACCCGGCATCTTCATCAAATAACAGCGAACAACGGAAACTCCAGGCAAAAAATCGCGTGAACACCGATTGAGATGAATAAAAATCGAAGAGAATCGACTGAAATTTCGGTTATATAAACATAAAGGAAATCGATATGTAGAAGGAAAGAGATTTCGATTACAGACGGGAAAGAGATTTCATGCCGAAAATAATAAAATTCCTAAATTACGAAAATACCCTTGCTTCATTAAAAGTCTGTAATATTACAGTAGTGCCACCGCGTTTTTTTTAAGTTTGGAACAGATCTTGACCATCCAAATAGGCGAGATCTGCGGCTAAAATTGGTTCTCAGTTCTCACAAAAGGGTGTAGTTCTCACATGATCCCATCTATATATATATATATATATAGGGATTGGATCAAATGTAAACCAATACCTGGTGTGTAAACAATAAACCAATCTACCACCACACATCCGGAAAAAAGGGACGCTCCAGATTTAATTAAATTCGCGGTGGCAATTTTGTTATTTTCGGCATCTTTTCTGGCTGCGGGGGCAATTTCGTAATTTAGAAATTCTAATTTCCTTTTCCGTTGCTGATTTGCTTTCCTTATCGCGATTTCATTCTATAAATCATGGATATTTTCGCTGATTGTCTGGGTGTTAAATTTGTTAAAGCAAAAATCCATAGATTCTGTTAGACGATCGATATCGATTCTTTCTACGGTTCATCGCTGAATAATTACCGTTTAATTCGAGGATTTGATGGATTCTACAGGTAATGTTATGTTTTTTAAGTTTTCTGCGTTTTTTTAAAATCTGTTTATAGAGTTTTTTTATTAGTTTTTTTTATGGAATGCGACTTGTTTTTCGTTGACGATGTTTTGTTGATAAAAAGGTGGATTTCAATTTGATGTATATTGTTAGCTTAATGTTGTTTTTGTTGAGTAGTTATGCGATGATGTTTCTGTATTTTTGATCGATTAAAATTATTTCAGCATTATACTGTCTGCTTGTTAGGATCATGTGTTTTTCTATATTTTTAATAGAATAACATCATTATATCTGTTTGTTAGCATCATGTGTTTCGATTGTTTTAAATATATTAGCATTATACGATTTGTTTGTAGCATCATGTGTTTTGATTATTTTAAGTATATTAGCATTATACGATTTGTTTGTTAGCATCATGTGTTTTCAGTGCATCCTCATGTTTACATTGTGCTAATGAATATCATTATATATGATGAGCAAGATGTGTTTGTATGTTGAAGTTGTAATATTTTGATGACAGGTTCAAACTCAAGTTCTGACATTTTGGAGACGAGGATAGTTGCATCTCCTGGTTTATCTGAATACTATATACCAGGATGTGAGTATTCTATGAAGCCATTGGTGGGGATGATGTTCAAGAATCTATCAGATGGTATAGAGTTTTATAAGGTTTATGCAGCGCGCTGTGGTTTTGATATTCGATTAGGTACTGCAAAAAAATATAAGGATGGTACAATTACTTTGAGGTATGTTTATTGCAATAAATAAGGTTCAAAGAACTCAGCTAAGGAGTATGATGATGCGTCCGGTCATGTTATGAAGAAAAGACGTAGAGTATCAAGGAGGCTGAATTGTATGGCTCGTATAAGTTTTAAGTTTAAGGGTGAGCATGGGTATGTTATTAATTTGTTTGAAGATCGCCACTCACACGGTTTGTTGCCTGATAAATACAAGGAATTTCTGAAAGTGAATAGAAAATTAGATCACGTACATCAGAAATTTGTGTTGAATTGTGTTAGGGCAAACGTTGGTCCAATGAGTTGTTACAAACTTTTCAAGCAAGTAGTGGGGGGGGTATTCTAATGTTGGATGCACAAGGTCTGATGTTAAGAACTTTACTCGTGATCTGAGGGCTTACATTGATGGTGCGGATGCTCAAATGATTCTTGACAATCTTTTCAGGAAGAGAGAGCTGTGTCCTGCATTCTTCTTTAACTACTGTGTTAATGCTGATGATCAGTTGACTCGTTTAATATGGGCAGATCCAATCTGTAGGAGGAACTTTGCTTTATTTGGGGATATTGTTTCATTTGATGCTACTTATTCAACAAACAGGTTGGCAATATGGTTTTATTTGTGTTTGTTCATGATTTAATTATTGTTTGCAAACCTTTTTTTATGTATGATGCTAATGTAGTCTTGACTTTATGCTAACGATAGACTTTTATAATTCTAACTGTTTAAATATCTTTATTGTGATAGGTATGAGATGATATTCACCCCTTTTACTGGGAAGGATAATTATGGGAAATGTGTAACGTTTGGGGCCGCTCTGTTGTCTAGTGAAGACAATGAGGCTTATTCTTGGGTGCTGGATAATTTTAAGGTTTGCATGGGCCGTTCACCTGCTATGTTGATAACTGATCAAGATCCTGGATTGAAGATTGCAGTTCAACGTTCACTTCCTGAAACAAGGCATCGGTTATGCATATGGCATATTATGTTGAAAGTTCCAGACAAGGTCCCTGCCCATTTAAGGAAGAATGAGTTGTTTAGGAAGAAGTTTAATAATATTGTTTGGTCTGATTTCATAGAGCCAGTTGAATTTGAGAAAAAATGGGAAGAAATTATGGTGGAGTTTGGTTTGACTGAAACATCTTGGTTCAGTTCAATGTTTGATATCCGAAAAGATTGGATATCTGCTTATTTTAGGGATTTCCCATTAAGTGGGCTGTGTCGGACTACGTCGATTTCAGAAAGTGTGAACAACTTTTACTGCACATTTTTATCTCCCAAGTCGAATCTGGTTGAGTTTTTTATGAAGTACAACAGTGCTTTAGATTCTCAGAGGCATACATATGCTGAGATGAATAGTTTGGATGTATCATCTGTCCCTATGCTGAGGACTCCAATTTTGCTTGAGAAGCATGCTGCAACTGTGTACACTACAAGTATTTTTCATAAGGTTCAAAAGGAAATTTATGCTGCTTGCTTCAAATATCGTCTTATGAGCATAAATCATGATGAAAGACAGTTGGTTTATGAAGTGAATGATGGTTGTGATGGGATTTTCCAAGTTCGGTATGACAGAGATGAGAACACAGTTGTGTGTAGTTGTGCAAAATTTGTTCGGAAGGGTCTTCTGTGCTGTCATATATTCATTATATTGAAGGATTTGAGTTTTGATAAGATTCCTGATAAATACGTGCTTTCTCGATGGAGGAGGACTTCTTATTTCGATGCTGGGAATGGGGGTTCTGATGATTTGGTGAATCATTGTGCTGGGTTGGAGGATAATAAATTAATGATCAATACATGTATTTCTGAATTTTATGCATGCATCAGTTTAGTTGAGGGTGATAATGAAAGGACATCAGAATTACTGCGTGGTGTTCGGGATCTTAAAATCATTATTGGAGAGAACGATGATGTGGAAAATAGTGATGGCAAGGACAAATTATTTTCTGATTTTTACGGTTCTGCTCCTCCAAGCAAAATAGATGTTCTGCCACCAAAGTTTGTGAAAACGAAAGGAAGTGGGAGTCGGTTGAAACCAAGGGAGGAGAAGCAAGTCGAGCGTGCTAATAAACCCTTAAGAACATGTCGAAAATGCAAGAAAAAATGTCATCATGATGCCAGAAATTGCGATAAAAAGAGTGAATGATCCTTCTAATGTAGGTATGGTATTGTGCTAGTTATGTTTTGGTTATATTCAATTGGTATGCCTATATATTTCATGGTTTTTATTTTTTGTTTTGCATTTTTTCCAGGTAGTTGTGGTTATTCTTTTGAAGAGAGTATCGAGATTGACAAAGATCTGAAGCACATGAATTTTTTAGAAGGGACTATATTTTTCTTCACGATTTCTATTTTTTATAGTTGATATGATGAAATAAGTTTGGAGCTTTTATATAAAGCATCGAATGCTAATAAGCAATATGTTTAATGCTAACGTACATGTCTTTTAATGAGAAATAAAGACTTTGGAATTATTTTTATCATTACGTATGTTTGGAATGAGATTTCCAGTTTGAATTTTCTGTTCACGTGTGTTGTTGCGAATGACTGATTTATGATTATATGAAAATATTGAATTGTGCAAGTTCTATATTTTCATTAGCATGTATTCACTTATTCGTTAGCATTGTTTTATTTTATCATTAGCAATATGGTGTTTAATCATATATTTACTGTCATACAAAATTTTAAAAATGCAATGCTCATTTAAATGCTAAAATATAAACTCGTCATTGCTAACAAGAGTACAAAAACCAGTGCTTAAATGTTTCAGCAATATTGTTTCAGCAAAAACAAAAAATAAAGACAAACCAATGTTTCAATTGTCGGCGTAGCTAATGTCATAGAAAACAATACAGAAACTAATATCATATTTTAATTCAGATTCAGATTCTTTTTCTCCAATATCAGAGGCTCCACAGGTATAGGTCCATTCTCACAAGATAGCCGATAATGCAGATTTGCAGACTTAACATGGGCAGCCTTCAGTGTATTGCTGTCCGAATTGATAATAGCAGCACAATATTTGGCTCGTAAAAACTTCATCTGTCGTTCATTACCCTTTTTCAGACTGCTTTTCCAATTTTTTAAACCATTCCCCCTATATGTCTCCATATGCCTCATCACATACACAACACAATTAGTCTTATTGTTGTTGTCTCTCCAAGGCATCTTCAATCTTTGTATGTTTGTAATTTGGCGCTCAATTAACTCTGCCTTTTGTGTGAGACCCTTCTTTTTAAGGAATTCAGAGAGGAAACTTGTCTGCATGAAATTTTTTTTTTCAATTAGGTGTATTGAATTTAACTCTAATTTGAGCAAGATATGTACATGCTATGCTAATCATGTTTGGAGTACATGCTAATAAAAGTTAGAGTGAATGCTAATTGTGTACAACATAGATGCTCTCTGTCTTATTTTATTTAAGATGGTTAAATTATAATCAAAATGAAACAAACAAGAGCATTGATAGTATACTTTTAACATTTAGATAGCTTACCACTTCTGTTGGGACGCTGCCATACTTCACTTTTTGACCATCTTTCTCATTCTCCATAGCACTAAAGTTGTCAATTATTTCAACAATGAAATTCTTAACATTAACTACGACCAAGTAGAAGTGATTTGACTGACATATGGGGAAAAAGAACTGCAGAAGTTTCAAAAAATTAAATTCTAATATATGAACTATTTAATACTGAATAATAAAAGTTCATACCAGATCAATATCATTTATGTGGACCCATGGGAATCCTGCAATTTCATGTTCTAATCGATCACAGAAAACAGCACATATGTGTGATGGTACCCATTTTTGAGGGGCATCGACAACTGTGAAGCTCTGAAAAAAAAACATATGTTTCTGTTATTCAAATGAAATGTTTTTTTTCTGTGTTTTTTAGTTTTGTATACTTACACAGGGTTGTGTAGTAAAGAAGAATCTGTTCTTGGAGTGTGGATCTCGGAATTTTTCATTATGGTTAAGTATGGTGCTCCACACATCCAAAACTGAAGCATGAATATATTCATCTGGGGAAAAAGACTTCATCTCATGCCTTCTTAACTGAACACGTGTATCATCATACATCACTTGTTCCCTAGTATTATATAATGTCAGATTAGTGTTTAAGTTTTTATTTTATTATTTCCTAAAATAAAAATAGCATACCTTTCATCAACAGTATTATACATAACCCAGAAATATATTTCCTGCTGAGTCTTATCAATCGTTTCCCTTGCATCAATGTATATGATTCTGAATGGTGACATCATTTTTTCTGTAGGCTTCAACACTTCCTTTCCTCTTGTTTTCATTCTTCTGCCTTCATCTATTATGTTCTGTATTAAATTCTTCATGTTGTCAGGTAGTAAAGTTCATGCTAATACACTGAGTAAGGAATGCTAACATAGTGAATAAGGAATGCTAAAAAAAGATTATCATAAACCTAGCTAGTATAATCCATGATATTTTTTATGTAGGATGCTAATACAGTGAATTAGAAATGCTAAAAAAACATAATTTTAATGCAAACGAAAGATTAATAATTACCTTTCCTTTGTCTGACACAGTTTGTCCCTCTTTTAATTTTGCATCCTGCATAATATTGATTCAATAAAAATTATATACTATATAAAATAATTGAATGATTTAGGAAATTATTTTTTGAAACAATGACTGAACAAAATTCACCTTTCCTCTCTCTATCACTGATAGATCCCCTTTCAAAGTTGGTTCCTGTATGATATTCATCGAATACATATTTTAAGAATAAACTACATATATAATGCTAACAAAGCATATATTATATGCTAACGAAAGATAAATAATTGTTGAAATTATTAATTTTGAAAGAAATACCGTAATATTGTCTGCAAAGGAATCGTTCACACCAGTTGCTTCATCAACATGCTTGTCTTCATGAAATATGTTACCAGAATTAATTTCTTGTGTAACTTTGAGCACATCACGCCATGCATCATCACTAATGCCAAGGCTGAAGCTTGGTATGTCTTCAACTTTCTTCTCAAATTCTGCTCTCTTTGCCAATGCTCTCTCAATCTCTTCTATTGCAGCTATGCGTTCTGGATCACTCCAGAATTCATCATCATCTTGTGTTGTAGGTAGTTCATTTTGAGCATCTTCTACCTCAGTTGTAACAATTGTTGGTTTTTGAAGAAGAAGTTGTTGTGCTGTTTCAAATGACTTTTTAAAAAATATGTTCTCCAACATATGTTCAGGTACACCTTGCACGGTTTTCATCAGCTTCAGTATAATATCTGCCATCATCTTTGACTGCTCAATTATCAAATCTGCATACTCTTTGACTTCATCTTTGTTCATTTCTTGCTTTTGCAGATCAACAATGCGAGAAGTCTCTAGATCATTGTCGACAGCAATGTTTGAAGTTGTTTTTTCTTCACTCTGATCTTTGATCTCATTTGTCTCATGTGGATTGTTTTTTAAAAAATCTTCATATGTGTATGGTTCATACACATGCCCTCCTCCAAACCCTTCTGATTTCCGCTCTGCAGCCTGCCTTTTGCTTAACAAACCATATGTCCAGCCTTTGAATGCTGGAATTGAACGATCAACTTATCTCATGTATGGTACAACTCTGTCAACATAGAACACCTGAGGCAAACAAATTTATATTTGGTAAGGATTGTAAAAATAAATAAACCATATTGCAAATTATGAGAATCTGTAAAGATATGTTTTACCATCAAGAACATGGTAGGTCCATTGAAGTATCTATCTTTGTTTATCTTCCAGAAAACTGCTTGATGCACTAAACATCTCTTTGTGTAATCGCACCAATCATAATGACGAATTTTTTCAACATCAGAAAGTACATGCATCAGTTGGGGGTGTACATAGCCATTTCCGGTCGACTCTATGAGGCAATTGATAAGAAGAATCATGAAATGTATCTTGAACCAATAACCTCCATCCCTATGAGATAGCATTACTTTGCAGATGTCAACAGCTAAAATTCTGTTTGGCTCCTTTGTGAAACAATTTATCCATTGATCAAGTGGCACACCGTCGTTTTAGTGTGCAAAAATACACTTGCGGGCAAATAGTCCACAAATGCTTAATCTGCCCTCAACGGCTAGTATAGCTAGTGAAGACGGATGTCGATCCCACGAGGAGTGTTTTAACCTTCTGTCTTTTCTTAGTTTCAAGTTGGGTCTTCAGTGTCACTCTAAAAACCTTGCTAATAAACTTAAACTAACTAAATGCTGAAAAGGAAATCACAAGAGAAAATATTAGTAATAAAAGTGTTCAAATCAAAGTATCAAGTCATTCGGTAGGTATGTGCAATCCCGGGCAAAACACATGTAATTACCACTACTACCCGTTGTGCCCACACTAGCAGAAAGGTCAAAAACCGAATCCCTATGGCCAAATATGGGTAATTGTCACTTTGAGGGTTAACCGGTTATAGGAAATGGATACGATCGGCCACTCCCCAATCACTTCTTACATTATATCGTCTAGATGATACGATCGGCACCTAGGGACCTAACTATACAGGAACCTAAGGAGAGAATCACACAAAGTTTTTGCAGGTATAGCAGCTTTGAGGGCAAAAGCGACCCGATTCTAGTAGGTTTGACACGGTCTTGTGCCTGCATATACTACTCAATCTCAACTACCAAGGCTGTCACCCCCGGACTTGTTACTATGCGGGTATCGAGGCATGGGTCACCTATACACTCCCACGTAACTAACACTAGTACCAGTTAATCAGAAATGCGCGCTTTCATCTCCAACCACCCTTTACCTATGTCTAAGTGAAAAACAAGTTAAGATTGCGAACCCTTAAGGCTTTAAAGTCCGATTACCTCATGCACATATTCTACCCTTAGACCATTACCTTGACTTGAACAGTGGATACTTAACCACTAAACATAGAAACGAAAGTAAAAGAAATGATAAAAGACATCTTACTTGGAAAGAAAATAACTCGATTAACTTCTGGGCCCAACCCCAGTTTTGCCAACAAAACAATTGAACTACCTCTCTACGGGCAAATCGCCAGCTTCAGGCAGACAGAATATCCAGCAACTAAACTAAGTACGAAAACAGTAAATTGTATCTTGAGATGCGAGAGAAAAAGAAGGTGTCTGATATGAAAACAGATAAAAGTATTTATAGCAAATGAATTAAGGCTTCACGCAGCCCAGATCTCACCCACGCAGGGGTTCTTGCACTCCTCCACTTCATTACTTCATGCTCAACGTTCTTCCTTGAATTTAGGAAGGATAGCAACAAACCCTAGCGTCTCCACAGCTTTCTGATGTCCCCACTTCCTTCCCAACGTGTTTAGACTTCCCCAAGACTCGGAACTGACCGCCGCATCACCACCGCATGCATATAGGAACTGTCCCGCGATTCTGTTGCGCAATTCTCGCAACAACTTTGACTGGGTCCTCGGCAGGCAAATCAGTCCTTTGTGCCCTCAGCATAATTAGCACCTGTCTGTGCCTATTGTGGTGGTTTTATGCCCTCAGCCTCCTGCAATCAGTTTTACCCCCAAAACTAGACTAGACTCTACACTAAACACTTAAAAAGGGTGTAAAAAGATAAAGGAAAAAGCACGAATTTGAGTCTTCATCATCAAGCAAAACACATGGTTCAGATCTATGCATTTTTTCTATCCTTCCAGTACCTCTAGGAAACCCCATTATGAGAGACACATCAGTTGAATCTATATGCAGTCTTCGACCTCTCTTTAAGGCCAACTCAGAACTCTCGGGATCAAAATTGTCTAATAACCAGTAGCTTAAAATTTGTGGCATTTCCTTCACATGCAAGTGAAGTATGCTACCAAAACCAATTGATTCAACAGCTCTCTTCTGTTCATTTGTGAAAACCTTAATTGCATCACACAAAATGGATGGACTGGTTCTGCTTCTCAGAACAGGGTAATTTTTGGGGGGAGGTATTTCTTGCGAGCTGCAGTATTGAATCTTGGAATTTGATTTTTCAGCAGGTTCTATACACTGACCTTCTCTTAGTTGGTTAAAGAATGTTAAAGCCAATGTTGTAGATTCAGATTGTGAATCATCATCATCTTTCTGAATCCCTTTCTCTTCATTAGGTACTGGTATGATTGCTTTATTGTCATATTCTTTTGCGGACCTTTTTCTTTTGTTTCTTCCTGTTATTTTTTTCAATTTATTATTCATAGTGAATATCAGTATAACAAAAAATGTATGCTATTCTAAAATAGAAATCTATACTAATTTGATGATATGTAAATGATTGATCATATATGCATGCTAACTATAAGTAATGTAAGGCTAACAAAACATAATACGAATGCTAACATATACATATTTTCAGAATGCTATCTATAAGTAACATAAATAATTACAGTCTCATGTATGTGCGCAGTGCGCTAAGGAATATGCATGTTTATGACAATTTATAGATTTAAGCGAGAAAGAGAAATATCTTCTAACATCCAAATTTATCACAATTTATATTTTTTTTTTCTATGATGCAGCAGAGAGAATGCAATTCATAATTCAGAACTTCATATCTATTAAATTTCAGTATAATATGCTAAAATAGAATATAATTCCGTAAAAAATCCAGTGAAATGTTAGAATATCTAGAAAATTACTATTTCTATTCTTTTTCTTATAATATTTTGCCGTGACTTTTTAGTTAATGAAAACTACAGAAAAAAAATTCTGAGCACTTACTTCATAAATCTGACGAAGTAATAAATCTTCAATATATAATGAAAAATGTTCAGATTCATAAGTATATTACCTTGCTGTTGTACTATCTTTTTCATCGATTGGCGTTTTTTAGCAGCATTGTATATATCACTCGTCGTCTTCCTCATTTTTGTATATCTTTCTGCGAAGAACCCTAGCAACGCTCGTCGTTTCTCTCAATTTGGTGTTCTGAATTTGCTTTGGTGTGTGAAGTACTCTGTGAAATGCTGTGACTGTGAGAAGAATCTTTTTTCGTTGTACAACTTTGTAGATTTATATTATTTTTATTTTTACAATTTATTTCCGTATTTTTACGTTTTCAGTTCGCGCGTTTTTACAATTATTCTAAATAAATATTAAATAATTATTTTAAAATTATAAAATATTTAATACATTTTTCTCAATTAAAGAAATTTTTATATTCACTGTAAATATTTTAATTAATATTTTTTTATTACAAAATTCGATACATATTTTAATATTTTCCACTATTATTCTTTATATATTCATTTTTGTTAATTTATATATGTTTTTATGGAATATGGTTTCTTTGTGGGGTAAAATGATAATATTTTTGACTTTAATATGATTTAATTTAAATTACATTTAATCATTATTATTGATTATTGTATTTGGATTAGTTATTGTTAGTATTTTTAATAGATGTAGTTCTGCATTTTGTTTTGCTAATCACTTAAAATGATAATGATAACGAAGAAAACAACAATATACTGATAGGAATACTAAATTAATTCTAATGCTAACGGAGGCATATGACAATGCTAATGAAGGTATTATAAATGCTCTTTTTTTTAATAGAAAAATAAATACATATTGTTCAAATTTGCCCTATTATAGTTTTTTTATATCTTTTAAAATTTTATTATTTTGTCTTGTTGAGTTGTGGACTTTTTTCGTAATATATATATATATATATATATATATATATATATATATTTCATGAATATTGATTTCTTAATTTGGTTAAATGACTATATTTTTTACTTGCATTTTTTTTGGAGGTTGGTTTGTATGTTATTTGCTAATGACTCAGAATCATGATGCTAACGAACAGTACAACAATATAGTTATAGGAATACTAATAAATATTAATGCTAACGGACATAATATGAGAATGCTAATTAAGGTAGTATAATAATGCAAAAAAAAAATTTGATTGCAAAAGTAAATACATATTGTTGAAATTTCTCATATTATTCCCTTTCATACTTTTTTTAAAATGTATATTATTATTATTGTGAGTAATTTAAATGGAGTTACATTTGTATGTGATTTATTAATCACTGAATATCATTATGCTAAAGAACAAAGCAACAATATAGCGATATGAACACTAATGAATATGAATGCTAATGGAGCAAATATCATAATGCTAATGACGGTACTGTAATGATGCAAATGGATTACAATACGATAATAATACTAATAAATATAAGTCATAATAATTAGCCTTACATTACAGGAAAATAGAAATATTGTTTGGTAATTAAAATATGTACATGCCATGAACATTGTTAATTGTTTTCAAAATGTAAAGACAGAGTTCAGAACTTTCTCAATTAGAATTCTTGTTCAGATAATACTGTGCCATGTCGATTAGGCTTTCTTTTGAACGTAGCTGGTAAAAGACATTGGCTTGGGAAATGTTGGTATCTCTATGAATGTTGCTTCTTTCAGAGAGTATGAAAGCACAATACTTTATCCTGAAGTATTTTAGCAACCTTGATGAGTTTTTCCTCAGTCCACAATTCCATTTTCTGACATCACTATGCCTGTAAGTCTCCATATGCCGCATCACATAAATGCCACAATCTGTTTTGTTTGAATTGTTTCTCCACGGCATTTGCATGCGGTCGAGGTGGGTGATCTTTTTCTTAACATCTTTTGCAACAGCATTAAGGCCCATTTTCCTCAAGAAGAGAATGAAATTAACAAGCTGCAAGGTAGAGATGACAGTAAAAGAATTTGTTAGATATCACATTTTAAGCTTTTTGAAAAAAGATGTGTTATTGTTAATTTTTTTCCTTTTAACATTACCAGTTTTCCAGGAACATTCACGTACTTCAATCGGAGACCATCTGTTTTCCCTTCCAGTGCAGTTGAGTTGTCAATGATGTGAGCAACCATTTCCTTTAAATCAATGCTGATGAGGTAGAAGTGTTGTGCTTCATATATTAGGAACAAAAACTACAAAAATTTATCATAAGTGTTATTTTATTGTCAAGATATTGAAGAAAAAAATATAGACCATACCATTTTGATTTCGGATATGTTGAACTGTGGAAAGGCTTTGAGTTCAATCTCCAAGTTCTCATGGAATTTGTTCATTGCATCTTTTTTACTCATTCTATCAGGGACAGAGACAATTGAGTATTGCTACAAGAAAACAAGGAAGAAGTAAGTGTATTTTTTTTCAATTATATACAATGCTAACGGAACACATTGATAATGCAAAGTAAGGTATAATATTTTGCTAACGGAGGTATAAAAGTTTTTCTTACACAGGCTGTGGTAGTGAAGCAGAATCTTGTAGGCTTTGTCTGTGTACGGACCTCAACATGATTTAATATAGTACTCCAAACATTAATGATTGCATAGCTGATGTAGTTGTCCTTATTCAATGTCATCAGCTCAGACCTTCTAATCTCAACTCGATTATCATTGTATAAAACTTTCTCACTGAATTTGATCAGTTATGTATTGTTAGTCAAAATCACAAAATACATATATGTATCTTTTTTATTAATTTGTGTTTACATTTCATCAGGATCATTATTTTCAATTGCCTAGTAATAGAGTTGAAACTCTATCTCTGTTGGTCTTTCTTTTGCATCAACAAGTGTTTGGAAGTTCTATTCTGGATTGGCTGATTCAGTTTTTGTTTGTTGCACATCTACACTCTCACCAAGAAACTCCTTGGCAGCTTCGTTGTTTTCAGTCTTATCTTCCTCACAATCTCCATCTTCATTCTTCTCTTTATCAGCTAAATCTATATGCACAGCTTGATTCTTTTCAGCTTCGTTCAGTTCATTCTTATCTCCCTGACAATCTTCATCTTCGTTCTTCTCTTCATCAGCGACATCTATATGCACACCTTCATTCTTTTTAGAAACCTGCAAAAAATATATCATCTATGAGATTACTACTAATTACTTGAATGTAAATGCACATCTAACAATATTTAATATACTGACCTCAATATCTTACATCTCATATCTTTCTCTTTCTGTCAGTGCATGCAAGATGTCATCTATTGTTGATCTATAAGACTTGTCCAAAAAGCCTCCATCATCATCACCGTCATCATGTTCACAGTTTTTCTTTTTAAACAGTACAAGTTGATGTACTGCCTCAAATCCTTTTCTGAAACCAATGTCATTTAACATTTGCAGAGGTACTTCTTTCAACATCTGTATAAGCTTGATCATTGATCCTGTCATGCTCTTGGCATGTTTGATCATTTTTTCTGCATAGTCAATTGTATTTGATGGCAATGGAGAGCTAGGTTTTTTTCAGAGATGCTGTGTGGCAAGGTGGTTGCTTCTAGAAAGGAAGACAATTTTAGTGCCGGCTGAGATCCAGATGTTGGATTCTCTCGGATCATTTCTTCTATGTTGTATGGTCGGCAGGGGTATCCTCCACCAAAGTCACCCGCTACAAGCTCTGTTGATTGCCTGGCACTTAATAACTGACTATCCCAACCGCAGAAAGCCGGGATACACCTTGGCACCTCTCTGTTGTAAATTTCAACTCTATCAATGTAGAACATCTATTTCAAAAGAAAAACAAATATGATTTGGATATTTGACATTTGTTAGGTACTGTAAATGCTAACAAAAATGGTTTATTATTGTAATAAATAATTATACCATTACTTCTTACCATCAAGAAGAATATTGGTCCTGTGTAGGGTTTGGATTTATCCATCTTCCATTGAACTGTGTGTTCCACCAAACACCTCAACACGTAGTCACACCAATCATATGTTCTCAGATTTTCAAAATTTTCAAGATATTGCATCAGCTGTGGGAAAACATATCCATTGCCACAACTTTCAATCATGCAATTTGTCAGCAGTATCATGAAATGTCGTTTGAACCATTCACCTGCAGACTTGTCTTCGATCATTTTGTTACAGACATCACTTGCTAATATCCTGTCACTATCTTTACCAATCTGCTTCCGCCATTTCGGGACCAGGTTATGTGGTTCACTGCGTTGCATCTTTGACATTTTCCGCGGTCCTCTAGGGAAATTGAAAATGAGCGATACATCATGAGCTTCTACACGTAATCTTCTCCCATGCATCAGTTTTAACTCACGTGAAAGTGGGTTGAAACTCTCTAAAAGCCAATAGGCGATAGCAGTTGGCAAGTATTTGACATTCAAATCCAGTATGCTCTCAAAACCCATTGCAATAACTGCATTTTTCTAGGCTGCATTCATCTTTTTTACAACATTGTATAGAGACGACGGGCAACTTCTGAGCTTTATTTTTGGGTACCTATTTTCAATCTCATCTGCGACGCTTGTGTTTTCATCGGAATGCTCTGTTGCGTTCCATGAAGAACCTTTTTCAAGCCTTTTAAAGAAATCTAGTGGATTGATCTGTTTTTTTTGTGAGGCTTGGATGTCATGCCTCGCCTTTGTCCTTTTTTCAATTCTCACAATGTCAATGCTTGTTTCATCTGTCGAGCTTGTTGTTGTCCTTCTCCTTTTTTGAGTTCCTGCATTTTGTAAATGTATGCAAAAATATGACAAACAATAACGCAAACTAAATTTAGTTATGTGTATGTTTGTAATGCTAACAGATCTTAATGATAATGCTAATGTTTATTAAAATAGAGTTCTGTATCTGCTAACATTTATGTTGCTAACCAAGCTATATCATACCAGGAAGTATTGAAATAGAGAATAAAGTTTTGTACAAACATCCGATTCATATCTCCCCTGCTAACAGATAACAGTTACAATGCTAACAAAATAATATGAAATATAGAACATACAATAATTCTTTAATGTTTGTATTGATGCCATGTATAAAATGATAATGCTAACCAATACTAGTAGTACTGGCTAACGGAGATATATGATATTGATAATAGTTACTGATTTCATCCTAACATAACTCAATGATAATGCTAACCAGTATTACGGTACAAGCTAACAAAGATATATGTATTGATAAGAGTTACTGATTTCATGCTTACAGAACTCAATGATAATGCTAACATGTATCACGGTACAGGCTAACAAAGATACATGATATTGATAAGAATTAATGATTTCGTGCTAACAGATCCAATGACAATGCTAACGAGTGTTACAGTTTAGGCTAACCCAGATGTACGATATTGATAAGAACTAATGTGTTCATGCTAACATACCTCAATCATAATGCTAAGCACTATTACTGTTGATGCTAAACTAGATATATGATATTGATAAGAATAACGAGTTCATGATAACACACAACAATTTCAATGCTAACATTATAATGTAAAATATGCTAAAGAAAATGTTACTGTAAGCAACATATATCTGCTTGTTGTTATAAGTTAAGAAAGTATCTTTCCGATGCTAACAAAACTATATAACAAATGCTAACGAAACTTAAATAATTCATACAGTTGCTATCAAAAAGTGAAACTTGATTCATTATCAGACTATTATCTATTTATTTTCATTACGCAGAATGAGTATGATAAATTTAATCTAATTTTTAGTGAAGTCTCTTGCAGTGAAAATCAAGTAAAATATACTTTGCTGAAGCATGAACTCACCTTTGTTAGTCATTTTTATCCGCGCAGCAGGTGGTATCAGTTGATTTTTCAGCGATTTTTTGCGTTTTTTGAAAACCCTAGATTACTTTCTTCTTCCAGATCTTCTTTGAAATGAATGTTCTGCGATTTCGTGAAGGAGTTATGTGAGAAGACGGGTTGCAATGATGTCTGGCGAATCGGAGAACGTGTATAATTTTTTTCCCATAATACCCTTAATGAATTCGCGCCATCCGTCCATTTCAACTTATTTACAAAACTGCCACCGCGTCAAGATGAAATCTGGTGCGTCCGTTTTTTATAATTGTGTGGTGTAAGATTGGTTTATTGTTTACACACTAGGGGTGGTTTACACCAAAACCACCCCCTATATATATATATATATATATATATATATATATATATCGGCAGAGATCACCAAGTTAATTGGGTCCGTCTTGTTAAATTAGATCGGTGTTTTTTTTTAATTAGCAAATCGCACTTTATAATATTTTTTCTATCAAAGTAATAAATATACTATGAAAAGTATTTTTTTTAGTGGGTGAAAAATACTTTTATAGTCGTTCAATTGGTCATTAATTATTTTATGTAATTATCTATTATTAATTTTAATGTGCCTAGTACTAATGTCGTGATAGTAGTACCATATATATGCATACGAGTTTTAAATGAAATCCTCTGTCCCACTTTTCTTTATCCCATTTGGTGTCCTATTTTGATTTTTATTCAATTTTCAACAATTTTTTTTCTTTAAGTTCAATTTGTTATGGTTTAATTTAATTTTATAATTATTATTTAGGGTTCATTCCACCCAATTAGGGTTTATATTTATTTTTTAATATTTATTTCTCATTTTTTAGTTAATATAATTGATTAATATGGTTGATTATTCCAAAAATAGGGTATATAATTTTCAAAAAAAATAATTTTTAGCAATAAATATTTATTATGAATTGTAGTACTATAATAAAATTTATTTTTGTAATAAACATTTTAAAAATATTAAATTTCATAGTAGGACATGAAAATTGGACTAGAGGATTTTATCCCTACGAGTTTAAATCACAATTCCATGTTTGCTCGAAAAAAGAAAAGAAAAGAAAAATTCCATGGATATTGTGGATATTGGATAACCACGAAACGGTTGATATATAGGCCAAATGTATACTTATGTCCTGAACTTTGACTATTTTTCTAAAATGTCCTGAACTTTAAATAATACCAAAATCTCCTGAATTTTTACATTTTTTTTCTGAAAATGCCTTGAACTTTGACTTTTGTTTAAAAATGACCTGAACTTAAAAAAATTCAAAAAAATGTCCTGAACTTTCCATTTTTTTTTGCAAAAATGTCATGAGATTCAATTTCGGCTGCAGATTAATGACGAGACATACCGAAGTCTAGCCATGTCAAAGTGACGTGGAATTCGTAATTTTTTTAATAAATAAATAAATAATGACAACATTGTTTTTCGCTTTCATCTCCAAAACCGTAACTTTTCATTCCAACAATTAATGTTTCATTATCAATCCAATTTCAAGAGAAAAAATGATTTATTTTCATTCATTTCGAAATTCTCAATCCCAATGGAAAAAAGAAATTTAAATGATTTCTTCTCATTATTCCCAAAATCTCAATCCGAACATAACCAACCCAATTTATAGAAAAAAATTGCATACCCTTCAAATTGAGATTTAAAAAAATATATATATATTTCACCTTGACACGTTAGACTCTGGTATACCTCGTCATTAATCTGACGCTGAAATTAAATCCTATAACATTTTTACAAAAAAAAAATGAAAAGTTCGGGACATTTTTGTTATTATTTGAAGTTCAAGACATTTTTAGAAAAATGTCAAAAGTTCAAGACAAATTTTAGTATTATTTGAAGTTCGGAACATTTTTAGAAAAAATATCAAAATTTGGGACATAAGTACATATTTGACACCTCTCTCTCTCTCTCTCTCTCTCTCTCTCTCTCTCTCTCTCTCTCTCTCTCTCTCTTAGCTTGTTTATATCACCTCCTTGTTCATTTACTTGTTCAACTCGTTTCATATATAAAACAATTCATTAGACTTGCGAATATATATTAGTATGTGTGCCTTCAATTTAATAAATGCTAAAGTTTACGACATCTATATATAAATATGGCATTTGTAATATAATTCGGTCAAACTTGTATTATTGATCAATCGAATGGATTGTTGGTGGAAAATGTAAATTAAATTTGAATAATGACAAATGCAATACGAATATTTTATAGAAAATCCTAGCTATACATGCATCTAGATATATCACCATTACAACTAAATTTATATAAGTTACAAAGAAACGCGTAATTAATTAACTTGTACCTAAAAATTGCACCTCTACATAAGAACCGATTAATTCCGATGTGTTAATTAACTTAGACCGGTGCTAAATTATTAATCTAAATCTAGTGGTATAAAATCGAATTACTATGCACGATCGACCAAGGACAAAATGTGAATATGTACATTTGGCTAATCAAAGATGAGTAAAATATGAATCCGTACAATTGGTAAACTTTAATCCAAACTAATTACATATAGCTAGCTAGGATCAAGGTGATTAAGCAGAAAGATGTGTAGACTATCTCCCAACAACAACAAATCAAAACCAAAACGATATTATTTGATGTACATTAATTTGTTGTGGCACACTAAATAAACAGAAACAAGATTAATTTATCCTCAAATATGCAAATTATAGGTTGAGACATTAACCTGAGCCCGCAAATAACGGAGATACATCCACTCCAAAAATCATATTCGATATCACTCCAAATCCAAGTCGTTTTACCAGACCAAACATCGATCTCCCCACTCGACTCGACTCGTTATTATTACTAGCCCCCACCTGGAAATTCTGTTGCGCATAATTTCCAGGCGGGTACATGTATGGACCACCGTAGTACATGTTAAATCCGGGCCCGGAATTCGGGTAACCGGGGCCACAAGGGTACCCATAAAACGGTGCAAATTGTGGCCGTTGTTGGAACGGAATCCCTTGATCGAACGCAGGGATTCCGCGCTGACCAGTTTGCTCGAAGGGAACCACAGGTTCCATAACACACTCCAAATGAATGTCAAAGCAACAAATACCGCACCTATAGCGCCACCCGCCGCACGAGCGTCGACAAACGGTGCAAAAGCCCGCCGCCGGCGAGGATTGAAGGATTAGAGGATGGGTGTTGTGAAGGGCGTGATTTAGTTTCTCGGGCAACTGCGTGCAGAGCGGGTGCACGTCGAACTCACACTCCCTGCACCTGTAGAACAGGCCGTCGACCGGGTCTCGACAAACGTCGCAGATCCGGTTGACCTGGCGGGTTTTTGCGTCCGCCTTCCGCATCACCAGGGTGAGGGCGTGGTGGTGCATGGAGGCGGCGGAGAGGGTGCGAGGGCACGTCCCGCAGTAGTCGTGCAAGTCGAAATCGCAGCCGTTGCATCGGTATCTCTTCCCGATTCCGAGAGTCTTGCAACCATCGCATGAGAATTCTCGGTCGATGTCAGCCACTACCAGTGGGTGCGCATGGGTGAAGTGGTCTATGGAATTTTTTGGTAGAGGAGCCATGGAAATTAGCACCGAAACGGAGACAAAACAATGCTTTTCTGCGAGCCTGCACTGATTTGGATGTTTAGTTTTGTAAATTCAAGTTGTCAATAAAGAAAGACTGGGATTAGATTAATGTGGTTGACTTGCTGGAACAGGGTTGGATGAATCTACCTGTCACGTTATAGATATTTTAGTTCGTTAAATCTGGTGAAATTATCGAGTGAATCTGTCCTGTTTGGTGAACTTTCCATTTAAAATTCAAGAAAGATTAAACACATCACGCATGTATGTCTTCAATTGCTAGTTATTGACTTGTTATATGTCCACTACGAGAATACATAGGAAGTAAAAAATCTTGATAAAATGTAATTTAATTTAATAATAAATGTAGTGATATATGTATTTGTTGAAACAACTAAAATTGAACGGAGCTGACAATTTTATTGTCGTAGAAAAGTTAATATCTTAATGGTTAGTATCACAAACCTTGTAGTTAGATGATATTTTATCACTTGTTCTTAAGTTCAATATTCACTATCCCAATTTATATATCAGTAAGTCTAGGCGGCCACATTGTGGCATGGCCACATGAGGGTGTATTAGTAATTATCGTATATATTGCTTTATTAAATAATATTAGTTATTAGTGTTGTATTATATTTTACTCTATTACCCTTTCTCTCTTAATCTAGTGAGAGAAGGAAAATAAGAGATTCAAAATTCAAAATTCGAATCTCTCTCTCTCTAAACATTAAAAATTATTTTGTTATTTTCAATAAAATTAGGGTTAAGTATTCATTATCTCTCCATTTTCGATCTTCATTATTCTCTTTCATCTTCATTCTTCATCAAAATATCTCTCCATTTTCGATCTTCAAATAGGGTTAGTATTCTATATTATCATTCATCTTTAATCTAAACTATTTTCATTTTGTTAACATATATCGATCCTCAATGGAAATCAAACATAGCAATAGGCAGAAATTTTATTTTATCTTCGAAGGCATCCGAACGGGAGTATATTCAAACTGGGTAGATTGTGCTCCATGTGTACTCTGTGTAAGGGGAAGCTTGTACAAGTCGTTTCCAACTGAAGATCAAGCGGTTGAGGCCTTTAAAAAATATATGATTAGCAGCAAAGGCCAAGAATATGATAGTGGATGGAGCGGTGATGTCGATTCATATTCCGAGTCGAGCAATGGTGAAATTAGTTCAAGATATCCAAAAATGAAAGAAGTGCAGAAACGTTGAAGAGAAGAAGATAACATCGAGATTGAATTTCTTTATTTTGGGATTCGTATTTGGAATTTGTTGTTCGTTTTGTATTGCTAATTTAACTTGAATTAGTTCGGATTTCTTTGTAAAATAATTTATATTTCAAGTTTTATTCTATTTTATTTGTATGAATGAAGTTTTGTATTAATGCTCAATTATTCGTCGATATCTATGTGTAATCCTCTATCACTTACTTTAGGATGAGATATGATAAGCACACATATTCTTATTATTCATAATTACCTACTGTTGTAATTTCCTTAGTTAAATTATCCTATTATATCTAGGTTTTATTTAATATGTGTATATACTTTCAAATATCATATTATATCTAGGTTTTACCTTATAATATATGTTATATATTCAAATATATTCGATTAAAATAATATCAAATATAAAATATATGTTACACATCTCATCCTAAAATAAGTGATAGATATATAGATTAATTCGTGGCTACTCGAATATATTTTTTCCAAAAAAATATAACATATATATATATATATATATATTAATCCTCTACCACTCTTACTTTAGGATGGGATATGTGATAAGCACAAATATTCTTATGATTCATATTTACCTAATGTTTTAGTCTCCTTAGTTCAATTATCCTATTATATCTAGGTTTTACCAATTATTTGATTTTATCTATTTTATATATGTGATTATGACTTATAAAATATCTACACGTCTGTGTTGTTACTCATATTTAAATAAAGATTAAAAGAAGCTTTCTTCACTATAATATATGAAATTATAAAGCATATATTAAAACACGGACCATAAAAAATATGAACTTATTAGATTATACTTCATGATGTATCAATATTTAAGTTATTTTAGGATGAGATATGGAATTATGAACTATTAAATTAAAAAAAAATACATCACTTTATAACATAGTATTATATTCAAATACTCAAATTCATGATATATTATTACTCGAAATTTTTGAAGCATTTAGGGTTTAAGGTGTAGTTCAAAATGTGCTAGATCATTTCAGTTTATTTTAACAATAAATTTAGCCACCTCATTGCTTGGAAAGTATATATAACATCATATTTGCGTAAAGAAAAATATAAGAGACCAACATAATAGAAAACCAAATGCATAGATAGATTCATAGATAGTTCTACGAAAAAAGAAAATACATCAAAATAAAATTAAAACGATAGTTCGATGATGGTTAGGTCATAGAAAACCCACAAAAAAAGCAAGAAAGCAACATTAAATGTTGCTTGTGCTGGAATCAGCAATGACAATGACGGAAACTTGGCTTGAAGTGCCCTCTTCTTCTCCACGCTTCTCCATCGTTAGAAAGCTATCGTATAGCTTGGTGAGAGGGTAGTTCTCAAGAAGCAACTCCCTCATAATGTCATCATCGGCAAATGATGTCATACGATCAAAGAGCTCCTTAATCTCTACCTTCAGGTTATTGTGATCCTCTCTTAGAGTTTTATAGAGAAATTCCAGGCTCTGTGGGGAGGGAGGCACAATCCATTCGGACATGCTCTTGGTAGGGGTGGCCTTCTTGGTAGGGGTTGCCTTATTGCCGTTCTTGATAGGGGTGACCGTGACAGTGACCTTCTTGGTAGGAGTTGCCTTCTTGGTAGGGTTAGTAGCCTTCTTGGTTGGGCTATCACTCTCGGTTGGGGAGGGAGGGGAAAATTTTTTGTAGGGAGTATTTTTTTTCCATTTTTTGTTTCCTGATCTTTTGAAGAGTGCTATTCTGCTAGATTCCATAGTTGAGTTAGTGGTGTATAAGATATGAAGAGATGATGGGGTTGGGGATAATAAGAACTCTCATATATATAAAGAGAACCCCTTCTCCCACATCCCACAATCTTTAATTAATGATATAATGAACCATCAACATTTAAGCATGCATGCATTACACTTCTTAGTAGCAATATATTTATTTTAAATTTCAGCATGAGAGGGATTAATTCAATTTAAATATTTTTGTTCAAATTTTTATTTTGAATTTCAGATAAGCTTAGCATGCACAACTTAATTACAATTACAATTAAAGTGAAAAAAAAGAACCAATAGGGTCACACTGGGGATTGTGATTGAGTGTGAAGAAAGAAAGTGTAAGGAACTTAATGAGTGGTTAGCATTGAATGTGAAAGGTTTATTTCAAATTTATAATTATTTTGTACCGTCTTAGACAAAATGTGCCATAGACACAACCGGTGGACGGTGTCAGGCATCACTTTCCTCACGGCAATTCGAATACTATCACACTGATCCGTCAACATTGCCACAGGTTGAACACCTCCCATTGCTTCCAACCAATTAGAGAAAAACCATTTGAACGATGAAGCATTGATGAGTGTGGTTTTTGCATCATTTATTGAGCTTCACATGATGTATTTTGATGAGTTAAATGTGTGTTTTCATCCCCTTTTGCCTTTTAACCTCCCGGTTTGGAAGTTTTGTTTCTTGTTTGAGTTTTATAGGAAATGGTGGATGAATAAATGCATTTTTGAGTGATTCAATGCCATGGAAAGATAGAGGATCGAATTGGGAGCACGCTGCAAATTGAATCACCTCAATCGGAAAAGAAACGAGAGAGAACGAAGCAAAATCGTGAGAGGTGTCGGAGCAAGGTCGGAGGCGCGACCCTAGTCGCGTCCAGAGGCGCGATCTGCTCACTCGCGCCCATAGGCACGACCCAAGTCGCGTCTATTGGCGCGAGCTGCTCACTTGCGCCCGAGGCGCGACCCGTGCACAGGGGCGGCGCGAGTGGACGTCGATGCAGAGGCCCTAAAAGTCAGTTACGGGGCGCGACCCGCGCCAAAAGAAGGAGGCGCGACCTCCGTGGTTGCGCCCATGCATGTTTTTTCCCGATTTTCTATCCCTTTTCACCCATTTTTGATTTTCTTTAATTTCATTTATCCCCCACTCTATATAAACCCCCATGGACGTAATTGAAAAAAAGAACCCTAGACCCAAGAGAACCCTCACAACTCAAGCCTCCATTTTTCCCCAAATTTCCCTAACACCAAAACCCTTCTTCCCTCTCTCATTTTCACATCTCACCCATTAAATCCCTCACCCTAGCTAGGATTTCCACCTAGCTAGGGTGAATAAGGAGCTAGAGCTTGAAGATGGAGCAAAGAGGAGAAGAGTCGAACCAAGGAGGAGTCGAGACCCAACTTCTGGGTTGTTTCAAGTTCTTTTCCTTATTTTTATTTTGATTTTCTTTGAGATGATTTAGTCCTTGCATTTGTATGATGTTAGGCTAGATTATTTTGTATTTTGGGATTGAGAATATTTTGGTATTTATGCATTTATTTTTCTATTGATTGTTTATGGCCCTATTTCATTTCTTGTGCTTATGCTATGTATGGGTGTTAGTTAATTGATCACTAATTGACATGATTTTATCTATTGATTCATAAATCGAGAGATGAGTCTCAATAGACGAACCCTAGGCACAAGACACATTTGTCAATAAATTCGAGAGACTTGAGACATAGTGCGAGGGCTAGAAATCCTTGGAGCTTTTGATAAGTACATGTGTAGGATTCGATTGGACACGGTGAACCTAGCGTGTACCCTACAACTTGAGTGTCTCGTGAGAGAGCTTAGGATGCATTAGAGATTGCTCTAGTGAAATTTGACACCAAAATAGACATTCGATAGGATCGTTAGTGTTAAGTACCTGAAGAAATCAATCCCGAGAGTACCTCTGCCTTCATGTTTTCTTCTCCATTTATTTTTTCCCGTTTATTTATTGCTTTCCCTAGTTTAGATTAGTTAGTTTACCTTTTTATTCGTCGTCTAGATAATGATTGAGATCCGATGTCATAGTACATACAATTAGATCTAATTTAGTCTCTGTGGATACGACACTTGCTCACCACTGTCTACACAGCCCCGTCCTCTTGCGGGTTGTGCTAAATTTTGGCCGATCAAGTTTTTGGCGCCGTTGCCGGGGACTAAATGATTTAGTTGTGTTATTATGATAAGGATTACATTGTTAATCTAGACATTGTTTTTTTAGTTATTGTTTTTCATTTCTTGTTTGTTTGTGCTTTGTTTTTGATGGTTGAGTAAGCACGTGGAATGGGAGGACAAAACATCGAAGGAATCCGGACGCGGACGTCTTTTGTCATCTTGCCTTCCCAAATCATTTGTGAGCTCGTCTAAGGTGAACCACTTCTTTCCTTCAAACTTATTCTCACTTAGTGTCGAATAAGTTTGGGGGAAGGAACTGTGGTTATCTTGGATCTCTCCTTCCTTTTTATTTTGTTTGTTTTATGTGTTGCATTGCATGTAGGTTGCATTAGTTTGATTTTATTTTTATTTTCGTCTTGTTTGTTTGTTTGCACGTTTAAATACTTTAAATAACCGAAAGTTTTTGGGATCTTGAGTCTTGAGAAATTGTTGAGATTGTATGAGATTTGGATTGATGGCTTGCTTATGATGAATTAATTTTCATAGATTGTTTTGAAAATTTTGGGTATGATTATGATTTGCTGAAGTATGCCTTTGATGGATTTTTGAATTTTTTTTTTTTGTGCCTTTGGAATTTGTTGAGCTTGTGAGATTTGGGCCTAAGACTTGGTCTTATTTTATTCTAGTGTGTTTATCATTTATGCATGTTTTCTCTAGAACTTGCTTTTATGTCTTTCTTGAGACCGTGTTGGTGTGCTTTGAAATTAGAAAATGATTAAAGGCCATCCTTGTTAGCCAATTGTTCACCCAAATTTCTCATGATCACCAACAAATTCTTTCCCTAGTAGCCACTTTGAGCTTTGAAGCTTTTTTTCTTTGTTTGAGCCTTATTAAATCATTGGATGAAAATTTGTGGAGAAGGGAATAAATGGAGAATTGTTGAATGAGTGGGGAAATGTTTTAGTTTGAAGGAAAATCATTTTTCTCGAGAAAATTTGTGAAAAAAAAAGAAAGAAAAACAAAAGAAAAATGAAGAGAGAAGTGAATGAAAAGATCAAAAGCTTAAATGAAGACAAAGAGGATGCAAAACTTTGTTGTTGTGGTTGTTAAGGTTGGAAGGAAACTGAAATGAGTTTTACTGAGGAACACAAAAGAAAATTGGGAAGTGAGGCATCAAATATAGTAAGTTGGGATCCAATGTTCCAAACATATTAGCCACTTAGCCAAATTTTCCCACCTTAACCAAAAAGCTTACATTACAACCTCTCAAAAGACCTTCATGATTCTCATTTCGAGCACACATGTTTGTGGTGGTGAGATTAGACTAATTGCAAGCATATGGTAGATTGCATGTCATGAAATGATTGTGAGTGTATACACGTCCCATTCTAAACACTTGTGTGTTTGAGAGAACAAAATACCTAGAGAGATGACAAATTTCTAAGGCATTGTATTTTTGAATCCATCTTTGGTGTGTTGAAGCATTGAATTTCATACTCAATCAAAAAAAAATTGATTCTCTGAGGCATGAGCCATCTTTACGGATTTCATCATTTCAACATTTTCTCTTCTCTTTATTGTTTGGGGACAAACAATATTTTAAGTTTGGGGGAGTTGATGAGTGTGGTTTTTGCATCATTTATTGAGCTTCACATGATGTATTTTGATGAGTTAAATGTGTGGTTTCATCCCCTTTTGCCTTTTAACCTCCCGGTTTGAAAGTTTTGTTTCTTATTTGAGTTTTATAGGAAATGGTGGATGAATAAATGCATTTTTGAGTGATTCAATGTCATGGGAAGATAGAGGATCGAATTGGGAGCACGCTGCAAGTTGAATCACCTCAATTGGACAAGAAACGAGAGAGAATGAAGCAAAACCGTGAGAGGTGTCGGAGTAGGGTCGGAGGCGCGACCCTAGTCGCGCCCAGAGGCGCGATCTGCTCACTCGCGCCCATAGGCGCGACCCAAGTCACGTCCATTGGCGCGAGCTTCTCACTTGCGCCCGAGGTGCGACCCGATCAACCCGATGAGCGGCGCGACCCGTGCACAGGGGCGGCGCGAGTGGACGTCGATGTAGAGGCCCTAAAAGTCAGTTACGGGGCGCGACCCGCGCCAAAAGAAGGAGGCGCGACCTCCGTGGTCGCGCCCGTGCACGTTTTTTCCTGATTTTCTATCCCTTTTCACCCATTTTTGATTTTCTTTAATTTCATTTATCCCCCACTCTATATAAACCCCCATGGACGTAATTGAAAAAAAGAACCCTAGACCCAAGAGAACCCTCACAACTCAAGCCTCCATTTTTCCCCAAATTTCCCTAACACCAAAACCCTTCTTTCCTCTCTCATTTTCACATCTCACCCATTAAATCCCTCACCCTAGCTAGGATTTCCACCTAGCTAGGGTGAATAAGGAGCTAGAGCTTGAAGATGGAGCAAAGAGGAGAAGAGTCGAATCAAGGAGGAGTCGAGACCCAACTTCCGGGTTGTTTCAAGTTCTTTTCCTTGTTTTTATTTTGATTTTCTTTGAGATGATTTAGTCCTTGCATTTGTATGATGTTAGGCTAGGTTATTTTGTATTTTGGGATTGAGAATATTTTGGTATTTATGCATTTATTTTTCTATTGATTGTTTATGGCCCTATTTCATTTCTTGTGCTTATGCTATGTATGGGTGTTAGTTAATTGATCACTAATTGACATGATTTTATCTATTGATTCATAAATCGAGAGATGAGTCTCAATAGACGAACCCTAGGCACAAGACACATTTGTCAATAAATTCGAGAGACTTGAGACATAATGTGAGGGCTAGAAATCCTTGGAGTTTTTGGTAAGTACATGTGTAGGATTCGATTGGAGACGGTGAACCTAGCGTGTACCCTACAACTTGAGTGTCTCGTGAGAGAGCTTAGGATGCATTAGAGATTGCTCTAGTGAAATTTGACACCAAAATAGACATTCGATAGGATCGTTAGTGTTAAGTACCTGAAGAAATCAATCCCGAGAGTACCTCTGCCTTCATGTTTTCTTCTCCATTTATTTTTTCCCGTTTATTTATTGCTTTCCCTAGTTTAGATTAGTTAGTTTCCCTTTTTATTCGTCGTCTAGATAATGATTGAGATCCGATGTCATAGTACATACAATTAGATCTAATTTAGTCTCTGTGGATACGACACTTGCTCACCACTGTCTACACAGCCCCGTCCTCTTGCGGGTTGTGCTAAATTTTGGCCGATCAATCTTCATGTGACAACAAAGCACACCCTAGTAAAATGGACTGATGATGGTGATTAACACCAACCACGGTCGCAAAAGGCATATTGTATTGGTTGACGAGATACATCGTGTCGAAGCTGATCACATCGTGAAACTCTTCGTACGCTGATATGCTCCGAGGATGAATCCACAACACATTTCGAAGTCTACCTTCATCATCAATATCCATCAAATGAAAAAAGCTCCTATCTTTCTGTTGTAACTTCATGAAAAGCTTACGAATGGCTTCGGCATCTCCTTCACCGAGTCTCAACCTTCTTCTATGCTCAATGTAATTCCTACAATCTTTCACCAAGCATCCTAAATTTTGTGGACCACCAGCCTGCACTTCCAATATCCTCACATTTTTACAAGTTCTTAAGCCGGCAATGTCATTAGCTTCTAACTGTCTCTTCATATTAATTGATAAACTCCTATGAGCAGGCATGAAAATTGACATGTGAGGTTCTAAGTCATGATTATGGTTTGCAAAAACAGTCGACACTCTCCATGTGTCATTAAGATTTTGTATAGCATTGATGCGAGCATTGCAGTTAATCCTTTTGGTAAATTTCTTCACTCTTGAATTTCTACCCCTATCGCACGCAATCATAACATACTTACCTCGACAATTTCTAATCGCAACACTGAAACCCTTATGCTTTGCATGAGCTTGATAGGCGGCTAATAGAGCTTCTCTACTCTCGAATTCCATATTAAGTTGAGGACCTTCATCTAGAAATTCCTCATTCCGATCTCCTTCATCTAGAATTTCCTCATTCCGAGCTCCTTCGTATTGCAAGTTCACTTCTTCTTGAACCACTTCTTCCTCTTCGGTTTCTGCATGTTCGCCGGAATCCCTACTACAGCAATCGAGGTCGGAATCCTCTCCAAATAAATCTACAATTACAGCCCGTGGATCGATAGCCATGGAAGCTCTTTATTTTATTTTATTTTCTTTAGAATTAGAGTTACAACAATGGAAGAATTGCAGATTTCAAATGTGATAGGTGTTGCATATGATCATTAGTTTTATTGGGAACTTCAAGAGTTGCTTACCTTTTTGCTTTTGTAGTATTACCGTTGGCTAGTAAAAAAAAATTAAATCACACAAAATTACTCAAAAGGAGATTATTTATGTAGAACAAATCCATTATGACTATATAAACTGGTAATTATATATTATAAATTATTATAAACTCATAATTTAGACGAAAATTTTAATGATGAATTTATTTGTTATTTTATATGTATACTTTAAAGACGAGAATTTTGGACTAACATATTATGAATTAAAATGAATTTGAAGTTTAATATTATTTTAATTTTGAAAAAATCAAAGATGATTATTTATGTATAACGTCTTAATGATGAATATATGCTTGATAATCGAATTTGACAATATTTTGTAAAAAAAACATCTTTATTAAATTATTTTATATGATTTAAAGACGAGAGTTTCGTCCTAATAATTTATGAAATAAAATGGATTTGAAATATAATTTAATTTAATTTTACATTTTAATTTTATATTATGCTTGATAATCGAATTGACTAATATTTTTATTTCAGAATAATTTAATCTATAAACGATTAAAAAAATCGAAGCAAGAATTGTGTTTATGTTATATATATATATAACCAGACCTATATATTAGTTTATAACTAAAAAAAAATACTAAATGAAAAATACTAAAATTGTATGTTAAAACTGTGTTTATGTAAAAAAATTAATAATACTGTGTTTATGTTAAAAGTCTTAATCGAACTATATATATTAGTTCAAACCCTTAAAAAAATGAAAAATACTAAAATTGATAATCGAACTCAAAATAATAAAAAAATTATACACAATTATTTATGTTCAAAATATATCTATCGCTGGTTTAATATGCATCGGATATCTAAATAAGATTAATCGTTGGTTTAATATTTTCGAAAGAATATTAATATTGATAAAAAAAATCTGATTGTTAATGGGAGGGAATAATTATAGATTTGGGAGGGAAGAGTGCATTTATTAAAAAGTGGCGGTAGTTGTGTTATTTTTGGAGGCAAATGGTATTTTTGGTATGGTAATATTTTGGCCCCACATAAACCGGATTTTACTTAACCGGTCTTAAGAAAAACCGATTTTTTTCTGTCTGGCCGCGGCCACAGTGTGGCCATTTAGCACTGCTCATTAAATATACACACACAGACACGCTAAGACATGGTTAATGCCTGGTATTGACAAAGTATTTGGTATATAATATATGGTACTCCCTCCGTCCCATAATTATAGTCCACTTCCCATTTTCACACAGATTAAGAAATCACATTTAATATGTATTGAAAATATACAATTTACAATAATTATCCTATATTGCCCTTATTTTTTACTATATTAATTGCATTCATACTATATTAAATAGGGTTATATTTGTAAAAGAATATTTAAATACAATTCCAATTTAGAACGAGACTATAATTTTGGGACATCCCAAAAAGGAATAATGGACTATAATTATGGGACGGGAGTAATTAATTATAACCCAAAAGTCTAATCTTATTTTTTAATCAGTTTATTTCAAATTATCAATCATTGGATTGGAGTGGGAGTTGCGGGCAAGTGATCGAGCAATTAATACATGGGCTATTGAATATTCGATTTGGAAAAATGTTGATCAAGTTTTTATCACAAATCTTGTCAACTAACTGATATATATATATATATATATATATTAATTTATTTATTAAAATATTTAGACTGCATGAATATGAACGATCGTGTACTTGACTCGGCTCAAGCTGGAGTCAAAGATACAAGAGAGTTGATAACTTGATATCATATAATTAAGTCTACTCATGTAACGTTTATTACCAAAACAAGAAGGTCAACTGCTGTATTAATTATTAAATGCTAAAAGAAATGCAATTGTAAATTGCAATAGACATTAGAGAGAATGTACTGATTAAAATTACTAAATAACCATATATAATTAATGCATCAATATATTATAGTACGGGAACTGTACGTGTTAAACAATTTTTCAGTAGGTTCAAATTAAGCAAATTTATTTGGAGCGAGATAAAGCATGATTACGAATCCTACATGTTTCTTAAAAATCCCAAAATAAGTAGTAATTATTGATATATCTGGAAATCTGGTGTGGGAGGCCCCACAGCATCCTCCGTGGTCTCTCCCTCAATATCTTGAGCAAATTCGATTTACTGAGTTTCCTAGTTAGCTCATTCGGATTCTTTTTAGCATTAAAAATGGCTTTCGCCGTTAATAATTCACCGCTGCTGCGACATCCCAGCGATTATCCTATCTTTTCCTCGCCGCTCCACATTCCCCAATACCTCTCCGCACCCAATCCCGCCTCCTCTCCTATAATTAATCCCAAGGTACGTCACATTATACGCGCGCGCAATCATTGTCATCGATTTTTTTTTTTTTTAATTCCTTGTGAAACCCTAATTACGGGAATTAAATTAGAGACTTTTTTTTAATATTTATAGCACTGAGCAGGTTTTGCGCTTGGATTGTCGAAAACGACGCGTCGTTACCATGAATTGCCAATCGACGGCGGAGAGCAAAGTTGTGTCTGGGGATAGAATGTTGGTGAGACTGAATGCTGATAAAAATTGATTATTTACTTCTTCTTTTTTTTTGTCTTAATTCTGTGTTGATTTATTTTTATATTTGTGGATTAGTGGAGAACTGAGTGTTGTTTGGATGGAATAAATTGGTTATATGATGTGATTGAGATTTGTTGTCGTTTTATTGGTAGGTGTTTGTCCCGCCGCACCCTTTGATTAAGCACTGGATTTCAGTTCTTCGGAATGAGCAGACGCCTTGTCCCGTATTCAGTAAGTCCAACTTTTGTTTGCCGAAAGATTCTTAACTTAAGTATTTGCTAGATTTTGCTTCCCAGTTTCTTTCCTGCTTACTTGGATTTTATTAGAAAACATGAATGTCGAATCTGAGTAGTTTATAGAACTAGCGATGAGAATATGCTTGGAATTTTAGACATCCCCAATATGATGAAGGGCTGTTCTCATAATCTTCCTAGTCTTGTGTGGTTGTTTGTTTTTTTCTCCGTTTTATATGTACGATTATATACTGCTTCAGGGAATGCTATGGCTGAGCTTGGGAGATTGCTAATATATGAGGCATCAAGGGACTGGCTGGTGAGCGTTGACTACTTACATTTTGGATAGTGGAGGCTGTATTTTGTTCTTTTCCTCTCTTATATAGGTCTCACACTAATTGTTAACAATATATATATATATATATGTGTGTGTGTGTGTGTGTGTAATTTTGATTTCTGATGTGTAAAACTCTTGAATTGGGATAACTGTATCAAGCAATACGTACACTTATACTGTTTCTTTTAATAAACAGCTAAGCAGCTGCATAATTGAATTATGTGAACTTTTAGTTTATTTAAGAAACTATTTCAACATGAGTTAAGCTTATTACTAGAATATATTTCTATCCATATGCTTATAAGTTTGATGTATTTATAATTACTGCCAGCCAACTGTCAGCGGAGATATCCAATCGCCAATGGGTGTTGCCTCAGTGGAATTTATTGATCCAAGGGAACCCATTGCAGTTAGTCCCTCTCTCTCTCTCTCTCTCTCTCTCTCTCTCTCACACACACACACACACACACACATGCACACTGCCTTCCATGCTCATTCTTGTTTCAACCTTTAATATGATTGTGATGTTGGCTTAAGACTTGAATCAATCATTATCTCTACAGATTGTTCCCATATTGAGAGCTGGCTTGGCTTTGGCAGAGCATGCACCATCAGTTTTACCAGCAACAAATACATATCATTTAGGTATGGATATGTTGGTTTCCTTTCTGTGACTACTGAAAAATGGATGGCATTTCAACCATTGTATGTTGTGCATGCTAAGTACCCCTAAATACCACTTCTCCTCTTGGATATACTTCTGTCATCTTGCAGCAATGAAGACATATTTCATCTAGGGCTGTGGAACCCTTTGACACTTTTTATCACCGAGAGGCAATACTATACTTTAGACATTAGAGGAAAAATCACATTTTGTTAGAAAATTGGATTCCATGTATCACAAATTGGTATACAACTTTTTGCACTCCGGTTATGGAGACAAAAATTACTTCATTTTATGTATGAGAGGAATGCTAAATTTGTTGGTAAAGTTGCCATTTTCTTCTTCTTAGTTGTTGATATAGTTGTCTGCTCTCATGCATTATATTTGATTCACTGGATTATTAAATTTTTACATAAATAGCTTGTTGACTGAATCTTTACTGATGTTGTTGAAACTGATAATGCTAGGGATCAGCAGAAATGAAGAAACACTTCAGCCAACTGTATATTTGAACAAGTAAGGATGCATTGCAAACAAAATCTGTAGGGTCTCGGTTAAAGTTGGTTGATGTAATTTTTTATGCTTTAAAACCTTTCTTATGCATTCTACATGTGATTTATAACTGCATGCTCAAGAATATTTTGTCATCTTGATAGATTTGCCTCCTATTTGCATATTCTTTTTAGTGGCCATAGCCATATAGGTCAGCCTTTTGATAAGTCTAATCAACTCTTTACTTCTAATTAGGTTGCCTGAGAAATTTCCTGAAGGTTCTCGAGTATTTGTTGTGGATCCCATGCTTGCAACAGGTATAGATATTACTGCTTTTCTGAGTTCATGCGCAAACATCAATTTGCTCAATGTTTCGTTCTAATATATTTTACACCTGTGTTTTTTTCTCATACAATGGAGGAGCTTTTGAGACATTGTCATTTATTATTGATACTATATTACAAATATTTATTACTCCATGATTTACTTTTAAGTTAGATAGATTTGCAGTTTGGCATTTGGTTTGCATCGATGTTTCAAGGTACTTTAATTAGAGTTGCCTTCAGCTTAATATTATCTATGCCTAGCTAATTCATATATAGTAACACTTATAGTTAAAGTATAGCTATGACTATATAAGCTTATGGGTTTAAATATTTAAGGAGCTGCTGAATGGGCGTAATATAAATGAAGCATTGTGCTTATATTCTTCTGTTGGTGCATGGTACTGGTTGTTTGAAGTTTCTGCTTGTAATGTTTCAGGTGGTACAGTGGTTGCAGCTCTCCAACTGATAAAGGATCGAGGGGTTGGCAACAAGCAAATAAAAGTGGTTGGTTATCTATATTAAATTCTCGGTTTGTCTACTTGTTTAGGAGCTTTTTGCTTTTTCTGTCTTCTGATTTTATCTTGATTCACATTGTGACTGCAACATTGCTTCTGGTTTGACTCGCCTATCTATGTCTTCTTTATCGTTGGTTGTATTTGTTATAGATTGCTAATTATCTTGTCCGTCTAGTTGTCTTGACTAGCCTTCTTTTATTCTTTTTCCTTTGCCTATTCATGAAAAGGGAAGGATTGGGACATTGGGTTTCAAATCTTAAGCATGAATAGGCCCTGTTTGCTTGGATGACATGGTTCTGTCATTTGCTTTTCCAATTCATGTGCAATATCTACTAACTGTACAAATTGTTTGATTCAGATATCTGCTGTTGCTGCTCCTCCTGCACTTCAGAAATTAAGTGAGAAGTTCCCTGGGTAATTAATATCTGAGCCTATTAGATTAGGACCCTATAATTTTGCCTTTCTCAAAGTTTTTTTTTGTGTATCTTGGTTTTAATTAAGTTTCTATTATTTTTTCCAGGCTTCATGTATATGCTGGAATCCTCGACCTGACCCTTAATGAGAAAGGGTAGGTTGCATGCTTACATTAACTTACTAAAAAAAATCATTTCATGATTGTTGTTCATTTTTCAGGTTCATAATTCCTGGCCTTGGAGATGCTGGGGACCGTAGCTTTGGAACATAAATCTGGCAAAGTGTATTAACAACCTATTCTTCTTTTTTCAGTTCCTCCAATTTTGATAAGGCAAGGTACTAAAATCTCTGCCTAAAATTTTGAAATAATTCATGAAAAGACATCACACCACGCCAGTGTCAACTTCATTGAGACCTCAATAGAAAAATTATGCATGTTCGAAAGTAAATGGTATGCCTTAAATATGATTGATTGTATGATAATTTTCGTGGCTTTGAAATTAGGAGTTGACATATTTGCACCACCAATGACCAGAGAGGTGGGGAAAAGTTGTGTGACTGACTTAAAGTTTGGTTGAACTCGTGTTTGCAGGTAATTCTACAGCGTGTGTGAATCAAGCCCACTGCTGAGCCTTGAGCACTGAGCAGGGCAGTTTCAATTTGCTGCGTGAGAAACTCCTTTTTTAATCTCCTATCACAAACCTCGCTACAGCTATATATATTACTTGTTAATGGCTTCCATTTCGTGAAACGCTTGGATCTTATATTTTTGCTTCAATTGAATTTGGTATTATTTCTAAGGAACTATCCTTTTCAGTAGTTGCATGCTGAAATAATCAAATCTTTCTGTGAGTAAAAAAATAGGACGTCTCTAGTTTGAGATCGGTTCTTCCTTTCCCCAACTCACCAAAATATATTCCACACACACACACACACATTTTAGTAATTGCATATTGAAATATTTATGTTTGGTTTGGTTCGGTTCAATTTTAGATGAACGTTTTATTTTATCTTTTGTTTTTGGACTTAGACCTTTGGGGTGGGTCTTTCATTTCAACATACAACTATTAATTGTATAAATATACTGGCGCAATAACTAGTACTATCAAACTCATCAAGTAAATTTGTTTTCTCACAAAAAACAAACACCAGTAGATTTGTCGATAAATCTACCCTACTAGATTAACGAATAAAATAAAAATAATAATAAATGAACACCCCATTTTCAATTTCACAATTGTGAGTTGTGACACTCATATTTCGGAGTTATTATTTGCACTACAAATATTACTTTTTGCACTTTACTTGCTTTATGCACTTCTTATTTTACTCAATGCACTACACATTATTACTTTAATACCATTTACTCAAAAATTAACGTTATCCTAGATAAATAAAAATTGCAACATATTAAAACATATAATTTAATTATTATTATTAAAAAAATGATAAAAAAAAAAACTGAACGACGGCCTTCTTCTCCACCACCGCACCAGTCTTCTTCTCCACACCATCTTCATCTGCCTTCTTCTCTAGGAAGGTGCTGCCGAATCGTCACCTCCACCATCTCCACCACACTCTTTCTTTATTTCTTCACCCACTATTCGCCGCATAGAGAAGATAAAAATGAATATTCAAACTATTAAATTTGTTCGAAAAATCCAGTTTGAATTCAATCACAGAGATTCGATTTCTTTTTTTCGAACATTATGAATAGGCTCGAAAATTCATTCTCAAACATGCCCTTTTATTTTCGGATTTGAAACTTGAAGAGCGATATTCAAAATCAGATTTTCAAACCACCTTTTATACTTTCATAAAGACATTTTCGAACGCATCAAAATTGATTTCACATCTGTAAACTAAGATTTGAGATGCCCAAATTATCTATTTTTAATTTTAATTTTTCTTGATGGTTTATTTGTATTGTGTATTAATAGATGGAATTCGATTTCTCATGAAAGACAACAACTTTGGTGGCAGTAACGACGGGAGCGGTGACGGCGACGATGGAGAGGGCAGCCAGAGAAGAAAGTGGAAGGAAGAAAAAGAACGTCTGCTCTATATTATGCTTTTTTCCTTTTTTATTTTATATTTTTCTCATTTTTTAAAATTTTTTTAGTAAGGATATTTATGTATATTTATAATTAACTAATTTTGAATAATTTTAACTTGTGGTGCAAAAAGTAAATTTTGTAGTGCAAATAGTATCTCCCTTTAGACAAAAACTTGTATGAGACTGTCTAACGGGTCTCTTACGTTAGACGGATCTCCCTGACCCGACCCGGTCCCGACCCGACCCGACACATATATTAAAAAAAAAAATCGGATTCTCTCACCTTCAACCCGCGGATTCACCCCTCTCCCCCGATTCTCTGCTCGCCGCATCTCCCTCTCTCCCGCGATTCTCTCCTCCTCACCAACCGCCGGTGATTGTCCCCTCATAACCGCACTCCTTCATATTAGTCACAACCGCACCGTTCACAACCGTCACCATCCTCGCTCTTCCGCACCATTCCAGGCAACTATTGGTGAAATTTTTGCGAGCACCATCACCGTTAGCAAATTTTCGATCACCTGTGTTCCAGTCACAACCTAAATCGGTTCTACGAGTTCAACATCTCTGGCGCCGACTTCGAGTCCATTCTGTAAGTTTATTTAGGGTTTTTGTACTTTTAGGGATTGGATTTTTTTCCTTGAATTAGAAGTTGGTTAAAGTTTAAATAATGGGTAGAGATATGTTGTGAGTTCAGACTTGTAATTTACGGATTTGATTTTAGTAATTTGTAATACATTATTTTAGTCGTTCAGATTAGGCGTTTTAGGGATTTGATGCAAATTTACTATTTCTTGAATAAATTGGGATTTGTGATACTGCCTGTTCTGAAAATTTATCAATGGCTGTTTTCTTGAAGGATTGAAGAAGATTTTGAGTTTTTTCTCTGTTTCTCTTTGTTGTGTGCCATTACTACTACTATATGTAAATCTTTAAGTGTTTCTCTTTATTTTGATTTTGTATTGTAGCCATTGAAATTCTGGACATGCTTTGTTTTAATTTGTTACAGTGATGTGGTTGTTCTGCCTTTGTGTTATCTGTTTTGGGTTGTTCGTTATTCTTATATAAGAAGAAATCGGGGATATTCCAACTTTAATAATTAGGTGCAGTCTTTTCAGATTGCATTTAGGTGGAGAAATAAGATAGATTTTAGAGTAAATGAGTCATGTGCCCTGTTTTGGTGTTGGCACTGTTGTTCGAGATTTATGGTCATTTGATTGTTGTTGATGCTTGTCTGCTTACATACTGGTACAGTTCGTGGTGTTGAGCTTTCTTGATGTGTTGTGTGGAATTATTTGTGTTGTGAAGAGAACTTTGACGACTCAATGTTGTTTTATTCTAAATTTCTATAATTCAGTGCTTGTTGTTTAAGCCTTAACCAACTTTGATTTCGATAGTGCTATTATTGACTCTAGTATGATAGTGTTATTATTGACTCTTATATGATGCTTTTATTCTATGCTTTGTAGTTGGATTTTTTGGTGATGGAACGAATTAAGAAGAGGTTGCAGCGACCTAGTAAGTCTGTACCTCAGGAGAAGAAAGATGATGCTACGAGGAATGAATTTTGGTATTTTAGATTATGATGTTGTATATTTTGTGTTACAAACTATTTTATGTTAGTAGTGTTAATTGTTCTTAATCATGTCATTTTTATTGCAGTGAGAATACAGAAACAAATGTTGACGTTCCAAGGACATCTAAGAGGTCTAAACAATCTATTAAGGAAGCCAAGGACAAAGATGTTGTAGTCAGATAGTATATATATATATGCAATCAACATTTTTTGGTGATTTGATACTTGACAGGTTCTTAGTGATAGTTTTATGTTAGTTAGACATACTTACATCAGTTTGTGATACTTATTCTTATTTAGTGATACTATATTTTTATTTAGTGATACTTTATATTTATTTAGTGATACTTTATATTTATTTAGTGATACTTTTACATTCTTTAGTGATACTGTATTTTTAAAATATTGATACTTGACAGGTTTTTAGTGATACTTTTATGTTAGTTAGAGATACTTACATCAGTTTGTGATATTTATTCTTATTTAGTGATACTTTATGTTTATTTAGTGATACTTTTACATTCTTTAGTGATACTGTATTTTTGAAATATTGATACTTGACAGGTTCTTAGTGATACTTTTAAGTTAGTTAGAGATACTTACATCAGTTTTAATTTATTTTTCATATTGCAGTGAATATGATGATGAGGAATGTGATGAGAGTGATGATAACAATGCTGAAGATTCTTCCTTTATTTTTCATATTGCAGTGAATATTGATGAATAAAGTGTCACTGTGGATGTTGTACAGTAACACTGTTTACTGCATGAATAATTTAATACAAATAATTTTGTTAAAATAATTTATCAAGAAATAATATAACATGTTTTATGTTTTAACAATAATATAATAAGAAAATCACAAGTTATATGATGAAGAAAATCACAGTATCGATCAATAGTGATGAGTAAAGTATCACTAATCATCCGTGAAGTAACACTATTTGATAATCACAATTTCAATAATATAATCTGGGATACATTTCTCAAAACTATCTGAATGCATTCTCAAAACAATCTGGGATTAGGGGTTTTGGATCCAAAATCACAAGTTATATGATGAAGAAAATCACAGTATCAATACTGATGAATAAAGTATCACTAAGCATCCGTGAAGTAACACTATTTGATAATCAAAGTTTCAATAATATAATCTGGGATACATTTCTCAAAACAATCTGAATACATTCTCAAAACAATCTGGGATTACGGCTTTTGGACCCAAAATCACAAGTTATATGATGAAGAAAATCACAGTATCAATACTGATGAATAAAGTATCATTAAGCATCCGTGAAGTAACACTAATTGATAATTACAGTTTCAATAATATAATCTGGGATACATTTCTCAAAACTATCTGAATGCATTCTCAAAATAATCTGGGATTAGGGGTTTTGGACCCAAACTCCTTTGAAATTGAAGTGCCACTTGTATTCTTCTTCTTTTTTTTGAAGGTGCCCTTTGATTCTTTTTCTCCTACCCTTTGTGGTTGAACGTCCAGGATCCAATATTGGATCCAATATTAAATACCATAGAAGTATCACGATTGTTCAAAAGTCAATATATGCGTGTGATACACACTTTTCTTGATTTATGCAGTAAGAAATAACAACATATCAGTAACAAATAAATTAGTGTCAATAAGTAGTAGTGTTGTATCAAAAAAAACACAGTTGATGTATCATTACTATCGAGTGAATCATAATTATTTTTTAAGTAAAACAGTTGCAAAATATCAATAATACCTAGCGAAAGATTACTATCATGAGAGCAAGTATCACTAAATACCATAGAAGTATCACTACTGTATATAATTATTTAGGCAGAATCATAATTACATTTTAAGAGAAGGATTACTATCACGATATAAGGTATCACTAAATATCATAGAAGTATCACTAATTTACGAAATACATTTTTGCAGTTGATTTGTTACAAAATCAAATAACAGAACTAAAGTACTACTTACTCTCAATTTGCAACATAACAGATCCATTCTCGTTGATAGATGTTGTTTCTAGATCTTCAATATTGTCTTCATTATCAAGTATAACAATATCTAAAATTTACAAAATTTAAATTACTTTTAGGATTGCAATAACACTAATAGATTACTAAACTAAAACTTCAATGAATCAGTTCACACTAGCATATTATCAAACAGTTTGAATGCAAAATTTGATATATTTAATAATTGATGAAAAATTAAATCAAAATTACAAATTTTATAAAATAAGAACACATACCTATCGTTTCTTTGCCGGAATTGGCGGAAATTCCTCCGGAAGGAACCGTAGTTAGTTTTCCCAAATCATCCATTTAATAGTTGAACAAATCGCGAGCCATGAGAGATGTGTGCGGTGCTGCCGCCGCGAGTTGGAGGGAGAAAATCTAGGCGCCGCCACGAGCTCGACGGGGAAAAAGCTATTGGCGCGGCGATCTGGACGGGGAAAAAGCAATCGGTGCGGCGTGCTAGGGTAGAAAACGTAGGCGAGCTGGGGTGAGAATTGAAGGAGAAAAATTAGATTTTTTTTATATATATATCGGGTCGGATCGGGTCTGGGTCGGATTAGGGGAGATCCGTCTAACGTAAGCGACCCGTTATACGGTCTCACCCAAGTCTGCCCCCTCCCTTTATATTTCATAGTTGAGTCTCCTAAAATGATCTATTTAGTGGATATTAATTCCAAAAAAAAAAAAATTAAAAAAAATCGTCGATTTAGACCTGAGTGATTGAAATATATGTTATCGTCCAATCCATTAGCCTAAAAAGATTAAATTTTCAATATACATGAAAATTATCAATTTATGATCTTAAAAAGATTAAATTTATAAATCAAGAACTGAAATAGGAAAAAATAGAGTATTTTGATTGTGTTAGCTATTTTTCATAAATTATTTATTAAATTTAATAAATAAACTTTTGAGTTCTAAAAAAATTAATAATTTGCATATATCATATTCTAAATTAATAGTTTAAAATTTTCAGATCCTAAATCTATAAAGAGGTATTTTCTTGTGCACGGAAAATTCGATGCTACCCGCCCCCAATTTCCTTTTTTATTTTCTAAAATTATTTTTAAAATGTTTTTTCCTAATATTTTTTTTGAATATATATTACTTCTTAAGTAGATGTTAATTATGTTCGTCCCGATTTTTTATTTCGTCTCCGACTATGTAAACGACAATATTGTTAATTTTTTTCATACGATATCGTAAAAATATACATCTATACCGTTTACATAATAAGAGACGGAAAAAAAACCACGGCAAACATAATTAACATCTACTAATGTCGTCATTTATATAAAAAAAAGTTGTAAAAATATTTTAAAAATAATTTAAAAAAATAAAAAGAAAATTTGGGTACGCTACCCTTACGGGTAGCATCAAATTTTTCTTGTGCACTAGTTGTATGGGCCTGAACTCATGAGAATGGCCCAAGCCCAATAAAACTCAACGACCCAAAAAAAAAAAATCTCCGTTTCAAGCGCGTGACCACAATTTTCTTCAAATATATTTTATTATTGTTTCATGTCCGTTTCAAACAGCGTTGCTAAATAAATGTAGCAGAATCTGCAGTTTTATTAATTTTCTCCTTTCTCGTTACCTACAATTTCTTATCCCAAGGTATGAAACCGTTCTGCCTGATTTTAAGGTTATTTCTGCCTGATTTTGAGATGGTTGTCGACTGATCAGTTAAACTAGTCAGTTCAATTTCGCCGGAACCTCATGAATTCAAAAAATAAACATGAAATCTGATGAATGATAAATGTTGTAGATGTTAGCTCAAAATTACCAATGAAATTATGAATTTTGTCGATATTATTTTGGTTCTTATTCATATCATCTTTCAATAGTTGATGCCATTTTATTCTGTTCGATATTGTTTGTGCTGTGCAATATCCCTGCTTTGCAGTATAATCGACTTTTTTTACATTTCTGACTGTGCTGATTGCTGTGAGGGATAAGTGATCTAACTCTTTTAGGTAGGAAATCTTAATCAATTGAACATCTTAAAAAATACATGATTTGGTTTCTGGTTTAGTAATTTCAATTTTGAATAGTTTTTCGTCGTGACTGATAGTGACAATCCTTATTTACTAGAACATTTTGGAAAATATTACATAACTTTGATACTAGAACGTCATGAAAAGATTGCATAGCTTTGAAACTAGCACATCTAGAAAAGATCACACAGCTTTGGTCTCTGGTATTGTAACTTCAACTTTAGATAGATTTCATGGCTGAGCTTTACAATCCTTATTTGTTGAGAGCACCCTAAGCTTCTTCCATTCTGGTGCCCTGGCTAATGTCGTCTCCTGGGGCTACAACAGTTACAATGTACCTTTCAACATGGCCAGCAGGGACTTCCATGGGATAGCCGAAACTCTGCGGAACACTCCTTACTCGAAGTGTTGAGAATTGGTATTCAACAAATTTGAACCACATATAGCTTAATAGCCCCATATACAAAATGAAAACTGAAACACATAGGATGTACAAGGATACAGGATCCATCACTCTATTGCTCTGTACTGTCTAGGAGAGTAGGAGGGTAGGATGGGATACAGTTGTGTGTGTGCTCGGCTCTTATAGGTGTGAAAATGTCATCAGATCTTGTGAATCCCTTTTAGATTGTAAAAATCTATTTTTCCTCGGAAAATGAAGGCCTCATGAATTCGTGTGTGGAAAAAGTAGGCGCTATCTTAATCCAGATGCCGTCACCCTGGATTTAGCTAATCAGATTCGAGATGTAATGACTAATGAGTAATAATTGTGTGGATTGAATGGTTATCTCATGAATACACGCTAAAAGAATTGTATTCTACTTTCATGTGTAGACAGGCAAAACGATTGGATTTCATTCCTTTTTGTTCACTTTGGAAGGAATGGAATTGGTCATGCAAGTATATCAGTGGTTGGTATTATAATGTAATCAATTTGTCTTTCCTCTAGGAAAAAAAGTATGTGAATATCTGCGCTGATATTCTAACATTAATCTATATTGTAATGCTTTTTCCTCCGGGAAAATGTATTCAATTTGTAACGATGAAAAGATAAGACTGGAAACTATGCAGAAGGAATACCAGGATATAAAGCTGCAAAGTTATCATTCTAGATTTTGCGTTCCAATTCTAGGAATTTCTAGTAACTGTTGTGATGTGCATCCATTTAGATATATTCAAGAATCCTTTTTATATGAATCTTATGTTTCTTTCAGATACCATTTTAGAGCTTATTTGAATGGTGGAATTGAATGCATGATGGAGCAAGAAGGCACAATTAAAAACATCTAATTCCTTTTCTCTTGTGTTTGATATTTCTTAGATTACTGGAGTATGTGTTTGAATTATTGGGTGATTTTTAACTTTCCCTACTGATGACTTCTTCAACCCAACTTAAATACAAAAAATAGAAATTTTAAATTTTTAGTTCTTTTTTACTTATTCTTTCTCTTCATGAGTTTCTTCTAAATATTTTGAACATTCAAACAATATTTGTTGCAGTACATGCCTTCTGAGAATCAGGTAGGATGATAATTAGTGGCATAAATTTGATCTCTAACACAATTGTCTTGATTGGAGGGAACCACTCATTTGGAAAAGTGCAAAGTTCAGTAAACTTAGCATTCTCATTTGAAAATCATATCCTCAGGTAATGCCATCGTGATTAAAGGCGACTGGTGATGCACAAGTGCATGTTGGACTTGCTGCGAAGATGTAACTTATCATAGGGGGTTGTGCTCCAACAAATGACACTGAGTATGAATGTGTCTTCTGCTACTAGAACATGGATACCTCGACTATATTCTCTGCTACCTGTTCAAATACGAGGTATGAAGTTGTTTTCCATGGAGTTCCCTTATTCCATTGCTCAATTGATTTTGTTTCTTTTGTTTAGTCCAAGGCATTTGGTCAGAAAGTTATTTTAATTAATTATAGATGCTTGTGATAAATCTGGTTTAGGATAAGATTCTTAGATGAGTCTGATGAAATTGAATAAGTAGGACCAATAATGAATTATTTGGGCTCCATAGTTTTGTCACATATGGTACTACATATGTTGTCCCCATTGTTAACTAGGCATCTGTGCACCTTACCAGGAATGCATGATTATTAATTTAAACTAAATTACAAAAAAATATATCTTCAAATTTTTTAACAATCTATAATGCTCCCAGATGTCGTCAAATTATACATGACAAATTATTGCTTAAGATCTGTTTATGGTTTTAAGGCGACTTTGAGCTCCAAATATACCATATGATAATTTCTATTACATTTGAAATTTTGAATTTATTGGTATCAATATTCAATACTACATTTGATTCTAATCAGTTTATTGTTGCGACTTCAAATATAAACATATTCATTAACTTCTTATTTGCTGTCCAACTTGATATCAATAATCTGAATGTCTAATTTAGTTTAAAGAATTTAATATCATTTTCTTGTCATGGAAAATTTTGGTAGGTTAGTTTCTTAGCTTCTCTTTTTTCTGTTCAATTTTTTTCCCCTGTTCATTTTTCAATCTTCTTCTCTCTAATGAGTTTGATAAAAAGAGAAATGGAGTCTTGTTTTCTCAAATGTTCATGATGTATCAAACATGCTTAGATTGATTTAAGCTAAGAAAATTCGATGAACACCAAGGAATCTATACAGGGAAAAAGCAAGAAACCAATCCAATCCACCTAAAAACATCTAAAGCTATAAATAACAAAAAAAATTGCCCCTAAATATGAATAACCACTTCAATATTATTGCACTAGAAACCTACAGCCAGGAAGAAACTTACTAGGAAACTATAAGCCTACACACCAAAATAACCACCATCGCAGCTGCAGGCGCCAGTGCTGCTGCTGTTGGTGCCATGCGGCCGTGGTTTGCTGCTCAGGCAACAGCAAACCAAGCCAATCAACAAGATGAAGCCACATGCCGAGGCCAAAGCTTGAGCCCATTGCTCGTAGTATCCCATCTCTTTCTTCACTTCTCCCGACTCAGCTGCTGCTGCTGAGTCCCATCCTGAGTTTGTACTGGATCCAAACTTGCAGGAGCCAAGAATATATTAGTATCTAGTATTGAGACAGAGTGGGGTGCATATACATATACATGTAGCATGGTAATATTATTTGTCAGAGTCTAAGGAGAAATTGAAATAATGGTGCACATGGGCTTTGGTATAAAGAGTGTAAGAATGCACGGGCCAGCCTGTGAAACCTAATAGCGATACTAATTGAAATCTCTATCTTGGTAAGCCAACCAAATTCGACTTCTCATACAGCTATTTTAATTGCATTTCTTGTGGATTTGGTTAATCCATGCTTTAACGCCATTGATTTCTTCTTGGAAAGAGCTTTATAATGATGCTTCTTCAATGAAAAAGAGTAGTGTTAAATTAAAGAATCGGTAAAAGTTTGGTTTCCTACATGATGGGGTTGGCCGGCTGATCAAAATCAAATATTCTTTTGCCTTTTTTTGGACATGCCTTTCTGTGGGGATTTACCTTTTGAGTTGCATCTTCTTGTAGAATACAAATATAGAGGGAAATGCTTGAAATTTTGCTGTAATTGTAATTTTTATATTACGTTTGGTGGCGATCCATATTCGAATATGCTATTAAATCCAATTGATCAATAATTGTGGGGCTCAGCAAATTTGAGGTGCTTGAGTGTTTTGAATTAATTTGACTGATTAACGTCACAATTTATTAGGAGTTTATCGATGTAACTAGTGCATTTTATTTTATGAGAAAACTAGAATAATAAAATATATGGGGAGAGTGTTAAGGATCTATTGAAAGGAATCCAAAAGGGTGATTTATGCGTGGGTTACATTATACGTGCACACGTGTGCTCCGCTGTCTCTCATGGAATTTCCACCTTCTGCTTCTCCGTCTTTTGCGTCTGTGTCGTTTTTGTTTTTACTAGTTCGTTTCTTCTTCTTTTTTTTTTCTCCTTTTCTTTCAGTCATTATTATTTGTTTTGGAGTTTTAATTTTGACCTTCTGTAGTTGTGGAGAATAATGTTTCTGCGCATGCTTTGGGAGCGGAGCTCAGTTTTCTCTCTCATTTAATTAAATATGTGTTGATAACATGGTGCTTTTCCACAATATTTCCTTAAAAATGAATTGACGAGGCTTGTTTTCCTGGACACACAACCTCCTTATCATCCAACAAATTATTACCAATTTAGAGCAATGACTATTGGTATTGTATCTTAACCACGAGTTTGACTTAAACAATCTGTACTGCAAATAAAGTCGTGTTGTCTTAATACTGGATGGCATGAACTGATCAAATGAATTACAAGGGAACAAACCTTCCATCTTCAGTGAGGGTTATGCAAAATTGGCAAATATTCTGCAAATGAATCTGAGACACGGGTGTAAGAGAAAACAAGAGCATCCATTCATTGTCTCGAATATGTTTGCATATTCTAGGAAGTTGTCACAATCAAGAAAACGTACAAGATCCGTTGCCATATTCTACACGACAAAAACCTCAGCAGACCAATTGAAGCATAATGCACCAACTTCTCGGAACATATGCAGTAAAATCACTATACATGAGAAAGTTCTATGTAACTCCATAAACTTCCACTACAAACCCCTTAATGTCCTCATGTCATATGGGAATTTAGAAGCGGCGAGAGAGAAGCAAAACAATTATGTTGAAACATAAAACCAAGAAATAGCATAGAATTTATCATGTACGATCCCCGACTGTGATAAGAAGCTCGATTTCCTCTAATTATTGCTCCGCAATTTGAGCTATGGATAAAGAATAACTTCCAACCAGAGACAATCAATTTAGTTGTTTTGCAATAAAGGCGAAATATTACAAGTTTCTAATCACTCGAGTGTGATTCACAGTTTAGGTTAAAGTTGATATACTACTTTTAAAGCTGTAGTGCCTGTCAGTTTACAGATACTAATAGAGAAGTTCTATACAGCATCAAACGAAATCTTTGAATATAAATTTCAAAGATTTCTCTAAAATCAAATCATAAGAAATCCAAGAACTTTACAACCTACAAATCTGTAAATCATTGCAGCATGTGCAAGACGAGAATTGACAGCCAGGCAGAAGTGAGCCACATAACGTAATGTACCATCTTCATAAGTCACCAGCCCCTACATACAAAGGGACGCTGCAAAAAGAATTGTGCAGTTGATTAGCCAAAAAGACGTCATTCTCAGATGCAAAAAAATGAGGTGCACATGGAAAAATTCTCGAGCAGAGCTTAAAGCACGTGAGGAATAGCACAAAGTTCACATAAACAAAAAAAGAAAGACAAGCGAAAAGGTATTTCACAAAACATCAAAAGATATTGCTAACATTCTTCCAAGAGAACAGGTTTACATAACCTTCACAACAGAAAGGTAGATATTAAGAAACAAAAGACAGCCATTCAGAAATTTACTTGGTCTCCTAGAAATGGAAGATGGAAAAAAAAAGCACATCTATTTGATCTCCTAGAAGTGGAAGGTGAAAAAAAAGCACATAATCAGTACTGAAACTATCTCCCAGGTAGCTATTACATACTTGTCACATATTCATAAATTTAATCTCCCTAGAGAGACACATTTCTAACAGTCATACATCATATGTAGGTGCACCACTGTGCAGAAATAGATATATCAAGATTCCATAAATACACAAAATTTGTTTTCCACAAACAAAGGATGCAAAGAATCCCTGCAATAACCACCAGAACCACAAAAGATTTAAGTGTGTATGACTCCCTTGGCAGGGAACAAAAAGAAACATTCAATTGTCCCAAGCCACCTTGCCATCATCTAAGCAAATTTTATAGTTCTTCCACATGAAATGTAACAAGGATGCAAACATAATAAAAGACATGAATAATATAGCGTATAAACAAAATATACAAATTATATATATTGAAGACAAAATATGTATTTATGAAGGCTGATAAAGAAACTGACATGTGCTCTGCTATCCACAAGCTACAGCTCACTATAATTGCGCCAAACCGCACGGAATTCTTCACGGAACGTGTTCAGCCGAGCTTTCAGGTTCGGTGTCCTAAAGCTTGCATGGATGAGAGTGGCTGAGAGGCAGAGGTTAAGAGAGAAGTTAGAGCTACATAAATATGTTCAACCCGGAAAAGTATCAGAAAGTGATGGGTCAATTTACCAAGAAGACCAATAGCTAATGCCCACAAGACAGTAATGATGCCACAAGAGAGAAACCAAAGGATGCAGCTCCCTGCAGGGAGAAAGATTACATGATATTACCACCATCAATCTGTTACTTATGAATTATAGATAAAGAGGCCTAAAAATCTCATACCTGTAGAAAATGCCAAGACAAATACCCATCGAGGCCATCCACATATATGTATGGCTCGTTTTACAGATGGGCGCCCACGGATAACAGGCCTGAGAAATTATAAGCCCAAGTAAGGAGCATAATCAAATCAAATGCTTAGCAATTTTAAAGCTGCAGTGCTACTTACGTAAGGTGAGGTCTCATTTTGGCAGCTAGATGTGGAGAAAACTGCCTCACAGTTCTTGTGACTTTTTCATTGAAAGTGCCTGCAAAGCTAAATGACCATATATCCAGCAATGTAAGAAAGCAGGGAGCAACAGTGACTCCAAGAAAAGGAGTAACATATGTACTAGTTCTAGCTCATTTCAATATCCAGAAAACTAAATAAAGCATAAGAACATTCAAGAATATAGACTTGTTTATCACTTCAAAATGAAATCAGTGATGATTTGACAACTAAAGAGAAAAGTAGAAACATTTGAGGATGAGAGCACGCAGCACAGCCAACTTAGTAAAAAAAATATACACGGACTCCAGTCTGATGATGACACATCATAAAGACTATGTGTTGCTGAGAATAATGCAGGTATTACAACGGTGTAACTGAGCTGTCTGAGCATCCATACCTATCATTTAGAAAAGCAATGCTCAGAGCTGCCATTAGAGCAGCAACAATTGCTAGTGGCCTCCTAAGAAACCCCATCCCTGAAACCAACATGCATTGTGATCCATTAATAATTCAGGCTAACAGAAACAGATAACCATGTAAGCAGGTACACAAACAAGCATCCGCCACCATCACTAGTTCTCTTACCAAGAATGAAAACAATCATGATGAAATAATTGGTCCGGTAACTGCAAAAATAAGATCATAAATATTAAATACAAAAACTGAGTTAGAATTACGAAATAACAGCTCGATAAACTGTTTTCACAACCTAACTGAAAAAACAAACAATTCAACAGCCATTATTCAGCTCCACAACAAATCACATGCGTAGATTGAATCCAACAAAAAATACACATCATTTAAACTTTCTTCTTTCTATTGCATGTTTTTCCCAACAAACCTTATTAACAATACATTCAATACTGAACAAACATAAAAGATTAAAAAAAATGAATCGATCGCAATAAGGAAAAGGATCGCACTAGTAGAGGTTGCATTTGAGGCGACTGTTCCATTTGGCATAAGAGCGCGGCAAAGTGAATCGGGAGAAGAACTCCGAGAACGGACGCGGCGGCGACGACCAGTCTACTTCTCGCAGCGCCTCCACCAGATCCTCAGCTGTGACGTTGCTCCAATCCATCGCGCACGAATTGACAAAACAATTAATCGAGAGAAACCCTAGGCAGCTAGCAGATAGAATCGGACGAGAAAAAAATAGAAAAACTATGGGTGGAAGAAAGAGGCAAAGTAAGGATTTTGACAAGTGTGGATTTCGAATCAGTTTTCGACTATAGATTAATTTGGTGATAAGTAAGAGAGAGAGGAGAGAGGAGAGAGAGAGAGAGAGAGAAAGGTTTGGAATGTAACGGAGAGAGGGAGGGGGAGACGATAATTGATTAAGCGAAAAAAAATGAAATGAAAATGTCTGAGCCCGGGTTCGAACCGGGGACCTCTAGTGTGTGAGACTAGCGTGATAACCGACTACACCACCCAGACTGTTATTTATTCATCTTCTGAAATATTTATTGAACTAACGTTTCTGGGTGGATATTGTAAATTGAATATCAATAAGCTGATATTATATCCTTATCACTATATTTTTTTATTTTTTTGAGAGAAATCCTTATCACTATATTTTAATTAGTGGTAATATGAGAAAATAGTCATTATTACTTAGTAAATAATGTAAATAGCCATTTTTTAAAAATATAACATTTCTGACTTTTTAGAATGAGAATATACATCAATACCCTTAATAATAATATAAATAATTTTTAATATTATTTATTTTTTAAAATAAAAATATCCTAATATATTAACAAAAAAAATCATGGGCGATAATTTCAGAATCTATCTTTTGCATCCTAAAAAACAAAACAAATAAACTATCTTTCGTCGTCGTTCTACATCAAAGTCTCAGAAGTCATAACTGCCAAGTTTTTTGTTGCCGTCTACTATCACTGTTGTTGCCGGAGACAAGTTAGATTCAGCCACCGTTTCTGTCAAGATTCAAACACCCTTATCACTAAACAATCATGTATGATGATTTTGAACAATCTCATCCACATAATGAACACACGAGTACGTACATGAGTGCAATGACACGAGTAGTCCAAGTTTTGTTCTCGTGCATTAGTTCCTGTTAGTTTTGTATACTGGAAGACTTGTCTTTATATACTTTTCTGATGATATGATGATATGAAATGAAAGTTATTGCAGTCATTGTTTGCATTTAGATTATGTTATATAATTGTTCTATGCAATGTTTCATATACTTACATTGTAGATGATATGGTGTGGGGAGTCACACGGTAAGATCATATCATTAGAACCTTGTATTGTATTAAAGAGTTCACGACTTAGATGGTCTTGAACACACCATCGGTACACCGTAGAATAATCTGATAAGTTAGTTTATCTTGACTAACTGATTATTCTAGTACACTTGTTAGTGTATTGAGGAGAATCACGATAGAATACTATTCTCTGTCTCTGACCTAGTTACTGAGAGAATAAAGATCCACAGAGTTCGGGTTCTGAACTCATGTGATATTGGCGAGCATATGTGTGCATTGTTTGTTACTTTAATTTATCAATGAGTGAGATCTTTTCGTAGATCAATAAACTCGATATATTGGGTAATAACAGTGTATGCATAATGTCTCGAGCAGTATGGATGAGCACCGTGTCCTGGTGCGCCAGGTTGATGATGCTCTCTTGAGGAAACGCAAGTTCATGTTGAAACCCTGCAGGTGGAATTTATTCCTTACACGGTAAAGCTTGTGTGGTACTACTCAAGATTTTAGATGTTAATTAATTATAGCTGTCAGAGACTGACATAATTAATTAATGAACATTATATCTTAAACACGGGGAATGGTTGGACTAAAGGAGAAAACATATTCGTAAATATGTATTAAATTGGTAGGTCAGTTTTACTTCTTTAGTGGAATAAAAGTAAGACTTAATTTATTTACTTATATCCCAAGTTTATTGGATATTGGATATTAAATAAATTAGTGGGTCAATTTAATATTCTTTTAGATCCCTGTTGTAGCCCAACTGACCGTTGATGGACTGGATATAGAACTTGGGATAGAGGCTCAAACCCAATAGGATTTGAGAAGCAATTTTCACCCACCTCTCTATTTAATAGAGAGGGGGGACGAAAATTTGAGCATTAGAAATCAGCCCCTCTTTGTCTCTCAAGATATTCACAGATTTCACAAACCTATCTAGTAGTTTTCAGTCCACTCTGAATGTAGATACAGTCCGGGAATACAACAGAAGATATTGGAGTAGAATCTATGTGGCCGATTTTGTGGAGAAAAAAGGGGCTCTTGTTTTACATCATTTAACAGCAAGATTAGATCTTTAATCTTGTCCACAGACCGTCTATCGATTTGTAAGTAGATTCGTTTCTATGTGTTCTGCTTTATTAGATTCGAATCTGTTTTCTATGTTATTTCTGTTAGACTGTGGTAAACATGCATGTGATATAAAAATATGATTTGCATGAACATGGATTAATGAACAACCAATAGATCCTGAGGTGGTTTAATTCGAAAAAACCACAACAGTTCTAAAGAACATTCAATTTTTTTCCACTAATTCCAAAGAAAGATTAAAAAAATTTAAATATATAGATTGATAAAAAAGTACAGATTCATAAATAGCATACACATTATTGCCGCAAAACACACAACACGTGAGATATCAACAAAGCTTCAAAAATCCCAAATTCGCAATGAATCTCTAATTTTCGATATTACAACAGATAATTTATTGCTAAAACGGGGATTTCAGAGAAAAAAATTATGATAATATTCAAAAATCATAGTTTGATGATCTTCAATAATGGTAGTTTTTGTTTCAATGAGAGGGGCCAGAGAACGATATTTGCAGAGGGAAGAGAGAAAAATTCGGATTATTTTTTCTAATAGAATTGATATATGAATATATGGATATATATAAATAATAATTCTTAATAATAAATATTGAACTAAGGGTATTGTAGTATTTTTTTATGATAATGGCTAGAAATGAGAGGGCCAGAGAACGATATGTGCAGAGGGAAGAGAGAGAAAATCAGATTGTTTTTTCTAATAGAATTGATATATGAATATATAGATATTCAATAATGGTAGTTTTTGATGATCTTCAATAATGGTAGTTTTTGTTTCAATGAGGGGCCAGAGAACGATATTTGCAGATGGAAGAGAGAGAAAATTGGATTGTTTTTCTAACAGAATTGATATATGAATATATAGAGATATATATAAATAATAATTCTTAATAATAAATATAGAACTAAGGGTATTGCAATAATTTTTATGATAATGACTAGATATGTTACTTTTTTAAAAAGTGACTATTTATATTATTGTATAAGCAAAAATGACTATTTAAAACAATTCATCATTTAATTAACTAATAACTCGCATGTAAAGGTAGATTATCAACACAAAAAATCCATATTCTGCACATGAAGAGAACCTGATCCATTTTAGGGGTGATGGGTATAAATTTATGAATGTAATGATTATCTAAATGAAATAATAATTTTTATGATTTGTTCGTTTACAGAATAAAATATTAATATATCTCTTATAAAATGGAATTTTTCTGTACTATCATTTTTTTCCTAATTGAATAGTGTGTGGTGGCTAATATTATCAATTTACCCTAATTTTTTCTTACATTTATGAACTGCATTTATTTTAGTATGTGATTTTCCCTAACTTTGTTTTATACAATTATAATTTATTTTATTTATTCAAAAATTTTATTCTATGATATTTATTAATAAATATGTAATAATTTATATAGCTTAATAAAAAAAATACCTTTATAGCAAGATAGTTTATAATGAATATTCATTTGGATATATTAAATACATAATTATTTTATTTTTCACTATAATTTATATGTTATATATATATATATATTGGCACCATTTTCATTATCTCATTAAGATGAAATAAAACAATTTTGATTTTAATATATATATATATATATTTTTGAAAATAAATAAATAATTTATTTAATCTAATTGTCAAATTATTTTGCTAAATATGTTAAAATAATACTATAAGACAAGATTATATGTATAATATACTCCCTCCGTCCCATTTATATAGTCCCTTTTACTATTTTGAGGTGTCCCAATTATATAGTCTCATAACTATAAATAGTATTAATTTTCATAGTAGTATACAAATATACCCTTAGTATGTATTGAAAATTAAAATTTAACCACTTAAATTCTTAAAAGTCATAAATTTTAAATAAGGGTAATAATGGAAGTTAAGCTTTAATGTCTTGTTTTCATAAATATTTTTAATCTACGTGCAAGAATAAAGTGGACTATATAAATGGGACGGAGGGAGTATAATTTATTATTTTTTGGTTTTATAGGAATAGCTAAGTGCCTAAATTCATGGGTTGATAAAATGACTATTCATTTACTTTCGAAAATTGTGACTGTGAATTTTAAACCGTACTAATAACACGAATGAATATTCTATTTTCATCCCATTTGCCACTCAATAATTTATTTAATGATATTTTCAATTTAGGACATTAAAGATTGGTTGATATCATACGGTCTGAAATATCAAAATTATTAATCTAGTACCTAAAAAATAATGTATTTCGATTTTTTAAAATAAAATCTTTACGATTTTATTGATAATTAGTAATGGAAATTTCGTGGAAAAATGTTATAAATAAGACTAATTTTTGGAATTCTAAATTGATAATTTATAATATTTTAGGTTCTAAATTGATAATTTTCATTTTTCCGATTATGAATTTATAAATAACATATCTTTCAGATCCTGAATAGATAAAACTCATATATTTAAGGGTAAATTACATTTTTATAACTACATTTTGAGTTCTTTTTCAAAATAGTCACTTTTTAAAAATTAACAAAATAGTACCAACTTTTTCATTTTTTTACAAATATTATATTTGGTCAATTTTACTATCCGAAAATCATATGTAATTGATTGTATTTTAAGTTTTCTTGATTGTATAATTTTTTTAAGCAACTGAGGAAATATAAATATTAAAATACAACAAATTACGTATGATTTTTGGACCGTAAAATTGATCAAATGTTATATTTGTATTTTTCTTGAAAAAGTGAATACTGTTTTGGGAATTTTGAAAAAGTGAGCTGTTTTGAAAATGAACCCAAAATGTAAGTATTAAAATGTAATTTATGATTTATTTAATTATATGTGGACATTTATTTCCACATATTTACATCATTATATAATTAGTTGTGATGCTCTAAAAAAAAGGATGAGTGTTGCTATACACACTACAATTTCTTTACACACTACACAGTATTTTTTTTTTTTACTTTCCACACTACAATTTTTTTCATTTTTACCCTTCACCCTAAAAAATAATTTTAACAATATTATTAATTTAAAATAATAAATGAAATTAAAAGAGAAAATCAAAATACATTTTCTAAACTCATATATCTCGCCCTTCCTCCCATCTACTAGGGTTTAATAGTTGTTTTCTGATTTGAGCGGAAGAGATCAAAATCAAAGGGGGAATTGTTCTTCGATGAGAGCATTCTTCGATCCAACCCAAATTGAAGTTTATGGTAGGTTGTTTGTAAGTTTAATTTTTCATTTTGATTGTGTGGAAAATAATGGAGAAATGTTGATTTTTTTCGATTTCATAATTATGTGATAATATTTGATTATGTAATTATTCGGTTCTTCGTTCTCTGTTCTAATTATTTGAAGATTTTTACTTTGTGAAGAAATGGTGTTCGTTCTTTGTTCTTCATTTCTGAAAAATTAGGGTCGTCAAACTGGTTTTTGTTGATGGAAGGTGCTTTGGTCGAAAATTATTTTCCGATATGCTTACTTGCTTTATGATACGTTCTACTTGCTCTGCTGCTGATGTTTCATTTCAAAAAACATTTTTCGATATGATGTACTTAATATCAAAAATTATTTCCCGATATGCTCTATTTACTTTGCTCGATTTATGAACACTTTCCACCCATAATACGCCCACGACCCAATGTGGATTATCGTAATGGGCAACCACTTGTGTTGAGATGTGCACAACAAACACATGCTTCATGGTCTGAACTTTCTGTGAAAGCTTATAAAGAGTTGTTGGATGCATTAAAACTATAAGATATAAATTTTATCCTTTTTTTGTATATTCATTTTTTTGTTTATATATTTTCTTAACATGTTTTATTTCTATTTGTTTGTCTTATAGGTTGTGTGAGACCATACATAAGTTATTCGAACTGCATTAGATTATCTCCATCATGTGGTGTCTTGTTGGAGAGTTGAAGACTTTTCTCTTGAATTTGCATTGAGGCAGGTTGAAGAAGCTTATGAGGCGCTAAGGGCGAGCCAGTCTTCCTATCAGCCCAACAAGTCATCTAGCCGACTTAGATAATTTCTAGTACTATTTATATTTTGTAGTGAATTTTTCTTTACTTGGAAATTTCTACTTTTTTTATGTGAATGTATGATACTTTATTGGATGTGATTAGGTATTTTTGAGGTGTTCCATAAAAATTTACCCTCTTGGAGATATGACACATCGTCATTTTGTGTGCAAAATTACACCCCTGGACAAAGTCCAGTAGATGCTTAAATTTGCCCTCAGAGGCTAGTATAGCGCCTAAAGGCAGATATTGTCCCACGAGGAGTGTTTCACTTTTATATCTTCTTTTGTAACCTTGGGGAACTTTTTGAGAATTACTGTCACTGATTCATTCCTACAGAACTAAATCTGAACAAATACCTAAATATAAACGGGGTCAATTAATATAAAAGACATGTTCAAGTCAAACGTGAGTTGATTTCGGTAGACATATGCAATCCCGGGCACAAACACATAGTTACCTTGATAAGACCGTTTTGTTATAGGGAGCAGGTACGGTCGTCTTACACCCCTCAATCCCTTCTTACTGTGTATGCTGAGAGCGATACGGTCGGCGACTCATAGTCCTAACTACCCAAGACCCAAAGAAGATAGTCATGCAGAGAGTTTGCAAGGATTCCATCATTGATTCGGAGGGACCCAACGCTGGAACATGGGCACATCCTCGGTGTGCGCACTAGATCCACCTATATTTCAATCTCCAAGCTTCGGCACCTACTTTATCACTTAGCGGCTCCTCAGGGTACGATCGTCCTTACTTCCACCAGGATGTATTACAATTATTATGAATTGAATGTTTCCCATTCAGCAGCACATTCATCGCGGTGATCCTTCCACACCCATGATATAAGGAGTAGTGGGTGGCCCGGAGTTAAGAAAATCTATAAAACAAAGAAATTTTAGATTCTAATAGATAATTACATAGTTTTGTATCAACACTGATAAACATACCCGAATAAAGTGATTTAATTTTTTTGCTTCTAGTGTCTTAACCAATGCTATGCAAATACATTTAGGGTCTGGTGGAACTGGAGACCTCAAAAGCCAAAATGTAGTTGGATACCTACCACCCAAAGTCACCAATGCAACATTATAGATTATAGATTTTTGAACCTTCCTAGTTAACATTGAAAAATAATTTATGACCTAAACCGGTGATTTTAGAAAATAATTTCTAACCCATTGTATGATTTTCGGAAACTTTGTTTTGAAAGATCCTTCTTATTTTAGAAATATATTTTTGACGCATTATTCACATGGTCGAAAATATATTTTCGACGCCCTGTGGCGGATTTTAAACTTATTTTTCGACTTATCTGCGATCGATGCTCTTTAATCGGAAAAGTATACGGCAAATGACTTACATTGTCTGTTTCTTCAATCTTTTCGTGCCCATGGTTGATTTCAACAAAAAAAAACTCAATTTAAATGGATTTTGGTAACTATTGAGAATGAGACTAAGGTTTTAGAATGGTAATAGTTGATTTCTACTCCATTTTTTCTTTTTTTCTTCGGTTATTCGATTTCTGCTCCAGTTCTAAATTTAGGGGGTGTATTCAATCCGGATTTTGTAGGATTTTAAAGGATTTTAAAAAGTCTATGGATTTATAAAATCCATAGACTCCACATGGAATCTGCCAACTCCATATAGAGTCTCCCGAATTTTGAGTATGGATTTCGGACTGATTTCGGACGATTTTAATGGATTTGAAATCTTTGTGTTCCAGCGCTCGATGGAACACAATGATCGTTCAACCCAGAAAAAATAAAACCCAGCGACCGCTAGGAAGAGAGGGTGATTACACCTAGCGACCGCTGGGCCTCAGCGGCCGCTAGAGCTGCGGACCGAATACACCCAGCGACCGCTATGCTGAGTTATGGTGTTAACTGGAGAGAAAGAAGGGAGGTATTTTGGAGAAGGTCTCGCGCGATTCGGATGTGTCTGTGCATCACGCTCCTCCTCCTCACTACCTCACTCAATCCTTCTATCTTTCCGGCGTAGCTCCAATGGATTTACTCAAGGTACTGTTATATCTATGCATACAATTTTACTATATCTGCTTACATTTATATAACATTGGGTTGTTAATTATTTGCAATTTTTATGGATCATGTTTGTAATAGTCTATGTATGTGTTTGGTTTGCGTCTCGTTGAGCTGTTACTTCGATATAATTTATGGAGGGAGGTACATGTTGATGTAAATGTTAGTCTCACTTGTGATTTTGTTGATTTAGGGCTTGTTACTATTGGATCTCATAAGAAGCTGTCTATGTCTGCCTGTAATTTTGTTGGGTGCTGACAATTTCATAATGTCTATGTTTTGAGTATTTAAAATTGATTAGGTCTGCTTGAAATTGATATTTCTTTAGTTTGTTCTGTATGGCCTTATGGCCTAAGTTTAAGTAGGATTAATGTTAATCTTTTAATTTGTCACAGTTCAACCATAAGAAAAACAAATATAATAATTGATCAATTGCGTCTTAGTTCGTCCTAATGGCTTTAGATTTGCTTGTTGTATCTTGAGCTATTACTTATTCATGTGGTTCTTCTAGTATTCTTACCAACTAATAGGAAACACAGAGAAGAATCTCCAACTAAAGCATGTATATTGGTGGCATGTCGCCTACTTTGAAATAAAACACAAAAAGATTGATCATATATTAATACTCAGCTAAATCTTGGTGGCATTTATAATAGTGAAAGGTCGATAAATCACAGTGATTCTTAATCCATGAATTCCTTACTATTAACTTTTCCTTTATGTTATAATCCATAATGAAAATATTTGCTAAAAATACTATGGAGGATGAAGACAGGGTATAGAAGTAAGGGTATGTTATGATCCATATTTGGTTATGATCCATATTTGAAAAGGTTGATTGCTTTATAAAGAGTGAATCACTTATTAATACTCAACTCTCATATTTGTAATATTCGTGGAAGTACAACGTTCCACGTAGCCAAATTTCTTTCTCGCAAGGTACTAAAGAATATTAAAGCAATGTTGATGAAGCCCCAAATAGAGATCGACAAGGGCGGAAACAATGTACACATTCGTACTAAAACCAAGAACAACCTTGCAGAGCTGCACATACTCAAGACAGTTGAAAACGTTGATGAATTCTCCACAAAACCTTGAGAAACCATTTAGCCGTATAAATTTAAAGATTCTGCTGAAAACTCTCGATGATAATGTCCTGAAATCATAATTTTCCAAGTAATAACATCTCTTTAGGTCATTTCATCAAACAGCTTGACGGCAGAAGTTAAAGCCCCGAATTTCATAAGGTCATTGATGATTCTGTTACACGAGTATATATCTGTGTTAGCAACATTATTAATGCTACTTAGCGCACAAACTGAGAGAGATAATCTGTACAGAAATGTGGCTTTATAGTTCCAAGAAAACATCGCTGCTCTTGCGCAGAATAAGAGAGACCTCTGGTTTCTCATCAAATAACATGAACGGAACTGGGGTCCCAGCGGTCGCTGGAGTGCCCGGGTTCACCTTCTCAGCGGCCGCTGCACTGTACCGCGCGCCGGATTTTTGAAATCCATCAAAATCTCGTGTCCAGAGGTCGGATTTCATCCTTTGTATTTTTAATATGATTTTGAGGTGAAATCCAATGAAATCCATGACTTTTTAAAGTCCATGGATTTTTGAATACACCAGGATTTTAAAAGACTTTTAAAAGTCTGGATTGAATACACCAGGATTTTAAAGGACTTTTAAAAGTGGATTGAATACACCAAGATTTTAAAGGACTTTTAAAAGTCTAGATTGAATACACCCGGATTTTAAAAGTCCTTTAAAATCTAATGAAATCCGGATTGAATACACCCCCTTAATTTTTGATATATTGATTTTTTTTATTTATGATTATTAGTTTATTTTTTTGAATTTATAAATATTCATTTATTAGATTATTTAGTAAAAATATTTAAGTAAAATCGTAAATAATGACTTTTTAATTAATTTTAATGTGTAAAGAAAAAAAAAAAAAAAAAAAGGTTCGCTATCTAAAGAAACGCCCAAAAGGGATTTAAAATAGTTTGTAAAGGCAAAAATATAGGTTATTAACATATTCTCAGCAGTCAGCAGCGACAACCAATGCCGGCCGGCCGCGTTTTAACAACGCTGTCATTTTCGGAAGCGGCGCCGGCCGCCATAAATCTGCGGCCGGTCAAGCAAAACCACAAAGATCTTCAAACGGAAATTCGGAAAACCCCTTTTTAATTAATACTCTTGAATCTCAATCGTTGAAGTTTCTTTCACTAAACATACATCTTTCACCATCGCCATAAGCAACATTGTTTTATTTTATAAAAAGATCAAAGCTTTGAGGACCCATCCGATTAATTTTCCCGTCCCCTCCTCCCTTGCGTCACAGCTCATCGCCAAATCCAAACAAAAAAGGAAAAAAAGGAAAATTTCAAGAAAGCCCACAAAAAATTCAGTGGAAAAGAAGCCAAAAAGAGAAAGAAAAGAGCCAAAAACAACCGCCGAACTCTGTACCAAAATCTTCTTCTTTCTTTTTTGTATACTTTCTTCAATCTTCTGTTTTGTGCTGGTTTGGAGGTAAGGCCATGTCTGGATGGTCAAAATAGTTGGCGATGGCGCAAAGGGGGTACTACGTGGTGGGGGATTATGTGGTGGGGAAGCAAATTGGGGCGGGTTCGTTCTCGACAGTGTGGCACGCGCGCCACCGCGTCCACGGCACCGAAGTCGCCATCAAAGAGATTGCTACGTCTCGATTGAACCCCAAATTGCAGGAGAGCTTGAAGTCCGAGATTTTCATACTTCAGAAAACCAATCACCCCAATATCATCCGTTTGCACGACATGATCGAGGTCCGCACTGCCTCTCTCTCTTTCTATATATATATCCAATTTATATTACTCTTTATGGCAGTTGTACTTTTGGTGTTCAGTTTATTCTTGATTTGCTTTGTCTGTTGGAGTGATCAACTTTGCGTTTGTGCTGCTACTTCTTGAATTATACTGTGTTTCGGGTGTTAGTATACTGTGACTATGAAGTACAGATTATTATATGCAATATATCCGAGTCGCAAAGTGAGATAAAGAGTTTTAAAAGAACTAGGTGAACAGATGGATAACAAATTTAGATAAAAGAGTTTTAAAGATCAGCTAAAGCAAGGATGATTCAATATACCATCACAATGGGTGATATGAAAAATATCGGCCATTCATCTAGTCTTTGTTATTTCTGGTTTGTCATTGCATACATTTCCTGCAGCAGTCAATTTTTATCTTGAACTTGTTCGTCTATATTGGTGCCTAGAACTCCATGTGCGAACAGCAGGATAGTTGGCAACTTTAACTACTTATGAGAACTGGGAGACTATAGTTCTTCATTCAAATTCAGCATCTTTTTAGTGCATTTTAGGTTCAAGATGGCTTCAAAGAAGTTTATGCTTTGCCGAGGTACATAAGATGACGATAGTCGCGTCCTTCATCATTCTGTGGGGCACATCAAGTTTGATGTAATTCATGCCTCACCATCACTTTACTGATTTCACAGGATGGCAAAATTCAATATTACTCGAGTTTCCTTGTATATATCTAAAGGATGGTGGATGGAGAGACACTGAGCATGTGCAAGAAACTTTAGAAATATATCTGTCTATATGTTGGATAATATGGTTGCATGTTATTTGGCTGAAAACAAGTTTTGTGGTATATTAATAGGAACCAGGAAAGATATACATCGTTTTGGAGTATTGCAAAGGGGGAGACCTTTCGGTTTATATTCAACGACACCAAGGGGGAATCCCCGAGGCAACTGCAAAGTATTTCATGCAGCAACTAGGTATCAGTTAATGTTCTCGGTTCTGTATTCTTGTGGTTTCTATTTTATTGCTCAGGTAACTAAGTGTTTTCTTCATAATCTGAATAATGCAGCCGAGGGCCTCAAAGTTCTTCGTGAAAACAACCTGATACACAGGGACTTAAAGCCACAGGTTTGCATTAGAAATGAACCTAACACTTGATTTATTCCTGTAATAAGGTTCTTCTTGTCTTTAATTAACACGGAAACTTCCATCTACAGTTCTTATTGGATTTTCTAACTAGGTAGAGCAGCCATGTGATGCTTGGATGGCCTTGTTTCATCTTTATATTTCTCTGATTCTTTTTATTAATTCCACCCAAAAATATATTTCTCTACCACTTCATTGACAATTGTGTTCCTCTGCTCCTTTCTCCGACACAAGAAATGAATAGTTCTGTTTTAATAAATAACTAAGTATGTAAGTATGGAAAGTCTGTTTACGATAATCAATAACTAAATACTTTCTTTAAGAAGGAATGTAATATTTATAGTCATAAGTTTAGTCGGATCAGTTATAATGAATAATGTGCTGGAAAATATAAGTTCTTATGTTTGTGGTTTTCTCTCTAAATGATAAAGTTGTAAATGACAATTTCCGTAGTGTGAATGTTAGAACTTCGTAAACACAGACTGTACCTTGAGGGTTTTTTTTCCCTTTCTAGATTAACTTCTGCATTAAGGTCTCTCAGCTGTTCCATAGTAGACTTTTCTTTTTCAAATGAATGTTGTTTTATCTATCAGACTTTCATCTCTTGCAATTGATACTTCTGCTCTTCTCTTATTCTTAACTCATAAAGATGGAAGGAAAGTTTTGTGGTTTCTTATTATGAACTGAAATATTGTGCCTGAATCCTGGACAGAATCTCCTCCTTTCCTCTAACGGCGACAACAGCATCTTGAAGATTGCCGATTTCGGCTTTGCAAGGCATGACTACTTTCTCTCAAACTATTGCATTTATGGCCATCATAATCATTCTGGACTGATTTTGGGCCACAGTTTTACATGTATCCCTGTCTAAATTCCGTTTAAAAAATTTATCTTGCATGTGCATATTTGCACCTTTACACTCTCATCTTTATAGACTGCACATCTGCCATTTGTACCGAATTGTTGCAATGTCTCTTCACCAAAAAGTTTCCATGCAATGCTGAATCTGTGTTCTACTTCTACCCATTGAACACCTAACTTTGAAGGAATAAACAGAGGGAAATTGATGCTACAGATTTTTTCTTGGATCTTGGAGATGTTATAATGAAGCCATTGTTATCCTTTATATTTATATTGTTGTCAAGTGCATGATTGGTCTGTTAGAGGAGTCTGTATATGAATCTCAAATCTAAATTATGGGTGTCATTTAAGATTGTTTGCTCCAAATCTTTACATTCAAGCATGGGCTTATAGAGCACTTGGGTTTGTCCTTAGGATTGACCCTAGAATAAATCTTGACTTTTTTTGCTGGCGAAGAGTGTGAAATATTAGCATATATTTATTTCTTAGCACTTGCAAGGATACATACCCAGTCTAAACTTGAAATTTGCAATTAAAAAATTTCTTTTCTGCCAGATCTCTACAACCTAGAGGCCTTGCAGAAACCCTATGCGGTTCACCATTGTACATGGCTCCTGAAATAATGCAACTCCAGAGATATGATGCTAAGGTAAGATTTAACTTTTAACGTATCTTAGCAGCAGATCAAATATAATCTTCTATTCATTTTAACCCAATAACACAGGCAGATCTCTGGAGTGTTGGTACCATTTTATTTCAACTCGTAACTGGGAAAACTCCATTTACAGGAAGTAATCAGATACAGGTACGTTCATCTTACATTTTTATTGCTTCGAAGCATTTTAGCTGAGTTTTTCTAATCACAAAATCTTGTCTGAATTGCCTCTGCAGCTGCTCCAGAACATCATTAAAGCAACTGAATTGCAGTTCCCACCTGAGGCTAAGGATTTGAGTTCGCACTGTGTGGATTTGTGTAAAAAGCTGCTGCGGCGTAGTCCAGGTATTCCAGTGTTTGCATTTCAATGTGTGGAAGATGCAGTAGTTTTGCAGTTCCTTCCAAAATGCTTGTAATATCTGACAATACTTTCTCTGATTGCCTTCAACATCAAACCATGTTTGTTTTGAGGAAGTTTTTCTCTGATTACTCATCTTGCTGTTTGGCTCCATAAAGATCAGTATCGTGGATTATGTTATTGCATATATTTGAATAATGTCAGAATTTATGAAACTTTTATTGTTAATTTATCAAGAAACTCATATCAATTGGTTGACACCCTTATCTGTACAGTGGAGCGGTTGACATTTGAGGAGTTTTTTAACCATCCTTATATATCTCAAAGGCAGCCTGATGAATCAGTCAGGTAAATGGGATCTACATGTTCATCTGATCATGATAATAAGTTTTTTCTTCATTTGCAAAATTTATTGTGCAGAAATAGGCAATCAGAAAGAGTATTAGATGGTTTCCCTCTTCCTCAGGGGAACACGGAGGAAAGCTTTGATGAAGATTGTTTACCTGAAGGTAATACAGAAGAAAGTTCGCATGAAGATTGTTTACCGTTCAGTTTAGATGAAGATTCTAGTGGCCCTACCAGCAGTCCATCTTTCCCAAAAACGTCCACCCAAAAATCCATGTATGGTTTTCCTCTTGGTCCTGCACATAAAGCAGAAATTACAGGTTCCAGAATCAGCAGCCGCCGACTTCCAGATGGAAACCTGAAGGGGTCTCTCAAGACCATGGACCTTGATTTACTACTAGATAATCATCCAAAAAAAGGTAGCTATATTTAGTAATCTCAATGTAAATTCTTTAAACACACAACTGACATATCTTGTGTATCTTGGGTTCTTCTTGTTTCTCCATCTAATTTGGTTTGACTTGACAGTTGATCCAATAGAGTCAATCGACCAGGATTATGTAATTGTTCCTGGTCCTCCAATGGACTTGCCATCTTTGGGACATGCTTTCAAGCCTAGTCATTTTCCATCCAAATATGGCAGTGCACCTCCTCATCCTGGAAATGTTAACTCCATACGCAGTAGTCCAGTGCCAATAATTGGGGGACTAACTGGTAGAGTTGATTGCACTCAAGGTATAGAAAGTCGGCTATCGGCTCCTGGGATTTCACATGGATCAGTGAATAAAGTAATTAATTTAGAGCAGCAATCAACTGACTACATGACACGGATCAGTTCATTGCAGCGTTTTGCAGCTGCCATCACTGAGTTAGTGAATGACAAGGTAACTTACAGAACTCTGTTTGAAGAGAATAATCCTTTTTCTTCAAACGTCTTTTAAGCAGCCTGCCAATGGTCTGTGGTTTTAGAAACTTCATTTTATCATATTCTAGTGAATTATTGTATGGTCCATATTATTAAATAAATCATAGTGCGATTCAGCCATCATTCATCATATGGCATGTGAAAAAGATATTCCTGTCATGCTAGTAATCGGTTGTGCCATTTGAGCATCAAATGGCACATTTTATATATTGTCACTACTTTGAGATCATTTTTATATCACCTATATCATATTGAATTTCCTGCTAACTGTCCTATTTTGCTAATAAGATATCTAAACAATGCCCCTATCATTTTGTAGATCGGGGGAGGAAAGCAACTAGAAGCCTTTTCAGTTCAGCTTGTGATTCTTGCTATATGGAAACAAGCTTTGCATATTTGTCATACTCATGCAGCATCAGCTATGGAAGGGAGTCCAGGTCATGATGATACAAGATTGAGAGAAGTCTCTCAGACTGAGCATAGTCCATCTGGTGAAGTAGAGCCCCTTGATATTGCTAATAGACGGGGCCCATTTGACATCTGTCAACATATAGAGAGAGTGTTTCTTCAAGAAGTCGAGCATGCTGAGGAACTTGCTAAAATCATAGAGCCTGGTATGAATGGAGGCTTGATATTTTTCATTTCTTAATCTACCGTGCTAGTCAATCAAGATCCTGAAATATGAAAATAGAACGCACTCTCATCTACTGTTTACCTAATTGGATAACAAATCTTTGATCAGGATTGAGTACAATCCGTTTCCTGTCCATGTATGCATATCCACGTACTAGATTGTATCAGTATGTGCTTTGTAAATTATTCAATATCGTTTTCCTGAGTTTCTTTATCCAGGAAATAAGGAGATCCCAGATGCAATGGAATTGATATATCAGTCTGCTCTAGCTGTGGGGAGACATGGAGCTGTAAGTATTAGTTTTTCCTTTCGTAGCATATGGCTTAGTTCCTTCATTAGATGATATGGAAATGTTATTCAGCATGCATAACTAATAGCTGTTTTGATAAAAACAAAAAAGTTCAACTGATATATAAGAGGAAAGAATGAAAACTCACATAATAGTTTCCAGTCTTTTCTAAAACATTAATTCTGTCATTAATCAATCTTCACATAACAGATTCTTGGAGTAGACTCATTTCAGATTTACGAAATAAATATCATGGAACCTTCTGAGTTCTGATATGTTTCGTGGGTGTGTAGCACTCGAGAAGAACACTTAATACTTGCTGCTTTGTTGGAGTTTTGATGCAAACTCTTATAGTCTTTGATTCACATGCTATAATCTATTTGGGCTCCTACTATTTGGAAAAAGGTTGCCAAATTTTCTACATGAAAGGCTAAAGAATTTCAGTTTACTCTGGATTGTTTGCAGGTAGATGAATATATGGGTGATGTTGAAAGTGCTGTCATTTTCTACTCAAAAGCTGTTCGCTTGTTCCGTTTTCTTCTAGTGGAGGCACCGTGTCTCATCTTGAATCCTCCGTTTTCCCTCACCAACTCGGACCGATATCGTATTGAGAATTACATTAATGCCATCAAGAACAGGCAGAACATTTCAAGGTCTCAAAGAATGGCTATTTTGAAGGCCGACAATCATTCTTGCCCTTCTTGAAACTGGTGCTGATACATTATTTTCGATTATTTATTTATTTTTTAATTTTTTTCCCTCTTGTATATATTGAATTTCTTCGTGGGGGGTGGTGGGAGAAGCTAAAATCCTAGCAGTTTGAAAACAAGCCTGTAAATATATTCAAACATGTTCTTGACAGAATGCTGGAAATCCAAAGTTGTACAGATGTGCTGTTTCTTGAAAGCCGTTGCTTGTAATGAAAATTGTCTGGTGAGATCTTCATATTGATGAATTATTTGATGCCACATCCTAACTATATGAATTTACTTGGTTGTATATTGGTGAAATAAAATAGTATATGAGATAGTGAAATTGAGTGGTAGACGCTATTGTAAATCAGTCAACCTCCATGGATCACCAAACATTGCCAAATGTTTCATCTTTTGCTGCAATAGTCATGGTTGGTCCAACCTCCTCACCCCAACCCGAACCTTCTCTTTAAAACTCGATTTCCATTGAACTCTCTCATCAACTCAGAGCCTGCAACAATGGCCGCATGCTTTCAACCACCTACAACAAACCTAGAAGATGACTCCGCCGTGCTCTTCTCGACGTCTGACTCGCCGGAGGAGTCCACCAGCCAGTCTTCCTCCTCCAACTCCAACCACTCCCCACCCCACCACAGCCAAACACCTTACAAACTAACTATCACCAACCTATCCTACACCATTCAGAAAACTGCATGGTTTTCGATCCTGAATTTCCGCTGTGTGAAGAAAGGGAAGCCGATCAACATTCTTAAATCGGTCTCTTTCGTTGCAAGAAGCTCTGAGATTCTTGCAGTTGTCGGCCCGAGCGGCACAGGTAAGTCTACTCTCTTGAGAATTGTTTCTGGCAGGGTGAGAGACAGAGACTTTGATACCAAGAGCATCATGCTCAACAATAACACCGTAACGAGCCAAGATCAGCTGAGGAAGATATGTGGCTTCGTAGCTCAAGAAGACACCCTTTTCCCTCTTCTTACAGTCAGAGAAACGCTCATGTTCAGTGCCAAGTTCAGGCTGAAGGAGATGAGTGGTCGCCACAGAGAAGATAGAGTTGATGGCCTAATGCAAGAACTCGGACTCATCCATGTCGCTGATGCTTTCATCGGAGACGAGGAGAATCGTGGGATATCGGGGGGAGAGAGAAAGAGAGTGTCCATCGGAGTAGACGTGATCCATGATCCTCCCATTCTGCTGCTGGATGAGCCCACTTCTGGCCTCGACAGCAGCTCGGCTCTTCACGTGATCGAGCTGCTTTCATCCATGGCTAGAGCCAAGCAGAGAACCATAGTTTTGTCCATTCATCAGCCTAGTTATCGAATCCTTCAATGCATTCCCAATTTCTTGATCCTCTCTCACGGCTCAGTCGTTCATAACGGCTCGCTCGAGTCTCTAGAGCTAGCTATTACACAACAGGGGTTCAAGATCCCACCTCAGATCAACCCTCTCGAATTCTCCATGGAAATCATCTCAACTCTTGAGGAGTCTTACTCGAAAAACCACCCCTCCGAAGTAGACAGTAAAGAAGAAGTGTATCCTTCCTTTTCCACGTTGCAGATTGAAGTAGCCAGCAACAAAGAAGCAGATGCTCATCCATTTCTTTCAAGACTCTTTGAGATTTCAGTGCTGTGTGTTAGGCTATGGAAGATCATTTACAGAACAAAGCAACTGTTATTGGCTCGAACAATGCAAGCTCTTGTTGGAGGATTCGGTTTAGGCAGTGTTTATGTTAAAGTAAGGAAAGACGAAGGTGGAGTTGCAGAGCGATTAGGCCTTTTCGCGTTTAGCCTCAGTTTTCTCCTCTCTTCAACCGTGGAAGCTCTGCCCATTTACCTTCAAGAACGGCGTGTTTTAATGAAAGAAGCATCGAGGGGTTCCTACAGAGTTTCATCCTACTTAATTGCCAACACCATAATCTTTTTCCCTTTTTTATTCGTAGTTGCAATTCTGTTTTCTGTCCCATTGTACTGGATTGTTGGACTGAACCCCTCTGCTTCTGCTTTCGCGTTTTTCACATTTGTTGTTTGGCTGATAGTGCTGATGGCCAGCTCTCTGGTGCTGTTCTTGAGCGTTATATCGCCAGATTTCATCTCTGGGAACTCGCTGATCTCCACTGCTCTCGGTGCATTCTTTCTGTTTTCGGGCTACTTCATTCCCAAGGAGTTCATTCCCAAGTACTGGCTTTTCATGTATTATGTGTCTCTTTATAGGTACCCTCTCGATTCCTTGATTATTAACGAGTACTGGAGTGAAAGAAATGAATGTTTTTCGACAAACATTCAAGACTGCCTGCTCACCGGGAGAGATGTCTTGAAGAGCAGAGGATTGGATAGAGACACGAGATGGATGAATGTCGCGATCATGCTGTCATTTTTTGTGTTGTATCGGATACTTTCTTGGATTGTTCTCACTCGCAAGGTTTCAAAGACAACGCTGTAAGATTTTGCAGAGGTCGGAGTATCCTAAAACAATGCTCAGATGTGAAATAATGGTAATGGAATAGGTTTCATTTGATGTAATGTAATCATAGGCAGAGTAGTCCAGTTCCATGAATATTTAACTCTACAAACAGAAACAGGTGGTGATGGGGTGTTCTTAGACACTTATAGATTAGTTCTTTAAATACACTTACGTCCCATTTCTGTAGTGCAATAATTCTATTAGAAAAAGAATCATATCTTCAAGAAAATATGCAGTGGATTAATTTAAGTAAGTGCATCATTAATTTGCTACAAAGTTGACTTCCAACCACCATTTTCCAACCATATCCCTGTCTTTATGAACTCATTTCATGCTTCCTTGCCTCACTGTAAAATAAGGAAAAAAAAAAAAAGAAAAAGAAAAAAAAGTCTGAACAGATCTATTTTCTTTCAGAACTTTCTGCAAAGAAACCTCTTTCTGTTGCATCTATCTGATCGAGCCATCTTATTTTACTAGCAACGACCATGAAAGTCTTGTGATTTTTGCATTAGTACTATGTTGTGTTTTTCTTTTGTCTATGAGAATAGTATCTATTGACCTGAATGATTATATTATATTCTACTGCAAGTTGGCCATTGTCTTCAGCCGCCGTGTCCATTTCAACACGGCATTTATTTATCCTTCTTTATTATTTAAAAAACAAAAATAAAAATAAAAAATTGAAGTTGACTATTAGCTGATGAAGCTGGAATCGTAGTTCATTCCTCTTCACATTGGCCTATTTAAACATGTCCGTGATCAAACCCTGTGTTAGTTGAGATAGTGAAATATGTAAACTGAGTTCATTTCAAGATGAGAAGCCTAATTCTTGAATCTCTCAATCTGCTCTTCTTATTGAGCCTTCTGTCCTCTTCTCATTTGGCTGCTTCAAAATCTCGTTCGAGTTTGAAGCATGGCGATTCTATAACAGTTGGGAAAGAATCAGAGTTCATCACCTCTCCTGATAACTCATTCACCTGCGGCTTCTATGGCCTCGACACCAATGCCTACTGGTTCGCGATATGGTTCACCAACTCCGTGAACACGACCGTGGTTTGGATGGCTAACCGGGACAGGCCAGTTAACAGCAAAGGCTCAAAGGCAACCATCAGGGGAGACGGGGCAATGGTCTTGACAGACGTGGATGGGACCGTCGTTTGGCAGTCTAATACGACCTCTGCTGATGTTGCTGCTGCTCAGCTTCTCAACACAGGTAACCTTGTTTTGAAGAATCCACAAGGTGATGTTCTCTGGCAGAGTTTCGATTTCCCTACCGATACTCTCTTACCTTCTCAAGCATTCACCAAGAACACTAGATTGACATCTGTTTCAACAGAGGGTAGCTTTGCAACAGGGATTTTCAATCTGTATTTTGGCAGTGACAATGTTTTGAGATTGATTTCTGATAGCCCTGATACATCTACAACTTACTGGCCTAATCCAGATTTTGATATTTACACGAGTGGTAGAACTAACTACAATAGCAGCAGAATAGCAGTGTTGGATGATCTAGGCAGGTTTCTTTCAAGTGATCAGCTGCAATTCAATACTTCTGATATGGGCTACGGCATAAAGAGGCGGATGACAATGGACTACGATGGGAACCTCAGAGTCTACAGCTTGAACGATTCAACCGGGCTCTGGTCCGTGACATGGCAAGCTCTGGCACAGCCTTGCAATGTGAAAGGAGTGTGTGGAAGGAACGCGATATGTGTGTATGCACCCGAGCCAACGTGCACGTGCCCTCCTGGATTCAAGGTGAACGATCCCAGCAACTGGAATGCAGGCTGCAACCCTGCATTCAACCAAACGCTCCTACTTTCACAGAAAGTGAAGTTCTTGCAGGTCCCTCACACAGATTTCTATGGCTTTGATCTCAACACAACATTTCCTGTGACATTAGAAACATGCAGGGATATGTGTGTGCAAGATTTTCGTTGCCTCGCCTTCAGCTACCGTTTGTTAGGACAGGGGTTCTGTTTCATCAAGAGCGCAATGCTGAATGGCTATGCTGCCCCAGAATTTCCTGCTAGCATATACATCAAAATTCCTGACAGTGTGGAGCCATCAAAACCAGAAATATTCCATGCCTCCAGCCAGATTTGTGGATCAGACGATGAAGAACTCCTCTTTGGCTCATCTTCCATGTATGATTTCAACAGCAAGAGAGTGAAATGGGTGTATATTTATTCATTTGGAGCAGCATTGGGAGTTATAGAGCTGGTGTTCGTACTCCTAGGGTGGTGGTTTCTCTTCAGAAAACACGGCGTTCCAGCCTCGGTGGAGGCTGGATACAACATGATCTCGAGCCAGTTCAGGCGGTACAGCTACTCAGAGCTGAAGAAGGCGACCAAGAACTTCAAGGAGGAGCTGGGAAGAGGCGGGTCGGGGGCAGTCTACAAAGGCGTGTTGTCCGATGATAGAGCCGTGGCAGTGAAGAAACTCGGTGATGTTTTCCAAGCACAAGAAGAGTTCTTTGCAGAAATCAGCATTATAGGGAAGATCAACCACATGAACCTTGTAAGAATCTGGGGGTTCTGCTCGGAGAGAAGGCACAGGCTTCTTGTGTACGAGTACCTCGACAACTTATCATTAGACAGACATGTTTTTACCTCAAACTTCCTCGGATGGAAACAAAGATACGCAGTTGCATTAGGCACGGCTAAAGGGTTGGCCTATCTCCACCATGAATGCTTAGAATGGGTGATCCATTGTGACGTGAAGCCAGAGAACATACTTCTCGACAGCGAGTTCCAGCCCAAGATCGCGGATTTTGGGCTGGCGAAGCTGTCGCAGAGAGAAGGGCCGGGATCAGAGTTCACTAGGATACGAGGGACTAAAGGCTACATGGCTCCGGAATGGGCCTTGAGCCTTCCCATCACAGCAAAAGTCGACGTTTTCGGGTATGGCGTGGTGATCTTGGAGCTGGTGAGGGGGGTGAGGCTGTGTAATTGGAGCGTGGAGGATGATGGTGAAGCTGCATTGACTAGCTTCGTGCGTAAAATGAAGGAGAGGATGGAGTGTGGGAGCTCATCTTGGGTGGAGAGTGTTGTGGATTCCAGATTGGAGGGGAAGTTCAGCCGGAAGCAGGCGGCGGCGTTGATCCAAACCGGCGTTTCTTGCGTGGAGGAGGATCGGAATAAGCGGCCGACGATGGCTTCTGTGGTGCAAGCGTTGATGGAATGTGAATATGAATGATATGATGATCAACTTTGTGCTGTAATGCTGTTTATTTTTGAGTTTCAACGACTTCATCAATATAATATAATGCCTTGTGTAATGCTATTGGCCTATTCAGATTGATACTATTATTTTATTTACTATCACTTCGTATTTGAATTAATTACGCACAATATAATCTAAACGAAATATTTGAATGGACTTAGATAGCACAGCATATAGTGTCCATCTATTTTTAGACTTCTTGGTCAACAATGGAAACCGGGCTTCATTGTCGGCGTTTTGCAAATACAAACAAATACAAGGACCAGCCAAAAGGAAAAACTATATAGTGGAGATATTCTTAAAGATTAAGACATATAACCATCTAATGTTTGTATAATTAGTATTTTTAACACTATTAAAATTGTCTAACAGATCAAATAATAACTTGAATGGCGGGAAACGATATCATTTTTGTTTATTAGGTGAGAGATTTATTTTTCACGTAATTTAATTAAATTGAGCGAGGTTCCACGTAATATTTTCGGCAGTTCTTATCATTATTTGGTCATTTAAAAAATTATATTAGTGTTAAAAGTGTTAATCATGTAAATATTGAGTATTGATACATTATTTTTTAAGCTTTGATATATATATATATATATATATATATAGAGAGAGAGAGAGAGATTAGATCAAATGAGAACCACACATCCTTGTGAGAACAGAAAACTAATATGAGTCATAGATCTCGCCTATTTGGACGGTCAAGATACATTCCAAAATTTAAAAATCGCGGTGACATTATCGTAATATTAGTGACTTTTTAGTGAATTGGGGATATTTTCATAATTTATGAATTCTATTATTTCTGGATTGAAATCTTTTTCCTTTCTTCGTAATCTACTTCAAAGGAAAAATCTCTTCCCTTTTTGGATTCAAGCTGGAAAGTCTCATTGAGTTCCGAGTTTGGGATGGTGAAGAGAGATGAGATTCGATGAACACTAAAGGGTCGCAGTAGTGAGCTCAAAAGAACCCGTTTGGATCGGGTTTTTTCCGAAGATGAACTCCAGGATCACGGAAGATTGAAAGGAATTGATTTCAAAGGGAAAATCTCTTTCCTTTGAAATCTATTCCTTTTAATCGTTGTTCACGCGATTTTCTCTGGAATTTTTGTTGTTTGATGTTCTTGGATGAAGACGCCGGGTAAAAATAGTTTTGTTGCACTTCTCCTACGATTTTTTTATCCATTTTATTTTAGAGTTGTTCGATAATGTCGATGAAGCTGATTTAGTTGAACTTTTGAATTTTCACGATCAACATATGTTTTCAGTTCTGCAGATTATGGTTTCTTATTAATATGTACTTGTATCTCTGCAGATTTGTTAGCATCAAAATATGACTTATTTTTTAATAGTATTAGCACTACTATTACAGGTTTTAGTATGGTTGACAATTTTGGCTCGGCCCACTTTTCGGACCGGGTCGGGCTAAAAAAATTAGGCCCGAACTATTTTCGGGCCGAGTATTAAAAAAATTGGCCCGAAATAATGTTGGCCCGGCCCGGCCCGATCCGAAAATGAGAGAAGCCCGAACGGGCCGGGCTTTTTGGCCCAAAACAAAGAAAATTACACTAAGTCCGCGGGCTGCCCGACCCGGCCCGCCTTTTCAGGCCGGACTGGGCCTAAAAAAAATAGGCTCAAAGTAATTCCGGGTCGGGCCTCACAAAAAATGGCCTGAGTTTTTTCGGGTCGAACCGGGCCCGAATTTTGCAAAAAGTCCGAATTTTCAGGCCGGGCCGGGTCGGGCGCTCGAATTGCCACCTCTAGGTTTTAGCACTGCTGTAGATTAGTTTTAGCACTACTGTGACCATTTTTAGCATGATCGAAGAATATTTTTTTTTAGCATTGATGTGACTAGTTGTATATTTTTTAATGTGCAAATTGTGTTGGCTCCACTTTGGAGTTTTTAATCATTGTTCACGCGATTTTCCCTGGAATTTTTATTGTTCGATGTTTTTGGATGAAGACATCAGGTAAAAATGGTTTAGCACTAGTATTACAATGTTTAGCACTTCTGTAACCTATTTTAGCACTACTATAAACAATTTTAGCATTATCGAAGAATATGTTTATTTAAGCATTAACGTGATTAGTTGTGTATTGATAAATGTGCATATTGCGTTTCTTCCACTTTGGAGATTTCTCTTGATTTTTCTGAATTTTACATACCTGACTGTGAGTCATCTTTGAAGCTTGGATTGGGCAAAATATTTCCTACGTTAGATGATGGTATAACCTTTACAAGGTATACGCTTCATCATGTGGATTTGATACTCATTTATCTACTACAAGAGGTTTAAAGATAGTACTATAATTTGGAAGTATGTTCTGTGCAACCGCGAGGGACTTAAAAACATATCGGTTGATTTTGCTGAAACTTCAAAGAAAAAGAGACGTCGTATGTCTAAGAGAACTTACTACATGGCTAGGATAAGGTTGAAGTATATTGGTTCTGATGAGTACAGTGTTGGACTATTTGAAGAAAGATATTCACATTCTCTTGTTTTGGATACACACAAAGATTTTATGAATCTGAATAGAAATATAGACACTTCATATCAAAGGTTTATTCTTAACTGTGCAAGGACAAACATTGGTGTTCTATTATTTTAGCATTTGCATTCTGCTGTTTTAATTAGCACTGGTAGTTGAAATTTTAGCACTTTCATTGCCTTTTTTAGTACTGTTAGTTAATGTTTGAAAATTTTGGTAGGTGACAATGTTAGCATTTATAGTCTTTTGTTTATGATGAAAAAGACATTATAATAATAGAGATTTGTGATCTTTTATATGTTGACAGATATTTAATGATTTTTACACCCTTTACTGGAAGGACAATCATGAGAGGCTTGTCACCTTTGGAGCTGCTTTAATGTCGGGTGAGGATGTTGAATCTCATTCCTGGGTTCTTTAGAAATTCAAGGACTGTATAAATTATTTTCTGAATTTTATGGGCTGTCTGCACCTAGTGAAGTTGAGGTGCTTCCACCTGACTTTATGAAGACTAAAGGCAATGAAAGTCGTATAAAATCAAAAGAAGATGCTAACGCCGAATGCAAAAAGAAACCTTTAAGGGCCTGCAAAAAGTGTGACAAAAAATGTAGTCATGATTCTAGGAACTGCGGGAAGAAATAGATATAATTTTTTTTTTGTACTTCTCATCCTAATTTTTTATTAATGCCACTATTTTTTTTTTTCTGTAATGCTATACACATAGTTGATATTCTTTTTTGCATTGCTAATAAAGAGTTTGATAATGCTAATATAGTTCTTTATACTACTAATAAGTCATTTACTTTAATATCTTGCAACATAGTCTTGCATGTGTGGCCTCTAACACTCTTTGATATCTTTCGTGAAATAATGCTAAGGTGAGATTTATGATATTGTTAATTTAATAAAACTGTAATAGCATTTATTCATGATTGTGTTTTATAATTAATGATAATGCTAAAATGAGATATGACGATGCAAATACAGTTAACAATGATGTTAGTACCACAAATCACATTTGTTGGTTTGTAATGACTATGACAAGTTTTTAATCACAATGCTAATAAAGGGTTATGCTAATGTTAAAAATGAGATATTGCAATGCTAGTAGTGGTTGCACTATATTGATAATTTTCAACATGTAACAGTGTTTGTTCGTGATTTTTTTACAATGTCGATGATATTTTTTATGCTAATGCTAAAAAAATTCATGCTAAAATAAATCATGACAATGCTAAAAAAGGCCATGAGAATGCTAAACTGGAAATGACAGTGCTAAAACCCTAAATTAAAAAATATACACGTAAATTCTGAGTATTCATATATTTTCAAAATTTTCGATTTTACCCTTACTAAGATTCAGGGGCAGCGAAGTTGAACGTTATTACGAGATTGTCACCGCGTTTTTTAAATTTTTGGAACATATTTTGGCCATCCAAATAGGCGAGATCTATGGCTCAGATTGGTTTTCAATTCTCACATAGAGTGTGGTTCCTTCAGGAACCCAACCCTATATATATATATATATATATAGGATATGGTTCATATGAGAACACCTTGTTGGTATGAGAAATGAGAACACATCTTACACCATCCAATTTAGTGATCCAATGGTTGAGATTTAAGGTGACAATTTCGTAAATAATAGGGCGAAAAATAAGGAAAGAGGGCTATTTTCGTCCAAATCCATTAAAATTGATGACGTCAGCAATTAAAAAAAAATCTTAAAAACTTTAATCGACCATAACTTCCTCGTTTTTAATCCAATGCACACAAAAAATATATCAAATTAAAGCTCTCTTCATGCTCTTTCATTTAAAATGTCGAAAGGCTATGTTTGGATGAAAAAATATGAACGGAAAATAAAAAAGAAATTTTTTTACGCGTGCCCAGGTTGTAAATGCTTTCGTTAGCATATAATAATTCTTCGTCAGCATTATGATAACATATGAACGTATGCTAATGAAGCATTTGTCATATGCTAACATAATATATTCAATGTGCTAACAAAGAATTATCATAATGCTAACATAGTATAAATGTATTAGAGTTTATTAAATCTCAATTATGGTTTATTTAATCTCGATTATGGTTTATTCCATCTAATTATCATTATTCTTTTGAAATTTAATTTTTTGTTTATAGTTTTTAATTAATTATCATGGTTTATCCTATCCAATTATAATTTATAATGTATGTTGATAGAGTATTGTCATATGCTAACATAGTGTATTCGCAATGCTGACGAACCAAAACTATAATGCTAACGTAGTACAAATATATTATTATTATTATGATTTCTTTCAACTCATTTAGGGTATACCACATCCAATCAATGTTTATTTCATCTAATTAGGTTTATTTCATTCAATTATGATTTTTTCCATTTAATTAGAGTTTATTAAATCGAATTAGGTTTATAATTAATTTTTAGAATATTTTTTTCGCCAACAATATTTGAAAACTTTAATTAGCATAACTATGATGTTTCGTTAGCATTATGATAATACTTCGTTAGCATAACGATCTGTTATCAAATCCTCCGCGATTTTTATAAGAATTACCAAATTACAGTAATACCCCTGCACGAAAAACTTTTCAGATATTACAAAATTGCCACCGCCTTTTTCATCAAATCTGGACCTTTGATTTTTGATGGATGTGTGGTATGAGATGTGTTCTCATTTCTCACACAAGAGGTTATTTTTATGTAACCCCATCCCTATATATATATATATATATATATATATATATATATATATATATATATATATATATATATATATATATATAAGAAGAAAATCGAGTACCATGTGTAATTAATTCTATTTTTAATAATAATACCAAGTGGGACCACCAAAGTGGCGATGGAGTGTGACTAGTGTCAAATAAAATTTAATTATGCAAGGGACAGGACAGCTATTTGCTAAATGGCCCCTCTTCTCCATTTTGAATAATTGGGGAAATAGTTTTGGTCCTTTTTTCGTTGGGGCTTATGACTTATGAGCAAATAATTTTACATCACTATCGATATCAAAATCAGCAATCCGCAAACGTGCTAATTAATCATCTATATAGTATGTTAAGGCAATGTTTGGTATACGGACGGATATACCCACATTAATAAAATTTGGATTGCTTTGAAAGATAATTGCGTATTAGCTATTTTAATTGTGTGTTTAGTTATTAAGATAAATATACTAAGATTGTTTCACACATCTGTTTGGTATATTGTTTTATTTGGTAGACTAAGTTCTGAAATGAGTAAATTAGTTTAGGCAATGTTTGGTAGCCTAGATAAAGACATATATACTAAGATTGCTACGCCAGAAACTGTATCCGAGGGGTGGCGTCGGATACATTATCCAGCCGAATCAGTAAATTACACCCCGGGCCTCGCGTTAAGATCGGGCCTCACGTGAACGAATAATGGCTACCAAACACACGGTTCTTGCTGGATACCTATACTAATATGTCTTTATCCAGGCTACCAAACATTGCCTAAGGTAAAATTATATGACAATATCTATAGCACAATTTAATATCTATATATATGTATGTTAAGGTAAAATTATATGATAATATCTATAGCACAATTTAATAACTATATTTTAGACAACAGTTTTGACAATAATTTTGAATCAATAGACAACTGTAATGACATTTATTTTTGTATTTTTATTTATTTTTTACATTTTTTGGAACATATTAGATTACAATTGTTGTCTTTTAATTTATTTATTTTTGCAATCTTATTTTTTTTACTTGAAAATTTAAGAATTGTAACCTTTTTTATTTTAATTTTTTATGCCTAAAAGTAGTTCTCATTTGTGTTGCACAATAATAATAATAATAATAATAATAATAATAATAATAATAATAATAATAATAATAATAATATAACATAATTTGAAATAACTTATCATTTTTCTATTTCAATTTAATCATTTAAAATAAATAAATAAATAAATAATAATAATAATAAAATTTACAATAATTTATTATTTTTCTATTTCAATTTCATTATTTAAAGTAATTAATGATTATATTTTTTATACTCATCATATATTCAAAGAAAATAAATATTCTTTAATCATGGACAATTACATATTGCTATTTATAAAATTGTGTCGCCTGAAATATTCCAATTCGATCTTTCTAAAATGAATTTTAATTTAGTTCCTAAAATTTAATATTTTTTGTCGAAACAACACAATTAATCTTCTTATCTAATTAATTAATGCATGTTCATATCATTTTATTAATTTAAAAAAACTGAACACGACATATAGAATTAAACAGTAATCATAATATTAGAAATATAAAAAAACAATAATTATTTGTGCATCACACATGAGAAATACTACTTTATATTTTTATTCGAAAATTTCAAATGAATTTGTATTTTTTTTAACAAGTTGTCTTTTATTTGATGAAAATTCATAGAAAAGGCTTTACCCCTCCAAATTTCTCCCTTTTTTTATATGCTTTTCGCATAAACTTCAAAATAATTAACGTCTAATGAAAAATATTTGAGGTTATAAATTATACTCAATTTAATGGATTATTTAGGAATAAAAAAACATAAACAAAAGTTGCATTAAAAAAATTAAAAAAATAAACAAAAGATTTAAAAACCCTACTACGTGCACGAGTGTGGACTTTCCCACGTGCCAAGTACATCTAACGAGTAACGAGCCGCCACTTCGTCATGTTGAATTACTGACGTCTCTTTCACTACCTGGTTCACTGCCTCACGCAAGAACGACGCCGCTTCACCTCTCATTGTCTGCCATTGTAGCCTTCTATACAGAAAATCAATAAAGCAACTCACTCTGCGAAGGTATCCTCCAGATTTTCCCTAAGATTAAGTGTGTTTCATCAAGTTTTGATCTTTTTCATCCCGTTTTCACAATTCATATTTTTTGTGTTTTTTTTTGGCTGTAAAGATGAAGCTTTTTTCTACTATTTCTTGCAGCATTCTGCTACCAAGAGCCTAAATTGGTGCTAGATATTTCTACAATTTGTCGAAACTGCAGTATTGAGGAAGCTTCCTGGTTTAGTATAAATGGCGGGTTGTTCTTCGAGTGTTGGAATAGCCCATTTCAGGAACTTGAATGACGGTGTCATCCCTTTTAAGTGCTTTAGCTCAAAGAGTGCTCCTCCATCTAGATTTCGGAGTTTAAGCATTAATGGAGCTAGAACGAATACGAGGTTGCTTTATAAGAGGAAAAGGCAGAGACTCGTGGTTGTTAATGTAATGAATCCCGGGACCGAGCCTCAATCAAATCAAGCAGTGACTACCGCGATTGAAAACATTGATTATGTCGAAAAAGGTGTTAAGGTGGTGGATAAGAGTTATAATTCCGTACCTGATTGTAAGAATGGTGGTGGTGATGGTGGGGGTTTCATTGACGGGAATGGGAAGTTTCCGGGTGGTGGAGGTGGTGGTGGGGGCGGGGATGATGGTGCTGATGATTATGAAGAGAAGGAGTTTGGACCGTTACTGAAGTTTGAGGAGGTGATTAGAGAGACCGAGGCGAGAGGGGCTACTCTCCCAGCTGATATGTTGGAGGCTGCCAAGACTGTGGGATTACGAAAATTGCTTCTGCTCAGATATTTGGACTTGCAGGTTCAACTTTGCACTTAATTGATATTATCTGAGCAGATTAGAAATCTTATGATTTTGATGGTTGGGTTAATGATAATGGTTTTGGAATTTGAGATTGCAGGGATCAGCTTGGCCTCTTGGATTTCTGATGAGGTCGTCCGCCATGCTTAGGAATAGGATGTTAGCTGATCCATCATTTCTCTTCAAGATTGGAACTGAGGTTCGTAAAGCTTGTTCCTTTTACTTACCTTTTCCATTTGCAAAGCTTGTTCTTTTTTGTATGCACTTATAGTCTCTTATAGTGCTCATTGCATCTAGTTTGCATGGTTTCTGTAGATGTCCGATATAACAACTTATGAGTCGTGAGTCATGACTACTTAAATTGCTGCGTTTCTAATGATTGTTGGTGTTGGTTCATTAGGAAGCTTGGTATTTGAGCATTTCACTCGTACTGGTTCTGATTCTTTTCTCCTCTGTAGATAGTGATTGATTCTTGTTGTGCAACATTTGCTGAAGTTAAAAAGAGAGGGAAGGATTTTTGGGCAGAATTTGAATTGTACACTGCTGATCTTCTAGTTGGGGTCGTTGTTAATGTTGCTCTAGTTGGTATGCTAGCTCCATATGCCCGAATCGGTCAACCATCTGCTTCTCGAGGACTTCTTGGTCGGATGCAGAGAGGTTACGCGGCACTACCTAGCAGGTATCTACAGCATACACCAGCTTAATCATTTAGAGGAATTTCATTATTTAACACATTTCCTTACTCATGCCTTTTGTTTCCCTGATCCCTTGAACTGCTTAACTTTGAATTGCTATGAGACAGTGTGTTTGAAGCGGAGAGGCCAGGGTCCAGATTTTCGATAAATCAGAGAATCGGTACCTATTTCTATAAGGTAACGGCTGCATCTGATGATATTACAGAATATTGTAAACGTGCATTCCTTTTTAGTTTTCTCTTTTACTATAAATAAATACTTACATTTTATTCCCATTGCCTCTTGCCTTGCGGTCTATGCTGCTGCACTGCACAATTTTCAGGGAATACTATATGGATTTGTCGGTTTTGGATGTGGTATCATCGGCCAAGGAATTGCCAACTTAATAATGACAGCCAAGCGGTATGTTTCTGTGAAGAAGATACCTAGCATGCATGTACATACATCAGAAATAAATATTTTGCAATGTTTGATTTACCATTCCACACACCTAGAGGGTGTCTGATCACAAGCTTTTATAATTGAGATTGAGTTCCATGCTGATCTGATTGTAAAGATCCAAATTAAAACCGAGTCTTTTTCTTGTTCTTATTGTTTGTCACCTACTCTGTAAACTTGGGAAGTCATAAGATATATTTACATGACACAGTGCTTCTCATGAAAGCATTTTCTTTATCTCAGGAGCATCAAAACATCAGAGGATGATATTCCAGTTCCACCTCTTCTAAAGAGTGCAGCAGTTTGGGGTATGCTTTGCTTCATTGCACTGGTCTTTCTTTGGATTTCCCATTTGACTGTTGATCTCTTTTTCTTTCTTTTGAAACTATCAATCGACTTTCTTATACCATTTCCTAGGCTGTTTGATGTCTGCATTATAGTTTGTACACTTCATACATAGAGATTATACCTAGAAAAATGAAACTAGTTTCTTGTCAATGATCAGAATGCCTTGGTAAAGAAGATCCCACCACTTCCTACTAAACTATGATCCTGTCCCATTTTGCAGGAGTTTTTCTGGCTGTGTCTTCCAACACTCGGTATCAGATTATCAACGGGTTAGAACGCATTGTGGAAGCTTCTCCACTGGGAAAGAAGGTTCCGCCTGTTGCAATGGCATTCACAGTCGGTGTGCGATTTGCCAACAATGTCTACGGTGGGATGCAGTTTGTGGATTGGGCTAGGTTGGCTGGTGCTCAGTGACCGACTGTAGAAGCATTCTCCTTCTGGTGTTATTGAGCATCATCTTGTCGGAATGTCCTGAATCTTCTTCAGCAGCAGAAAATCCTTCCCGCCAATTTATTCGTATCAACTTGTATCAAACCAGTGTCTTTGCCTGAGATAACTGTTGACTGTTGTAATGCTGATTTGAGTCGTCTCTGAACAATGATGGCAATTTGTTCCGAGTTATTGCAGCAAGATATTATTAGCTGCAACCCAACTTGCAAATTGCAATAAATTACATTCTGGTTTCTCAAAATTTATGATTAACCAGACTTTGCCTTCATTCTTGATCTCATATGTATATTCACTTCAACTTTATTGTTTGAATCTTAACAGCGTCTTCTTCCAAGTCTAAATGGTAATAGGCAGTCACTTTGTAGGTATTTGCATGCATAATGATGAAAGTAGAGTAGGTGCAGCAATGGAACAGTAACCATAAATTGCAACTCCAAACAGAGAATAATCATTGCAGTCAACGGTCAAAGATCCAGGAATCTCGAGTCACTGAAAATGTTGATGCAAAAAATGCCACCTGAAATCTCTATTCAATACTTTTGTCTCCATGCAGATTGGAAATGGGAAATCTCATTTACTTCAACTAATTCACCTCCCTTTTAACGGCTATTTTTTACCCCCCCTTCCCGCCATTTTCCCCTCTTCCCTCAACTGCTATATATATGCACACTAACTGAATCTCTCTTCCACATCTACACGCCCCTATTCCTCCAAATCTTTTTATCCAGTTTTTTTTTTCCCTTGAAATCCCTTCATTCACCAAAAAAGTTTTTTTTTTTTTTCGATTTCCTTTTGAGTTTTGATATTCATTCAAAAATAAAAACCCCGCTTCTTTTTTTCTTTTCTTTCTTTTTAGTTGGATTTTAAGCATGACGAAGATCGACGCTCTCCGTCGATTCCTCCTCCCCTGCATTTGCACCGCCCGCACCTCCCCAAGTCCGCCGCACGCCGCCGCCAAGAAACGCCTCAGCACCTCCCTCCGCGACGATCTCGACGACAACAAGAAGCAGGCCCCCGCCGCCGAGCCTCAAGAAAATCAAGAATCCGCTTCCACCTGCTCATCGCCCGCCACTCCCGCCACCGCCCCGTTCGCTCCGCCGCGCTCCTCCCGGACAATGGTGATCGGCACCATCTTCGGGCACCGGAGGGGCGGCCACGTCTGGTTCTGCGTGCAACAAGACCGCCTCACCATCAAACCAACCCTCCTGCTCGAGCTCTCAATCCCGACCTCCTCTCTCATCCAAGAAATGCAGTGCGGGCTCGTGCGCATCGCGCTCGAGTTCAACGCCGGCGACTCGGCGAGCTCGGAGCTGAGCCGCTGCCCCTTGCACTCGGTGCCGCTGTGGACTCTCTTCTGTAATGGAAGAAAGCTCGGCTTCGCGGTTCGTCGGAAGCTGACTCAACAGAGCAAGATCATGCTGAAAACCATGCAGAATATTACGGTTGGCGCGGGCGTTATTCCGTGCAAGTTCGGGCTTGGGTTTGGGTCCGGGTCGGGCTCGGATGAGAAAGAGATCATGTACATGCGGGCTAATTATGAGTGTGTTTTAGGAAGTGCTGATTCCGAATCTTTCCATTTGATCAACCTCGATGATGGCCCGGGTCAAGAACTCAGTATTTTCTTGCTCCGGACTAGATGAATATCAAGTATTACCTCAGCTTTTTCTTACACAGTTTAGAGGGATGAATGGAGTTTTGCTGTAATTTGAAGAACGGTTATGCTTTTGGATGGATGAATGGTGGTAGATTTTCTGCAGTGATCAGAAAATTAGGGGTTTTCTGGAGTTTTTTCTTTTGCTTTAAGGCGACGAAAATCGCGGTTTTCTTGCTTCTTTCAGGTATGGAATTCAGAATCTTTGGGAAGAGATAGCTTGGAAAACCTGCTCGGGTTAAACTTATTGTTAACTTTGTTTTAGACAAGGCAATGTAGGCGTTAGATTGTAGTTTGATGATATCCTAGAATGTAAGAAGGGTGGTGTTGCGATCTTCGCTAGAAAAACGATGCATTCGGTTAATCATTTCTTTTGAATAGGATTCTTTGTTTTACAGTGTTTGGTTTGTAATTGAAGAAGAAACATTACAGTTTGGCCATTTTTCCATCAGAACAAATCAGCAAGTTCTTATCATGATCTGTTGTTACTTTTTCTTTATCTGTGGCTGTAATTAACAAGTAATGCTTTTGAATATAATTATGATTGCAGAGAGGGTATCAAATCCATGTCAAAAGCAACTTAATTATGTTCTTAAGCTGGGACGCCATAATTCAAGATTCTTAATGAGTTGTCATTCTGTGTGACAGTTGTTGTTAGTCCTGTATCATGTTTTGTCTTAAACTTAAACCCTGCTAATCCATAAATGAAGTAGTAGTACAATATTCTTTTTTTTTTTTTTTTGCCTTTTCTGTTTCTTTGTGATCTATGCTAAAAGCAGAATATTTGTGTTCCCCACATTGATTAGCTCGGTTTATTTAAATCATCGATGATATTCCTGGATTTGTAGCAGAGTGATGATGCTTAGACTGAGTTTTCTCGCTTTCGAGATAGTATAGAGTAGCACCACATGCATGCTTTCTGCTGATTCTGGAATCTGCAAATAGTTGCAGAGAACAGGTTAAAAACTTGATCTTTTAGACTAACATGCATTTGAGAGAGAGAGAGAGAGAGAGAATGGATAACTAGACTCTGCATTCATCACAAGAAGAACTTATCATTTTGAACCAACTAATGGCTTGAAATGATGTATATTGGTATAAGTAACTATGATTTTTTTTTTTTTTGCCGATATTATTCTTCATTATACTTTTCTTACAGAAATTGGATCTAAAACTCAGTGCCGGAATGTAGAAAAAGAAAAACTGATTCCAGAAATTCACTGTCAATGTTGTAGAGCAAACACCTCTTATCTTATGATATCTATCTTTCTTCTTTTGTTGTTATTCGGAGTAATGAGTTCCCTGCAGTTTCAAAAAGGAGAGGTTTATCATCTCATTTCTCTACACGTAGTTTGCAAAGTGACAAATGATTCGAACATTTTCATGTACACGTTTTTTTCTTTGCTATGATCATCCATTATCCTCCACAATTTTTAGATCCATTTAAATTAGTAGCACCTTCCAAACCTAAGCTATTTTTTTCTTGTCCAAATTTTTGAAGTCCTCACATTCATATATTGGACCACTCAACTTTTAATTTGCATCAATCGAAAAGTTGCAACTTCAGGTGGAAAAAACACTGCCAGTGACATGCCTTTCATCTATTGGTCATTCAATTCAAATTGGTTTTTGTCTTCATTTGATCTTAAGGAGTTGAAGTAGTCAATTTTCATGTTTTGATACAAATATCTTCAGTTTTTGTGGCATATAAGGAAGTATCTGTCTACCTATGAAGGAATCTAAAATATAAGATATTTTGTTAGAGCTGTTGCATTCAGACAGCTATTATATGCCAAATGCTTTTGGAAGGAGGAAAAAAAAATGAACTTGATTTTGTTTTGGTCCAGACTCAAATACCTCTTCAAATCAAACCATATAGATAGTCGTCGCTTCATAGTCGAATTTCATCAATCGAAGCACATTTCAAGATGTTGGAAGGGAAGGCAATTGTGCGCGAAACAGATATGTCTGTTGATCAGAAAAACCATGCAATGGAGTTGGCTTACCAGGCTCTGGATCTACACGAGGTTTCTGACTGTCAATCCATCGCGCATTACATTAAAAAGGTATGTTTCTGTAAAAAAAAGGTGGTAGATGTTTATTTCTGAAGCAACATATATAAGTTACTGTAATAATCATAATTTTCTAGTTGCTTATCAATAACTTAAGTAATACATGAGAAAACCAATGATGCTTAACTTGCACTATGAGAAAAAAAAAAGTTTTAAGATTTGCAGTCTTAATAGAAGAGAAAGCAAATAGAAATGATACTGCTGCACTTTATCATTATGGGAAAAGCAATGAATCCCGGCGCCATCATTAAACCAGTGCTTTATGCTACAAAATAAGTATATGTTCCTTCCAACGAGAACGAACATAGTTAAGTTTTATAAATAAATTATGCTTAGCCTTAATCGTATTTTTGGGAAGTCATTAAGATATAGGAAAGAAGAGAGAATGTATCCCACTGCTAGAAGTTGCCTTCAAAAGCTTTGGAGAAAGTTTCAGAGAATCGGACTTTTCAAATAACAAGTTGCAATTTTTATTGTTTTAAGAAAAGTTGGAAATAGCTTAATATACCATTTGCTCATAGATGCGAAGTAAAGCAACCTTTCTTTTTCTCTTCAGGGAAAAGCATATGAAATACACATATTCCCTTTACTTTCGGTATTATCGCAGAAATCACAAATATCCCCTATGTTGCGAAGATATAACTAGTAATTTCTCATTGTCTGCATGTCTAATCAGTAAATATTCAATATTTTTCCTTAAAAGCATGAAAAAGAATATTCCAATGGTGGATTTGATTATCATCTCAAGTCTTGTCTTAGACATTTTGTGGCCCCCCTCAACTCTATAGCATCTCTGATCATTGTTTGAAAATCTGCATTCCAATTAATGCATAAAACATAGCTGCATTCCGTATTGATGGTCGAAAGGCCATGGGTTGTCGTTCCAAAATCTTCTACAATGTGTTCTTGCAAGGTACCGATAGATCTGGAACTAACAATAGAATGAATGAAAGATGTTCTTGCATGCTGTTCTCTTAAATGCAAACTCTTATCAACTCTAACTTATTGGATGAACATGTATGAATTTGAGTTCTAGCAGACATGTCCTTTTGCTTCGGTTTATATGAGTGATTAAACCAGTTTATACTTTCCCATCCTCGGAAATACTGCATGATCATATAATTCTATTTGAATGTTAGTTTATGCTGCAAATTTTAGCTTTTTCATGGTGTAATTTCATTAACAACTGCTGAAACCTGCTTTCTTTTGCTTAGTCATAAAAATTATTAGAAAAAAAACCCTATTGCTCATAGAAAATATCTATCATGAACAAAGAAATTACAGTCACAACTTGCCTTTGGTAGAGCAGAGTTTTGACGAATCATACGGTCCAACATGGCACTGTGTGGTTGGCAAAGACTTCGGATCATGCATCACACATGTTAGTGGAAGCTTCATATTTTTCTGTGTGGATATGATGGTTTTTCTCCTCTTCAAAGATGGCAGAGACTTGTCTAAGACCAAGGAAGAAGCTGTAGGAGTTCTACAGAAACCTACCTAATTAGTCTACACAATGATTTTCTTCTTCTACTGAGGTCTTGAATTATCCAAGTGCCAGAAACATGAAATAGATGTCTGTCGAATGCAGAAGAAAGCTCATCTGGCAGAATATTTTGCTGTTAAATTAAACAGTATGGTGATTAGCTTTTGATGTCTTCCTAGCTACTTCAGAAGAAATTTCTTGTTTCATGAGATGTTTTAGTGTATGTTTCCTTACTACTACTTCAAACTATTTACATCTACCAAACATGAATCACCTACCTAACTATCACAGATGGGGAGGAAATAGATTTAGTGAAATGGGAAGAATGAACTATGTTACCTTTCCAGAATAAATATACCAAGAATTCATGTGTTTCTGCTGGATGTGAGGACGGGGTAATCTGCAGCCCGAGGACTGGATGAGACGACATATGTATGTAATGATCATCCAAACCTCAGGATGCAGATTACCTGATCCTCACCCAATATTGTGATTGCTTTGAAGAAATTTGAGACAAGACTGAGAAAAACTTTCATGCAAATGTGTTGATGGACTCGTATGCATGGGGAGACGAATATATATATAAGCGTCGCAGAGCTCCAACATGAAATTCCTCAAGGACAGGGATGTGATATGGTGTGAAGAAACTTATATTATAATAAGCAATGATAAGGTGCTGTCACCTTAATCATCGTCGATTCTGTTCTCTCCTGACCAATGACAAGAAGGGAACCTTTCCTTTATCCAGACAGCGATATTCATCCTTGACTGCTTTCTGCACAGCCCCGCTTGAAATATAGGAAAAAAACACGTCGTAGAAAGAGTAAGAAACCGATCTGGTTAAGTGATTCAGAAGCTTATCAAGTTCCTGTTTCCACATCTTCCACTTGTTAGCACGAGGGTTCTCTTCTGCTTTTGCTTGAACGATGGAAAATCAAGAATGTGTAAGTGGACATCATTTTAATTCTCCATGTATTTCTATTGCCTTGTATTATTTTAGCACATGTTAATTCTTCATTATTGCAGTATGTTACTAGACTATTTTTGTAGCAGTGATGGAATATGCCTTGATCCCAGGATGAGTAATCTTGCCATTTATGATCAAGAAAGTGTGGTTCTAAACCTCTGCTTTTCTTTCCAGAATCAATTTTTTTACACAAATTGATGATGCAACTAGGCGCGTAGCTTTCTCTCAGTAGAAACTATCCATTAACATCACTTGGAAGGTTTAAATGCTGAAGATTTGCACGTTGCGTTGTTGGTGCATGATCATTGATCACCATCACTTTGTGAATCTTGAGCATCACAACAAAAGGCTTGTAGCTTGTTGGTAGAACAAATGTTGTCATCTATTAAGAGCTAAAGTTAAATGGCTGCAGAATCTGATGCAACTCAGATCATCACTTCATGAAAAAAGATCGAGTTAAGAGTTGCATCAAATCACAACGATGGACGTAAAGTAGAAATATGATTAGAAAATACAAAATTCTCTGCTTCCATTGGGAATATGTGGAAGCTTATTCCACTTCTATCAAGTTCCTGATTTGCTAAAACAGCATGCTCTTGCACTTGGATAGTTGGATGTTGTGTAAAGCAAGAAACTTGCCATAAATAGTGAATATTTATCGATCCAAAATAACGCGATGAAGAAAACTATGCTTCAATCTTTTCTTTAGTTTCACCAAACAATTTAATAAATAAAACCTTTTCTAATTATAGAATAATTTTACCAATTTTTTTTTTTATCTTTTTACTAAAATTTCTTGCCAATTAACTTTTGTAATCTTAATCTGGAAGTATTCTATGATAAATGGCACCGGATACATTCATGAAATATGCACGAATTTCACACGAGAAATAATAGGTTAAATTACACTTTGATGCTAATATTTTTGGCTCTTTTTTAAAAATAATTTTTTTAAAATTAACAAAACAGTATTTATTTTTTTAAAAAAAATTACAAATATAAATCTAATCGTTAATCAATTTTTTTGGCCCAAAAATTCGATATAATTGATTGTATTTTAATATTTCTATTTTTTCAACCGCATAAAAAAAAATCTCTCAATCAAGAAATCTTAAAATACAATCAACAATTTTCAGATGTAAAATTGATTAAATGTTAGATTTGTAAAAAAAAAATAATAAGTGGATATTATAGTTAATTTTGAAAATGGTGTTTTTATTTACACAAGTTTTTCTTTTCACACCATAATTTTTTTACACACCACAAAAAAAAAATCTTTTTTTCCTAACACCATACTAAAAGTTTATTATACCCTTCAATTTAAAAAAAATTAAATTATTGTTGAGAAACAAGTTTCGGAACCAATAATGGTGTGTTCAGAAACTTATTTTCGAACCTAGTATTATAGGGTCAGAAATAATTTTCCGAGCTACCTTCATGACATTCAAACTATAATTTCTGAACTCCTTTCGACGATTTAAATATGTAAACTCGATAGAACTCTCGAAAAAAAAACAGTTCAAACAATAGGAAAACACATACATTACTCATTTCTTTGCCGTTTTCACCCTCCATCAATGATTTAAACACAATGTTCGTGAATTCAAAATTTAAGAAACTAGGGTGTTGAAGTAAAAATATATGTAAACTCATTGTTGCCAAATTGGAAGAAGATGGATGAAGCTAATGTTATATTTATTTTTTCTTTTTTATATATTTATTATATTATTTTATTTTTGTGGTGTGTAAAGAAAAACTTGTAGCGTGTTAAAGTTAAAAAAGAGTATTTTAATAATTCCAAAATTAATTATTTTTACAATTTTTTTTTGTGGTGTGAAAAGAAAAAAATTTGGTGTAAATAAAAACACCCTTTTGCAAAAGTAAACTATTTTTAAAAAAGAGCTGAAAAATATAAATATCAAAATGTAATTTATCCAAAATAAAATAAAATAACATCCCAAGAAAATGTAACAGATCAAAATTATTGAACAAATGAACACTATGATCTCACTCGTAATACAAAACAACAGAGCTTTAGAATTAAAGCTCAAAGAACAGTATCGGTGTGTAACATATTTGACCAAAGTGAGCAAAATTTATTGATGAACCAAATCATCAAATAAGGTTACTCCCCAGCCTACCCTAAACTATAAAAGGAAAATGCTCGCTACAGCAATATAATGATGCTAAATAGAACAATATCAATAGCCTTTACACTGAAACATCGTGTCCTTGGCAGCAACATAAAATTTACCAAAACAGATGAGAGTTATCTACCTATTAATAATAAATATCCCATACATTTTAAATCAAAACTGGTCCTCATTGTTTCCCTTGGGGGAAACGGTTTTGGAGGTCGACAACCAACTTGAGAAGAGCACTGCGTGGCGAGGGGTGCATCAAACTTAACTGAAAGGCCCTTCTGATAGTAGCTTCTTCAATGTTTCATATGTCATGAAAACAATGCCAACACCTGGAACAACCTTGTAGTATTCTGGCATAATCCCTCTATACACGCCACGAAAGCCTTCAGACCGGAGAATGTGCTTGAACGTTCCAAATAATCCAGTATTATATACCCGGGCTCGTCCAGCAGCACCTTCCAATTGCATTCTTCGCCTAACGAGGTCCAAAGGGAATGTCACTACAGCCAACAAGAATATACCAAGTTAATGCATATTTAAGCTTCACCAAACCATAATCTAATGTGCAGTCACTTCAAGCCCAGCCAAGTGACACAATTGTTACCCCCAAATGCAACTAGTTTTTACAGTCAGCATTTTGGCATGCTCAACAAAACAGACTGTTCAGTCAGCAATGAAAAACCAACATATTGCTAAGCTTACCTTCAAACTATTAAAACCAATTTGTTTCAAGTTGTAAACTCAATAAAGAACTTAATTGACGTTAAAAGCTGCCCACCTGTTGATGATGCAATACCAGAAAGACTACCACAAGCAAGGCTCACCAATACTGTAGAATCATCGGGCCTAGTCAAACATAAAGCAAACATAAGCACATTTATATAGAAAAAAAGGATGCCCAAGATTATAGGGACAGTCATCTCAGTTTCCCTCACCTATGAGAGAACCAGGAAGATCTCAAACTCTCGTAAACCGAAAAGCTTATTGCAATACTGGGCCCAACACCCTGCAGCAACAAAAACAAATAATTGAAACCAAAATTATCTATATGCAAAGTTCCTATGCTATAGAACACTAGACATAAAGAAAGTAAGGGGATAATTTACCAATAATGTTGCTCCTAGTCCTTTGTACAAGCCAAAAAAACCTTCATCTCTGTAGATGGTATGAAGTGCATGCCTAATGCCATGATAGTATATCGCATTCCTCTGCAATTTGCAAAAGCAAAAGAAAATTTACAATTAATTTTTTTCCAATCAATGACATTATATAGACAAATTTTGCACTCCGGGTCATATTGCTTCCACCACCATCTCAAACAAGAGAAAGGGTTTTTTTTAAAAAAAAAAAAAAGACAGATGAGAATACAGGTAATGACGATAAGTTGAAAGCAATTTGAGAACGAATCACTTTCAAGAGGGGGAGAATGATGGCGGCAAAGCTGCATAAGCATTTTTTATAATTATATTATTAATTAGCTTTCAATATTAAGTTCCTAGTTGTTATTAATTATTAAATATCTGTCTTTAGATCTTTGCTTCCTAGTTTGGTTAGGATTCTTTATATTTCCTAGATAGTTCAGTTTTCGTTGATAGACTTTATAAATAATTGTCTGCTTTACTTTCAAAGGTGTGGAATTTTTATTAGAATTTAAGGTTTTCTCCTTATCATTCAATACAATTTTTAAGTTAAAATCAAACATTTGATATTTGAGGTTTTAGAATGAATTCATGCATGTCTTGATTTATCTAGCCCATTTAAGTTTCTTCATTTTCCTTTTTTTATCTCAACTTACTCGATTTTTAATTTTGGGGCAGGAAAGGGAATTTTAATTTGTAAGTAGCTTAATGTGTGCAACTAGAAGATATAACCTTCTTTGAGCAAAATCTTTAACTGGCACTGATGAAACCACCTGCAACTCCAACACTCAATGGCCCAGAAATAATGACTAAATATGAAATCCTGCTTCATTTTAACAACGTTGTATTATTTTTACCTGTGCTGCCAACCTTGTTCTGACAAGATCTAAAGGATATGTAGCAGAAGCAGCAGTCATTCCTGCCAAGCCACCACCTACAAAATGCACAAAAGTATCTCCATGCGAGTGTCCTCCGTGATCTTCAAGTCCTGGAACTGATCTTAATATCTGGAGGGGGGGCAGGTGAAAAACCCACAAGGCCCGTTGTCAGCGCATAATCAAGATAATCAAGCTTTGAACACGATAGAACTGCAATGTGCTTCTTTTAAATAAAAGTACTCACTCTTTTGTACTGTTCATAGGCATAAAAACTGACGGAAGAATAAGGAAGCCGATGAGCTATAGTAACCAAATTCCCTTTCCAGAAGGCCCTAACACCTTCTTCATTAACTATACGCAACGCCTCGCGCCATATACAAGGCTTACTCAATATAGCAACATCTGAATGCATGCCTTGCACCTACCAGGAGATTTAAAATATATATATTAATAAGACAAATAATGAGAAAAATTAAGCGTCTTAATTATTTCATAATTCTTAGTTTTCAGCAACATCTAAACAAATTTATTGACCAGAACCACAAATCGATTTTCTCAGTAAGCTTTTCTTTTTTGACATTTCTTCTCACTTTTTTCTGATTCCAAACACAGAGCATTATAACATGATGAAATGAAAGGGATAAAAATAATTGGGGAATGACATTTAACTAACCTGAAACAGAATGGTGAGCCGTGCTAGAGGAGCGGTACATGTCTTGCTGAAAGCTCCGGCTATTCCACCGGCGAGGAGCTGCGGCACCGTGCCAACCTGCGATATCTGCGGCTGCTGCGGCCGCGACTGGTGTTGGTGAAGGAACTTCCTTGCGGCAGAGCCGCCGTCCACCCCAACTCTAGCTTCCATCAATCCCAACAAAATTAACAGAATATATATCTAGTAATTCTCCGCTCAAACAACGCTACGAATCTCCCAAAAATTCTTCAGCGTGTTGCGGGAAGATTTGACTCGAGATTGTCGGCGAAGAACCCAACCGGACTCGCCATTTTTCCAGTGCGATTTCTCTAATTTATGAGAATGGCGTGAATGATCATAAAACCCTCTGGAAAAACCCTAGTTAGCTGAAAGTAGAGTCAATTTGATTCCGAGGAATATTACTTTGAATATTTTTTTCGCGTGGTTTGAACGATCGTGGGAAAAGGGGTTCTAACCATGCGAAACACGTTTTTACTCTCTGTGAAAACCCTAAAAAAACGTTGAACACACAGGCCCGATTTATGGGCTGGCCTGTTTTCATTTCTTTTGCTAAATTGAAGTTAGGCCCGAAATGAGAACTAAAGCCCAAATTGCACATTGGTCGTTTAAGCTGAAGCCCAGCCCAAAATTAAATTTGAGCACTCTTCTATAGAAGCATTTTGTTTACACTTGACGCTATCTATTTCCTCAATTTTCGAACTTCTTTTTTCTTGCTGTTCTTCTACATAAGTCTCGTTCAATTTCTAATTATGACAACAATTAAGATACTTGTGTTTCTGCATTTCATTATTTTGAATCTATTCAATTTTCTATTAATATCATTTGCAATCATTATTTATGAATGCATTATAAATATTTTGACCAAAAAAGCATTAATAAGATTCGAACTCGTAACTTTGTGGGCTTTGGCTCACAAACTGTCCACTCTATTAACTAACGCAGTCCAAAAGGAGAGTGTCTACGAAGACAGGAAAGTTTATTGGTCATGAACCCCTTCAAAACACCCAAACAACAAATCTATAATTTAAAATTCCCACGATGGCATTCATGTATGAAGTAATAATAATAATAATAATAATAATAATAATAATAATAATAATAATAATAATAATAATAATAATAATAATATCTTTTGAGAAAAATAGAAATAATAGGATTAGTAAAAGGGGCAAGTTGCTTTTATAAACAATTATATTATATCACACTATTCGAAAAGTATGCATTGAAATCTAGTTTGGGGGAGATGAAGACAATATTGAGGTAGCTTCCAATGATTGATGGCTTTAGTTGTAGAGTTGTAGTGTTTGAATTAGTTTTATAAATTAGTAGGGAAAGCTGATTAGCGTATAGGTTCGCCTATTATCGGGAATAAACAACTGTGATCGCCAACATCAACGTTAATTATGAGCTCAATAATGTATTACACCTTAAGAGACGGTTTTGCCCTTTCTACTTTTAGCAATATACGAATTTACGGGCTCTATCATATCATATTTTCTAATTATCTATCCCAATTTTATATTTTTTCCCCACTTTTGTTATTATTACTGTTTATTTATTTTTACGTTTATCATGAAGAAGAAGGCAAATGTTTCTTCCTTAATTTATGACATGGATGGTGACATTTTTTTATAATTCTGCATTGAACTTTGCCAGGGGATCCTATCTATATAGATTTCCCAAAAAAATCTTGGAGATTGTTTCTACTAAAAAGTTCGAACAATATGATTTTTTTTTTTGCCAAGTATTGAGAATATTATTATTAATATAAATAGCATTACATCAATGCCATGCACGATGAAATACATATATATACTTAATATTTTATTAAAATTAATACTCAAGCCAAATGTAAAAAAAAATGTTAATTTGAATGTGATTTTTCACTGAATAAATTAAATCTCGATTATTTTTAAATAAAATCACTCAAAACAAAATGATCCCCACATCTTAACTATTTGAAAACAAAAAAACACAACCAACGCATTATCTACAGCCGGAGCGTAACGGGGATGGAGGAGACAATTCGACCCCCAATGAAAAAATTTATGATCCCTCCCTGGTTTGCCTGCTTATATATTTTCAAAACAAAATATTCATTATGTGTGTGTGTGTGTGTGTGTGTGTGATGGTGGTGAGGAAAGGAAAGTGATAATTTGAGGGTGCCTAATCCTACTAGTAGGTGCAATAGCTACCTACCCTCCTATTTAGAGGTATAGCTACCATAGCCTAGCGTAGGTGTTTGTGGGTTTTCCTTTACTGACAGTTGATGGGCCCCAACTTTGATGCTATCAACACCTTAATCAACGTCCATTTCGATTTCCCAGGACTTCATCCCACGGCTCTCACCACCACTTCATCTAAGATCCAAAGTTGAGTCACACCGTCTCTCGGGTGGCCCAGTAATGGAGTCTTGTTTTTTTAAGTCAAATGTTTTAAGTTTGACCCACTACCAACGTCACTAGGTGTAAGTCTAGCACATCTGGCTTGTCAAGTGTGATTTATAATTTATTTCTCCTGTGTAGGTTTGGAGGATATTACACAGGGGTGGAGTTTACCCAATGCGCACCACGGTAGAGTCTGCAGGTTACTCTCGACATAAAAAAAAATAGTTGAGTCATACTGGGCCTTTGGATGTCTAGTGGCAGAGTGTTTTTTGAATCTCACTATTAATATTATTAGGTGTGAGTCTATCACACTTAGTCTGTCAAATCTATTTTACAGACTATTATGCAGAGATGAGATTTACTCAGTACGTATCTCAGTAGTGATTGCGAGTTACTCTCGACATATAAAAAAAAAAGAGTTGAGCCGTACCATACCAACAATAACATAAAACACTTAAATACCCTAATTAATTTGTGTAATTTCATTTTTATAAACGTAATTACCTATGTCTAACGTATTTTATAATAATTTATAAATTGAACCTTTTCTCAAAATATACACATATATATTTATATTTATATTTATATTTATAGTGAAATTGATAGATGAACGGTATAAAACGGTTTCAGTAAGTAATTGAAATTTGATAGCATTGAATGCGAGTTTTCTATAATATTAAATTCACACCCAACTAGTGCAGTGCAGTACTAGTCTCCCCAACTAAAAAGAAGATGCATACATATAATATCATATATTTTTTCTTTCTAAAGTTGAAACAAAAATTGAACTTGAAAATGTATTCGGACATCCTAGGTTACTACTACGAGCACGAAAGAGAATAAAATGAAGGCAAAAACCAATAATGAGAAAAAATCAAGAAAATACAGTGGGAGTAAAAAAGAAAGAACAAGAGAAAGAGAGAGAGAGAGAACTGAAGCTGCCTGAGTTGCATGGTGACCAAACGACGCCAAATTCGGGGGTTTTTTAGTTTTAAAAAATTCCACACATTTTCTCACACAACTATTCATATATACAAATCCCCAAGCAAAAGATTTATGCTGACGTTTTTTTACTGTAACACTGAACCTGTCCATTATAATTATTATTATTAATTACATTACACATAGTCTGTCATCTAAAATCTCTCTCTCCCAGTAGAGCTACTGTTCAAAGTATTAATACTCAGTGCGTGTATGCAGTGTGTGTGAGAGAAAGATAGAGAAATCAAATTAACGTCAGCTGACGACAATCCCCAACATTTATACCCAGTGGTTTCTGTGTAATTACATTTGCTTGTACCCAATGGTTGCAGTAACCCTGCAATTTCTAAGCGGGTAGATGATTAGTTTGTTTGCGATTGTTGTAGGAGTGTTAATACATAAACTTCATTGGTTAAATATATAAATTATTATTAATAATATAAATAAGCAATGGACGAATATTTATATCGGTATATACTTAAATTAAAAATCCTGAAAAAAGAAAATTGGGATATTATTAATTTTTAAAGATCAATAATAGATGTGACGAGATATTAATGGAACTGTGCTGATTGTTTGGCAAGTAAGCGCTACATATGGTATGAAAGTCACTGTCTAATGGACCCAACTATAGTGGTCAATAGAAATAATGTGGTTACGATGTCACATCACATCGACTAAATAATGTACATTCAGGTATTTTACAAGAGGATAATCAGAAATTTAGGCGTTAATTAATTAGAATGCATTTAAATCCATGCTTCAAATAAGAACATATGAAATACAAAATAAAATACGAGTGCAGATCATTGTACGGGATTGCGATGCAAAACTATGATAAAATGCGTGTATTTATCTAATTAGCCTTTAATTTACAGAAATTAGTTGGGCTACTATATTTGGAATATTTTTTTACACTTGACATCTTCTAACTCCAATTTGTATGTACCAATTGTAAGTCAAACCTCAAAATTACTACTTCTTATTTCATTTTTTTCTTCAATTTTAGTTGCATGCAGCGAGAAAAGGAGAAACTCAGAAAAATGAAACCCTTTTTAAACTGCTCGCGAGAGGAATGGCAATCCAAGTCTAGATTCTTGGTACGTTCATGAAATACAGGATTTTTGGTAAAATGCATGGCGGCTTGGTTATCACAGAAAAAAGAGAGGGGCAAAGAGATTGGCACTTGGAAAGCTTGCAAAAGATAATGAATCCACATCAACTCACGGACGGTGGCACTCATACCCCGGTATTCTGCCTCTGCGGTGGACATAGAAACAGTAGTTTGTTTCTTACACCGCCAAGAGATAAGGGACAGCCCAAGAAACACACAATATCTGGTGAGTGGCCGATAATCAGCATCGCAGTAAGCTGATAAAGAGAAGGATGATGAAGCAGCAAAAAATAGACCAAGGGAGGGACACCCCTTGAGGTATTTGAGTACATGAAGAGCAGCACCCCAGTGAGATAGCGAAGGAGAAGACACAAACTGGCTAAGCTGCTGGACAACATAAGAAAGGTCGGGTCTGGTGAGATTTAAGTAGAGTAATTTCCCTATGAGTCGTCGATACTTGTCAGGATCATTCATGATAGGAGAGGAGGAGGTAACATGGAGACCAGAAGGAAAGAGAGTAGAAGCTGGTTTACAACCCACGAGCCCAGCCGAATCCAACAAGTCAAGGATGTATTTGCGTTGGCTGAGATAGGTGCCATCACTCCCCTGAGCAATCTTAACCCCAAGAAAATATCAAGCAGACCCAAAATCTTTAATAGTAAAAACTTAATGAAGAGAATCTTTAAGAGCATGTAAGAATGTATTGTTTACATCTATTTGGTAAAGGAGCTAAGAATAAGCAATAGCTAGAGCAATGAGTCATCTCACAGTCACCAGTTTAGCAACTGGTGAGAAAACCTCCTGATAGTCTAATCCATACTCTTGCTTATAGCCTTTTGCAACCAACCACGCCTTGAATCTTTCTACAGTCCCATCAGTGTTAAGCTTCACCTTATAAACCCATTTAGACTCAATTGCTTGTTTCCCAGGGGGGTAAAGTAGTGAGCTGTCAAGTGTGATTAGATTCAAGTGCAAGAAGTTCTTGCTCTATAGCATTGGTCCACTCAATATATTTACTAGCCTCTTTATAGGAAGAGGGTTCTGTCAGAGAATCTACATTAATTAAGAAAGAATGATATGCAGGTGTGAAAGATGGAGAAGAAATGAAGGGAAAAGTAAGAGGGGTGAGATTGGAAGAAGGACTAGGTAAAAGGGAATAAGAGACAGAACATACATAATCTTGCAGATAAGATGAAGGATGATGAATTCTATGACTCTTTCTTGGCACTAGAACAAGTGGAGGAGCAGGTGAGTTAGATGGTGCAGAAAGAGGAGAAGAGAGAGTAGTAGGGGCAGTAGTAACAGAAACTGGAGGGATGGAAGGTAGAGAATCATCAAAGCTAGGAAAAGGAAGAACATGTGATGATTCTGTACACTGTAAATGATAGGAATCTGGAACAAACTTAACATCTCTAGAAATGAAAATTTTGGAGTCATCCAAATTATTAAGAATGTATCCCTTTTTGTTAACTGCATATCCCAAAAGTATACACTTGTAACCCCCAGAATCAAACTTGGATTTGGAAGGGGGGGACATTAGCTACAAAGCTTAAACACCCAAAGGGTTGAAGCAGATGTAAATCAGGAGTTTTCTGAAAGAGTATTTCATAAGGAGACACCCAGTCAAGTATAGTAGAAGAGATTCTGTTAACTAACCTTGTAGCATGTAGAATGGAATAGGGCCAAAACATACTAGGCAACTTGCTTTGAAACATAAGAGCCATGGCCACCTGTAATAGATGTTTGTGCTTTCTTTCTACAATCCCATTTTAATGTGGGCTATAGACACAAGATTTTTGATGTAGAATTCCTTTAGCCTGAAATAAATGTGTAACAACAGAATTAACAAATTCTGTGTCATTGTCTGATCTAAATTTCTTCACCTTTGATCCAAATTGTGTTTCCACCATAGCAAAAAAAGCTTTGAAGCACTGTGAATACCTGTGCTTTGGAGTGAAGCAAATATGTCCATGTGGACCTGGAATGATTTTCAACTAGAGTCAGTATATATGCAGTGTGAGTGATACTTTTCTCTTTATAAGGTCCCCATAAATCTCCATGAATCAACTCAAATGGTATGTCACTCCTTCTCTGCAGTAGAGGAAAAGACTGTCTCTGCTGCTTGGCTCTATAACAGACTTCACATGTATGAAGCTCATCAAAACCTGCATCTGAGTAGGATCTTTTTAGATGAGGTATATGCCTCATACTCCCAGTAGAAGAATGACCTAGATACTCATGCCACTGTTGTAAAGACATATCTCTATTGCATTATACTGAACAGACCTTGTTTCGTCTAAATTTGTATTTATATTTCCGGTTTCAGCCCAACACAACAATAACTTTGGACCACTCCCACAATTAGACGGGGTCAATTATAGACGTGATGAGCTAACCCGAGTCGATCTCATAATGAAGGCTTAGTGTGAGGAATTGTCTTTTAGGTTATGCATGCAATATGTTCAAACAATTAAAATAAATCCTAAACATGGGATTGATGATGATTTAAACTAAGAATTGAAATTAGCAAGTAAGCAAGATAATGAAAATGACAACAATGAAAACAAGATTGAGAAAAATAGAAGGATAAAGGTATTAGGGTGTAGATTCTCTCAATGGTTTATCACTATGCCTTTTTCAAGTTGGTAATGTTAATCTTACACATACAATAGACCCTCTCAATTGGTTTAACTTCAATTACTGTTACCGTCTATCCATTAAATCTCTTTTAGCTATATCATACGGACATGATTAACATATTAGGCTTAGGAACCCCATCCACCTAACGTCGAAGGAACCAATTTCGAGATTTAGAATCACAATCAAGTTTCCTCTAAATCCTAGCAATGCTCAAGTAGTGATCAATTACTCTAACATGGTAAGGACGATTCCAACAACAACAACCAATAAGAATAAGCATAGATCAAGACCAAATCGATCCTCTATCCCCTAATAGAAAGATTAGCCACTAAACATACTCAAAATAACACAAATATTATAAAAGATCGTCATCTCATAATCAAATGCAAATAACATAAAACTTCTACAATATTCAATATCCTTCAAGAAGTTTGGGACAAATCCCCACAAATCATCCAAGAAATAGATAGAAAATACCCAAAAGTAAACCTCCTAACAAGCCTAGCTTCCACGGACGGCTCGAAGTCGGATTCTTTCTCGTCTCTTCTACTTCTTCCTTGGCTTGGTTCCCTTTTTCTTCCTTGTCTCCTCTTTCCTTGAGTGGTGGTGAAAAATGGTGAAAGTTAGAAAAGAAAATGGTAGAGATGATGGTGAGAGTGTGTGTAGAGAAATGGAGGTGGAGGAGATGAAGAAGATGAAGTGAGATGAGAGATGATGATTGTTGAAATCTCCCAATATCTATATGAGATATGGGAGAGGGAGAGAGAGATGAAAGAGAGAGGGAGAGAGAGAGAGAGAAAAGTGATAGATAGAGAGAGAGAATGAGAAGTATGGTCGTGAGAAGAGAGGAAAGGTGATGAGATGGGTGCATTAAATGCAAAGGATTTAAGGGGATTTGGGGAGCCAAAAGTCCAAACTAGGAATTAGGAGAAATGATAACCTATAATTCCTACAATTAAAAATGGCTCAAAAAGTCATTGATTGAATTAAATAAAATAGCTAAAGATGAAGATGAATGGAGCAGAGAGGAGTTGCACTGAAAATGGGGAGAAAAACTGGACCGAAGAGGGGGAGGAGCACCCCGCGCGCCGGCGGGGTGCAGCGCCGGTGGGCGCTTGATTGAGGGGCACCGCGGCGGGGGTCTGCACTGGTGGGCCGCGGCGCCCTCTTGCGCGGCGGCGGTGGTGATGGGCCGCGGGGCGCGGGTTGGGCAGGTCCAGGTGTTCCGCTCCGCGGTCCACTTCGATTGCGATCTAGTGCAATTCCTCCACACGTTTTCTTCATAATTTTCGAGCCTCCAATAAGCCAATCGAGCTCAATTTTTTTTTCGATTTTCCACTTGCCACCTAATTGCCATAAAATACCTGCTTTTATAATTAAAAGTTCAAGTTCTTGCACAACTTGGCAAAATCCACCATTAGAGCAATAAATACAAATGAACAATAAAATCAACACATAACAACATAAAAATGAATGAACTAAATTACTAAACATAACAAAATAATACAATAAAACAATACATTTAGACACTAAACAGACCTTCTCTGATGTCACATGTCTGAACACATACAATCTTCCTTTCAATTTTCCAATTCCTAGTATATGATCATTAGCCTGATTTTGTATGAGAAAGTGTGATGGCAAGAAAATGACCTTTCCTTGTAGATCATTGACCATCTATCCAACTGAAATTAGATTATGGGTAAAAGATGGTGCAAATAGCACATTTTGGAGCACAATGTCATCATTTAACTGTACTTTTCCACAGTAATGTGCTAGTAAGTTGGAACCATCAGGTAAGAATATCTTCTGAGGCTCTGAGAGCTTCCTCATAGTATGCATGAGTGTTGGATTACAACACATGTGTATACTTGCTCCAGAGTCCATTATCCATTCTGTCTATTGTAACAAGCCAAAGGCATAGTGACTCGTGGTAGCATCATCTTTTTCATGGAGTATATCTCATGTGTCCACCATATTTGCTGCAGCATTGGTAGAATTCCCAACTCCTATATTTGTACTCTTGAAATAATTTCCCAGATACTTGCTGATCTCCTCATGTATAAACTTGTTCATGTCTGTGGACTGCTCTCCCATCTGACTATTAACATCATCTCTAATGCTCAATGTATCATCATGATCAACACAGTTAGCTCTGTTATTCTTTCCTTTCTCATTTTTGAATCGTTTGTACCAATCTGGGATTTCCACCAATTTAAAACAGTCACTCTTCTCATGACCATTACCCCCACAATGGTTACATTTCAGTTTTTGCTTTTCTTCCTTGCTAAGCCTCATTCTGTACCCTTCATACCTGTCTGTATTACCCTTTTGATTTGTATACAAAGCATTTTGATCACTTATATCAGCATATCAAGTGGATAGTTCCTTCTGATCTTCCACTTAGAACACCATAGCATACGCATTGCTCACGGAAGGTAATGGATCAAGGATTAGGATCTGATTTCTAATAGCTTCAAATGAATCATTTAATCCAATCAAAAACTACATTAAGCGCTCATTCTCTTCATTTTGTTTATTCAACTCACAAGCTCCACATAAGCACACATGACAAGGAACTAATAAATGTATCTCATCTCATAAACTTTGTAAATTGTGATAGTATAGCAAAACTGATTGATTTTCCTGTGCATAAGTAGCCAATTCTCTGCGAAGTTTGATCCCATAAACTTTGTAAATTGTGATAGTATAGCAAAACTGATTGATTTTCCTGTGCATAAGCAGCCAATTCTCTACGAAGCTTGTATATTCGAGGTCCATTAGATTTCTCAAACCTTCTATTTAATTCATCCTAAAGGTCCTTAGAAGTATCTATATGTTGAAAGCCTTGTCTTAATTCTTTTGAAATCGAATTCACAATCCATGAAAACACCAAATAGTCAACACGCAACCATTGCTTATAATCCACATAATTTTTATTCGGCTCTAGCAGACTAGCATCAATGAAATTTTTTAGCAACAAGACCTCGTATAATTGCCCTTGACCAACTATGAAAATTCTTTCCAGTTAAGAGATCCGTGGTGAGCACCATACATGGGTGATCGTTTGGATGAAGGTGCAGTACATCATTGCTTTGAGCACGGTATGTAGTCATTTCCTTTTGATGATCATCGTGTGAACCATATCTATCAGCAGCTGCATCAGTCGTCGCATTAACAACCGATCTATGACTGTTTTCACCTTGTTCGTCATCATCATCATTCGCAACATGGAATCCTCTCTCCTCAAGGACAATCTTATTCCATGGCATCCTTCTGTTTTGTTTCGGCATTTTATCAAACACCAAGGCGCATAACTCACCAAAAAAATTCAATCGATGGATTTACTCAAAATTTTGAAAAATCGATGATTCACAATCGATAAAATCAATCGATAATCCGATTCTAAACCAGAAAATTATGGCGCTGGTACCATGTAGGAATTGAGAGTTGAACGATATAATGAATTCATGTTTGTTTTATTCGAGCATCATAGTGTGTGGCTCGGTTCGGTTCAGTTACATCCCTAGGTAGGTGTATGCAAATGGTTGATTTGGTGCAAACCGAGCCAAATTGACAAAATCAAATAAAAATTTTCTTAAAAAAATTCAAACCGAACCCACCAAAATAATATATATACATACATATATATATATATGTTACCGAACCAAACCAAATCATAATTCTTTGATTAGTTTGGTTTAGTTTTCGGTTTAACCGAATTTTTAATGATTATTTTTTTTTTCAAAATAATTATATTTAAAGAAAATAACATGTACTCAATAGATAACAAACGATATATTAAATAAGTAAATATTTGAAAAACTCTAAAACTAGAAAATTGAAACTAAATATTAGAATTAATAATATTATTTAGGTATATAATACCTTTTAGATTTATTATGTTAATGTTTGGTGACCCGAATTTATTTGGGTTGAGCCCGAGAAGCTCGCGGTGCGACAAACTTGGACTTTTTTCGCAACGTAGTTGGGACTTTCCCGATATATATCCAGCTCGTCTAGGGTTTTGAGTTGTTGATTATTGAACAATCTTTGTACCCATTTTCGACTTATATAGTGAAATCCTCCTCTACCCATGGTTTTTCCCGATTTGGATTTTCCACGTAAATTCTTGTGTTGTTTTGTTTCTTCATATTCGCCGCTTTCTTGTCATAGTTTCTTAACATATTAATTTAGGTATAATTCGTATTAGAATTATAGATCATAAATTATAAATATAGTATATATATTTTGGTTGTTACCAAAATTAAGAAAAAAAAAGACCGAACTAACGGAACCAAAGAGCTCGGTTTTGTTCGGTTTTTTTTTTAGTTCGGTTCTGCACACCCCTATTATTTGGCATAATAGCACACTGTGTGTAATTTGAAATTTAATTGGTATTCCTTCATTTCATAATATTTGATGTTTTAGACTTTTAATCTTATCTCCAATTATTTGATGTTTTAAATCTTTTCACACACTTTCTCTAAATTTTGTCCCTAATCAAAACACTATTGATATATTAGGAAAATATAATTTACTAGAATTTAATATAAGTGGGGTGAGAGAAGATAGTACATTTATCATATTTTTTTACTTTTTAATTTATGTATAAAAGACTAAAACATAAACTATTATGAAATTGATGGAGTAATTAACTTTTTAATTTCTGAATGTTAGAAAGATAAAAGATAAAATATTACAACTATTATAAAGAGATCACAGATAGTAGACAATATATTGTTTTAGTTGTTAGTCGTTTACGTAATTAAACGAGCTGTGATTATTAAATTAGAGAAAAAGATTGATCGTGAAAAAAAAAAGATTAAATGGGCAACAAAATCAGATGGGATGAGAAGCTTTTATTTCAATCAATCATATCGTTCTTTAATAAAACATCGTAAGAAGTGATACACTATAAAAAGCAACTGTTTGGCGGATAGAGTGTGGTGGTGCCCAAACTCAGCCTTATTTTTATCCCTCTGTCGTCACGTGCGCCACCACCCCCTTAATCAATCATTCTATTAATATTTATTTAATTACTTCTCTTAAATTATTATTAATTTTACAAGCTAGGTAGGTATGTGAATAACTGATTTTTTTTTTTAGAGGAGAAAAAATGGATATTCATACATTTATATATATATATATATATATATATATCTATATATATATATATGCATTATGCACATAATGTAACCAACGAAAAGTTAATGAAATCACTTACCATCATATCCGTATAATAGATTCCGTCACAAAATTGGAGGATTTATGAATTAAATTCATCATTTTTTTATTTTTTTACTCACATGCCCGACCTGATAATATTGAGAAGATTTGAACCCGTAATTTTTTATTTTTAAGTAATTCAATTCCACCACTAAGTCATCTCCACCGGAGTATTAATTTTATAATTAATGGTTCTGAATAATTAGATTTTAGTTGGTTTGGGATGAATATCAATTTTTATTGAAATTAAATTGAGTGTACTCTAGGTAGAGTAGGTAGTGTGAGTTATTCTCTGATTTATTTGTCAATTAATTTATTTTAGATTTCAATTCATGTTGTATAACTGTAGTGTGAATAGTAGTTTTAATTTATTTCGGAGAAGATATATTATCCATGTCAACATGGATCTTATCTATTAGTCTCTCCGTTTTGTTATTATTATTGTTTTAATTTTTTTATTTAGAATTAATAATTAATTTTATGAACTAATATACCCACCCCTATGATATAAAATTGTATTTATTTATATTTTTCTAAAATAAAATTTGGAATATGGTTAAAATTGGGAGAGAGAGTGTGTGAAAATATATAAAACAACAAACATTTTAACATAACGAAAAGTTAAAATAATAATAATAATGAAACGAAGGGTGTATTATACATAATAGATGAATTACTTATGTTTGCTTTGTCTAAAGATAGAGAAAATTTCACTTTTGGTTCCATAGGACACATCTCAGTTCGATTTTGGTCCCGATACTATCAATTTTGGTCATTTTTTTAAAAAATCGCTCAGTTTTAGTCCCATAGGTTTAAGATTATCAATTTTGGTCCCGTTATTTTTAGGCCAAAAGTGGGATCAAAATCAATATTTTCTCTGTTTGAGACCAAAAATGATAGTATCGAGACCAAAATCAAATTGAGATGTGTCCTGTGGGACCAAAAATGAAATTTTCTCTATAAAGATAGCATAATTTTGAAATGATTGTGTATAGTAATTCAGTACGCTTTGCGTGATAAGTAAATGTTTAAAATTGACGAGTTTAATCTTCATTTCCTAGAACAATTAAAATTTATATCGATGATAAATGTCTAAAGAACGAAGAATAGATGAATTCATTTTGCTACACTTTGTGCAATTTGGTGTTACATAATTTAATTTATTATTTTTTCTTCATTTTTTTAATTCAATTTTAATTTATTATACTTTAGTTTAATTTTACACTTATTAATAAGGGTTCATCCTATCCAATTAGGATATATAATTATTTTTTTTACAAAATAATCAATTATTAATTAGAAAATGAAATTTAATATTGAAAAATTAATTATATGTCCTAATAGGGTAAGATGAAGCATAAGAAGTGTAAAAATATTAAAATAAAGTATAATAAATTGAAAATGAATTAAAAAAAATCAAAGAACAATTAATAAATTGAATTGTATAGCAACAAATGTTGCACAAAGTGTAGCAGGGGATTTCATCCGTGTAAACAATATGAATTGATCATTTGATTTTTCTATATATTTATGCTTTCTTTAATTTAAGTCCATTTTACTTTCCTTCTTCCACTTATTTGATTACCTCCGTATTCTCTTCTAGTTATTGTATAAAATAACGCAATTTGAAATAGATTGCTAATTAGGATTTTTTAGTAAACAAGCACAATTTAAAACTAACACAGATTATAAAACTCTCACTCTACACAAAGACGTGGAACTTTGTCATTTTGCCCCCTTTGTTTTAATTTTGAGTAAAATATTGTTAATTTGGATTAGTTAAGAGCGTAATGAATATATATAAAAAAACCAATAGTATTTATCTTGTATTAATGTATTATCATCAGGCACTATTTTTATTATATTATTAGGTATTAAATTAAATACGAGTGTTATTTATATTTGACAGATAGTAATGTAGATATTTTATTATATTAAAATATTTATGCCAATATATATAAACATGAAATAAAGTAGAAACGTTACGCGCGTGGATTTCATCATAATATTAATACAAATTCGGATTGGGTGAAACGAATCCGGAAAGCAATAATGCAAGTGTATCCAACAAAATTTACGTAGATTAGATACTGCAGTGAAACATCTTTACGTAATAATTACGACCGCATTTCGGTGTAAGAGGGGGAAAAAGGCATGGCATATGCATACATGATTAATACATGACTGTCTGAAACACACACACACACACTTCTCTCTCTCTCTCACACACACGCAGACTACAGTAGCTCCACTATTCAACGTCGGAACTCAACTGTGTGGATTTTGTCTGCTAATAACCCTGCTCCACGAGAAAGAAGGGGGGGTGGGGGGGGGGGGGTCTCCACCCTCTGCCAATTTTGCTGTTTCAGAAGTAAAAAAAAGGTTAAAAACAGAAAGAGAGAGAGAGAGAGAGAGAGTATATTACATACATACATACATACTACAACAAAAGATTATCATGGCAGCCTCTCATTTCATCATCACCCCATCTCTTTCACTGTTACTCTCTTTTTCTCCCCTTTAAACTCCCATCATCTTTTTCCTCCTCCATCTCTTTCTCTCACTACACACACACACATATATATACACACACAGAAAGATAGAGAGAGAGAGGGGGGGAAGAGGGAGAGAGATTCTCTGTCCAGCACAGTAGTAGTACTCATGGCTGAGGGATTTGAAGCATATCATGTCCCACAACAAAGCAGAAGAGATAAGCTGAGAGTAGTAAATCACCAACCGGCCTGCGTTGATAACCTCCAAACCTGCGCTGCTTTAGTCCCTCTCTACGATCCATCTCTCATCTCTCCCGATTTCATCAACAGTGCTAACCTACACCGCCAAACCTACAATCTAACCACCGCCGGCGTCAAAGAAGAGGGCATAAATTTGATGGGTTTCGCCGGCGGGATGAACACTAATCACATGTATACCGATCCACAGCTATCCGTACATCTCAACCCTAGCACTATTCATGATATCAACGGCAGCCCCTACGTCTACGCATCGCCCCACTGTTACCGTGGACTTCTCGATCAACCCTTTCATGGAAATGAAACGGCGGTGTACAAGCCGGCGCCGCAGAGCAACGCCGCCGCGACGGGCGGCCAAAGCCTGTCCTTATCGCTATCTTCGCACCACAGTAATCTTCCGCTGGAATTGAATCTGCAGAGATATGATTCTCCGGTTTTCAGCAGCAGTAAGGTGAGTGATGGCTACTTGGTTTCTTGCAATGACGGCGAAGCTGCGGCGGTGGAGCTGTCGAAGAGCTCGGTGCCGTTAGGCCCTTTCACCGGCTACGCCTCCGTTTTGAAGGGGTCGCGTTTCTTGAAGCCGGCGCAGCAGCTGCTGGAGGAGCTTTGCGACGTGGGGAGAGGGATTTATGCAGATAAAAATTGTGCTGATTCGTCTTTGTTAGATCCTCCGCCATTGGAGAGTTTGAGTGGGAGTGAGATTGTTGATGACTCAGTTAATGGTGGGGACCAAACTAGGAAGAAGTCGAGGTTGCTGTCGATGCTCGATGAGGTATTATTTGCTTTTTTTTTTCATCGTATTTTATCGTAATGCTTGTCTGATTAATGTTAATTTTGCTCGAATGTGTCAGCTGTTTTTGTTCATCTTCATAGGTAGTACTAATTAGGGGTATTTAAGGTTTAGTGTATGTTGAATGTTGATGTATACTGTTGCTATATTAACTTGTTAAATATAGATAGATAGATAGATTCTTTAAAGGAGTTAGTCATCATTGCTGCTAGCTAGTAGCATGCAAGGCTTTGTTCTTACACAATTAAGTGGCACAGAAAGCATATTTAATTTAACTTTGATCATGTGTAGTAGATTAATGGTCCTTTTTATGGTTTGCTTTGTCTGAAATCTATGAGATCTAGATTCTTGTATGATTGGCGTAGAGGGTGTCATGAACAATGAATATTTAAAGTAATGTTTGCAGGAATATATGCCATATCGATTGGTACAAGAAAGTGTCTCGACAACATAAATAAGCCTGTGAGTTCAAATATGGAAAATTAGTCTGGTTTTGCATCTTGCATAAAGTTATTTTAGAGAATAAATTGGAAAGATTTATTCTCTTAATTATGTTAATGGTAGAATTTGAGAAGGCCAATGTCTAATATAAATGTACTTCAAATTTGTTTTAAGTACTTATCTTAATCCATTCTTTATCTTGTTTTTGTATTTAGAAGTGGAAGAATATGATTCTGTCCGTTGTCCCTCACTTGTAGACTTGCATCTTCCTGCTTCCTAGCCAAATAATTGGATAAATAATGGAGGGAAAATTATTAACTTATGATCAAATTGTAAAATCTTTGTGGTCGATAGTGAAATCCACATGTTATAAGCTAGGTTTCTTTAATTTGTCTACACTTGTGATAACTAAAATAGATTAATACAAGATTATGATGAAACTGGTCCTAGATATTCATGTAGGATATAGTTTCCACATTTGGTTTGTGGAGTCATTACAATCCTTCTGGTTCTGTGTAAGTGCATTTTTTTTATATCCTCAATCCAATGTGATCCTTTATTTTATTTGAAACAAAGTTCTATTGCATATTGCTTTACGAAGTTTGTAACATGATGTAAAAAATTATATTCTGAAGTATATTGTAGACTTTTTCGGTCTTGAGTAACTAAGATGAAGTGTGTTTGGTACTCTCAAAATTCAAGACATTGTGGAAAAATATTTTTAGCGAGAAGTTTTATCTGATTGATCACATTTTCTTACTTCCGGAATGAAGTCTAGGGAAGTCCCGCGGAAGTGCAGAGCTGAGTGCAGACATTGGCATGTATCCTTGTTGAAAGTGATTGCGCGTAATGTTTAAAAAAATCAGTTGTGTTTTGTGAAGCCATTTCTAATTTTTCGTTAATTATTTGATTGATACCAGCTTTTTCCAACCCATCCCCTTTGTGAAACTTTACCTGTTGCTAAATTCATCATCTGTGGAATTTTGTTGGGCAGTTTTAAACTTGTCATGATTGTTGACGAGATTCATTGAAATCATGTTTGAGACTCTTTCTACTGCAAAATATTCCAGCTCCAAACTTAAGTTCCTATATGATTGCGAAATATGTTCATGCACATCATTTAATTGTCTATTGAATAAAATAAAACACATTTTGGAGTTATATTGAATATTTCACATCTTGGGCATTAGTGTGCCATCAGAATTGCTGATTTCACTGATGCTTCTTGTCTAATATATCCAATTGTATTTAATTATACTGTCCAGCCCTTGGTTGGACTGTGAGCTATATTTTAAATCAAATTGTTCTGTTGCATGTTTGAAGTCTGTAATTGGAAAAATGAAATTGTTCCATTGAGCTGTGACATTTGCAAAATCTCTGAACTATGTTGTCGTTTTTCGCGTAGGTTTACAAGAGGTACAAGCAGTATTACCAACAGATGCAGGCCGCTGTTGCAGCATTTGAATCTGTTGCCGGACTGAGCAGTGCAGCCCCTTTTGCAAATTTGGCTTTGAAAGCCATGTCCAAACATTTCAGATGCTTAAAGAATGCTATTACTGATCAGTTGCAGTTCACACCCAAATCTCACGGCAAAATAAGTTCCGAGAGAGATGAAACACAACGACTGGAGAATTCAGGACGGGGCTCTTATGGCCAGAGACCGTTTCATCCAGGATTTGTCGATCAACCTGTCTGGCGTCCCCAACGAGGACTTCCTGAGCGCGCTGTCACTGTTCTGCGGGCTTGGTTGTTTGAACACTTTCTACATCCGTAAGTATTATATTATTTCTAGCATGCACACACACACACACACACTCAATAATTCTATTGTTTAATTAGTCACTTGGCCTGAATGATAAATGAACTGTTGCAGTTATCCTACTGATACCGACAAAATAATGTTGGCGAAGCAGACGGGCCTCTCGAGGAACCAGGTATGCGCTCTTTGATCACTTATCACTTATTATTACCGTCTTTTGAGAAGGGAAGCTACTCATATATGTATGTTATGCACGTGTAATTAAATGGTTCGATTCTTGAAAGTCATGAGCATTGTTAGAACACGCTCTTTCTCGTCGTTAGATGGATATATCTTAATTTGTGCAATGCAATGCCTCTCTGTATGAACCAGGTTTCTAACTGGTTCATAAATGCAAGAGTTAGGCTTTGGAAGCCGATGGTGGAGGAGATACACACGCTTGAAACACGTCAAAGCCAAAAGACTTCCCAAAGAGAGGAACCACCACCCAATGCTGTAAATGATCATTTTCCCACGAGCTGCTCGATTGATCAGTGCGAGAATGCATCCACTTCCATCCACAGAATGGGAGATTTCCCCTTGAAACGCAGTCGGGAGGACCCGGCTGAAACTCATGAAGGACGCGCGGGGCAACAAATGAAAATGCCATACGACAATTTGCTGCAAAATCCTCATGTGGGAGTTGGCTTGAGTAACGCTGGTGGGAATGGTGGCGTTTCTTTAACTCTCGGTCTACATCAGAATGGTGTAGGATTACCCGACCCCTACCCGATGAATGCAGCTCGTCGTTTTGGGCTGGATTCGCATAACGAGGGATATGTGGTGAGTGGATTTGCAGCACAAAATCGACAGTTTGGACGAGACATCATCGATGGACAGATCATGCATGATTTTGTTGGATGAGCAGGATTCTTCTATATGGATGGATCATTAAAGCTCTTCCTGAGAGAGCCCTCAATTGGATGAGAGAGTGTTTGTCAAACCATCTCATTTTCCGGAAGCTGATCATTAAAATGGTTCTCTCTCTCTCTCTCTCTCTCTCTCTCTCTCTCTCTCTCTCCGCTATTATTTCCATAAAAATTCTTTCACTCGCTGTATAAAGTTCATCCAGCCATGCCTATGACTTGACGATAACTGTATAATCTACGCAAGTAGCTAGCATTTTTCATATATGGATGCTACATGGAAAATGGTATATATTTTTCTGCTGTTTTTAAGTAGGTGTTTAAGGGATCTTTATCGCATTAGTTTTTTGCATGGATGGATGTTTTAGAACATTATTCTAGGTTGTCTTGGGAAGAAATTCTCGCATTTTCAATTATTAATTAGCGTTTCAGTGATTTTACAATTTATAAGTATGTATCTGAAGTATTTAATTGCGGTCTACATAGATCTCTCAAATATGTGGAAGTTTTTAATTGTTACGTATTTTATACTGTAGAATGGAAATTGTAGGTGCAACGTTCTCATAAATCTCAAGATGTATGTAATTTGCACTAGAAGGTGAATCGTATTATACGTGTTCTTGTATCACACAAGTGCTACGCCATCCCATATTATCAAAAATATTTTAAATTTGATTGATTACACTTTAATTGTGTTTTGAAGTATTGATAAAATAATAAATTTGTCCCGGGATCCAAATTCCGACGATTAAAAATTGATATGGCTCACGAAATGCTTAATTGGAATCGAACGACCCTGATGGTAAAATATTAAATAAAAGTAAAAAATAAAATAAATTCCATATCATCTTGTTCCTCCATCCATTTTCTTCTCTACTGTATGCAACACTGTTCACCTCAACAAACTCCATTCTGGACAAGCACAAAATACAAATAAATAGAAAAGATTGAGCAAATAATAGTTCGACTTGACTCTTCGATGCATAAATTAAAAGGATACGAAAACTACAACAAGAAAATCCGAAGCAATAACAAGTCTTGTTTAAGAGTTTTATTTATTTTTTATTTTTATCTATTTATTTTATTATCAAAACCCTGTTGTTTTGATTACACAAAAGCATCTGGTGAGCCATGTCAACTTTCAATTGTTCCGGGAATAAATTTGTTACTTTATCGATAATTCGAGATTTAGAATGTAATTACTCAGTTTATGACTTTTGTGTTACATCTTCAATGGTTCAGGGCATATGTTCTAATTTAGCATATGCATATATATAAAATAAAGGAGAATTGTCAATTTATGACTTGACAGATGGATAATCTATCGATTAATACAGGATCTGAAAAATGAGAAATATCAATTCAGCACTTGAAAGATGAAAATTATCAATTTAGGACCTCAAAAATTATGTATTTTCATTTCTTTTTATTTTTAATTGTTTGTATATTAATTTTCAACAAAAAAATACTTTATTAATTATATATTAAATCTAATAAACAATCATTAAAAATAAATAAAAATTTAAAAGAAATCAGAACACATGATTTTTGAGGTTCTAGATTGACAATTTTCATTTATCAGATCCTGGATTAATAATTTCCATCTTTCAAGTCATTGATTGAATTACCCATCTTTCAGGTTCTGACATGATTTAAAAGCTAATTTCTTTTAATTAATTGAAGTTGTACCAACTTGTGCATTGGAATGTAGTGGAACACTTTTATTCATTTTCGCTAGACATTGAACAATTCATTATCATATCAGAAGTTGAACGAGACACCTATATATGTCTAAATGATGTATATTGATAGTGATCACACAATGTTTAACAAATAAATCGAACCAAAACTAATTGTAGCCCAAATCAAGGTGAAAGAAAAAAAAAAAAAAGGTGGAGAAGAAGAAGAAGAAAGATGAACGTCATACTCACAGTATGGGTCTAGGATTAATGGTAAATATTTGAGGCCCAAATTTCAAGAATTGACATTAATTAGTTTTTCCTCGCAAACATTTGATACTTTTTGACGAGATAAAATATTGGCACTCTAAATAATATTAGACGTAATATATTTTTTTTTTATTTTTTTTCTAAATAATCCATGTGAGGACTTCCCCAACTATTTTTTTTTTTTTTTTTTTTTATCTTAACTTAGACGAGGTTTAAATTCAATGAAATTAAAGGGGGAATGATTCCGACAACTGTTTTTGTAACGTAAACGTAAAGCTGCTTTAAGCTATATTTTTATGCTCATCTTCACTTTAATTCCAAGGCAAATAAAACCCCACAAGGCACAAACTATGTTAAAGCCCACTTTAATTAAAAATAGTATTATTGGATTAACATAATTTTCCCTAAATTAATTATGTTTCTGGCACTAAGGTCACCGAAAAAAAAAAGTGTTTTTACTTTATCATTTTGGAAGAGACCTTTTTGTCAATCGAATCTTGCAAATATTTCTATACATTCCTGTAACATCCATAATTTCGACTTATTTTTTGCGAGCTTATACAAAATTCAGCCAAATGTTGTCATATTTCTTTGTAGAAAATGTTATAGAATTTGTGGGGGCAAGGTAGGTAGGACAGGATGGTTAAAAAATGTATTTAATTAGATAATGGGAAATTAATAACTACGTACAATGATTAGTTCGCAAATGCTTGAGGATGAAGGGCGGTTCCTGAAATGTTACATAGGATTATATTTTTCTTATTCAATTTGTAAAGTTCGAATTCTTCAATAATGGAAAAGTATAGTCTATAGATATAGGGATTGTTTAGGCTACACTAACAACTATCTTTATATGCGTCATCACTTTATAAAAATAATTGATTAGAGTTGTTATTACAGTAGTTATATCTACACAAACTTTTAAATATAATTTCACATAACAAAATATAAATTTTATATATGTAGCCTACATGTAGGAAATAAGCCCATAAAGTAAAAAAGTAATATTATATTGAACATGAAAGATAGAAGCTATAATTAATGACTATAAAGTAGCCGTTATGGGAAATGGATGGCTCTGTTTATTATTCTATAACATAGTTCGTGCACACAAAAACGTCACTAGTTTGTCTTAACTAGTGTGAATTGTCTCCCTCCTAGTCGTAATCATTCCAAACGGTTCGATTTAAATTATTTATTTCAGTTTTTTGTTTTGTTTGGTTTTAGGATTTTTTTTTTGTTGGGGGGGGGGGGGGAATAATCGAATGCAAAATCTCGAATTTTATTTAAAATTGGATATAGTGATGGTACGACTAAATGTGCTATTTAAATCGGTGACAAAATATAGTGAAATATTTATTTATTTTCGATTGCTCACAACAAAACATACTAGTAAATAGTAAATAACTAAAGGAAAGCAGACCGGAATTCTTACAAAAGAAGTATGGAAAAACAGGTAAAGTGGAAGTTTTTCACTTCTATTTACTTTCTTCCAACAATTTTTGACAGATTCTGAATATTAATAGGAACTTGTTTTAATTAAATGAATTACATTTTAGTTGCTGACATTTTGTTAATAAGACTATACTGACGAAAGTAACAATAAAAATGAATAAAATATAAAAGATAAATAAAAGAAAATAGCTAAAGAAATCAAGCTATTAGTCTATACTACCAATTGGATCCACTCGGCCACACTAGGTACCCCTTGGTTCACCACAAACACCATATAATACCCCGGCGGCGCCACCTTCGCATTCGGCGGAGCCGTACACTTTATACTATACCTTCCGCCACCTTCCGCCGCCGGGGTCTCCACCGACAGCTTCACAAGCCTCTGCCCTTGCGAAAACGAGTGCGTCGCAAACGGCGCACTCGCGAAATTCACCTCCATTATCCCCACCACCGGCAGCTCAGCCGTCACCGCCGCCTCGAACACCTCCCCGTAACGAACCTTCTCCGGCAATTGCACCAAACTCGGCCGAATATTCGTCTTATCCGCCGCCAGATACTCCGGCGAGAACGTTTCGATCCTCAGTTCCGTCGGGAACTCGGCCTCAAAATTGTAGAAATAATGCGGATTGCTACCGGCGATCAAAACCCTCCCATCCGGCAACAAATTCGCCGTGGAATGGTACATCCTCGGAACCGTTGCAGGGTTCAGAGTCATGAACCGGAGTCCGATCGGCTGGTCCGGTCTGTACAAAAGCGGAAACAAACACGGTTCGGAGCCCATCTCGAAGCCCTGGGTCCCAGCTTGAGCGCCATTGATGATCAGAACATCACCGGTCGGAAGCATTACCATGTCGCCCATGATCCTCCCGAACGGCATATCCTCCATCTCCCAAACCGAATCGGGTCGGGTAGCCTCAATCCGCCCGCAGCTGCCGTGCGCCGGAGTATCCGTTGTCCTATGCAAATACGCCCCGTACTCCGCTCCGCCGCAAATGACCACCGTCGCCGACGTATAATCGCCGGATAATGCGAGCATGGCCGACGACCCCGCCGACGGGTAATTCCTCGGGCCGCCTTCGAGAACCGGATAATTTCGCGTGACTCTGTTTGAAATGTAATCATACGACACCGCTTTATTGTTCGCAAAAATGAACAACTCTCCATTTGGGAGCAAGTGGACGTAGGGATAAAGATTATCCGATTGCCTATCCTGAACTTCGCTGAGAAAAGAGAAATTGGCGGCGCCGATTTCCTTCCTCGGCGGGAAAAACTCGACGCTGTTGGCCGTGTTACCGCCGATTATGATCACTGAGCCGTCGGGGAGAATCTGGTTCGAAGCGTACCATCTCCCAACGTACAGTTCGACATCCTGCAGTTCCTCCCAATCGCAGAGCGAACCCGGTTCGCAGGGGGTGAACTTTCGGATTTTCTTGAAGCCGTCGGAGTCTCCGCCGGTCTGGACGAGGCTGCCGTCGGGGAGGAACTGGCCGGAGGAGCACCACGTGTCGGTGAGGATGGTGAGCGGGCGGACGACGTTGGTTCGCAGGTCGAGGAGGACGGAGTGGGCGGTGCAGTCTTTCCGGTTGGGGTGAACCGGGTTGGGGAGGCAGCGGTGGTTGGGGAGGAGTTTGCGGGAGGGGCCAATGTGGGTCCGATCGAGGAGGACGACGGTGTTGAAGCGTGTTACGGCGGTGTGCATGGAGGCTATGCCGGCGTCGGGGACGAGGAGCTCCCACACGCCCGGGAGGTCGGTGGCGCCTGCCGCGGTGAGGAAAATGAGGAGGAGTACAAGGGTGGATGTAGCCATGGGATTTTGTGAGTTGTAGAGACTAGAGAGAGAGAGAGAGAGAGAGAGAGTAGGGGAAGCCAAGTTATCACTTTCCACTACGAGTTACAGTGAATTTGTGTGAGAGAGACAGAGGAGAAGGGGTAGATGGTGATGTCCCAAGTTTGAAAAGGCTCGAACCATTGACGCGTTGTGAGATACGCCAAAACACCCGACAGATCAAATTTGCTTAAATAACGTTATTTATCATGCTCAAATTACTTCATAATTTCGGTATGAAATCTTCTATACAATCTATATATGATCATAGAATCACAATCTTTCAAAGTCGATGAGATTAGGGGAAGCTATATCTAATTCCTTCATTTTATTTAAAGGAGGAGATTCTATTTCGCGTTCTTTTATGTAAAATAAACCAATAATTTCTATTATTATAATTAATACTTTTTCTGTGTAATATAAGATTTATATATAATTAGTGTACGCGAGACGAGCCCTAAAATTAAAAACAAATGTAATATATCTTTATTTGCAAACAAACCATATTAATAAATAAACGCAAAAAAAAAGATAACTTATAAAATTAATAAACCCGATAAATTGAACAACAAAAAGGTTAAATAAATAATTAAGGAAGAAATGGAATTATCTAATAAATTAATAGTTGATTTTTTCCCTTACTAAGAAAAAAACTAAAAAGCTACAGATGACAGTGCAATATACTCCCTCCGTCCCGATTATATAGTCTTTTTTACTATTTTGAGGTGTCCCAATTATATAGTCCCATTACTATAAATACTATTAATTTTCATTGTAATGTACAAATAAACCCTTGTTGAATCTTGAAAATTAAAAAAATAACAACTTAAATGTTGAAAGTCATAAATATTCAATGGGGGTGTTATTGGAAGTTTAGCTTTAATATCTTGTTTTCATAAATATTTTTAAACTACGTGCGAAGAGAAATAGGACTATATAATTGGGACGGAGGGAGTAATTATTTTAACATATTTAATTGATGGGAAAGAAATTAAAATACCCACATCGATTGACTAAAAATTCATTTTACTCACTTTGTTACACACATTTAAGAATTACTCATTTTGTCTAATATATCTTCATTATTACATATTTCAATGCAATCATATATGGGACCCTACATTGTAAAGCTTTTATAACACTTTTGTAAGTTTTTTCTAACAAATAATAAATGTGAAAAGTAATTAACTAATCATTTGAAAATATAAGGACCCAAATACCTTTCATATAATTATTTTATTCATGTCCAAATCCTTTTCGGCAATTGGACCAGTCTTTAATACCGCCCGTAGTAAACATTCGGGCGGTATCCAAGCATGATTTCATCAAACACAAGCGACTTTCGAATTATCAATGCATTCTTAACGGTATAAGAGCGTAAACATAGTCCGAAATAGAAAAAGAAAATTAATTTGATTGTGAAATAACTCGATGATACTCCATTCATGGTTGAAAAGACAATTAAGTCTAGGTTTCAACAACAAAAATAATTTCAAGCAAATATTATCTGTGGATAAAGTTATTGTAATTTTACGGACGATTGCCCGAAAAAAAAATAGCGATGTGGTCACAATTTGAAAAATTCAATGGATTTGATTAAGAAAGAATTATATGATGATCCATATATGGTTTGAAAGGAATTTGATTTATGATTCAACTAAAAATAATTACAACAAAATTATATACACTGAAAAAGTTATGGCCATTTTACGAACGAATGTCCGAAAAAGGGTCATGAACATTGTACCAAATTGAAAAAATCACCGACTTTGATTGGGATAGAATTAGATTATGAGTAATACCTTTTTGGAAAGATATTCGAGTCTAATTTTCAGTAAAAAAAGAATTTTAAAAAAATATCAACAATGGAGAAAGTTATGGCCTTTTTAGTAACGATTATCAGAAAATTTCAAATCACGCTGGTTACCGCCCACGAGCGGTATAAGAGTGGTATCATCAATTTTCTCTCAATTTTTTGCCTATAATAATTGAATTTAACTATAGAATATCATTGTAGGCTCATATGAGTCACAATATCTTATTTTATTGTAATTTCTCATTAACGAGAATGAAAGTAATACCCTAGGGTAAATGATGAGAGCGGTGTGGAATTTCCAATATGAAAAAGATTTGCAAATGACAAAATTATATGTTATTCCCCAAAAAGCCTATAATATTCGAACAATAATATATTTTGATGACAAAGAATAAGAGAGTAAAGCTAATGCACGCGAGAGTTAGGAACGAGAGTGAAAATGCATTTCTAGCCTAAACAATATTAGATAATGAATTTTGTCCGAATTAGAGAAATAAAATGAATTTTATCATCAAACAACTAAGTGATGATCCATACATTTTTGGAAAGATATTTAAGTCTAGATTTCAATTAAAAAATAATTTTGAGTAAATATTATCCGTGTCAAAAGTTATCGCCATTTTACGGACTATATTGCCCGGAAAAAAGTAGCGAAATGTGATCCCAAATTGAAAAAAGCAATGGATTCGATTAAGAAGGAAATATATGATGATCCATATATGATTTGAAAGGTAATCTATTATATGATTCAACTAAAAAAAAATTACAATAAAATTATATTCATGGAAAAAGTTATGACCGTTTTACGAACGAGTGCACAAAAAAGGGTCATGAACATTGTACCAAATTGAAAAAATCACCGACTTTGATGATTGGGATGGAATTAGATTATGAGTAATACCTTGTTGGAAAGCTATTCGAGTCTAGTTTTCAACAAAAGAAGAAATTTCCAAAAAATGTCAACCGTGGAGAAAGTTATGGCCGTTTTAGTGACGATTGTCAGAAAATTTCAAATCACGCTCGGCTACCGCCCACGAGCGGTATATGGGAGATATCATCAATTTTCTCTCGATTTTTTACCCAAAATCATTGAATTTAACTATAGGATATCATTGTAGACTCGTATGAGTCACAATATCTTATTTTATTACAATTTCTCATTAACGAGAATGAAAGTAATACCCTAAGATAAATGATGAGAGCGGTGTGGAATTTCCAATATGAAAAAGATTTGCGAGTGACAAAAGTATATGTTATTCTCTGAAAAACCTATAATATTCCAACAATAACATATTTTGATGGCAAAGAATAAGAGAGTGAAGCTTATGCACGCGAGAGTTAGGAACGAGAGTGAAAACGCATTTCTAGCCCAAACAATATTAGGTAATGAATTTTGTCCGAATTAGAAAAATAAAATTAATTTTCACATCAAACAACTAAATTATGATCCATACATGTTTTGAAAGATATTTAAGTCTAGATTTCAACTAAGAAAGAATTTTGAGTAAATATTATCCATGTAGAAAGTTATCGCCATTTTATGGACAATTGCCCGAAAAAGAGTAGCGAAATGTGATCCCAAATTAAAAAAAAAAAAGCAATGTATTTGATTGAGAAGGAAGTATATGATGATCCATATATAATTTGAAAGGTATTTGATTATATGATTCAACTAAAAAAGAATTACAACAAAATTATATTCATGGAAAAAGTTATGGTCGTTTTACGAAAGAGTGCACGAAAAAGGGCCACGAACATTGTACCAAATTGAAAAAATCACTGACTTTGATTGAGATGGAATTAGATTATGAGTAATACCTTGTTAGAAACCTATTCGAGTCTAATTTTTATATAAAAAAAATAATTTCCAAAAAATATCAACCGTAGAGAAAGTTATGGCCGTTTTAGTAACGATTGTCAGAAAATTTCAAATTACGCTCGGCTACCGCCCACGAGCGGTATAAGGGCGGTATCATCAATGTTCTCTTGATTTTTTGTCCAAAATCATTGAATTCAATTATAGGATATCATTGTAGGTTCGTATGAGTCACGATATCTTATTTTATTGCATTTTCTCATTAACGAGAATGAAAGTAATATCCCAATGTAAATGATGAGAATGGTGTGGAATTTTCAATATGAAAAAGATTTGCGAGTGACAACTGTATATATTATTCCCTGAAAAACCTATAATATTCGAACAATAACATATTTTGATTATAAAGAATATGAGAGTGAGGCTAATGCACGCGAGAGTTATGAAGGAGAGTGAAAACGCATTTCTAGCCCAAATAATATTAGGTAAAGAATTTTGTCCGAATTAGAAAATAAAATAAATTTTATTGTCAAAAAACTAAGTGATGATCTATATATTTTTGGAAAGATATTTAACTCTAGATTTCAACTAAAAAATAATTTTGAATAAATATTATCCGTGTCGAAAGTTATCGCCGTTTTACGGATGATTGCCCGAAAAAAAGTAGCGAATGTGATCCCAAATTGAAAAAAATAATGGATTTGATTGAGAAGGAAACATATGTTGATCCATATATATTTTGAAAGATATGTTATTATATGATTCAACTAAAAAAGAATTTCAACAAAGTTATATTCATGAAAAAAGTTAAGGCTATTTTACGAACGAGTGCCCGAAAAACGAGCCACGGACATTATACCAAATTTAAAAAATCAACGACTTTGATTGGGATATAATTAGATTATGAGTAATACTTTGTTGGAAAGCTATTCGAGTCTAGTTTTCAACAAAAAAAAAGAATTTTCAAAAAATATTAACCATGGAGAAAGTTACGGTTGTTTTAGTGACGATTGCCAGAAAATTTTAAATCACGCTCGGCGGTCGGTATACGGACGGTATCATCAATTTTTTCTCGATTTTTTGCCCCAAATTATTAAATTTAACTATAGGATATCATTGTAGGCTCATATGAGTCACAATATCTTATTTTATTGCAATTTCTTATTAACGAGAATGAAAGTAATACCTTAGAGTAAATAATGAGAGCGGTGTAGAATTTCCAATATGAAAAGATTTGCGAGTGACAAAAGTATATGTTATGCCCTGAAAAATCGGCCGGTACAATGTGATATCGCTAAAAATACCGGCCGGTATAATGTCATACCTCTCGAATACCGACCGGTATTCACTCCGGGATTTGTACGATGATTTTTTAGCCAATTCCTATGTACTTTTGTCATGATTTTTAGCAAATTAAAATACACTTTTGTAAGAAATGTGTAAGTAACAACTTTTTGTTAAATGTGAGTAAGAAAGTGGGTAAAATGATTTTTTGATTAAGTGATATGGTTAGTTTTATATATTTCCACTTAATTGATTGTGATAATATGATAATCTAAAGTATTAGATTGTCGATGTACTATTTGTATGTATCGCCCCCCCCCCCCCCCCAAGTTATATCTATGGGTCTACATTAGTATGTCTTGCTGGCTGGTGGCTTCAACTTATCCATATTAGATATTCTCAATGAAGTTGACTTGTTGGGTCTATAATTAATCTGAAACACTTTTTGCAAAATATTTTGTATAATTTCATTTATATGACCGACAAATCTCAAAATAGAGCTAGAGGTGTGTGATTTTTTTTTCAAACTCGAAATATATCTTGTTACCCAACTATTGAATGTGGCAGGTGTATTGATTTACATGCATATTTGTAATCTTCAGGGGCAAAATGTTGTCACCTATGAGTAAGAAAGTTGATTGCTAATGGGCATAAAACTAAGCCCACTACCATTAATTGAAGAATGTCGGAATATAAAGCCCAACAAAATGTACAACTTTACAATTAAGGCCCAAAACATTTATCCAGTAGTGAAATTAAAATTTTCGAACGTTATTTTGATCTTCCAAACAAAAAAAGTAGAAAGGAAGTTGAAACCCTTGAAGATTCAAAATGAAACTAGCATTCCATTTAGCAAATAGCATACAACATATATTAAGCCTTATTTCCAACCTAAATTGGAGCACACGATGATACATATATACTACATGAATCTTCCAAATTCTACAGCAGAAAAACATGATCATGAGAGAGAGTTTCATGCCAAAGTTTGGAGACTATCGCCTTCATAACAATCAACAACAGCCACAGTACTGGTCTTCCTCACATTCTTGTAAGAATAGCGGCTGGCAACAAATGCATAGACGCAGAGGTTCCCTGCTGTAATACCAGCCAGCAACAAGTAGAAGTAGTCGAGGCGGCTGCTGTTCAAATCCTTCCCAAACCAGCTCTTCCCACTCCTCTCACTCAACTCATCAACCAACGTTATCAAAATGCTGCTCAGGAAATTCGCAGCTCCAATCACGCTCAAATAGAACGCAATGCCTAAGCTCCTCATTGAATCCGGCACTTGATCGTAGAAGTATTCTTGCAGGCCGACGAGGGCGAAGCCGTCTCCTGCTCCGATGATCAGAAACTGCGGAGCCAGCCAGAACACGCTCATTGAAGCTGAGCCTTCTGATGAATTCTGATGAACGAGATTGAGCCTCTTTCTCTCGACCAATGCTGCCACCACCATCGTTACAACTGAGAAACACATCCCGATCCCGATTCGTGGCAGAATGTTGATCCCCCTCTCGTTGCCCGTCACCTTTCTGAACAAGGGTACGAGGATCTTGTCGTAGATGATGACAGAAACAATCATTCCAATCGCGGCCAATGCGTATGTTGAGGCCGGTGGGATCTCGAAATTGTGAGCGATCTTGCGGTTGAGTGTGGCGCTCTGTTTGATGAAGAAGGTTGAGGTCTGCGCTACACAGATGCCGAATGGCAGAGTGGTTAGCCAGATTGGAATCATGTTGATAATCAGCTTCATTTCCTCAACTTTCGTCACAGTTGCTAATCTCCAAGGATTTGGATTTTCATTTTCATTTTGTTTCTCTCCCTCTTCAATTATTGCAGCTTTGTCAAGAAACCTGAAAAAAAAAAGAAGAAGTTAGCTTTGTTTCTTCAATTCAATTCCTAGTTAATTTTGCACGGTATATGTACATATATTTAGCTTACTTGAGCTTATCAGTGTGAAAGAGGAGGCGACCCTGAGCCTTATCCGATTTAGGAAGCTCGTACAACAATATATGAGGACGAGATGGAAGATTCCTCTTAGCAAATGCTGCGACGAGCACGCGAAGCAACGGGGTTAAGGGGCTCCCGGTGGGCCTCCTAAAGCGATAGTAAGGCCTTCCCAGACAAAAAATAACTAGAGAGAGAGTCATGACTGCTGTAAGAGTGAGATCGGCAGCAGCCCAGCTGAGGTGATCTTGAATGTATACAAGCACAGTTACGCCAAGCAGAAGGCCGCAGCAGAGGCCAGAGTTCCACCAATTGAAAAACGACATCTTACTCTGTCGTTCCTTAGGGTGATCTTCATCGAACTGATCAGCTCCGAAGCTCTCGAGAGAAGGCTTGTGCCCACCGGTGCCTACTGAGATCAAGTAGATGGCGAGGAAGAAGAATATCTCGTGGATTTTGCGTGGCTCGATGCAGGGCGAGCCACCGCAAGGCTTCAAACCCGGGACTACTCGAGACAATGTCAAGACGAGCAAGCCCTGCAGTTTGATTGATTAGGCAACATAGTTGAAGATTGTAAATGAATTAAGATGACGAGGTAGGGAATGGATATCGATGATACCAGGAGATAAATAATGGAAGAGAGGAGAACTGTGGAGAATCTGCCGAGGTAAGAATCGGCAAGAAATCCTCCAAAAAGGGGCATTAGCGTGGTCACTCCAGACCAATAATTTACGCTTTTTGCTGAAGTTTTTATGTCGTAGTGGAGCACCTTTGTCAGATATATGATCAAGCTTGATGCTAATCCGAAGTAACTCAGCCTCTCACTGAACTCAATCACTGCACCATCATAAAAAATTAATCAACCACATTTTATTCTCACCAAAACTAAGAAATTAAAAAGCAAGGAAATTAATTTGTTGCATCATGAAATAGCGTAAATAATTAATCTTCATATTTGATTCGTGATGGGATTTGGTTTTGGTAGGTACCTATGATGAAAAGAGAAGCTTTCCATGCGCCGGTGGAAGAGCGGAGAGGAACTCTTCCTTTATGATCAACAGAAGAATCATACACCCATTTCTCATCCACAGCTTCTTGTTTTTTTGTTTTGTCTGCCTCCATTTTCTTGTATAGATAGTTCAATTCTGAACTACTAGAGTTAGTACTATGATGCTAAACAAAAGTAATTCACACACTCTCTCTCTCTCTCTCTCTCTCTCTCTCTCTCAAGATATATACTTATATTATTATAACTGATCGACTAACTGAGAATGATATTGTTGGTGTGTTGGCAACTTGGGTTGGTTCTACTTATATAGGCAGGAATCGCAGTACTGTCTTAAGCTGACGGCCGTTGAATTTTAGGAGATCGAGAGCTGAGGGACATGGCTAGATTTCAAATAATTAAAATTATTGTAGTAAAAAAAAAACATTCTCTGTCAATGATTGTGATGGAAGAAAAAAAAAGATTTGATTCTTCCCACTTAATATTGTTAAAAATAGTAGTGAGTGTTGGGTCGTACTCGTAAATCGTAATAGAGGAATAGTATGCATTCCCAAATATGAATCTGTCTTTTAATTTCTTGTCAATCGTTAAAGCGAATAAAGCGGCTTTGTTATGGACTATGCATCCACCTCTACCCATGAGTTCAAGATGTGATGCCTCCCAATCAAATCTCTCATGTTCTCCCAAAAATTAAGGCCCTCTTTTTTTCTTAATTTTTAGTTTTTGGTATTTTCAATTCAATTTACCAGATGTATTAATTTTTTTTAAAAATGTAATAATTTGTTATGATGAATGATTTACTCTTTAGAGTTCTAGGTTTGGAACATGAAAATATGCTTGTTTGATTATATTTTCAATTTGAATTTGTGGTTGTGATGAAAAGATAAATATTTATGTGATTATGATGAATTGATAAATATTTAAACAATGAGGAGTCCCACTATATATATATATAGGTTATATAAGATTGGAAAAAGTAAAAATTAGAATTGAAAATAAGTAAAAGAAATATGTTTTCAGTGTTTTGAGCAGTAAAAGTGGAAAAACTTACATTTGAAATTTTTAGGGAAAACATAGGATAGTAATTAGTATGAAATTTACCCTATATTCATGATTAAAACTCTAATTATTATGTTTAACCATATCACACATATAATTTGTGATGCATGGAGTTGTGATAGCTCTTAAATCAAGTTGCTCGGTGCATGGAGCAGTGCATGGAGTGTGAATGCAGCAAATCATAGCCTTGGTTACTCATTTGGTTAAAGGCTATTTGTTTCTGTTATTAGCGGTTAATGCAGTTACAGAATCTGTCACTCTCGATTGCTGCGGTTAGCTTAGATATATTGCTCTTTGCTAGTTAGAGAGAGAGATTAGAATCAAGAGAAAGAGAGAAAACAAGAGAGCTTCAAAAATCATCTTTTGTGTAGTTTAGCAAGAGAGGTAAAATCTGTGAGCTTGTAGTTTGTGTAAATCGGTGAAGATAATAAAGCAAACATCTCCTTTTGACAGTGGACGTAGATCGAATTGATCGAACCACTTAATTCTTGTGTTCTTCATCTGTTTTCTTCTTGTTCTTGTGTGGAGTGTATTCTATCTTGATCATCAAAATAAATTTGATCGAGTCTTGTTCTTGACAATTGGCGCCGTCTGTGGAAAGCGGGAGATCAAGATGAGTGCAGCGCGGTTCGACGTGGAGAAATTCACAAATAAAACGGACTTCGGTCTGTGGAAGGTGAAAATGAAAGCACTACTGATACAACAAGGTCTTGGTGATGCTCTGAAGGAGGAAGTTGCTGGCTCTTCTGGGAAGGAGAAGGGTGATAAAGATAAGGGTGAAGAGCGGGCTCTTATGCTGAAAAAGGCACACAACATGATTATATTGTGCCTCGGTGACAAGGCATTGAGGGAAGTTTCAAAGGAAACAACTGCAATCAAGGTCTGGAAAAAGCTAGAGAGTCTGTATATGGTGAAGACTCTAGCAAACCGCCTCTACATGAAACAAAGACTCTACTCTTTCAAAATGACAGAGGAGAAGTTAGTGCTAAGCCAAATGGATGATTTCAACAAGGTTCTTGATGACCTTGAGAACATTGAAGTGAAGTTGGAAGAAGAAGACAAGGCTCTCATCCTTCTGTCTGCCTTGCCTAAATCTTTTGAAAACTTTAAGGATACTCTTCTATTTGGTAGTAGAGACTCCATTACTCTTGATGATGTGCAAGTGGCCCTTAAATCGAAGGAACTTCAGAAGACTGTAGAGCAGATGTTGATTCCTTCTCGTGGAGAAGGTCTAAACATCAAGAAAGGTAACTTCACCAAGAAGCAATCCAAGAAAGAATCAAAGTCTGGAGCTAAGAAACCAGACAAGAAAGAAGCTGAAAATTCAGCCGATCAAGAAGTGAGAAAGTGTTTTCATTATCATGAACCTGGACACTACAAGAAGAACTGTCCCAAATGGAGAGCAATGAAAGGAAAGGCTGTAGAGAACACAGTCCCAAGTTCAAGAAATCAAGCAAATCAAACCTCTGATAACACTGATGCTGACTATGTTTTCTGTGAGGCTTTAACCATAGCCTCTGCAGAAATTGGAACTGAATGGGTGCTAGACTCAGGTTGTAGTTTTCATATGTCACCCAAGAAGGAGTGGTTTTCAAAATTCAAGGAGCTAAGTGAAGGGACTGTTCTCCTAGGAAATGATCAATCATGCAGAATCAAAGGCATTGGCTCAGTTAAAATCAGAATGTTTGATGGAGTAGTAAGAGAACTATCAAATATGAGGTATGTTCCTGATCTTAGAAGGAACTTAATTTCACTGGGAATTTTTGATTCAATGGGATACAAATTTGAATCAGAAAATGGCAAGTTGCTGGTATCAAAAGGGTCTTCAACTGTGATTCAAGGAATAAGGAAGCATGATTTATATTTCTTGATTGGAAATACAATGAATGGTCAAGCTCATGTTGTCAGTCAGAGGGATAACACATATTTGTGGCATGGAAGGCTAGCTCATGTGAGTGAAAGAGGTCTTCAAGAATTAGCCAGGCAAAAGTTGTTTTCAAATGACACAATACAGAAGTTGAATATGTGTGAACATTGCATATATGGCAAGGCAAAGAGATTAAAGTTTGCTGAAGCAGCTCACAGTTCTACTGAAATCTTGCAATATGCTCACTCTGACCTGTGGGGACCTGCCAAGATCATTACCAAAGGTGGAGGCAGATTCTTCATGTCTATCATAGATGATCATTCAAGAAAAGTCTGGATATACATTCTTAAAACCAAGTCAGAGACATTTGAGAGGTTTAAAGAATGGCTTTCAGATGTTGAGAACAAGACTGGGAAAATGTTAAAATATTTGAGAACAGATAATGGACTGGAATTCCTAGCTGAGGAATTCCAAAGTTTCTGCAGAGAGAGAGGAATAACTAGGCATAGAACAGTACCAGGGACACCTCAACAGAATGGTATTGCAGAGATGATGAATCAAACTCTTCTGGAAAGAGTCAGGTGTATTTTGAGCAGTGCTGGGTTCCCAAAGTCTTTTTGGGGTGAAATAGTTCATACTGCAGCTTATCTCATAAATAGGTGCCCAGCCACTGCACTCAAGTTCAAAACTCCAGAAGAGGTGTGGAATGGAAGGCCCTCAGACTACAGTTACCTAAGAGTTGTAGGGTGTCTGGCCTATGCTCATATCAAACAAGACAAATTAGAGCCCAGAGCTCTAAGATGTGTTTTTGTTGGTTACCTTAAAGGAGTCAAAGGGTACAAACTATGGTTTATTGAAGGACAGAAGTTTATCATCAGTAGAGATGTTTCTTTTGATGAAAATAACTTCCCTTTAAAGCAAAGTCCTGGTCAGCATAGCTTTCAAGTAGCAGGAACAGAAGCTCAATCCACAAGTGATAGTACTCAGATTGAGGTGGAGCATCAAACTCAAGCTAGCCAATCTATAGAAGTTCCATCTACCAGAGAAGTAATAGTTGAAGACTCAGAAGATGAAGATGATCAGACTCACAGCAACTACCAACTTACCAGAGACAGATCCAGGAGGATAATTAGACCTCCTACAAGGTTTGGTCAAGCTGATATAGTGTCTTTTGCTCTGTATTCATCCCTTGAGGTGGAGCAATTTGAACCAAGAACATATCAGGAAGCTATTAGCTGTGCAGAGAATGAGAAGTGGCTTGTTTGCCATGGAAGAAGAGCTGTTGTCTCTACGTAAAAATAAAACCTGAGAGATTGTGGAAAAGCCTAAGAAGCAGAAACTTGTAGGATGTAAATGGATCTACAAGAAGAAACCAGGAGCCAAGAAGGGAGAATGACTAAGATTTAAAGCAAGGCTAGTAGCCAAAGGTTTCTCTCAAAGAGAAGGAGTAGACTACAATGAGATATTCTCACATGTGGTAAAGCATTGCTCTATAAGGATTCTTCTGGCCCTGGTAGCTCAATTCAATCTGGAATTACACCAGATGGATGTAACCACAACATTCCTTCATGGAAGGTTGGAAGAAGACATTTACATGAAAATTTCAGATGGTATCTCTGTGGAGAATGCTCAGAACAAAGCATGTAAGCTTCAGAGGTCCTTATATGGCTTGAAGCAGAGCCCCAGACAATGGTATCTCAGATTTGATGACTATATGTTATCTCAAAATTTCAAAAGAAGCATCTATGATCACTGTGTATACTTCAGAACTGAAGGGGTATCCAACACTTATCTTTTGCTTTATGTGGATGACATGCTCATTGCAAGTGATTCAGTGGAAGGGATTACAAGAGTGAAGAATATTCTCAAAGCTGAGTTTGAAATGAAAGATCTTAGAGAAGCCAAGGTTATTTTGGGAATGCGGATAAAGAGGAAGAAGAGTGATAATGAAGTAATTCTCACTCAAGAGTCTTACCTTGGGAAAGTTCTGAAGAGGTACAACATGAACCTTAGTAAATCTGTTTCTACACCATTCAAGCAAGGCCTGAAGTTAAGTCTAAGGCAAGAAGATCCTACTGCTGCAGATCAGATTGAGATGGATAGCATTCCCTATGCTAGTGCAGTTGGAAGCTTGATGTATGCTATGGTGTGTTGCAGACCAGATTTAGCATACTCTATGAGTGTTCTAAGCATGTTCATGTGTAATCCTGGAAGGAGTCACTGGGAATCAGTGAAATGGGTTATGAAATATATTAGAGGTTCAGCTGAGAAAGGTTTAAAGTTTCAGAAAAGCACAGATACAGGAAGTGCTTTGGTTGGTTTTGTTGATGCAGACTTTGCAGCAAACATGGATACCAGGAAGTCTCTAAATGGTTATGTGTTCACTTTGTTTGGAACTGCTGTTACATGGAAATCAACTCATCAGTCTATAGTTGCTCTATCAACTACAGAGGCTGAGTATGTGGCTCTGGCTGAGGCAGTTAAAGAAAGTGTCTGGTTAAGAGGTATTCTGGGAGAGTTTGGAGTCTTAGGATTGTGTCAAAATATTTTGTGATAACCAAAGTGCAATTCATCTGTCAAAGCACCAAGGTTATCATGAAAGAACAAAACATATTGATGTGAAGCTGTATTTTATGAGAGACTTGACATAGAAGAAAGTAATCTCAGTTGAGAAAATAGATACATCTGAGAATCCAGCTGATGGTTTCACTAAGGCCCTACCAACTGCAAAATTTGAGTTGTGTATGAGTCTTATTGGTTTGAATTAAAAGCAATAGTATTGTCTGCAGCTCAAGTTGGAGCTGTGTCTGCTGTTTCTTGACAGCAAGGTTGAATCTTTTCTTACTTTGGAGGTTGATTCAAGGCTAAGGTGGAGATTTGTGATGCATGGAGCTGTGATAGCTCTTGAATCAAGTTGCTCGGTGCATGGAGTAGTGCATGGAGTGTGAATGCAGCAAATCATAGCCTTGGTTACTCATTTGGTTAAAGGCTATTTGTTTCTATTATTAGCGGTTAATGCAGTTACAGAATCTGTCACTCTCTATTGTTGCGGTTAGCTTAGATATATTGTTCTTTGCTAGTTAGAGAGAGAGATTAGAATCAAGAGAAAGAGAGAAAACAAGAGAGCTTCAGAAATCATCTTTTGTGTAGTTTAGCAAGAGAGGTAAAATCTGTGAGCTTGTAGTTTGTGTAAATCAGTGAAGATACTAAAGCAAACATCTCCTTTTGACAGTGGACGTAGATCGAAGTGATCGAACCACTTAATTCTTGTGTTCTTCATCTGTTTTCTTCTTGTTCTTGTGTGGAGTGTATTCTATCTTGATCATCAAATTCTTGACATAATTTATGTATACAAATTAAAATTTTATCCAACCTAACCTATTTGTCATCGATGGGCATCAAACATTAATCTATTTGTACGTATTTTGTAGTTTGAATAAAATGTTAGCTTAAAACCTTGATTTCATGAAATCTAAATTAATGTATTTTTCGTACTGAGAACATTGCTGTATATCCTATCTCTTTAATCTTACTTTTACTGTTTTTTTTTGTTGATTATTATAATATGTATTTTTTGGTTGGTGTAAAATAAATACTCCAATTGAAAAACCCCTAATGTATATACTACAAGTTATAATTATAGCAGTTGCTTTTGTTAAAAGATGTTTCTCTAAAGTTCAAAAATTAAGTAAAATTTTATTTAAGATGCATGCCACAAAATTGAAAAACTTAATAATATATTCGCCTCATGCTTCATATTTTATTGATCTGGTACTCCTGATCGATGTGACAGGCTTACTACTCAATTATTTATTTTCTATCAGTTTTCAATTTTATTTTATATTTTAGTAATGCTCGTCAGGCATGAGGTTGATGAATCTGTTAGTTCAAAGTTCAAACATATGATAAATATTAGTTAAACGAAATATGAGATGGAAAATCGCAATATGTAATTAAGTGGAGTATCTTAAATTTTATGAGGGATCGCATAAAATTAGGCGCAGAAGCCATAAAACATTGACCCGAAACACAACTTACACGAGCGGGAATAATTAACAAACGCGATTTCTTTAGATTTCGTTGAAAATTGCTCTTCACATTCATACTGCCTTTAAATACTCAAATGGTCTTTGGGTAAATTACTATTTGATACTTACGTTTTGAGTACTTTTTTTTAAAAGTGGTCAAATTTTTTCAAAATAAATAAAGTAGTGCTCACTTTTTCAAAAATTTTATAAATATCACATTTAATTAATTTTACGACACAAAAATAATAGATAAGTGATTGTATTGTAATATTCATGTTTCCCTAAGCACATAGAAAATTTCCTCCAATTAAGAAATGTTAAAATACAGTCAATTACTTGTTATCTTAAGGCTATAAAATTGATTAAGTATTAGATTTGTAATTTTTTTGAAAAAGTGGGTATCATTTTGTTAATTTTGTAAAAGCATTTTTTAAAAAGTAATCAAAATGTAGGTATCAAAGTATAATTTACCCAAAAAATGTATCTAATTTATCAAAATTGTTAACGTGTAATTAATTAATTCCAACATAACTTGTTACTCGTAAACTTAACAGATTTAATTTTCTTCACAACATAAAATCGGTTATCCTTGTTAATATTTGTAATTGTATAACTAATTTAATTTGATTTTTCAGTCATCTTTTTTCTTGTGATCTTTTCTTTAGATTTTTGTTTTTTTAATCATGATAAATTTCAGTTAAAGCTCCATTTATTCTGCACCTCTATCTAGTCTGTCATTTTAAGACATTTCTTCAAGATTTTCCGACCACACAAGCCTTCTAATATTCGTCAATATTCTCTAAATTGATATAAATTAGTGTTAAAAAAAAAAAGCATTTATGCGTGTGAACATAATATACGGTAGGGTTTCAGAGATCAATAATCTGGTTGAAATCTATTTCAAATTGATATACAATATTTGAGTGTTGCTTTTTATTTAGTATGAAAGCATTTAATTTGACGTCATAACTAAGATCCCCTATACTAATTTTGGTGTACCATTTGTAAAGCACTGTCAATTTTTCAAACCTTTAAAAAAATCCAATTCTGATTTCATTTAATAATTTGTAATTTAGCGTTGGATATGACATATGATTTATGATTTTTTTAGTTTTTTGTTTTGTTTTAGTTGTGATTATTAATTAAATTTGACACTCCATGCTTAATCACTATTTTCTCACTTCTTTGATCGTATGATAATGAAAATATCAAACGATTTATTTTTATTAAAAGAGGTATAGATTGGGATTTGGGATCCAGTTTAATTAATACTTAAATCGAGTTTGAATCGAGGTAAATCCATACGAATTATGAGTGTGATTAATATATCTTTAATATATATATGAAATCACGCTGAAACATATATAATGCCATACAAACTTAGTATGTATTCAAATAAGTTCATGTAGTAATCGAGAATTCGACTCAACTAATTTTTTTAATCAGTCCAAACTTAAATAGAAAAGAAGTTGACGGCGGCCGACTATTTTTATCACTTGGAAAAAAATTATTTATTGACGAAATAATTTAAAGCGTCACAACGTTTAATTGAACACAGCGTTTGTCTCAAAAATCAAAATGGGTGTAACGTGTGATGGAAGATGAAAAATGTGAATAAAATGGATTGCTAATTATAGTGTCCACGTGGTCAAACATTAAGGAAATTAGTGGGGACTAATCTGTCATTTTCCACAAGTCAAACAGCAGATTGAAAAAAAAAAAAGGTTCAACTCTACTCTCGAATCTTTATCTAGTGCGGCTGCCAGCCTGCCACCATATATCTCATTCACGATCACCCAGATAGATTGTAGCTTCTCCAATTAATTCCATGCCTATAAATAATTAATATGTTATTAATTCCTCTTAACGTCTAAAAATTAATGATTAAATCTTAACTACGCACTAATTAAATTCGCCAACTTGCCCAAAATGGGAGTGAGATTGTGATGCTGATCCGTATTTAGTGAGATAATGTGCGAATCGTGTGATAACTATAAGTTATTTATTATAGGTTGTTTGTTTGATCTACAAAAAGTGAATCAGTTGACACGTACATATCTCTTCAAATGTTAAAATTCTTTTTCCCAATTTGATATAATCCCAAATAAGAAATATAAATTTAAGATTTTGGTGTCATTGGTGATCAGTGATCTATATATCTAAATGGGATATATATATATATATATATATATATATATATATATATATATATATAGGAAACAGATCAAATGAGAACTCATCCCCATGTGAGAACTAGGAACTCATCTCATTTATCCATTATTTTGATTTAGACGGCTAGGATTTGGTCAATTTTTGGTCAAAAGCGGGGGTGGTAAACTTGTAATATTTGAGCATAATTTTCAGAAATTATATAGACAACACTTTAAAACCGTTGTCTATTCTTATAAATTTCGCTATGCTAAAATGAGAGTACTATCATGCTATTATGAACATATATACATGCTAATATGAATATATATGCATGCTAGTATGAACAGTTAATGTCCTACTATTAACGAACACTACTACTGCTATTATGAGTAAAATTTATGTGTTTTATGAATATTTTTTCATGTTGTTATGAATATTTTTTCATGCTATTATGTGTATACTTCCATGTTATCGTGAATATTTTGTCATGCTATTCTGAGTTTAACATCACGCTATTATGGACGAAAAAATATATTTTTGAATAAACATATGAACAATGGATCTTAAATTAAAGAGTACGAAACGAGCTTTAATTTGATATATAATTTGCGTTAATCTAATGAAAAATGAGCAAGTTATGTATGTTTAAAGTTTAAATAAATTTTGTGTAAGGATGCTGATGTCAGCTTTGACCAGGGGTAAGTTTGACTTCCTCATATTTACCATTATGTCACTATCTTTTTATTTAAATCTGGACCATTAAGATCAAAGCATTGTGTGGTTGAGATTAGTTCCTAGTTCCCACATGAGATTGGTTCTCATGTGAACCCTACCATATATATATATATATATATATATATATATATATATATAGGGATGGGATCTGGTGAGAACCCTACCCCAGGTGGGAACTAGGAACCAATCCCATCTATCCATTTCACAATCTGGACGGTCCAGATCAAACCAGATTTTTCGGTGGCAATTGTGTAATTAAAATGAAAGTTTTCAATTCGCGCTTCTCATTAAGGGCAAAATCGGAACTGAACTCAAAAATTACCCAGATTCAATTTTAGCGTCAGGCTTCGCTCATTTTAGCCCCATGCATTTCTCATTTTAGCATGTGTTGATAAACAAAAATGGAATGATGATTTCATTGGAATGAAATGCAATACACCCTATTTGGGGACAGTGAACCCTAATGGGAATCTCATAATTACTAGTTGGGATCAAAGCCCTAATCGGAACGTAATAAACCCTAGTTGGGAACGGTGAACTATAGTGGAAAATGTCACATCAATTTTAGCCTCATACTTCGATCATTTTAGCCTCATGCGATTCGCATTTTAGCCTCATGGGATTCTCATTTTAGCCTCAGAACAAAAGGGAAGAATTATTAAATTACTATATTACCCCTCTGCCCACAAAGTTGCCGAAAATTACAGGAATGCCACCGCCCATCCACTTAAATCTGATTTAATCTGGACCGTCCAGATTGAGTCAAACAAGGGCTAGAATTGGTTCCTAGTTCCCACCTGGGGAAGGGTTCTCATTTGATCCTTTTCCTATATATATATATATATATATATATGGTTGGGTTCCAGAAGGAACCATACCCCATGTGAGAACCGAGAACTAATCTCAGCCACAGATCTCGCCTATTTGGACGAACAAGATCTGTTCCAAAATTAAAAAAACGCAGTTGCATAATTGTAATAACGACCAACTTCGCTGCCCCTAAATCTTAGTAAGGGTAAAATTGGAAATTTCAATGTATATGTGATTCACGCGTATATTTTTCAATTTAGGGTTTTTAGCATTGTCATTCCCTATTTTAGCACTGTCATTACTTATTTTAGCACTGTCATGACCCTTGTTTAGCATGACAATTGTTTAGCATTACAATAAAAAAATATCATCGGCATCTTTTTATGCTTCATGATCTTCCATTTTTAGCACTATAGTTTAGAGTTTAGCATTGTATATGTGATTTACGTGTATATTTTTCAATTTAGGGTTTTAGCATTGTCATTCTCTATTTTAGCACTGTCATGACTTATTTTAGCACCGTCATCACTTATTTTAGCACTAACATGACCCTTGTTTAACATGACAATTGTTTAGCATTACAATAAAAAAATATCATCTCGGCATCTTTTTATGCTTCATGATCTTCCATTTTTAGCACTGTAGTTTAGAGTTTAGCATTGTATATGTGATTCACGCATATATTTTTCAATTTAAGGTTTTAGCACTGTCATGACTTATTTTAGCACTGTCATGACTTATTTTAGCACTGTCATCACTTATTTTAGCACTAACATGACCCTTGTTTAACATGACAATTGTTTAGCATTACAATAAAAAAATATCATCGGCATCTTTAGGGTCAAGCCCTAATTCATTGCTCAGTTGCAGTCTCTGATCCTCATCAGGATGTGGATGTTCCTTAAAAAACCTTTATCCATTCAAATAAAGTCCCACAACATTAATACAACTCATCAACATACAAAATAAATCCAAAAATAATCTCATTTCATAAATCAGTAAAACAACTAAGTGTAGCGGTTAATTTCCAAAGCTTCATGCGAAAGCAAAATACATGCACAAATTAATAAAGATATAAATTAGATGCAAATTAATAAGTAGAATGCGTACGCTTCGAGCTGCTGAACTTGCTCGGAAGAGTGATGATTATATTGTCTATTATTATGTTTTTCTCATCGTAAATAACAGACTACAAATGCTAACACTATCACCTACCAAAATATTCAAACATTAAACTAACAGTGCTAAAAAAAGAAATGAAAATGCTAAAATATAAACTACCGATGCTAAAATATAAACTACCGGTGCTAAAATATAAACTATCAGTGCTAAAATATAAACTATCAGTGCTCAAAGCTAACTATTCTCTCTCTCTATATATATGATCGCGTGTATGTATCTATCTACCTTGACGTTGAAACTCTAATCATCAGTACTGATTTTCCATAGGAGTAAATTGTATCTGAAATTTCATTGAATGATTTTGTTCTGAATCGGAGAATTGAAATTGGAGGTTTGCTGAGTTGTAGAGAGAGAGAGGTTGGAATGGCGGCGATTGAAGGCGCATTGCCGTTTTCGGTGGCGTCAGTAGTGGAGGATGTTCTGTAGCAGCACATAAGTCGATCGCGCGGCCTCGATTTGGACGCTCGCCGCGCGGAGGAAGACGGTAATTTCTGAGGAATATGTCTGGTTTGCAACTGAATGTAGCTAATTACAGAAATAACCCTAGTTCATTAAAAAGTTGATAATATTATGAGATTGCCACCGCGTTTTTTCAATCTGGGAACAGATCTTGGCCGTCAAAATAAGCGAGATTTGTGGCTGAAATTGATTCTCAATTCTCATAGGAGGTGTGGTTCTCACATGATCCCATCTCTTTCTCTCTATATGGAGAGTTTTAGGTTTGGAACTCGAAATTAAATGCCTCTCTTTTTATACTTGAATTTTCACCTCTTAGATATTATAACTATTACTTGGAAATAAAGTAATAAATTACTATTTGTCCATAGGTTTCTTATGTTTTTTTTTTTTTGGAACAGACTATTTAAGTTATGACCCTCAAGTTGACCATTTAATATTTATGCAATATATCAGACCCATATGTCAATATTTTCCACTCTTTTTCGGAGCAATTGTTGATTGCGCAACTATTTAAAAATAAATAAAAAATTAAGAATGGATCCATGTGATTTTTGCTTCTTATATTATACTAGTAGATAAACAAATAAGCCGTGATGCCACTTAATTAACAGTTCCATAAACTACTTATTTAGTTGCAAGTGGACACACACACACACACACACACACACACACACACATATATATAATCATGATCGATCCTTAATCTTGAAAAAAAAAAAACAATAAAATGGGGCAACCAGGCCAATTCAATTCTACCCACTATAACTTCCAAATTAGTAATATTCGATTTTAATAACAAAAAAGGCATATTTTAATTTCCTACCTCATTTTATCACTGTATAGTTAATGATATTATTATTATATACACTAAAGCTAAGAATAATACATCGACTACTGGTATTTAAGTCATTATTAATTAAGCCGGTAACAAATTAATGTTACCAATAAATAGCAGCTTCGACGTAAGTCTTCAATCATACCCTTTAATTTATATATATATATATATATATATATATATACACGCGGGTGTACACATGTGTGTACACATTATATATATATATATATATATATATATATGTATATATGTATATAGCTTCGGCGGCGTAAGTCTTCAATCATACTCTTCATATATATACGCGGGTGTGTGTGTAGTTGTATTGTGAACGCCTCTGGAACAAATTAATTAACAACTGGGTTTGAAAGCAACTGATGATGATAAATGTTAACATCAAGCTAGCTAATGAGAAAAAGATGAGAACAAAGCATTGAGTACTTGCATGAATTTCCAAATAAATTCGCCTTCAAAATTATGGATTCTGCTTTGTATTATTCATGCAGTCTTACAGCTCGAAAGAATATGTTCTTTCCTCAAAGTTGAAAGTAACGTATGTTGATTTGCACAATCATGCATATATGTATAAATATATATAAAACGTGATGATATATATATATATATATATGTCGATTATCATCTGAACTGTGTCCAAGACAGCTTTATATGAGGTGGGGGGTGGCTTTTTTCCTTATTTCAGACAACTGATTTTTAACACGAAAACGATAATATGGTTTAGTTGTAGAAATTCGCAGCAATTACAGTCATGGAGCAGAATTAAGTGGAAACTTTTTCTAAGCTTTACCATCCCCAAAATTAAAAGGGGAAAATAAAGGTTTTTGACATCAATAATTCATCCATGAATCGTCAATTCTTTTATATTCTATTATTTAAAATGTGATGAATTGAACAAGAATAAAAAGATAGTGTGACCTTTAAACAAAAATACCTTTTAATCAGATTATCCATGAATTTAGCTTATCCATGTCTAATCGCACAAATATTTGTCTCCTCAAGATATATAGTTGGTTTTTTTTTTGGTTTTTTTTTTTTCTGGGCGGAGGGAATTATCACAACCCCTATCGGGTGATACGATTTATCTAAATTTCATTATTGTGCAATAGCAATATAGCATGTAATAATATGACAATATATGCGAAGTAAATTGCACCAGGAAAGAGAGATGGTTTTTAGCATCAACTATAGGCGGTTCCAGGTTAGGTTTAATATATATATATATATATATATATATATATATATATATATATATATATACACATAAATCACAGTTTAGTAAACGAAAAAAAAAATCATGAACGATTAAGTTGGGGAACAGAAAATATTTCTTTGTCCGAATCCATCAATAATCAATATTTGTCTCTCCTAAGTAATAGTTGGTTTTCCAACGCACTGATTGGTCAGAAGAGGTCATCTATTTCAAATTTGGTATTTCAACCCATGTTCCACGATCGAATTTATAATTTTTTTTTTCATTTTTTCATCAATTTTAATTTTATGATTATTTTTAGGATTCACCCCACCCGATAAGGGTTTATAATTATTTTTTAATATTTAACTTTCAAAGAAATGATATTATGATTGATTATTTTAAAAATATGATTTATAATTTGTTAGTGTCATTTAGTAGTACTAAGGTTGTTTTGGCGATTTATGTTCGACGAAGTGTTCGAGGATATGTTCCAGAAATAATGTGTTGATTCCGCTGTGCAAAGTAAAGAACGGTTGGTAAACTGTTTCCTCTGATATTCAAGGAGCGTCCGACAGTTTAATTATATATGGTAGTTTCTGTGTGGAAGAAGATTCGATTTGGATTGGTTTGGAAGCATGGAGCGATTGTTTTAGCTGTCTTATGGAGTAGATGCAAAACTGATTTAGACCCTCAATAACATGGAAGACATCTACACCAACATGGAAAGAATCACAAACCCTAATTCACCTTCCTAGTTGATAAAGATTGGAGATCAAGTTAACAAGAAAAGTGAAAGTATAAGAAGACCGAGTCTATTGAAGATCGGTGGTTCGCCCCCATTAATTGATTCTCAGAGTTTAGTATTTGAGAGTCGTTGATTTGTGATTATTGTAATAGTTAGAAGTTGTTCATTGAACTGTTCAACGTGGTAGTCTACCATTGAGTTTTTTGAGTGAAACAAACGAGAGATTTTTTATCCGTTTTTATACGTAATCTCGGGAGAGATTATAAATTGAAGTCGTGGGTAGTTAGAGAGAGTCTAGTGTCACGGTTGTGAGGGGATCTCACAACTTTCATTCATCAAAGAGTTCGTGTTGTAAGAAAGGGCGGCATAAGGAGGGAGTCTTATATGTGTAAGATCTTGAATAGTCTTCACGAAGGAGTAGTAGACGAATCTTCAAGTTTGGGCGAAGTCCCCCCAAAGTAGGTTGGTTGACCGAATTGTGTTATCAATCTCGTGCGTGCTTTTACTACTTTTATTTATTTATTCTTGTTTTTGTTCATGTCACTATAAAGAACACATATATGCAGTAACCTTAAACATATAAGTGCACTTATTACATTTTTTTATAATTTTTAAAATTTCAATTTTTTGTTGATAAATGTAACTAGGTTGATTATGTTATAATTAATTTTTATTTTTATAATATTTATTATTAAATTTGTAAATTCGATCGTGGAATACGAGTTGGAACATCAAATTTGAAATAGAGGATCTCATTCTCTGATTGGTTGGTTATAAAGTAATTTTTCTTTATGATACGTTCAAAATTAGTTTGTTGAGAAGCGTTTCCATACAAAATTGCATACGAAAAGTAAAGTTTTAGTTAAAATTGCAAATTTTACTCTAGTTAAAAACATGTGAGCAAAGTAATTTTGAACATCAACTAACTACAACTTTTATTATTTTGAAAATTTAAACAAACTTTCCAAAAATTACAAATTGATAGGCAGATTGAACTCAAAATCACATGGAATTTTTTGTTACACTCTGTATTACACTTTTAAATTATGATTTTTTTTTTGTACTTTTTTTTCAATTTTATTTTTTTGTGATTTAGTTCATTTTATGATTATTTTTAGGATTCATCCCATCCAATTATGATTTATAATTATTTTGTAATATTTAATTTTCAATTAGTAATTCATTATTATCCTTGATTTTTTCAAAATTATGTTTTTAATTTATTTTTTTGTTGATAAATGTTAACTATGATTATTTATGTTATAATTAATTTTTATTTTAAAATAAATATTATTAAAATCATAAATTTAATGATCAAACACGAAAAAAGGTGTACATGAAATTTCAGCTCGATTGCAATGTATCTACTCAATCGGACCTGATTAGGTACATAATGGTTACCAAAAATGTAATTTGATCAAGAAATATGAGCTTCTGATCGAGTTTGATATCAACTAGTCTAATTAAACATCAAACTAAATATCGAATCTAAGAGAAGCATTTACGTGCACAACCCCCTTATGTGCATATATCCGGCAGACGCTTGGCGTCCATGCGCGGCGCTTGGGTCCCACGCGCCTGTCATTTTTTTTCCTGGGCCGATTTTTAGATTTTTTTTTGTTTTTCTTTTTTGTTTTATTTTCAAAAATTTTATACCCTAAAATAAAATTAGTGTACCCTAAAATTAAAGTGAATTGATTTACTTTATTTGAAATGAATATGAATTTATATCCTAAAATGAAATTAATAAATCTTAAAAAAAAATACAAAATAAAACCCTAAAAAAAAATAATAATAAACCCCTACCCTCCCCTTCTCCCCTAAAAAAGCCTAAAAACACAAAATAAACTCTAAACATTAATTGGAATGGAAAAAATAACAATTTGAACTAAATCAACTAGTATTAGATAAGTAGCAGACGTCTTACTTTTTAATGGTACAAGTGATACTTTTCGAATTTTGAGTGATACGTTTTAGTGTTAATACTGATTTTACCGAATTTTTTTTACAGGTTGACCCGCGAATTTAACCCGCCCATCTGAAATAAGGCTTATATGTACCTTGTGCATGCAAGTATTTGCCCTAATTTAAACTAAGAAATGATTGAAATTTTGTAATTTGTGGCCACATAGAGTGGTATGTATCAATTTACAACAGTAAAATATTCGTGCATTAAAAAAAAAATGTTAAAATTACAAACTACAGCAAGGTGGAAAAATGACGAGGAATAAATAGAGAAATCTCCAAAAGGCTCGGCAAAATGCCTAGTAATATATCATTTCAACAGAAAATTGAGAATTTCAACTAAATATTGCGACTTTGCAATAATGCATTACATTTTTTCTTTTATGTGACAAGTGAGAAAAAGACAGTGTACATTATTGAATCATAGATAAAACATGCATCCTGCATATTCCACCGTGCAACAGAAATATTACTATAGCTCAACTCGTGATTAATTCGATTAAAAATTCATTCAAATTCAAATTGCTGATAGTCAACAAGCTCGAATATAATTTTTCTCAAGCCACATCAATCAATATCATTCAAAAAGATCTCAACTATAGTAATTTCAATTCAATCAAATTCATTTATACCCCCCACTAGAAATGCTCAAACAATATTTAGTTGTAGGCTCTAAAGATTTCAATCTTGAACCACAGTCCTGTTTAACCTTACTCGATCCCTAATCCGAAGAACAGGTCTCAATCTTGAACCACAGTCCTGTTTAACCTTACTCGATCCCTAATCCGAAGATTGGACATAAGTTAGCATCATATCATATATAAAATTAGCAGTTCACAACAGTAATCAGCATATAATTGTAAAGAGCCCTGAAATTTGAAAGTTCGATTCAATAAGCAAAATGCAATCAGGATCAAGGTCATTGAGGCAGAATCGCCTCACTCATCGAGCAAATTGGTTCATTTTCCTGGCATGTTATGATTCCGGACTTACCAACAGGCTAGGAAGTATTTAAGGAAGCTCTGGTGTACATAAATAGACCATGAACAAGGTTATACCACAGCGTGCTCCTTGAAAAGAATAGCAATAAATTAAATTACAGTTTACAACATATATTAGATCAGTGCCAGTAATGATGCAAATACAGAAAGGGGAAAACACTTTCTAAACAGCAATAATCAAGAATGTTCGTTCACACGCTATTTTCCAGAAACGGATAGTATCATGCTTAACTCCCAGATCTGTAATCCATTGAAACTGCCATCCACTAATTGTGGATATAATGGCAATTTCCAATCAAAATAAACTATTGTGAGTAGTGGGATATCATTAAGATGAAGATTCTAGATGTAAAATCTAATATAATATTGGTGATTATAGAAACTAAGTGCAGTGGCATCCCTACAAGTAGCAGAAATGGCAGCATAATAGATGTCCATTAGCATTAGAAAACTAGGCAGCAAAGACTCAAAAATCCAATACAACAATTTGTCAAACTTTCCATTTTTGTCATCGGGAGTCACTAATTAAGAACAGACAGAAAAAGATGAAGTAATGAGAGCACATTGACCACAATCCGTTGTTTACAGAGAAGCATCATTGCATTAAGCATTGTTAGACCAATTCACGGCATCAGGGCTGGCGGAACAGTCAGGAAAAGACACCTTCATCGTAGAGACATTAAAATTTATATATTGTTGCAATTGTGAAATTTAAAGGCCTCATAGTTAGGTATTTGGCTCAGTCAGAAATACGGAGAATGAAATCATCGAGCAATTGTAGCAAACGTTCTAAATTCTGTTATCATTGAATATGTGATATTGGCTCATGAGATTAAACACCATTTGATTTGAATTGCTTAAGCAATAAGCACTAACATGTTTCTGGTTCTGCTGCTCAAATATTACGAAAGTATAAACTCCTACTTGATTCCTTTAAGGCTTTATCACAGGAAAGACACAAGATTTGACTGCAATTCATCACAGGGAAGATAGTGTCGTGATTGGCAGCAAAACAAATGCAATATGATGATAATAGCATACTGGCAGTTCTAGGGTGACTGCACCTAACAAATATGTATAGGTAGAAAAATTGAGCTGTCTTTAAGGATGAATGAATCTGTAAGTTTCAAGTAGCTTCTAACTATAGATCAAGGCTCATGTTCATATTAAAAACAGATATGGACATGGATATCATCAAGTTAGTAATTTTGAAATTTTGAAATTTTGAAATTTAAGGTACTAGCAATTGAGCTAGCACGACTAACTCCTCAAAAATCTTCAAAGTATGATTTTTCTGAATCTAAGTAGGTGTGCCTATATTTCACACATCTTATTCTTATTTCCCCATAAATTGATCCAACAATTAACAAAAGAATCCTGTTCACTATGCAATAGCAGTTGCTTTCGTCATGCTGAAAATTCAGACCATCACAACACACAAGGCTCACACAGCTGCAGAATATGGGAAGGAAGATTTTCAGGCATTATTATTGCTATTTAATCGACCTACTTCCACTAGGGAATCCAATAATGAGAATTGATTAAGTTGACCAAATCTCCAGGAACAAATATATTTTAATCAGCCTTCTGTTGGACAGGGAATCCAATAACAATTAACAAGAATATCTTATATTGACTTATAGTCCCAAATCCAATAATGGAGTGATGCTAATATCAAGTAATAAGATAATCATACCCTCAAAGAAAAACAACGGTCCAAACTACAAATCAGAATGACACTAGACAATGATACCTAACATATTACATTCTTCTGTACACATTTTATTCCACAATCAACTTCGAATATAGAGTTCAAGATTCATACTTCAAAGTTTCAAAACCAATGTGCATAACCACTCAATGGAGCCAGAAAATGGTTATGGATACCTGAACATGCTCCTAATCTTCAGCTTCCACTCCCTAGCTACCATCAGACCAAATCAAAACCAAACTTTCCAATCATTGAGTTATATATCTTTCGTTATAATGCTTCAATTACAACATCACGCATCTATGCAGAACCAATCACACCCTCAACTCTCCAATTCAAACCCGTAGCTCCCATCATTCTGCAAATTCATATCAAACACTTCTGAATTCACATTTTGACCCTTCTTTCTACTATTGATCCTCCTAAATTCTCTGAAAGAACCACCCGGTCCAAGACTCCTCCTATTATCCCTATCATAAAACCCTGCATTTCCAGAATTCATTCCTTCTGAATCACTCGCATACATTCTCCTAGTTCCCTTCTTCCTAAATTCCCCCTTAATATCACTATTTTCGCCTTCTTTGGCCACACCATCCCCACTCCTAGGCTCTATTCCTCTCACATTTCCTCTAATCATACCACCCCGACTACTCCTAGAATTCCTATAGTAACCTTTTCCTTTCAAATCCGTTCCCCCAACATTTTCCCTAACCCAGCCCGACTCTAAATCTTCCTCCAAACCGAAACCCTCAAATTCATCCGACGTAGTATCCAATTTCTCCGTTTTCCGATATGGTCTGCTGCTATGAACAACCCCTTTGGGGAAAAATCTCGAAGAGGGCAAACCATTATCGGGCCTAAACAATTCCGGGCCGTCACTGTCAGTCCACAGATCAAGGCCGCCGGGCTTCTGAAACCTATCCGCCAGCACCTTCAACTGCTCATCGGCGCTGACTGAGAACAAGTTGGGCGGCTTCTCGACGGCCTCCCACGGCCGCTCGAGTTCGGAGACGGCGGCCTTGAGCTCGGCCCGTTTCCTCATCTCGTATATCTGTCGCTCTCGGGCCAAACGGGCTTTGAGAAGCTGCTTAGCTTTCTTGGCCTGCATCCTTTTCCACTGCCACTTGGAGACCCCTCCCGGGTAGGTCCGGGGACCACCGCCCATCCGAATCGGCGTCGCTCTGAGAGAGAGGTGCGAGAGCTTTTTGGTGAGGCACAATGATTGCACCCATATCGGGCCGCCGGAGAGGGCTTTTGTTGATGAGAGAGATTGCGGGGTTGCCGGAACTGAGAGAGACATAGGCAAGATTGACATGCTATTTTACGCACGCTGCAAATTGTGTGTGTTGATAAATTGAAGATGAGAGATTTCTTTCCCAGAAAAAATAAAAAATAAAAAAATAATAATAATAATAATAAAATGTTTCTGTACATAAATTGGGCCTTTATTTTCTTTGAAAGTTGGGGTTTAATCTTGGGCTTACATTTTCTTTGCATATTGTGATTATTCGCTCCCTTATTCCCAAATATATAAATTTTGAAGGAAGTTAGTTATTTAGGTATTTATTATAGTATTCGTGTATTAAGTCGACATATATTCTCTAAAGCGTAGATTTCAAGAAAAAATAAGTGAAATCTTTGTAAAATTGGAATTGACAAAGTATATGTATATAACTAGAAGTGTTGCAAAATGTGTAGCAGATGATTTCATCTGTATTAATTTGCATGGTGTGTTGCGTGCATGATAAATTTTTGCACCAATTTTATAATTATTACAGAGATGATGTGATTTAAATAAAAATTAGTATTTCTCCCGTACGTTGTACGAATTTAAATATTTATAAATTAATATTTTAAATTTTGACGTGGTCACACTATAATTTAATGAGAAAATATGAGTCTCAAATGTATTCAAAATATTTATATGTGATTACACAAATATTATATTATTGGTTAGAAACCTTCAAATATCTCAATCATAATCAAGCTTTAAAGCACCGAAAAGTACTACAAACCATGAAAAATGACTAATTTTAGGATATTATAAGTAATTTGATAAAAGTTTAGGAAAACTTTATTTATAGATGTACAACAATTATGATTCGAATGATCATAATTTTTAAAAAAAATATATGTAATCACTTGGAGTGAATAATTTTTTAAATATTTCAAATATAGAATTGATAGATTACCAAAGCATACATATAAGTTCGGAAAATGAATATATAAGAATGCAACCAATTAACTATAATATTAAATAACCAATAATTACAATATTAAATAGGCATAATTAATGTTAATTAATAAAATAAATGGTAGACTTGAGTATTTGACTATATATAAGTATTAAAAAGAAATTAAATTAAGAAATAAAATAGTTACAATATTGAATAAATAGAATTAATGTTACTTATCAAAATAAATGGTGGTCTTGATCATTTACCTAAAAAATATTAAGTAATAAAAGAAAAAATTGAAAATATGTTGAAATAAAAGAATATATAAAAAATGACAAAAAAGAAAATCAATAAAAAATAAAAAATTTAAAGGGAAAAAAAGAAAAAGAATTCATGTTAATCATCAAAATAAATGGTAGATTTGATCATATACTTAAAAAATATTAAGTAATAAAAAAATTAGAAATTAAAAAATGGTAGAAATAAAAGAAAAGATCGAAAATGAAAAAAATTCGAAAAGAAAAATTTTTAAAGGAAAAAAAAGAAAAATAATTAATGTCAATTATGAAAATAAATGGTGACTTGATCACGTACCTAAAAAATATTAAGTAATATAATAAAAAATAAAAAAGGGGTAAAAATAAAAGAAAAAAATAAAGAAAATTTCAAAAAAAGAAGTCATGCCAACTATCAAAATAAATGATGTTTTTAATATGTACCTAAAAATAATGAATAATAAAAAAATAGAAATGGTAAATGGTGGGCATGAACATGTCTTTAAATTGGCTATGTTTTTTTTTTTTTTTTGAAATTATAAAATTTTCAGAGTACCCATTAATCATTGAAAATTCTCTTATCTTCACAAAATATAAATCTTTTGATCAAATAACACTATACCAGTTACTTCAAGACTTGTGGTATGAAATTTAGCTTGACAATTGTGTTTGCAAAATACAGGCAGTGTGAGTCGTATATTTTTCATATGATATTTTAATAAAAAAAAATTATACATATTTTATTCGTGCAGCACGGGTGGAATGCTAGTATTAAGTAATAAAACAAAAAACTGAAAAGAGATAGAACCGTAGAAATAAATATTTAGATAAAAAAATGAAAAGCAGGAATAAAAGAGGAGATTCGATCCCAAGCCCAATAGAATTTGAACCAACCACTAAATCACTTGATCGGTAGTGAACTTTAGAAACTTTTTAGCAGAAGTATTAATTTAAATAAAATTTTAACTAACTTTTTTAATGATAATTTTACCCTTACGATTTTACTTTAATTAATATATGTATAGATTATAAGAATACTAGACAATTGTAATACCAGCTTTAATTTAGAGCATCTGTGCGAAAAGGCCCGACCACAAATTAAAGTAGTAAAGATGACAATATAACAAATGATCATGAGATGGCACGATGCTTAATTTGCATGCAATTATTAATGTGTGTGTGTATATATAGTCAACTTACTGTAGCATATGCATGTCAATTTTGGAACTTAATTGGCCTCTCTTAAAGCTTTTGGATTTATAGAATCGTGAGCTGGAAACTTAAGATATATATGACACTGAAATGTAAATACATACTGTATTTGAAATGTTAACTTATACTATATATCACTTGTCATAAAATATACAGTAAAAGTTTTGAAATTGAATTTGAATATAAAGGAGAAATTAATATATAATATAATTGTGCTGGGATCGAGATCCAGGAAAGAGAGAGACAGCTGTTTGACGGTGGGAGCTCGATTTTCAAGTGTCAACTCGATCAACAGGAATTGAATTGAAGTTGTTGTTTTCTGCAACTGTGGAGTATCAATTTATACTTTAATCCATTACACGTGTATGCTTGGCTTTCTTCATTTCTTCCATTAATTCATGCACCCTCTCCCACATATTTGACTTCACGTACCAACACGAAATTTACCTCATACACTCGATCTCTTTCTCATTCTCTCTCTATATATAGACTTAATTAATTAGATGCTGAGCTTCATCTGCAGAACACCTCATGCATGTCTTAAGATACAAACACATTAATTCAAGAAGACCGACACTCTAGCTAGCTATTTTCTTAATTACGTGATTCATTAGTATAATGTTGAAGGTTAGGTTTATGATCTTTTTGTGGTTGATCATGGCGAATATGCATGCCCTTTTGATTTCAGCAAGTGATGAAGAGAAACAAGCGATTGCAGAAGCTCCGACGGCCTGGAAACTGGGAAAGCAGCACCACCACCACCACCACAGCTCAGTTGAGAAGTCAGTTGCCGGTGGCGGAGCGATTGTTGGGGTTCTAGCCGCCGTGTTTCTGGTAGCGATTTTCTGTTACATCCGCGCCACACGTGTGCAACCTGCTGATTCATTCTCTAACGGGAGAAAGATGCTAGAATCTGATCAATCTGCAGCCTCTGCTGCTCGTCCGTGATCGTTATATACATACGGTTAATTAATTAATTATTATAACTGTATCTATATATTAATTATGGGATTCATCATTTATCCCGTGTTCCTAATATAAAATACGAGATGAAACACCGCTATTTCCGATTTAGATCGAAGAGTGAGATTATTTAATTTCGAGTACATAAGGTTAAAATGGTATTAATTAATTGTATCCTTTTAGTCAGGGTTGTGCAAAAATTGGACCGACATATTTTTGTCGATTTCAGTAGTGAAATACGTGAATAATTTTTAGTTGTCGCAATGTTTTACGTTTTTACATTTAATTAGCATGTATCATATGCATTTAATTAATTATTATAAAATACATTAAGTTAAATAAATATGTATTTTATTATTTTAAGGTAATTTTATAATTGCATACTAAAAATAAAAATTGAGTTCAATTCTATTTAGATTCAATAAGTTGAGTCTCCTCGAAAACATCAAAGTAGTTGACATCTCTTACACATTTGGAGTTCAAAACTCAATGCCCCCTTCCTCAACTTGAAGGCAATGTTTTTAAAATCAGATCGGATATTGAACCGGTCAAATTATTGGGTCATTGGATCAATCGGTTGAACCGTTTTGAAAAAATCGGATAAACCTTTATATGATATTTATATGTATATATACACAATAAAACATAGTAAAATTATACAAAGTAATATCATAATTAATATATTAAATAAGTTTAAAAAATACACCAAATTTATATCAATACAAAAAAATAAAGTATTTAATTTATCGATAGTTGTTCCATAAGTTAAGTAGTAAAAACTATAATATTTATAAAAATAATATTGAACATCAAATACATAATACTAAAATTTGAGAAAATATATAATTACATGTCAAATAATTAAATATTAATTTTAATTATAAAAAATACTACACAATAATAATTAAAAACATTGTTAATCATTATTTCACAAGCCACTATTTTAGATTTTAGTTCTTCTCTCAATTTATATTAATTCACAAAATGTTAAATTAGATATTTATTTTAATTACACGTTAAACATTGATTTTTATTAAAATATAGATTTGTTATTTTCAATGTGTGTGTATATATATATATATGTTATTAATATTCAAATATTAACATAAAAATTTGTTAATCTAGTTGGTTGAGCACTCGGTATCAATACATTCAATTTTTGGAGATCCTGGGTTCGAATTCTTCAGGTTACATGTGAGGGAATTAAATTAAATTTTTCCAGAATTTCAAAAAAAAAAAGTAGCCGGTTTTGACTGGTTCATTCTGGATTTGACCGGTTCGCTCCGGGTTTGACTCCAACCCGTAAATTCATGTAACCGGACCGGACCACTGACCGATTCACGGTTAAACCGGTCGAACCGGCCGATCCGGTCCGATTTTGAAAACACTGCTTGAAAGGAAATCTCTCCACTTGATTTTCATACATATATATATAAGGAAACCATCTACTCTGCCATAAGACAAAAAACCAAGAGACTTGCGCTTGTCACTACCGTGTACTTCATTTGGAAAGAGAGGAACATGTTAGTTTTGAGGGTAAGGTGTTCAAACCAGGTGAGTTGGTGGCTAAAATTAAAACACATATCTACATGATGCTTTTTCCGTGTTGTCCATACGATAAGTTAATCGACCTCTTAGGTTATTAATTGCTTTAGAGTTATGGTGCTTAGGATACTATTTCCTCAACCATGCATGAGTTTTTCCCACTCAAGGAATTTTTTTCTCATGGTTAGGTTTTAATGAGGCTCGTCCCATTGCACTAAGGGGTGATGTTGGCTACGGGTAAGGCCTTACTTATCCCCTATCCCAAATCGCGAGGTTGTTGGTTTGGTTGGCCTTTACTTGCTACTAGTTAGGTTAAGCTCTGTAAGGTAAATCTCTCTGGTTCTTTGCTGCTATAGCCAGGGATAGACCCTCATTCTTTTGTATTATTCCTCCAACTATCATTGATAGTGGGGGATTGTTGTTCTCCTATCGCTTCACATAGCTAGACGGGGATAACTTTCTATGTTACTTTATCTTATGCTTACTATGAGTTTGATGCTCCTTAGTTTATACTTAGTTTGTAAGTTATCTTTGTTTAGTGTGAGGTCCCAGCCGTCTTGTTTTACCCTCCCCCACCGCCCGAACTTATTCGGTGCAATTGTCTCCTCCTTGAGAGTGTCCAAGGGGGTTTTTTTTTGTAAATATTATACAACATATTTTATTCTATTTCAAGATTTTTTTTACCCATAAAAAAAAAATCACACTCAATCAACTATAGTAATTACTGTACTAGTTTCAAAAGGAGAGAACTCTTTTGCGGCTTTTAATAAAATTACCCAATCGTCAACTATTTGTTATTTGATGCTCTATTTTTTAAAATTTTAATAAAACTATCGGAAACTTGATTTTCGGTGAAAGCACACTTTGAAATGTCGAGATTCTGAGCTAGATTAAAACACATACACATCACTTTTGCACCTGTTTTTTATGATATTGAAAATCAAACTTCAAGTTCGAAATAAATTTATCAAATTTTCAAAAGATATATACATGTATTAAATTTTAAATAGTTGAATGTCGAACTATTTTTATTAAAAATCCAAATACAACCTCTCAAGTTTATTTAGGGGCATAGGTGTGACGCTCGGGACTGAAGTATGGAGTGATCGCCGGTGCAAGGCACAGACAAAGAGCAGCTCCTATAAGACTTCCAAGCGAATGGGCACATGAATGAACCGAATCCACCCGAAAGAGAGGGATTCTGAGGGTATACAGGAATGGGACTGTAAAGCTGAGGAGAGCTTAAAGGATTTGATTGGTACTACTCATACTAACAAGGTGCATCTTCTTTTCTGGCACTTGTTCCACCAGAACACCAAAGTTAAGTGTGCTTGACCTGAGTCAATGGTAGGATGGGTGATCCACTGGGAAGTTTTCTCAGGGAGCGTGCGAGTGAGGACAAAGCACGCTGGAAAGACTCGTGTTGGTTTGTGGGGACAGCCGTCAGTCTAGTAGCCAGGTCATTACAGGTGGTATCAGAGACTCCTGAATCCTGGACAAAGAGCGGCTCCTATAAGACTTCCAAGCACGCTAGAAAGACTCGTGTTGATTTGTGGGGACAACCGTCAGTCTAGTAGCCAGGTCATTACAGGTGGTATCAGAGACTCCTGAATCCTAGACAAAGAGCGGCTCCTATAAGACTTCCAAGCGAAGGGGCACATGAATGAACTGAATCCACCTGAAAGAGAGGGAATCTGAGGCTACACATGAATGCAACTGTATAGTAACAATTTGTGCTTGACCTGGGGCAATGGTAGGATGGATGACCCCCTGGGAAGTTTTGGAAATCACCGCGGTCGCGGATCTTGTTCATTTTTCCATTTTTTACCATTTTCCGCTCGTTTTGTCACTTTTTCCCTACACACATCACACCCCCATAAAACGTATAAACACAACCAAAGAAAAATACGAATTAAACATACAAAAAACTACGAAACAAATCCCCCCACACTTAGCACTTTACTTGTCCTCAAGCAAACACAAGCTATGGCAAATCAACTGGACAAGCAAATTTTTATTCAAATGCATCATTTATAATCTCTCAAAAACCTCAATCTAACAATTCCTACTAAAGAGAGTGCCAAAATCCAACTATGTGTGTTACTCATTCCCATAGAACCATCAATCCGGTCAAACAATCGTCACACATCAAAATAATAACTCTGCTAGTCATTTTTATTAGCTAACCTCACTTTTTCTTTTTCTCTCTTTTTTTATTTTTTTTCTTTTATTATTCTTTTATCGGGGACTACAAAATTGAATCAAAAGGATGAAATTATTAATTAAGTTTACCCATCAGGTTAAAAACCCGAGTCTCCTAACGTGATTTTCCATACTCATTACTCGTGCCTCAGAAAGAAACAACAAATAAGAGGAGTAAAATCCCTACGATTCAACTTGGTTATGCCCTCAATTTTTTTTCACAAAGAAGAGAAGATTATGATGCTTTCACGAGGTTTAAACTTTGAAGATTGTCCGAACTCTCATCGCGAGGTTTTCCTTGCTCATAATTACATCATCAAATGACGACAAACAAGAGGAGCATGATCCACACAACCCAACTTAACACGACACACTTTTTTTTTACTTTTTTTTAGTGAGAAAAACTTCTAAAAAACTAGCGAGAGTTATGCTCCAACAAAATGTCACAAATCATCACTTCAATCAATTCACAAGAAAGTGGCCCCACAACAAGGTTATCAATCAACCCACCCTTTCATCGGAATACAATTCAGTTGAAGCTCTCAAGATCAAAGATATATCATGCATTTGTCCTCCAATGAATTTATCCAAGTCTCAATGTCAAAACTTCCACAAGCATAAAGCAAACAAAGTACTATACTCAAAACAAATAACACATCGGAGATAAAGACGCACGGAATAAAACATACCACCATTAAAGAAATGTATAACTCCCCCCACACTTAAAGATAAGTAATGTTCCCATAGCTCAATAAAATGCGAAGAATAAAATAAATTTCACAGCTGTAGCAAAACACGACACCGGTTAATAGAAAACATGCAAAAGAAAATCACACTAAAAAAGCACAATAAAAACAAATGAAAATTCATACACAAGAGAATAGATAATCATTGATGACTAGAAGAAGGATTGTGGGACGCAGTCCAAACATCAAAATGGCCTTCAAGGGCAGTCATGCACCGATCTTGATCGTTAAATTGACGAAGAACCTCATCTTGAAAGGAGTGCATATCATCTCATAAAAGTTGAATTCCTGTGAGAACCTCCATCAAAGATGGCGAAATGGGCGCAATCTCGGGCTTTGATGTAGCAACAGAACCCCATTCGGGGGACACGAGATTGGTAGGCAAGACATCAGATGTCGTACCTACCCCAGAGGCATGCTCAGCAGCTATCACGGCAATACAATAATCCTGAACACAATTGCGCTCCTCAAATGGCATCAAACAGTGCTCATCAATACAATCAAAGCACGTTTTAGCTCATATAAATCAATAAGACGATAAAAAATTAGAGAATATCCCCGAGGTATAGCACGAGCAGAATCTAGAAGTCTAAAATGAACTTCGAGCCCTGTAACAATTGGAGTAAGAGAAGAATGAGCCACAGTATCATGTCGGAGAAGCTCCAGTTAAGTCCAAATAAAATCAATGTGGCAGACTTTCTTCTTGTGTTTCATACACAAAAACAAGAATAGCTCAGTGGTGTTTACTTTATTCCCTTACTTTTTACCCATAATGCTAAAATATAAGAACTTATGCACAATAACCAAAGCAGGATCCTTAATAAATCCATTAAACACACCCATAGAAGTCCAGTTAGAAATCCCAATCAAATCCACCCAAGTCTTCTTAGCATTAAACGGAGACGATTTCACACGAATTTCGATCGTTGGAAAACTAAACAAATCCTTAATTATTTACCGGTCACATTAAATTCTCGGCCAAACATACGACAAGTCAGAGAAGTATGACTCTCATTTAACTCCATAGTAGAAAAAAACTCCAAATATAATGGCGTATACCCCTTAAGCTCAATTTTCACAAATCTTTCTAACCCCAATGTCTTCAAAAATCCACTAACCCGAACATCCAATTTCAAAGTCTTCAAAAGATACCAATCAAATTATCGAGGCTCAGAGATAAATTTTGAAGCCAATTCTGGTAAGTCATACCTTCATCTGCAGAGAAAATAGGGAATGGAGCACCATATTGAGTAGCAATATCTTCAAACTCACCATCATCATGTAAGCGCCCATCATTCGACACCGGAGCAGCGATGAGAGCAGAAAGACTCTCCGATGCATTCTTTATGCAGGCCATAGAAAGAAAAGTTGCCAGTTTAGTTGTGAGCTCGAAGGAAGCGCGAGTGCTGTGCAGAGATGAGACGTCGAGTATAGAGGTTGCGACAGCAGGCCTAGTGGCGGCGTAGGATGAGGCGGAACTGGTGATGGCGATGCAGGGCGTAGTAGACCTGATAGGGACAATGGAAGAGAATGCACATAGAAAAAGAAACAATGAGAGGGATTTAGAATTAGGGTTCAATATCTTTTAAGCCCACTTTTCATTTTTCTTGCTTTTGTTTTGTTTCTTTTATTTATGGTGTTGTTGGTTTCATTTGTGCAGAAAATAGAAATGGATTGATTCACCACGCAAGCGGGTTTTCTCAGCGATCATTTTTCGCTGATAGATTCGCTTCACCGCTTTGGCAGGCCATGCTGCATTATTTTCCGCCGACAAACTCGTTTCACCTCGTTGGCAGGCCATGTCGCATCATTTTCCGTGACGACGTGATTTGTTGTGTCCATTTAAAAAAAGTAAAATAATAATAATAATAATAATAATAATAATAATAATAATAATAATAATAATAATAATAATAATAATAATAATAATAATAATAAAAGGTAAAGAAAAATAAAAAAATAAGACTTGATAATTAAGATAATCAATTAAGTTGAGGAATAATTTCTGAATGCGAGAGATAGAGTTTTATTCTTATATGAAGTTTGATTATCCGTGATTGTTGACTGTGCGAGAATTATTCTCTTGATAACTGATTAACCTGAGGAGATGAACTGATGCCTTAGATTCTTTCAAAGCCTTGATCAATCATTGTCGTTAATCGTGAATTATTTAATAAACTTTATTTATTATTATTTGTCTAATTAATAAATATTCTTAATACATTGGATTAAGTTTGTTTAGGAATTTATTTTATTTTAATTGAAACATGAAAATCTTTACCCTGTTAGGCCTTCTTTGAGAATACGACTTGGGAAAATTTATCACACTTTAGCGATCTCGTTCTCTTGCGAGCAACTTAAAGTTTAATTGAGTTGAAACAAAATTTGGCGCTGTTGTCGGGGACGTTTAATCTCATTCAACTAGGAATACGCAACAAGATCTTCTCTCGATCTCACTCATTGCACACACAATTGGATGTTGATCAAGTACCGAATCACTTACAAAATAATTAAACAAGAACGTGCAATCACAATTCACCATTAATTAACAAACCCGATTTGATTCTCTAACCCTAAATTAAGAAATTTAGTTCATCATAAGAGAAAATAAACTCACACAATCAGATCTAAAATCCAACATCAATTCGATCCTCTAAGAGAAGTGAAAAGAAATTCTTACAATTCTTGAGTGTTGTAGTCGATCGATTCTTACAATTAATTTCGATGTAACGTTCGAGCTCTGGCAACCTGTTTGATCTCTCGAGGCCGAAGAAAAGATTCTGAGATACGATGAGTTTTTAAGTATGTGAGAACTCAAGTGTGGTGATAGCTTGATTGATCAGAATTGTTCCATCTTCACTCCCTTGCTTCAACTATATAAGACGAGTTGTTTAACCTCTTTTCCTAAAAATAAGGGATTCTCCTTTATTTCCGGGGTCTGTTACTTATCTCCAATAGGGTTTTGACCGAGTCTCGTTTATCTCTAAACGTTTTCTTTTTGACTTGGTCTCCTATCTACGAGTTCTATCATGGTACGACCTTCATACCTTGTCTATCGTCAATCTTTCGACCTCTGACCGCTAGGCCTCGATATACAGCTTTTAAGCCCCAAGACCCTTGAACGGATATGGGCTTTATATGCTGGGCTTCGATAAACTAGACCTCTACAATTAGCCCCTCATTACTTGATGCTCGAAGAATGAGGATCACGTAATGAATATCCTCATAATGACAAGAGAGAAAATCGTAACGAGCTCCCGAGTAGTACTAAAGCCTCAAGCTAGTCTTTGATTTTAATATTTGAAAAAGGATTTCTTTAAACTTCAGACTTGTATAAGGATCCTGGGGTGTTTAGAGAAAGGGTCGTGAGAGCAGACCTTGTTAAACTCCAGACCTGAATAAAGGTCCTGGGGAGTTTTGAGAAAGGTCGTGAGAGCAGACCTTGATAGACTCCAGACCTGAGTAAAGGTCCTGGGGAGTTTTGAGAGAGGTCGTGAGAGCAGACCTTGATAGACTCCAGACCTGAGTAAAGGTCCTGGGGAGTTTTGAGAGAGGTCGTGAGAGCAGACCTTGATAGACTCCAGACCTGAGTAAAGGTCCTGTGGAGTTTTGAGAGAAGGGTAAAATAGTCTTTTAAACTTATTTTTGCCGACTTTTCAACTTCTTATCAATCTCAACCGTCCAGAAGCGGGATACACGGCTCAGAATACTTCACAGTCTTGAAATAGAATTTCACCCAATTTATTCCCCCCCTCTTTCTCATTCAAACATACGGAAACCATAATTCTCCCTGAAGATTTTACCCAAATCCTTTCCGATTGCCGAACATTTCCATCTTCCTGCCGCTCAAGATTCTTCGCTCTAATTGCAGATTCCAAATCTCCAGGTTACTCCTCGATTTCTTCTTCATTTTTTTGAGGAATTTTCCAAACTAGGGTTTTGTTTGATAATGGCTTAGAGATTTAGAAGTTTTTAAACTTGAATTTATATGGGTTTTGTGTGAATAGACTAGGTGGTGATGTCGATGAACTTTGTTTTCTAACGGAGTTGGGTTGAAAATAGGGGAGAAGTTTTTTCGGCGTTTCTGGGTATTCTTAGTGCATTCTTGTATGTTTATTTTCTTGTTAGGATCATGAGTATGTCAAATAGTGAGGATTCTGATGAGAGAACTCGAAGTTGGGGTGGTGGAATTAGGTCAGCCGAGTTGGAGCAATCCTCTGACTCGGTTTCTGAATCTAGTGGGTTTGTTAGCCCTTCGTCACAGCCCACTGTTATTCCTCGTATTGGGGAAGGAAGTGTGGTGAGCCGCCTCAAAGCTTCGAAGGTGGCCACCAAGAAATATAAGGGTAAGCTAAAGAAGCGAAAAGACGAGGCCAAGGATTCTCCTCCTTTAAACATAGACTTTAAGGCTGCCGAGGTCGTCCCTCACGTCGGGGATGACATAGTTAGGAAAATTACTTCTCCGGAATATTCAGGGTCGGGGGTAGAAGTCCAAGTGCCCAGGCCTTCTGATAGAGCCAACAGACCCCCTCCTGGTTTCACCGCCTTCTACACCATAATCACTGACAAGGGTATAGGACTTCCTCTTCACCCTTTCTTTGCCAAGATTTCTCATTTTTACGGAGTAGCCCCTGCCCAAATATCACCCATAGGATGGTATCATATGCTAGGTATGTTTTACCTTTGGGAGAACTTAGGATTTCCCGAGCCCAGTGTCGGGGAGTGGCATTCTTCATATCGAATTGTGGCTACCCCAAATCAAAAAGGTTTTTACTATTTTACCAAGTGGGTCGGGGAAAGAGCCCCCTTGATAAATACTCTTCCATCTTCGTCAGGGGACTGGAAGCCGAAATTTGTTTTTGTTCCTGCGGAGACTTCGAGCGATAGGATCTTGCCATCGTCGTTCGCTGAAGCCCGTGGGTCCTCGAAGCCTGTCTCCCTTTATTTCTTTTTTTTTCTTTCCATGAATTAGTTCATCTTATGCTTCGTGTTTCTTTGTAGGCCTTCATAAACGAAAAGAGGTGTCAGGTACCGAGGCGAAAAGAATCGAAGCCGTCTTTTCCCTTTCCGAAGAAGATCGTCAATTTGAAGTTGTCCGCCGCGGACGCACTCTTTTTGATATGGGAAAACTGAAAATTCGCCCTTCCGATGACAAGGTCAAAGCCTTGGCTGCTTCTAAGGTTTTAAGCCCCTCATCTTCTGGCGTAAAAAGGATTGTCGGGGCCTCTCCCTCAACCTCGCCGCCCTCGAAGAAGCGTAAGGAACAACCCGGCTTAGAGGTTTCTAATCCTTCGACAGTACCCCCCTCTGTCATCGATGTTGAAGCCTTGGTTCCGAAGAAGGCTTCGAAAGGATCGAACAGTCTGAAGGTGCCTCTGAGACCTTTCCTTCTAGATGTGCAATCCGCGATTGCAGACGGCTGCTCTCCTATAGAGTTTGAAAGGGAAGGCTTGGAGGAGCAAACTCGACTTGCCTTCCAGATGCTGTCAAAGGTTCATTTTTATCTGCTTTATATATATAAATGTATATATATATATTTTGTGCTCAAAAAGGGTCTTTCGACTTAAAGTAATCTGCCATGTTATAGGCCCTCTTTTGTCAATACCAGCTCCGAAGCCGGGTCTCGGGGCATGCCGAGGGCCTCGAGAAGAGGCTGATGGAGCTTTTTGAAGAGCAAGAGAGAATCGCTGAGGAGAGGCAAGACTTTGCTATCGAGAAGTCAGCCCTGCTTGTAGAGCGGGACTCGACTCGCGCGTTGGCGGCCGGGGCTCAGACGCAGCTCGACCGGGCTCTGGACCACCAAGCCCGTCTTGAAATCTCGAAGGCTTCGCTTGAGTCGAAGCTAGCTGCTGCAGAAGCGCGAATAGGGGAGCTCGAGACACGCCACACGACCCCGGACTTCTCTTCGTTGGTAGATTCTGCTGAGTTCGAACCATACAAGGAACTCTTTTACCAAGAGGGGGGTTCCGCTGTGGTCGAGGCTATCAAGGAAAAGGTGCCCGATCTTGATCTTTCCTTCCTTGAGGCCGATGATGAGGCGGAGACTGAGGCGGCCAAGGACTCTACAGATGGGGTTGTCGGAGAGAAGAGGGTCGAAGACGAAGAGGGTGATGCGGCCGCTGAGAAGGGAGCAGAGGATCCTCTGTAGATCCTTTAAATCCTTTTTTTTGTAAAGGTTTAACGAACTAATTTCGAATATTGGTTGACCTCTTTTTGCATATTTTTCTTTCCTGGATGGGAACTTCATGTGGTGTTTTTACATCTGACTGCTCTTTGCGATGTTAAGGAAAGATTATGAATATCCTTGTTTTTCTTCTAAGAATTTGTCTTAATCACAAAATCGATTTCAAAGCCGATGAATTTCGTGAAGTAGGGGATCCTATGCTTCAGGTTCTGTTAGTTACTCCGACGCTCAAGTCAGTAATCAAAACATTAACGAATAGAAAGAACAAGAAATGATGATCGGATACATTACTCTTCGTTCGTGAGTTTGGCTTCGAGGTCGATATCCTCTTGACTTTTTGCGTGTTGGGAACCCTGTGCTTCGGGTTCTGTTAGTTACTCCGACGCTCAAGTCAGTAATCAAAACATTAACAAATAGAAAGAACAAGAAATGATGATCGGATACATTACTCTCCGTTCGTGAGTTTAGCTTTGAGGTCGATATCCTCTTGACTTTTTGCGTGTTGGGAACCCTGTGCTTCGGGTTCTGTTAGTTACTCCGACGCTCAAGTCAGTAATCAAAACATTAACAAATAGAAAGAACAAGAAATGATGATCGGATACATTACTCTCCGTTCGTGAGTTTGGCTTTGAAGTCGATATCCTCTTGACTTTTTGCATGTTGGGAACCCTGTGCTTCGGGTTCTGTTAGTTATTCCGACGCTCAAGTCAGTAATCAACACATTAAAAAATTCTAAAAGAGAAAATGAGGGGTCGAAGAGTTTAGAAATGATACTATTTTAAATGGATGGCGTTCCAGCTGTTAGCTATTGAACGCCCTTCTTTAGATCGCAGTTTGTATGCTCCATTTCCTATGACTTTCTCGATCTCATAGGGGCCTTCCCAACTTGGGGCTAGTTTTCCGGCCCCGACTTGTTTTGTGTTTTGGAATACCTTCCTTAACACCCAATCTCCTACCTTGAACGTTCTTAGTCTTGTGTTCTTATCGAAGTGTCTCTTTATTTTCTGTTGGTAGACAGATATTTTTATCGCGGCCTTATCTCTGAGTTCATCTATGGTGTCGAGGTTGACTTCGAGGTCGGAGTCATTGCTTCTGCTCGACCACTGAGTTCTTGCTGACCCTATTTCCGCTTCTGCCGGGAGGACCGCTTCCGAACCGTAGGTGAGAGCATAAGGAGTTTCCCCCGTAGCGGTTCGTGCGGTAGTTCGGTATGACCAGAGGACTCCTGGGAGCTATTCGACCCATTGCCCTTTGTGTTGGGGGAGTTTCTTTTTCAAGGTATTCATTATTGTTTTGTTGGTAGCTTCGGCTTGACCGTTCGAGGCCGGGTGCCTTGGTGTAGAGAAGGAGAGTTTGATGTTCCAATGGTGACAGAAGTCTTGGAATTTTGAACTTATGAATTGAGAGCCGTTGTCGGTGACTATTTCTTTGGGGACTCCGAACCTGCAAATAACATGTTTCCATAAAAAATTACATACCTCGGTATCCCTTATTCGTGCGAAGGCTTCTGCCTCGGCCCATTTGGTGAAGTAATCGGTCACGACCAAAATGAAGCATTTCTGATTTGATCCCTTCGGTAATGGTCCTATGATATCCATTCCCCATTTCATGAATGGCCAAGGTATAGATGCGGTATGTAGGGGTTCTGGTGGCATATGGTTCGTTTGGGCGAACCTTTGACATCCGTCACATTTTTTGGTATAGTTTTTGGCGTCTTCCCTCATAGTTGGCTAATAAAAGCCGGCTGTCAATGCTCAATTAGCCAGGCTTCTATGGCCTGAATAGTTTCCGCATTCGCCGTCGTGGAGCTCGGCTAGGACATACTTTGCTTGGATCGGGCTTAGACATTTCAAGTATGTTCCTGAAAATGACCTTCTGTATAGGGATCCGAAGATCATGGCAAATTTTGGGGCTTTTGCTTGTACTCGTCTTGCTTCGATAGGCTCTTCGGGTAGTTCATTTTCTGTTAGGAATCTGCATAAAGGGGTCATCCAATTTACCTCGATGTCTATTGGGAGGACTTCGGAGTCGTCACCTTTCCATACAGTGGGCCATTTGGCATAAAGGATTTGGATGTTTCTGTCCTGGTTCGTTTGTACGGCAGATCCCAGATTAGGTAATGCGTCGGCGTGGAGGTTCTCCTCCCTGGTGATGTGTCGGGCTTCGATTTTTTCGAACTTGGTTGCTGCTTGTTTTGCGACCGCGAGGTACGATACCATCCTTGGATCTTTTGCTTGGAATTCTCCTTCAAAATGATTTATTATCAATTGCGAATCGCTCATGACTCGTAGTTTTTTAGCCCCTAAGTCGGCTGCCAAATTTAGTCCTGCTATGAGGGCCTCATATTCAGCCTCGTTATTTGTGGCTCTGAATCCGCATCGAATGGATTTTTCTGTGATTATTCCTTCTGGATCAGTTAGTACTAAGCCCATTCTACTCCCCTTCGAAGTGCTGGATCCATCGACCTGGAGGGTCCAGCACTTAGAAGCATTATCTTCGAGGCTCGTTAATATTCTTCCGTCTGGGTCATGGGAGAAGTCGGCGATGAAGTCTGATAGGACTTGTTCGTGGAACAAAGTCGATATCGTACTCCCCGAGTTCGATGGCCCATTTTGATAATCTCCCTGCGAGGTCTGGTTTTCTCAATACTGCTCTTAAGGGGAACTCTGTGACAACTTTTATTGAATGACTTTGGAAGTAGGGCTTCATTTTCCTAGAAGTCATTACAAGTGCTAAGGCCAATTTTTCGAGTTGTGGGTATCTGGTTTCTGCATCTAGCAATGATCGGCTGGCATAGTATACCGGATATTGTCTCCCCTTGTCTTCTCTGACAAATACTACACTTATCGAGTTAGTAGAAACAGATAAATAAACAAGGAGTACCTCTCCGTCGATTGGTTTGGCTAGAAGTGGTGGACTCACGAGATATTCCTTAAGGTCTTCGAGAGCTTTGGCGCATTCAGGAGTCCATTCGAAGTCTTTGTTTTTTCGTAGAGTCTGAAAAAACGTTTGGCTTTTTTCTGAATATTTGGATATGAAGCGGCTGAGAGCTGCTAATCGACCGGTCAGTTTTTGGACATTTTTAATATTTTTGGGATGTTGGATATTTCGGATTGCTCTGATTTGGCTGGGGTCGGCTTCGATTCCTCCTTTTGATACTAGGTATCCTAGGAATTTCCCAGAAGTTACTCCAAAGGCGCATTTGGTGGGGTTCAATTTCATGTTATATCGTCATAGGACTTCAAAGGTTCGTCGTAGATGCATAACATGGTCTTGAGCTCGTACTGATTTGACTAACATGTCATCGATATATACTTCCATTGTTATCCCGATAAGCTCTTCGAACATTCGATTTACGAGCCTTTGATATGTTGCACCTGCATTTTTTAGTCTGAAAGGCATAACTTTATAACAGAACATACCTCGATGTGTAATGAATGCTGTTTTTTCTTGGTCTTCGAGGTGCATTAGAATTTGATTGTATCCTGAGAATGTGTCCATAAAGCTCATGAGCTCGTGGCCTGCCGTCGCATCGACTAGTGCGTCTATGTGTGGTAGGGGGAAGGAATCTTTGGGGCACGCCTGGTTGAGGTCGGTGAAGTCTATGCATAAGCGGTTCTTTCCGTTCTTCTTTTTTACCACTACGACGTTGGCTAGCCATTCTGGATAATGAACTTCGCGGATATGCCCGTTCTTTAATAGTTTGTTGACTTCTTCATCCACGATTTTGTTTCTTTCCGGGGCGAATTTGCGTCTTTTCTGCTTGACTGGAATTTTTTCTGGGTCTACCTGCAATTTGTGAGTTATAATGGAGGGGTCGATACCTGTCATATCCTCAAACGACCAGGCGAAGCAATCATGATGTTCTTTGAGAAATTCGATCAATGGCTTCCTGATGTCTGAGGTCAATCTGGACCCGATGGATACTTTATGATCAGGGTATTCGGGATGAATTTGTATTTCATCAAGGTCTTCGACTTTTGGTTCTTCGTAACCTCGATCTTCAGGGTTTGAGGAGGTTGAGCCGACCTCTATTTGGTTAACCTCGATGATGGCTTTCTGTTTGAATGTAGTGACGTAGCATTCTCTTGACGAGATTTGTTCTCCTCGTACAGATCGGACTCCCCATGGGGTAGGGAACTTCATGATTTGGTGATATGTTGAGGGTACTGCTCGAAGTTCATGGATCCATGGTCGTCCCATAATCACGTTGTATGCTGATAACGCGTCTATTACTTGAAATTTTGTGAAGAGGTTGAGTCCTTCGATGTAGGTGGGGAGCGTGATCTCTCCTAATGTTGTTTTATGTTCTCCGCTGAAGCCGATCAGCGTTGTGGATTTCTTCACGATATCTGTTTCTTTCACCTGCATTTCTTTTAAAGTGCTAAGGAAGATCACATTAGAGGAGCTCCCGTTATCGATGAGAGTTCGCTTGATTAGACAGTTAGATATTAAAAGTGAAATAACTAGTGCATCGTGGTGTGGGAGTGAGAGTTCAGATACTTCACTACTAGAGAAGCTGAGCATCGTCTGATCATCAGATTTTGCTTCTTTAGGTATGTTTGTCGTATATTTGAGGGATTGACAATGTCTCTTTGCTGACGATTGGGAGATGCCACTGATCTCTGAACCGCCTGTTATGCAATTTAACGTCCGGTCGATCCTTGGGGGTTCGATAGGCTGAGTTCCTGTAGTATTGTCTCTCTTGTTCCAATTTTCTCTTCCTTTAGGGGTCAGGAGGTCAGCCAAGTGACCTCTTTTAAGGAGCTCGATCACCTCTAGTCGAAGAGCGATGCAGTCGTCTGTTCTATGCCCATGGTCGTTGTGGAAGTCGCAGAATTTATTCCTGTCTCGCTCATTGTCAGGTGTTCTCATCTTTAGAGGCCATTTGACGTTTTGGCCGAGTCCCTTTAATGCATTTACAGCTTCCGAGGGTGTTATACAAAGGTTATATTCGGGTAGTCTCCTGTTCGGGCGTTCGGGTAATCTTCTGACTCTAGGGTCGAATCTGGGATTGCGAGGATATGGGTCTGATCGAAATCTTTCGTTTCTGATATGAGGTCTGTGTTCCTTGCGAGGTTGATCATTCCGGGGTTTGAATTTGGATGAGTTTGCTTCGTCTTCTTCCCATTTGATCTGTGCCCATGCTTTGGCGAGGACGTCTTCCATTGTCTTGCACGAGTATTTTGTTAATTCTTTGTAAAGATCTGAATTTCTTTTAAGGCCTTTTCTGAAGGCCGACACGGCGGTATCGATGTTGCATCCTGGGATCGATACTTTTTCTTTGTTGAATCGACCTACAAAGCTTCGTAGGGTTTCTTCTGGTCTCTGGATTACTGTGTAGAGATCGTCGGCGTGCTTCTCGATCTTCCGACTACTAGCGAACTGTTCGACGAACAGGTCGTTGAGTTGAGCGAAGGTGGATATCGAAGAGTTTGGTAGATTTGTAAACCATTGGAGTGCTGGTCCGGATAAGCTGCTTCCAAATCCCTTACACATCCCGACTTCTCTGCTTTGTCGTGGGATTGGAGTTGTGAACATCCTTTGTTTATATTGTGTTATGTGGTCGTCGGGATCGGCAGTGCCATCGAACAGTTTCATAGATGGGAAGGTAAACTTCGGAGGCATCTCCACAAGGCTGATTTCTTCTATAAAAGGTGAATCTGCAAAGCTTGTCGGGGCCGTTTTGCGAATGGGGGTGGGAACTCTGAGAATTCGTGTGAGCATTTCCTCCAACCGTTTCAGCTTGTTCTCGACCTCCATTTCTGGTTGAATTTTGATGTATTCGAACCCTGGGGGAGGTCCTAGATACGGGTCGCCAGCATCCTCGTTGTTTTGTTGACCTTCGCTGGTTCCTGCAATATTTTGGTTAGCAGTTTCATTAGCTGAATTTAAAAGTACCTGTTCGCATAGCTGACTGGTTTTTCGAGTTCGAGGAGATTGTCGATGAAATCCGTTAGGGGATTGTTTTGACGAACTGAATGTCTCCATCCAAGCTTTGAGAGCTGAGTTTTCTGTTCGAATGGCCGCGAGTTCCACAACGGTGGAGTCGAGTCGTTGTTGGATCGCTCGCAGCGCCTGGGTAATATCTGCATTTCCTCCTGCCGGGGAGGTTGTAGATGGCGAATCCCTTCGATTATCTTGAGGATTTGGGGTCGTATTGCTTCGGCCGTCGACTGTCATCCTAGTTCTGGTTGATCAGAGCCCCACGGTGGGCGCCAAATTGTAGTCGATCGATTCTTACAATTAATTTCGATGTAATGTTCGAGCTCTGGCAACCTGTTTGATCTCTCAAGGCCGAAGAAAAGATTCTGAGATACGATGAGTTTTTAAGTATGTGAGAACTCGAGTGTGGTGATAGCTTGATTGATCAGAATTGTTCCCTCTTCACTCCCTTGCTTCAACTATATAAGACGAGTTGTTTAACCTCTTTTCCTAAAAATAAGGGATTCTCCTTTATTTCCGGGGTCTGTTACTTATCTCCAATAGGGTTTTGACCGAGTCTCGTTTATCTCTAAACGTTTTCTTTTTGACTTGGTCTCCTATCTACGAGTTCTATCATGGTACGACCTTCATACCTTGTCTATCGTCAATCTTTCGACCTCTGACCGCTAGGCCTCGATATACAGCTTTTAAGCCCCAAGACCCTTGAATGGATATGGGCTTTATATGCTGGGCTTCGATAAACTAGACCTCTACAAGTGTAAAATTGGATTCTCCACGATGAACAAATCCAATAAATCTCCAAAATCCGAGAATTATCCAAAAGCTGGAGTACTCTATTATCCTTCTCTAGACCTTTCCAAAAAAAAGAGTGAGTCCAAATCAGAAATTATACGGTAGTTGTAATCGTTCCCTTCTCGATCCTATTTTAAAAACTAAAATAAAGTAACGGTAAAAATAATTAAATGGGTCATTCCGCCAGCACGGAAAGCACTGCCAGCGCGGTTTCTGAAAACTTAGGCTCACATTGTGAGCGCAGAACTGGATGCAGAATTCTCTGTCGATGCGGAGAATCGGCTCTGCCAGCAGACCTGGAAGTAGGAATCACCGCAGCCGCGTATCTTGTTTACTTTTTCTTTTTTTTTTTACCATTTTCCGCTCGTTTTGTCACATTTTCCTTCACACCCCGTGAAACCGACACAAAATACAAAATACAAGGTAAAAGAACAACAAATACAAACAAAATGAAGAAACACAACCCAAGAGAAATACGAAATAAACACCCAAAAAACTATGAAACATTTATTGTTTAAAAAATAGCGTTCTTGGGTTTAGAGAAGAAAGGCTTTATAGAACATCACTTGCGGGATTAATTTATATTGAAAAGATAATATGGGTGTGTGACGTCCGAAAATTTCATAACTTTATTTAATCAATAAAAGAATTTAATACAGCAGAAGCAATATTTAAAGAAAAATATTATTTAATTAATCTTGACCATCACCCCGTCTCCACGTCATCACCCGAGCTTTCTTAGCCTGAAAAATAAATAGCTTTGGGGTGAGTGCCATTAACTCAGCGGGGTCCACATTTATCTAAATTATACAAATACATAACATAACAAGTCATCATAGCATAGTGCCCATAGGCCGTCACATCATAATAACCCGGAGGGTGCCATCAATAAACATAAAACCCGTAGGCCGTCATAAATTACCCAGAGGGGGTCATCATAAACATAAAGCCCGTAGGTCATCATAAATTAACCTAGAGGGTGTCATCAATAGCACCTACATATCATATACAAGTATAATAAGGATAAATGTACTTTAACTTCAACGTCGGATCCCCCACCTTTACTTGACTTTAAACTTGACTGAAAACGAACATTAGGTTTTCCTCTAGTGAGTTTGCATTAGTGACTAGTCTGCAGTTCGGGGGATCCATTTTTTATCCATCGTCATCATATGAGATTCCTAAAACCTCATTTTATTATCGTTCTTTTATACTTTATACAAATTTGCATTATGACCTCGAACAATATATTGATGGCTCATCTCCACTTGTTTGTATAACTTTATATAAGCCTCTTCTGTGAGTATGTGATCTCTCGACACTATCTTCTCGCGTCTCTCATCAAAACACTTCTCTATCACATCCCTCACAACCTCAATGAGAGAACATATGGACAATCTTCTAACCCACAACAAACGGGCATTGAAAGATTCTACTGTATTTGATGTCATGAAACTGTAACAATGTACATAGCATTAAGACCAATCCCAATGATGTATCCATATACTCAGCAATGTATTGTAAACTTCTTCCCGACTTGTGATCATCAATAAATATTTCAAGAATTTTTCATTTCTATAAGCAAATGCAACACTTCGAAACATAGAAATTACATGATGACTTGCTCGAGCTAGATTCTTAGCTATGTAGTAATAGCATAATCTATGGACCGCTGTAGGATGCACTGCCTTAACAACATTCATAATGCTCACATGTTGGTCTGAAACTATCACCGAATCATCATGATCTCCAAAAACCCTCTTAAACTGCTCTAGGAATCATGTCCATGCCACATCATTCTCAATAGAACCCACACCAATGGCAAGAGAGAAACATTGTTCATTACCGTCCTTTGTCACAACGATGAAAATAATACCCTTGCTCTTTCCCTTCAGATGAGTGTCATCAATGGCAATAACTAGACACATACATAGTCTGAATGCTACTTTACAAATGCCTAGAGCAACAAACATGAACATAAAATGATCATCACCATCAGTCTCCAAATCATAAACCGTATCGAGATTGAACCTCTTCAATATCTCCAAATATGCAGGCAATACCTCGAAAGACTGATCATGCAAACTATAAACCATCTATATTGCAAGATTCCTAGCTCGCAATGCAACACCGTACTGAACCTCAATACCATACTCCCTTCAATAGCTCAACGATCATTGCTCTCGGATTCAGGATGAAACCCTCATCTAGGGTTCTCTTCTTAAAGAAATCAGCAATAATGATAATCTTGTATTTTGCATGTATTTTGAGGTTCATTTGAGTGGTATTTAATGGGCATTGCATGCATGAAGTGATAAGTTTTATATTATTTTCTATGTTTTGTGCAATGTCACGTGTTTGTTCGTTGTGAAGGGAATTAATGTCATTTTTTGTGTGAACTTCAAATGAGCCAGGGGAGACCATAGAAAGATAGAAAAGCAAGTTAGGAATACGTTTAAAAAAGAATCGGGTCAATCGGATGAAAAATGAGTGAGAGACTGCTGAAACCGCAAAATACCCGTGACCCGAGCCACGGGTGACTGGGTTGCGAATCCGGTCGCGAATCATCTTCTGGACAGCCTTCTACACGCTTGCGACAGAGGGGGGGTTCGTCTTTGCATTACCCGTGACTCCACTCGCGAATTTTGTATTGGTCGCGGCTATTTTGCCACGTCAGCGCCACATGGACCCGCGAGCGAGCCCTGTGAGTTCGATTTTTGGCCTATTTTGGTCCGTTTTCTTTCCTTTTTCGACTGTGATACTTCCTACACTATATATATCTCATCAAGCACGAAAATTAGGCATCAAAAAACCCTACCATAATACCAAAAACCACAACAACACGCACCATATTCCTCCCTTAAACACAGAGATAGAAAGCTGCAGAGAAGAACACGGATAGCAAGACCATGAGATTCAAGCCAAGCAAGAAGAGAGACAGAATAATTACTTCCGGATTTAATTTATCTTTATTTATATTAGACATGGTTTCTTGTTGGATTTTAGTTTTCTATATTTGTATGGATAGCTAAACCCTGGTTTTCTAGGGTTGGATGATGAATTATTTATGAAGTCTATTTTATTGGTTTTAACATATTTCCTATGACTTTATCTCGATCTTTGATTACTCTTATTTTTATCTGTATTGTTTAACAGATCACTAAATAATACAATTTGATGTGTTAATTCATAAACCGAGAGAGAAGTTTTAATACGTGATCTGGAGTAATTAACTCATTAATCAATAGCACTCGAGAGGGCCGAGGTTAATTGAGAGAGCAATAGACCCTGAGAGCCATTAGGAGTTGCATGCTAGGCATTGAACGGAGACGTTAATACTAGTTGTGTGATCCACGCTTTAGGCACTTCGAGAGAAAGTTTAAAATATAATTGTGGTTGTTGTAGCTAGATTTAAGTCCCTACATAGGTGTGTGATGAAACAAGTAAATAAATGGATTAGATAAGGATTCTCCAACTCTAGAATTCATCTTTCTCCATTGTTTTTTCTTTACTCTTTCTTCTCTGTGTTTCCATTTATATTATATGTTTAAGTATTTTAATTAGTTTAAGCACTTTAATCGGTTGTCTAGATAGCATTTAGGAGTTAAGTTCTAGTACTTAGTTAGTTAAATATTAAATCTCCGTGGATACGATACTCTTGTTCACCGCTACACAATAAACCTCATTGTGCACTTGCAGTTAGGTTAAATAATTACCGAACAAATAACCTTGGAGGATAACTTTCGTGGCACATTATGTGTCTGGTCCAATTGACATTTATGATTATCCTCTAATTTTGTCACCATCTACAAGCCACCCTTAGCAAATGCCACCAATTTAAAAGGGCAAATGTTATTCTGTTTGCAAATAACTGTTAGTCGACTTTTGCTGGAACGTGACACAGAATATTCCACTTGATGCTGCATATGCCACTTTCCCACAACAATTACAAAATCTTTCTTCTCCAAGAAAGTCTTTCTCACTGTTAGTGCATCAATATCTGACAGGAATGAGTCATCTTGTACCACTGCTAATGCATCGTCAACATGGTCCATAGGAATCGACCAATGTCCGAGGGGAAGAAAATCTACATTCGGAGCTTCAACATTAGGAGCAACATCCTCAGATGAGAAGTTATGAGGCCCACCATGCTGGAGAATATTCACAACTCATTGAGACGCCCTGACTCGCGAATCCATTCATAAAATTTAGCAATTTGATTACGCTGAACTTCACTCTCATAATTCTCATCATCATCACCATCGTCGTCATCATCATCATTATAAGACATATCATCTCCAATTGGGTCGTCATTATTATCTTTTGACGGCATTACTATTGGAGTTTGCTGAATTGATTTCTCGGTGACCTATACAACGAGCTCATCTTGCTCCTAAACTAAACGAGCTAAATCAACATCACTTTTCAGGAGTCGTTTCAATGTCCTCCCTGTCAATGAACTCGTCAAATAACTCAGTGTGTATCTTACACTTATTGGAGATATTTTCATAAAATCGTGAATCTCGTCTATCAATTTGTCACAAGATAACATATCAAATGAAAGGTGCACGAGCTGATCTCATCCATCCACATACTCAGATCTCTCACATCTACCACTATGTCGAACAACAATACTTTACCAAACCATCTGCAAATCAACAATAAAGAGTAATTAAAGTAATTAATTAAATAAATAAATAATATCGTGAGAATATTGTCACAGAAGCATATAATTCGTGATAATATTATTACGATTCAAGTGATTTCGAGACAATATTGTCACGAATTTGTTTCTTTCGTGACAATATTGTCACGGTTCAAGTGATTTCATGACAATATTGTCACGAATTTGTTGCTTTCATGACAATATTAAAGCAACAAATTTGTGATAATATTATCACGAAAGCACTTGAACTGTGACAATATTGTCATGAAAATGCTGAATATCTGAATAAATGTACTTTTATGCTAATCTTCACAAAACATCATATTCTATAAATTCATATTAATCTACCACAAAATATTCAAATCTACAACAATTTATGAATATATATTCTTAAAAAATTACAAAAAGGACCTTAAACCCAACAAACTCGAACAATTTGACGGTTAGAAAAATAAAAAAGCTCACATTGAATTTCTTGGGGATATGCTGTTGTTTCTCTAATAAAATTGTAAGCACGCCAAAAATTTTCTTGCCTTCGTTTAAAATGGCGTAATTTTTTTTTTGGTTAACATGGGTTATAGATTCTAATGCAAGCAACTACAACCCAACTGACAAAATGTGCCACGTTGGAAAGAAATTTAATCTCCCAAATTTTCTCTGTTTTTTAAAAAAAATCTGCCACATATAGGCAAAAGTAGAAACAAATGAAAAAAATATGGATTGGCTTTCAAATTCGTGACAAAAAATGACATATAAAACTTTTACGTCACTTTTTGAATCGAAAAAAATGAGTTAAACACTTGGCTAGTAAAAAATTTATTATCCCAATTTTAACTACTTTAAAATTTATTCCTTCAAACATTCATATTTAATTTATTTAATTCATATATTTATGTAAAAACGGATTGGATAATTTGATCAATGTATAAATTTATATCCAAAACGTCGCTTGTAAAAACGTATTGGATAATTTGATTAATGGCTATTATACAGCATAAATATTATGCTTGAAGAAGAAGAAAGGCAGCAACTATTTAGCATAACTAGGTTCTAGCAAACACCCAAAATCTACAGAGAGCACGACGAAACCGATATTATGGCGACGGAGCAGTCGATTATGGCGGTGATAAGGGCCTCGCGGCCTCAATTCCGTACCGGCTTTGATAAGGCGGCATTCGCCGTGCACGCGGCCTTTGTTGCCGCTGGATACGTCCTTCACGCCACCGGTCCCCCCGCCTTCAACGACGACGCTCTTTCCATCTCCTCTAAAGGTAACTTACTGGACTTTTACTGTTAGGGTTTCGAATTTGTTTGTTCCGATCTCTGGCAATTTGAGCCCGTGCTGAATCGCTCATACTTTTGTATTGTCTATAAATTGGCATGTCTGTGGCTGTGCTGAGTTGTTGTTTCGTGATTTGGAGTGTTGTTTCCCCGATGTTTTTATGTGAATGTGTTGTGTGCTTTGTGGATTTGATTTGTAGATGAAGTTGGGATGGATAATTGGAACGATGTTGAAGATAATTATGCGTTCGTATACTCGAATCCGGAGAAGGGTTCGAAGAAAGTGCTCGTCAAGTGCCTTGTCATGAATGATAAATTGCTTGTTGATGTTCTGAAGGAAGGAGGCTCTGAGCCTCTACATCTTGAACTGGAGTAAGTTGAATTAATACAAGAGATTCGGTTTTATGTTTGCTTTTGGGATCATTGATGTGTTGGACTCACTATTATATGGGTTTATAGTGCTGACGAGTATGTTCAAGAGGATGCTGGGACAAATTATGGTTCACAGTTCAAGAATTTGGGGAAGCTGGTAGAAAATGTTAACAAAGAAGTTTTAAACAAACTGGATTCTGCTTCGGCTTCAAGCTCATCAACTAAAAGCTCGAGGTAATTTATTCATATTGGTTGATAATTGCTCTTTACTTGATTCTATAGTAAATGTACAAGCGGCCATGACAGAGCACTGACCGTTTTGTTTGTGCTATACTTTGTATTTCTAAAAGATGATTGAATGAAATTTACCTGGACAGTGTAGGTAGCAGCATTCCTTCCGTGCTTTTGTGTTGCAACTCCCTAAAATTTGGCACAAATGTTATGTTTTCTCCATTATAGAGGAACTGAAGAAGCAGTCTTATTCTCGTTCATTTTGGAAATCTTTGATCCCCTCACCCTTATGGTTGTCCTCGAGTTCAAAGCTGGATTTTTTAAATTAGAAATAGCTCATATTTTAGCTAAAAATGTTTAAAATGTACTGGTACAGATTTTGCAAAATGCGAACACTTTTTAAGAAGTTTTGCCTTATTAGAATTTTCCCATCTTTGGCTGTTATGATTGAGACTCGCCGTTCTATTAGTGATGTTGCTTTCCTTGGATCCAAGGTTTTCTGCACAGTTTTTTGTGTTTTAACTTTTATATATCCTATTTGTTTCTTAAGTTGCTATTTTATGTGAATTACAGTACAGAAGCAAGTTTAAGAGAAGAAAGAGATAGGCTCAGGATAGGACCTGATGCCCAAGAAGACCCTTACGGGCCTCCACATCCAGGGTAATGTTCTCGATAGCCACTTGCTTTGACATTCTAGCCAGTATGATTTTGTGGTAGTACTGTAGTAGTTGATTCTGGGCTTGGTTAACTTCACACAAAGTAATTGCTCGACTCATTTATCACTTTGCCAGTACTTCTAGAATATTGGCACTTCTTACTTCCGATCCTGGAATGGAGAGTTGCCTCTCATGAAGGCACAATAAATGTACACACACACACGACACACCCAATGTCAGAGATCTTTAGGAGATCCAATTTTACTTTTCAGTTTGTCTCAATAGCAACATGAAACTGAATGGACTATCAAGTGATAAATTTGAAGTTGTGTACCTCACCTATTGGACTTTTGCACACATGACAAAGGTTTTTTGGTTTATTTGGAACTATTAATGGTTTCTTGAGTTTTCAATTAACTTTTGATTTATCAATATGTAGATATATTGTCCCACCAATACCTGGTTCTGGTAGCAGCGACCTCTTTCCTGGCCCAGGTGCTGGAATGTACCCTTCTAGGTTCGCATTTTACTACTACTTGCTATCTGGGATGTCTTGGAGTTGTACATTTATTTGTTAGTAAATATTCATTTCAACTTCTTACAGGGGTGATTTTGGAGGTGGAAGCATGCTAGTGGGTATGTATTTCATATCTATTGCAAGTCTAATTGGAAATAGCACATTAGCCTGTTGTCTAATTTTTTCATCATTTGCTTGCGGGCCCCAATGATCCACGGTTCTTTGGGGGTCCAACTCGTGAACCCTTTCCCGGAGGTCTACCGTGAGTTACCCCTTCCTCTGTTTCTCTCCTTCTCTCTCTGTGAGCTTTGCTTATGTGCATATGTATTCTTTACCAGTTTAACACATTTATCTTCTAATACAGAGGTGTACCCCCTGGTGCCCGCTTTGATCCATATGGACCTCCGAATGTACCCGGTTTCGAGCCTGGTCGATTTGTCAGGTATATTACACTGATTTGTGGTCTAGTTGAGAAATAAGATATTGACACTAATTATATTAGGGCACTCTATCGGGAAGAAGCATGAATAGTTAACTGTTTGATTAGAGTCGCATTGTTCCTCTACTATATTTGCACCTCTTTTTTTTTTTTTCCCCGGCCATGCATTTTACTTTTTTGCTATGTGGATGAGTTCATTCTTAAGCTGTCTGCAAAAAATGAATGAAAACGAGTAGAGCAGGAAATGCCATAGTGTTATGTATATGGTGCCTGGTCTTCACAACTCATAGTGTATGTAGGCATATAGGAAATACCATGTTGTGTTTTATCCCTTTTTTTGTGAAGTATTTCCAAATAACTCAAATATATAAATATTTCCAGAAATCCACGAAGACCTGGGGGAGGATTGCATCCAGACCTGGAGCACTTCCACAATGGCTCGGATTTTATATAGAGGACAAATCAAAGCTTACAGTTGAGAAAATATCATTTCTACTTTAAGCACATTAGTTTCTCTTTAGTTTTGAAGGATGATGAACAGATGCAGAATGTGCTGTATATAGCGATAAAATGGAAGTAAACGAGCGCATTTTGTTTGTCTCTGGTCATCACTATATATAATTGTTTTTTGTTATTTCCATGTATTTACGTCTGAGCTTCCAGGAAAAAGCTAAGATGCCATTTTTTTCAAGATTTTGGCCTTTTAGTCGGTCACCTCATTGTTTTGTTTCTGTAGAGCCTTTGATGGTGTTTTTCATTTTCCATAAAATAAGTTATTTATACTAAATTCTAAAACTAAGTATTCTTTATTATCCAACTTTTAGGGAGATTATATCCTTTTTAGGATTGGTGTTACAATTTGGAGGGACTGTATTATATGTAAGAAAATAATTGAAAAAACATGAAAAAATGTTGGGTTATATTTTGTAGAAAAAAAATTGATGGGATAGTTTCACTATTTTGGTGTTTACCCTTATATATATTATTTTTTTTCCGCACATAATTCACGTATGTACACGGACGGCTTTCTTCCAAACCTAATACAAAAAATTATATTTGATGGGTAACCTAATAATAATAAATTTTAATGACAAAAGCAAATTTAATGTTACGATGAATTATAAGAGAAACTTGTATTCCGATATTGACAAATAGAAATGAAATAAATTAAACAAGTCTCTGAAAACAACATGCCGTAAATCGTAATACAATAGATAGGATAGGAAGCTTCCAATTATTAATTATTGAGTATGGATGCCGACTTTTGACTCGTGGCAAACGGGGTTTTCATTGTCTGGGTTGTACTTCTAGAAATAATGGCCCTCTAGAAGTTAATCAAAAGAGTCAAAGACCCGTAGATAAATCGACTTGCTTCATAAATTATAATATACTATAATTAGCTCTTCAATAACACAAACTCGATCATCAAATCTTTTGACGCCTTTACCAACACAAAGCTTCAAACAAATTTAATTATATGGGCCTCTTTAAGGCACAAAGGAGTTTGTCTTTGCTTTTGTTTGTACTATGTTTAGCAATTCAAGAAACTAGCAGGGCTGAAGCTCGGTCAATTCCCTTCCAAGATCAACGAAGTAAGATTAATTAAGATTGTCTCCTCTCTCTCTCTCTCTCTCTCTCTTTCCTCTCTCTCTCTCATTCATGATGATGATGATGAACATACATGAGCAGGCTACAGCAGAACATTTGCAACGCTAGGATTGGTGTGCAAGTGCTGTGATGGAGTAGGTGCTGATTCTGAATCGTGCAGAGCTTCTTGGAAAGGATCTTGCTCAAAACTTCATTGTCTGCCTTGGAAATTGCAATAACACCATTTCATTTGGATATATGTACAGTTTAATTTAGTTGCCTTGTCGGCCGAACAGATTTCTGCGCGCACAGAGGAAAAAAGGGATCGATAAATATGTAAATATATGTATATTTATGTATTTTTCCAAGCTAGCAATAGATACACATATACATACTGATTCTTGTCCATACTTCATTCTTTAATAAGTTTCGATTTTCTTTGATGGAGTTGGGCGTCGGATAATTGATCCGCGGCCACTCTATTTGGGTAACAAGAATTATTATAATATCGAAAGATCAAGAGTTAAGAATTTTTAATCGATTTTAAGTTGACGTCTCAGTAACTCAAATAATTAATTATAATTAGTATAAAATTTTGAAATAATACAATTTTAAATTCATTAACTCACATAAGCATCAAGCATTTTAGTTCTGGAACCTTCTTGATCGCAGATAGGACTACATTGAAAAATTAGAGCATCTTTTTTGTTCACACAAGGTGAAATGGGTAACAAAGCTAAAAATTAATTTATTATTATTTGCTAATTTTTGGGCTATATTTCTTAAATGATACGGATTTTGCCGCAACTTCACTTTTTTTATTTTTATTTTTTGAGGAAATTTTCTATACGCTTCTTACTCGGATCATTTAAATTTTGAATTCGTTACAATAGAAATTGATACGCAAAATAACGAGTAATGAGTAATTGGGGTTTCTCCATCTGTGGGCCTAGTAATTAATCTCAGCCCCAATAGTGAAGATTAGGAAAAAAAAAACCAACTCTTACCACTCCAAGCCGCTAACCAGGGTGGTGTAATTTGGGTTTGGGACTCAAAAGCTTGAAATAAAATCTTATCAGTGTTGTCAGATGTAAGTTTGTCACATGTGATTTTTCAAATAAAGTTTATCTTTTTTGTGTATAGTTTGCACGCTATTTAACTTCAGATAACGGTTACGGGTTACTCTCGTCCTAAAAGTCATGCCATCTTTTTCTAGTATACACTATTTTATAATTTTTTTAATTTATTTATTATGATATATTTTAATGATTAATTTATTTTTAAAAATAGATTCTATTATTGCTATAGTGGCCCAAAACTCTTAAATATTTTTTCTTAAAGCCCAAAATACATGTCTTGTTTGATGAGCCCATGATGCAAATTTTGGAGGAGTACGCATTGTTCACCACTCATCTCTTCTCCCTCTCTAGAAGACTTGGGAAAGCCTAAACTTAAACTGCCTTATGGAAGCCCCCAAATCTTTCCTTCAGAGTGCAAAATTTTGGAATGAAATAAGCAGAAATCTCACATTTTCATGGGTTTGTTTTTACTCACACGCTCGACTTATGATATTGAGGAGATTCGAACTCGTGATCTTTGGTGTCCAAGCAACCTCACTCCACTACTAGGTCATCCCTACCAGGACCTCACGTTTCCATGGTTAACTCCCCTCACCTTAGTATAAATTGGTCAGCTTCTACTCCACAAAAATCACACCAAAGATCCAGAGCATCGATCTCCCTAAATCATCCTGAGTCCCTCTCTTCTCGCGGAACTTCTCCTTGAGGTAGCCCGTCTTCTAGCCTCTGTTTTATTTTTGTCTGTAAGAGTGGTCTTTTATTTATCCTCTTCTGGTTTTGTTCGAAGCAATAGGCAATAGAAGTATTTGAATAAAGAATAGCTTTTGTGTTCGGTTGTCGGCATGTCTTTAAAATTTGAGGAAAAAGTCTCGATTTTCGTGTTAATGGACACAGAGTGATGGCATAAAAATTGTTTAATGTTTTTATCATTTAATTTCCACTTTAATAAACTCTAAGTTGGATTCTTGGAATAACTTTTAAAGTATTATTTAATATTTCTACCTTTTTATTTCTTAATTAAATATATGAAATTTTGAGACGTCAGAATATATATATATATATATATAGGGAATTGATTAAATGAGAATCAAGTCTGTGTGTAAGAATTAAGAACCAATCTCCACCATTAATCCGTAAAAAATATGCAATTCAGATCAAAGGTAATACACAGTGACATTTTTGTAATTGAAGGGTTAATTTAATGAGGCCGGGGTAGTTTTGTAATTTGATAAATCTAATTAAAGCATTATGGTTTTTTTCTCTCTCATTCTCATCACTACTCTCCATTGCTCATTCTTCCCCGTTTCTTTGATTTTAATGCGTAGTAGACAAATTCATGAAGAAAAAAAAGAAGAATCTCACCCAGATCGAATTCAAATTGAAGATCATTAGATCGAATTCAAAGTTCAACTTCTTTCACGGTTTGTTCTCTCTCTCTCTCTTGTGAGTTTTGTTCGGTATTTTATTTCACTTAAAATACTACTCGCAAGTGCACGGGGTAATTTATAGCAAAACAATGGTAATCAAGGTCATATCCACAGAGACTGGCTATGTAACTCGGCTAAGTACTCAATTATCTTGTCCTACTTTATCTAGAGAAACGAATTACAGAGTTGTTTTTAATTGACTAAATATTGCAAATTAAATAAACAAATCAAGCACAAGAAAACTTGATAAACAGATAAAAAGACGGATCCTAGGATGTTGTTGTTAAATGAATTTATTGATTTTCAGATAATTATTCAACCAGTTTAATTCGGGATAATTTCACTTTTAGTCCCACTAGAATAGGGTCAAAACACGTTTGGTCCCATATCTTTCATTTTTGGTCCCATAGTTTATTAGTTCGATACTTTTAGTCCCAAGTATTTTTTTTCCGACACTTTTGGTCCCAAGTGTTTTTTTTCTACATTTTTAGTCCTAAAACTAACAGTATATATTTTCTTATATTTTTTTCAATGTTTTTTTTTCCGTATATTTTGTCGAGAATTTTACTGAACAAAAATCGTATATTGGCAAGAAGTTAAAATGATTTTGTTAGACATTTTACTGGATATTTATTGGGCATTTTACTTGATATTTTGTTGATTATTTTGCTGAAAATTTTCGAGAAATTATGTTAGATTTTTTGCTAGATATTTTCCTCTTTTTTTCTTAATGATTTGCTGAAAAAATGAAGCCAAAATGTCCTTTGAATATATATATATATACATACATATATACACATACATATACTTAGGGCTGAAAATCAAACCAAATAGCTCGATACTCGGCTCATGTTCGTTCGTTAAAAGCTCGTTCGTGCTCGATTCGATAAGCATATCAAACAAGCTTGAACATAATTTTATGTTCGATAAAATTTAAAGCTCGGCTCGAACTCGAGTTCAATAAGTAAAAATGAGCAAACATTTATAAAAATATCAAACTACTCGAGCTCGACTCACATTCGACTCGATTAAAGCTCATATAAGCTCGACTCGATAGATAATCAAACAAGCTCAAACATAAATTCTAAAACTCGATATCATTTCAAATAAACTTGAACATACGTATGTTCGGGCTCGGCTCGACTCGACTCATTTACACCCCTACATATACTACACTTAGGACTAAGAATGTAGAAAAAAAAATACTTGGGACCAAAAGTGTCGAAAAAAATACTTGGGACCAAAAGTGTCGAGCTAATAAACTATGGAACTAAAAATGAAAGATATGGGACCAAAAATATTTTGACCCTATTCTAATGGGACTAAAAGTGTAATTATCCCGTTTAATTCTAAATTTTGTAGGAGAATCACTAATGTAATTACAACCTCTCTCTCGAGTAAGCTATAACAGTAGATTAGACTCTAATTCTTATCTCTCGATTTTCAATTATTATCTAACTCCAATCAACACCTAGGATTTATTCTCCTCACGACACCCTGTTTGGTGTTTATTTGTACTATTTTATGGTAGGAATTTAGTATCTTTAGTATGTGTTTTTCCTTTATTTTCGTGATATTTTTATGTTATTTCCTTCACTTTTGCTCTTTTGGTGAGTTGGGCCAGGTTTGTGCAAAACTTGAGTTTTTGTGTCCAAAAGCAGGATTTTATGGCATAAAAGTGGCTAGGAGGCGAAGCTCCCAATTGAAGCTCCAACTTGTTGATAGGTCCTAAATCTTCCACTTCGCTAAGCTGGTCGTTGAACTGAAGCTCCCAACGGTAATGGACCGAACTGATGGCCAAGCCCAAGTCGCACCCAGAACTGATCAGTTTTGGGGTCAAACTGAAGAGTTGGAGCTGCAGCTAAAGAATAGGAGCTATAGCTGAAGAACTAAGAGCTGAGCTGGAGGCCCAACTGATGAGCTAAGCCCCAACTAGTGAGCTCAACTGAAGCTGCAACTGAAGAGTTTTAACTTCAAGCTGGAGCTAAGAGAAGCTGGAGCTGAGCTTGAACCACAACTGATGGGATCAATTGAAGTCCCCCGACTGATGAACTGAACTGAAAGCCAGAACTGATGAAGAGCGGCCAAGACTGGAACTGAAACTGAAAATCAAAGCCGGAAGCTGGAGCCGAAACCACCCCGCCGGCGCGGGGGCACCGTGGTCGCGGTGTGAAGCTCTCGTCCAAGAGGCCCCGCGCGTGTGCGGCATCTCAGCCCAGCCGGCGCTGGAGGTGATCAGCCCAGCTCCCTCTCGATCAGTTTTTCATGCCGCGATCAGTTCGGACCTCCTCTTCGATCAGTTTCAAGCTTTATCTTCGGAAGATCTATTTTTTAATGCTCTCCACCACTTGACCAACTGGAGAATTAAATGGACACGGTTCTAGCTAAAAGTAGGAGGAATTGGGAGAATCATCGACCAATAACTCCACCTTTTGTTTTTCTCTCTCTTCAACCAATAAATCATCCACCATCTCCTTCCATTCAGGACAGATACCTTTGGGGGGATTGTGGACGCATTCTCCCCCCATACTCACCCCAAACTTCACCATTCACCACAGTTTCAGAGATAGAGAAAAGAGGAAGAGAAGAGGCAAGGAAACTCAAGCTCAAGGAAGAGGCACGAGAAGGAGAATCCGACTTCAAGCTGTCCACGGAAGCTAGGCTTGCTCCAGGATCTCCACTTTTGGTATTTCTTTCCTTAGCTTTAGCTTATTTGTGGGGATTATCCCAAAACTGACGAGACAAATAATATTGTAGGAGTTTGTATTTTATTTATCTTTTGATTTATAAAATAAAGAACTTGTATGATTCTTATGTTGTTTCGAGCATGAGGGGCTAATTCCATTCATTAAGGGGTAGATAATCGAGTTGGTTTCGACCCTTGTTTGTGATGGTTGGTTTCTTGTTGTTGGAATTGTGCTTGTTTATGTTGAGTACTTGGCCACTACTTAGCATTGCTAGGCTTTAGATAAGACCGAGAGGAGATTCTATAGCCCGACTTAGGTTCCTTCAACGTTAGATGGATTGGGTACATAAGCCTAATTGTTAGTCTTTAGGTGGACTGGGTACATAAGCCTAATGGTTCGTATGATATAGCCGATGGGGGTTTAATGGATCGACGGTGACAGTAAGTGAAGTTAAGCCACTTGAAGGGGTCTATTGTACGTCCAAGATTAACATAATCAACTCAAATCAAGTTAGGAGAGAAACCGATGAGAGGATCTACACCCTAATGCTCTTTTCTTAATCTTTTCATCAATCTTTGTTATTGTTGGTGTTTCTAGATAATTTTGCTTGCTTTATCTAATAGTTTAGCCAAACCATCCAACCCTTGTTTAGAATGTTTAGGTTTGTATTTAAATTCATGTGCATGTTAAAAATTGTAGCATAGAAAGGTAATCGCCGAAATTAAGCTTTTCTCAAGAGACACAATCCGAATTAGCTCACCGCCCTATAATCGACCCCGTCCTCTTGCGGGTCCGGTCAGTAGTAGTTGTGCGTGTGTAGGTACATCCGGACATCAAACACACCCAGCAATCTCTCGATCTAGCAGACTCGTGCTATCCAATCCTAATATGTTAATCTATTAACCTCTCTCGAGTGAATAACAAATTAACTACACAAGTGTAAATGTTGATCAATTCATTCACACAAAACAATAATAAACGAGGATGCACAAACAAGAAATGGAAAAAAAACAATAAATTACTTCAAATCATAAATCCATAAACATCCATAACTCTAGGATGTCAAGAAATTTAGCTACTCATGTTGTATTCAAAATCCAAAGAAAATATACACAAAAGTAATCAACATGATAGTCTCAATCGAAATAAACATAAAATAAACTTAGGCTTAGATAATGGTTCTTCAATCTCCGTGGTCTCTTCTCTGTCTTCTCCACAGTGTTCTCTGCTATCTCTATAGGGTGAAAAGTTCTCTAATTTTCGTGCATAATCAATTCTTAAATAGCGGAAGAAGTTCAAGCCCAACAATGGAAGAAAATCCGGTCCAAGAAGGAAACTCACCAAAAATTGCCAAACAGAGCACGGGTCGTGCTTAAAATTCAAAATCTCACGGAGTTGGGCAAAAAAAAAGAGCACGGACCGTGCTCTCTTCATCGTCATCCAACACACTTCACCGTTTTTCTCCGTTCTCGCTCGTTTCTCATCCGATTGACTTGATTCTTTTTGCAACACGCTCCTAATTTGATTATCTATCTTCTTAGGCACTTTTCAAGCTCAATTTTATCTCTTAAAATATTTGGCACTAAATCCCTTCAAATGAGCAAAGACGTGACACTGCACAAAATATGAAAAACTATGTGCAACTTCTCAATATATGCATGAAATGCACATGAACTCCCACCTAACTAGACCTCAAAAATGCATAAAAGCCATGAAAATCAAGAGCTCATCAAGTTTTCTCTATCTTTCTCGATCTTTTGTCACTTTGTGTACATGTGTCTTCTTCTTTTTCTTCTCCTTTCTCTCTCTCTCTATTATTATTTTTAGCGGTTTAGAATTTGTGTTATATGCAGTTGATTAATTTGATCTTTTCAACTTTCATGATTAACAGATGTTTCCAATTCTTTATATTGTTGTTGTGGTATCTGAGTGTCTAAAATATATTATTAGAGGTTTAGGATTTGTGTTTTTGTCCATTGATTTTTTGTAGATTGTGTTTTTGCATTACTATACACGTGTTATTTGTCAGAATTTATTAGCATTACAGTACGTCTTATTAGCATTACAAAAGGTCTTATTAAAATTACAAAATGAATTATTAGCATTATAAAAACAGTATGTCAACATTATCAAAATAGCTTGTTGTCAGAGTATTGACATGATGAACGATGTATTAGCATCACTATAATTAGTTTTAACATCACTATATTTAGTTTTAGCATCATCAAAGAAGATATTAGCATCACTATTTTTATATTTCAAAATTTTATCTTATTTAATATACAGATTGTGTTATCACCACTGTAGAGATTTTATGGGTTGTCTGAATTTTATATATCCGATTGTGAAATATCTTTAAAGTCTGCATTGGATAATTTTTTCCTACTTTAGATGATGATATAATGTTTTACAAGGTGTATGCTTCATCATGTGGATTCGAAATTCATTTGTCTACTAAAAATAGGTCTAAAGATGGTAATATAGTTCAAAAGTATGTTATGTGTAACGTGAGAGATTTAAGAATACATCAGTAGATTTTGGTGAAACTTTGAAAATAAAAGTTATTGGGTATCTAAGGGGACTTGTTGTATGGCTAGGATGAGATTGAAGTATGTTGGTTATGATGGCTACAATATTGAATTATTTGAAGAAATACATTCGCATTCTCTTATTTTGGATACACATAAGGAGTTTATGAATCTAAATAAGAATTTAAATCATTCACACCAAAGTTTTATTCTAAACTATGCAAGGGCAAACATTGAACTTATGAAAACCTTTAGATTATTTAAAGAAGTTGTTAATGAATATTCTAATATATAGTGTATAGTTGATATCAAAAACTTTAATCGGGATCTTAAGACGTATGTTATTGTTGATGCCCAAATGATGTTGGATAAAATGGGTAAAAGTCGTGAACTCTTTTCTGCTTTCATATTTGATTACAAAGTTAACAAGAATGATCAGTTGGAATGTCTGTTTTAGGCCGATCATATCTCAAGAATAAACTTTTCGTTATTTGAAAATGTTGTGTCATTTGATGCAACATATAGAACTAATATGTTAGTTTATTTATTATTTAGTTGTGCTATGATGTTTTAGCAGTTTCATTCTATAATTTTAGCATTAGTGGTTGATTGTTTAGCACCGTCATTGATTTTGTTAACATTATATTGATTTTTTAATATTGATAGTGAACAATGTTAGCATTATTTAACATTACTTACATTCATATTTAGTATTGTAATTGTATTTTATTAGGATTACTATCGTACTCAGTTATGATAAAAAATATTATAATAACAGATGTGTATTTTTTTTATATTGGTAGGTATTTAATGATTTTTGCATCTTTTATTAGAAATGACAATAATGGGAAGTTGAGATGCTTCCACCTGATGTTGCGATAACTATAGGTAATGTAAGTCATCTAAAATCAAGAAGAGAGGCAATCATTGAACGCAAGAAAAAACCTTTAAGGACCTACCGAAAGTGCAACTAGAAATGTAGTCATAACTCCAAGAACTATCGGAAGAAGTAGATTTTAGACTAATCATAATATAATTTTTTGTACTGCTAATAGTGATTTTATTTTATGCTAACATAATTTTTATACTGCTAATGATCTTTTCTTTAATATTAATGAACTTTTTTTATACATAACTTTTTCATGCTAATATAATTTTTTATGCTACTAATATAATTTTGTGTAATGCTAATAATCTTTTTGATAATGCTAATATATTCTTTTTTAATGCTAATATACTTTTTTATAATGCATAAAGATGTTATTGTGGCATTAACATTCACTACAAGAAAATGCTAAATTAGCGACGGAAAATTTCGTCGTCCGAGACCTGATTTCCATCGTCAACTTAACGGACGACAAAAAATGTCCGTCTCTCAATTCTAGTCGCTAAAAAAGAAGGCAACGGAAAATTCCATCGTGAAAAATAGCGACGAAAATGGCAATGGAAAATTCCGTCACCATATTCTGTCATGTGAGAAAATAAAAAAAAATTAGCGACTGGATTTTTTCGTCGAAAAAAAAAGGGCTCGTACGCGTTTAGACCGTCGTGCCAAGCCAGGGCTGGCCTAGGGTGCGGCCAGGATCAAGCCACATAGAGCTTGGACGGTGCTGAATTAATTCAGCGAAATCCCGCGTAGGTTGGATTCAAAACCAGGCTCTCTAGGATGGCAAGGCATAAAGCCTTGCTCTTGAAACCATGTGGATTAGTGAGTGTTTGTGTTATAATTTAAAAAAAATTATTTAATTAGTAATTTAAAAATAAGAAAAACTAAAACATATTAAAAATAATATGAAATATTATAAAAAAAATATAAAATAAAATAAAAAATGTATAAAATATTAAAAAATAAAAAAATTCTAAAAATATTAGATAAATTATTAAAAATATTAATTTCAAATTCGTAATTAGTAGTAATTGAAAAATAAAAAAATAAAAGTTAAAAAATTAAAAATTATATAAAAATAATATAAAATATTAAAAAAAATAAAAAATAGAAAGAATAAAATAAATTAAAATATTAAAAAGATTAATTTCAGATTCGTTATTAGTAGTAATTGAATAATAAAAAATTAAAAAAATTAAAAAAATCAAATTTAATTTTAGCTACGGAAATATTCCGAAGCTTATTCCATCGCTAAAATAAAAAATTTTAAAAAAAATTAACGACTGATTTTTCTGTCGCTAATGTAGCGACGAAAAAATCCGTAGCTATTTCCATCGCTAAATTTAAAAAATAAAATTATAAAATTAAATTATGACGTCTAATGACGGATTATTCTGTCGTTAAGTTAGTGGTGGATTTTCCGTCGCTAATTTAATATGTCGTCATTCCGTCGTCCGTGTTGACCGAATACATTCCGTCGTCATTTCCGTCGCTATATTGTCGTTTTTCTTGTAGTGATTTAATTTGGTTATTCATATGATATGAGGTTATATATTTAGCATCAAATTAACAAAATGCTATGTCATTTATAGAAGCACATGATAATTTATCAACTAATACAAAATAGTGTCACTAACAATAGAAATGATAAAAAGAACTTATGTATGATATGTAATATAAAACATTGAACCCCATCAATTCAAAATAATTCTGCCATATATCACTTCAATATTTTCATGCTCATTCTTATAGGATTGACTACTGGTTCTCCCTCTGAACATGATTGTCGGTAGTATGGTTTGTTGCTTTAACATGTTCATCTTTTAGGATGTTGCTTTCTATATTTATGATTGCAGCACAATACAACGCTCGTAAGAACTCCATCTGTCTTTCATTGTCCTTTTCAGACCATTATTCTAGTTTTTCGAACCACCACTTTTGTATGGCTCCTTATGTCTCATAACGTACACATCACAGTCAACCTTGTTTTGGTGTCTTCAAGTGTCTCATAACATACACACCACAATAAAAAAAATGCTAACATGAGTGAACCATATGATAATTCAACAAATTTCTGACAACGTTGTTCATGGTTGGTTTATAATGTTCCTGACAAGTTTTCATGCTAATGCAAACACGATTTATGATAATGCTAAAATGAGTTATGACAATGCTAAAACTTGTGAACGATAATGCTAATATACCAAAATGTATAGCTAAATCATGTTGTGCCAATAATGTTAGGTTTTACATTATCTTACAAGTTTCCCAATACTAACTCAACAAAATCAAATTGTTGAATCATCATGAAACAATGCTAACATGAATGAACTATAATGCTAATTCAACAAAATTCTAACAACGTTGTTGATATTTGGTTTATAATGTTCATGGTAAGTTTTCATGATAATGCCAACAAGAGTTATGATAATGCTAAAATAAGTTATGACAATACTAATACTACAAAAATCTGATTATTTGAATTTTTTTTTAAAAATTCGATTTTACCCTTACTAATCTTCAGAGGCTGTTGGATTGATTCTTATTACGGAAATGCAGCCGATTAATTCTTTTAATCTGGGTCGTAGGTTTTATTCAAATTAAATGGTAAATTGGTTCTTAGTTCTCACATAGGGCTTGATTCTCTCTGGAACCACTCCATATATATATAGGGGTTGGTTATAATAGGAACTAAGTTTGGTGTGAGAACGGGCTTGTTTAGTGTAATTTCAGTGCTTTTCTTATTTTATTTTGGTGCTAAATCATCTAGCACTAAAATACAATAAGAAAAGCATTAAAAAAAAAATTAAAAAATTGCATCAAAATACAGTAAGAAAAGCACTAAAATTACACTAAACAAGCCTGTTCTCACGTTCCTGCATAAAGCACTATTCTCATTTGAACCAAATCCTATATATATATATATATATATATATATATATATATATATATATATAGAGGATATGGATCATATGAGAACACATGGTTGGTGTGAGAAATGAGAATACATCTCACACCATCCAATTTAATGATCCAATGGTTGAGATTTAAGGTGGCAATTTCGTAAATAATAGGACAAAAAATAAGGAAGGAGGGCTATTTTCGTCCAAATCCATTAAAATTGATGATGTCAGCAATTAAAAAAAATTCTTAAAAACTTTAATCGGCCATAACTTCCTCGTTTGTAATCCAATGTACACAAAAAATATATCAAATTAAAGCTCTCTTCATGCTCTTTCATTTAAGATGTCGAAAGGCTATGTTTGGATGAAAAAATATGAACGAAAAATAAAAAAGAAATTTTTTTACGCGTGCCCAGGTTGTAAATGCTTTCGTTAGCATATAATAATTCTTCGTCAGCATTATGATAACATATGAACATATGCTAATGAAGCATTTGTCATATGCTAACATAATATATTCGATGTGCTAACAAAGAATTATCATAATGCTAACATAGTATAAATTTATTAGGGTTTATTAAATCTCAATTATGGTTTATTTAATCTCGATTATGGTTTATTCCATCTAATTATCATTATTCTTTTGAAATTTAATTTTTTGTTTATAGTTCTTAATTGATTATTATGGTTTATCCTATCCAATTATAATTTATAACGTATGTTGATAGAGTATTGACATATGTTAACATAGTGTATTCGCAATGCTGACGAACCAAAACTATAATGCTAACGTAGTACAAATATATTATTATTATGATTTCTTTCAACTCATTTAGGGTTTACCACATCCAATCAATGTTTATTTCATCTAATTAGGTTTATTTCATCCAATTATGATTTTTTCCATTTAATTAGGGTTAATTAAATCGAATTAGGTTTATAATTAATTTTTAGAATATTTTTTTCGCCAACAATATTTGAAAACTTTAATTAGCATAACTATAATGCTTCGTTAGCATTATGATAATACTTCGTTAGCATAACGATCTGTTATCAAATCCTCCCCGATTTTTATAAGAATTACCAAATTACAGTAATACCCCCAATCGAAAAAAATTTCAGATATTACAAAATTGCCACCGCCTTTTTCATCAAATCTGGACCTTTGATTTTTGATGGATGTGTGGTGTGAGATGTGTTCTCATTTCTCACACAAGGGGTTATTTTTATATAACCCCACCCCTATATATATATATATATATATATATATATATATATATATATATATATATATATATATATAGCAGAGTCCGATAACTTGAGACCAAAAATTTCGAGTTCAAATTCCACTAATACCGCGAACTTTGAACATGTTACATTTGATTTTTCAAATGTGCTATTAATTATTTCGAGTCAGCATAGAAACATAAGTATTATGCGATAAAAATAAGCTATTTTTCTTAGAAACAAAAGAAAAAATATATCCTAAAATACCCGCGCGACTCGCAATATAGAACCTATTTTTACACCAGAATATGAATTAAAGATGAGTGCATGACAGATCCATATATAACCAAATGGTTTAAATAATACAGAACTTAATTATATATAATGTTCATTGAATCATAAAGTTCATGCATGTATATATTCCATCATTATTAATTAATTCATTTATTTTGAATATATATATATATATAGGATTTGGTTCAAATAGGTACTAGTCTTCGTGTGAGAACTAGGAACGGTGCTTATTTACTACGATTTATAGTTTATTTTATTATATTTTAGTGTTAATATTTTTTTAAAAAATCTATAGCTTATTTTGCTATATTTTATTGCTAGTGTTAATATCACAAAAATACAATAAGGTAAACTATACAATCATAATAAATAAACAATGTTTTTAGTTCTCACATGAAGCACAGTACTCATTAGGCTACCCACATCAGTGACCTCATCCAACCCAACCTTCAAATGAAATATTAATTTCTCTCTCCTCCACATCTACAACCTCCAACTTTATATAATTCAACCAAACCTTCAAATGAAATATTAATTTCTCTCTCCTCCACATCTACAACCTCCAATTTTATATAATTTATACTCCCATCAGTGATCTTCATCCAACCCAACCTTCAAATAAAATATTAATTTTTCCTTTTCTTCTAACCTACACAAAATATTTATCATTTTATTTTTTTAATAAGAACATGTTATTAAAATAATATTTTCTCTTGCATTTAAAAAAATATTAATTAATTTGTTAGAATTTTTTTAATTCATAATTATAAAAAATCTTAATTAATTTATTAGATATATTTTTGGAATTCATAATTACAAAAAAAAACTTATATAATTATAAATTCATAATTTACTTGACAACAAAATAAAAATTACAAGAGTTAAAACAAAATAAAATAAATAGACAACAATGAAAACATGTAAAATTTTAAATTACATATTTAACTAGTGCTCAATTTATAAAAACATATTAATATGAGGCTCTATTTATAGATAAAAAAAATTATGAATTTTGGTGTATTTTAAAAAAAAAATCAAATAATTATATAAAATATTTATATTTGAAATTAATGTATACATATATATATATATATATATATATAATTATGTGGCACCCAATCAGAGGGTGCCACGTGTCCAGCAATTGGGTCATGCCATGGGGTTGGCTAGCCAACCCAAGTCATCAATTTCCATGACTTTTCCTTTTTTTTTTCTCAAAATTTTATCTTTTTATGGTGACCTCTTGTAAGAGGTCAGCAATGGAGGGTAGCCTTATAACGCACCTCTATATATACATATATGCTTTTCTTTTTGTAGAAGATATGTTAGGGAAACAATTTTGCCCACACATGATTGAAATGGGACGAGACCACTAGATTAGGATAAGGATTAGATTTAAGATATTTGTCGCCCTAATTAATACTAATGGTGGCATCAACGTTTAAATTTATGAAATTTATCAATTATGTGTGACAACTCCACGCAGTATATGTATACATATAATACAAAAGTAAAGTTTATCGTACCTACACAAAATAAAATGCCACTCAACTTAGGCAGCTTGTCCTAACACTAATTGGAAGAAAGATATTGTAGCATGGAAACTAGAACTCAAACTTGGTGTGACCACACGTACTTGAAATTATAAGTTATGTGATAATTTATAAAAAAGGACATTTGATTGAATACTAGTGTAATTACACTATTAAAACACGAAATGAGATATAAGAAAGTGAACTGAAGAAATAGAGACAGAGCATGTGGGCGCACAATGTATAGACACACGTCCACCATGCGGCGACCCTCACTGGTCTATCCAACAAACTCCACTTCTTCCTTTTGGGCCCATTAATTTTGTATTTTCCTTGTCTTGTTCTTCTAAATTTCATATAAAATCAATCAATTTGAAATTCAATAACTCGCTCGCGCCACGTTGGATAATTAATTTTTTCAACTTAAATATAATCTCAATTGATATTAATAAATTTTAAAAAATTCAAAATAAACTTCTAAAATATCTAAAATATTCTAAAATTACTAAAAAAACATGAACCAAACCCTAAAAAATCCTAAACTGCTAAACTTTAAGCATTAATTGGAATGCAAAAAATCACAATTTGAAATAAATAAACTCGTATAAGATAACTAGCAAACACGTTATTTTTTAAGGATACAGCTGATACTTTTGAATTTTTGAGTAATATTTTTTAGTGTTACACAGTTGATACTAATTTTTACGTTTTTTATTTTGCGGGTTGACCCACTAATTTTTGATCCACCCCTCTGAAATAAAATTTATTTATATCTAGTGCATGGAAGTTTTTACATAAAAATTATATCTCTAACTTTTTTTTTCGTGAGATCTCATTCCACAAACTAAACTACACAAGGTGTTGCCTGAATATATATTTGTACAAGGAACAACAGTATCAAACAGCAGGACGACTTTCTATGAAACTCAAAAATGTTTTGCAGCTAAATATTCTTTAATCTCATGATTACGAGTGTATTTTTTTCCCAATAAGTTAGAATTACCTAACTCTGGAATGAAATAATTGCATTAATATATTCGATCCTCACATACCCCCAATTAATTATCTTCATTCATATTATGTGTGAACCTTTTCCAACGATTTGTTGATAAAAATATATCACAATCTATCAATTTGAGGTTTGAAATACACGGGAAAAACTTGTTGAGATTTTGTAGATGTGTATACTGTCAATTAATTTTATATTTTTAAGTTAATTATATCCATAGTGCATGTTATATATTTAAAGTTAGATTATACTCCCTCTACTTCATTATGATTGTTGTTTTAACTTTTTTTATTTTGTGTCAAAATATTGGTTGTTGTATATATTTTCATACTCTCTCTCTTAATTTTAATCCTATCCCAAACCTTATTTTAAGAAAATATAAGTAAATGAGATTTTATGTCATATATGAGGGATGCGTATATTAGTCTATAAAATTAATTGTTAATTCTAGATAAAAAAAATTAAAACAATAATGAAAACAAAACGGATGGAGTATATATTATACCATAATAATCATGTTGTTATCTTTGGCTAATAATTCAATATTCATATAATTTCAGCTTGTAATTAACCACATAAAACATATTGATAATTTACATAATACAGCTCATGTAATAATAATATTAAATAGGGGTTATTATTTGGGTCGAGTTCGATTAAGATTTCGGACGCGAAAAGTTAACTAGGTCACATTCGAATTTAACAAATTATTTGTAATCAATCAATTAAGCAATTGCGTCTCAAACTGAAAAAAAAAAAAAAAAAAAAAAAAGGAACTCAATTTTAATGGCCATGCACGTAATTAAACGATCGACTACCATTCATACTTTACGAATGTAGCTAGTATTATTATCCAAAGTGCTCATAAAAATAGTAGCTCACACATACACTTCCAAATAGAATAACACTATAGTTAATTTATATTATAATTAATTAAAAGTCTGGGAAAAATTAAATTTGTAATGCTTTGAATATTCTGAATGTTATCCAAAAATCTTTATTCGTGTAATGGTGTACGTTGTCGAAATTCAAAAGTCTCCGAACTTTACCAAATGCTCAAAACCAAACTCTTTGTCTGTTGTAATAAATGACACTCATCCTCACAACCCTACTTTTCCTTTTGGGATAAGATTTTCTCCATTCCCACTTCTTTATTATTATTATTATTATTATTATTATTATTATTATTATTATTATTATTATTATTATTATTATTATTAAAATATTAATGCTCATTACATGATCAAGTCTTATTATTAATTAACCGTCAAGATATACGTATATATTAGCTAGCACACATCTAGACGTATCGGCGGTGGAAAAAAATAATCATTATTAATGAATAAAATGCCAATATATGTATCGCATGAACTTATATATACCAATTACGTACTTTCCTTCAACATCAATATTATTGTAAAAAAGAAATTAATAATATATTGTTTTTAATGCGCATTAATTGAAATTTTCGGTCACAACATTCGTGTTAATTTGTTTTATACTCTACGCGCGTCAATGCACATCACATGATTATATACACGGAATTTGATAGAAAAAACAAAATAAAGATCAAAGTATAGTAGTAGTACCAATATTATTGAATATTGATACATATATACATGTGTACGTTATTTGTTTTGTAATTAATTAGCTAGGTTTTGCATTAATTAATTCTGAAACTAAGATTATATATGATCATTATTCTCTTCCAAACAAAATATGGATCGATCGGACGTCGTGACTCGTGACCCTTTAAACAAGAACAAGCTAGTTACAACAGTACTAATATTAATCAGACAAAAACTTCAATTCATTGTATAGTAGCTAGCTAGCTCTCCACTCATACCACAAATTATATAACTTTGACTAGACTCAAATTTGGAGCACATTACAATCTGAAAACGACATAGATATCATATAGAGAGCCACATGCCCTGCCATCTGTTTTAATTCTTTTTTTTTTCAAAGTACTATATATACATGCATATTATATATCGCATTATTATTATTATTCTAAATATTTAAGCTATATACAATAATGTATATATATAAAAAAATCATTTAAAACTAACATTAATCTAGTAGAAATTAAAGCAAATTTACTTAGCTATAGGAAGATCGATCGAACATTATGGTTATTTAGTAGAAATTTAATCAATTACGTAGTACAACGTTAATGTTTTGTATCCCACATGAATTAAAACTAAAAAATCAATTCGTGACAAGTTGGTTTACTGTTTTTATTTTTTATTATTTTATCTGTAGATGTGTAAGGATAGATAGAGATTGAACAAGAGCAAACCTATTTGTTTTGTCCGACAAGATAAAGAGATAAGGCCACGACTGCCTTAATTGACCCTTCACCATTCTTCCCTTTCGCAGCAGTGCCCTTCCAATGACTTGGCATCTAGCAGATATATGTGTATTAATTAACAACTCCATATCCAGATATTATTAATTTTATATACATACATCTTCTATCCATATATACATACGAGATTAATTTATGTAGTGAGAGTAAAATGACGTACGTCTACCTATATATATATATATATATTCGTATTAAAAATAATAAAATGTCCATAATTCAGTCAACATACGGATAAAGTCCAGTTAAAATGTAATGTCTCAAATTTGATTTCCACCGATTTAGTGAGAATATTGTTGCCACCTTGTGGATAAGTTGTAATGTATCATGGTTTTGGTCATGACTATCATGATGCTAAATTAGTTAATTCTCAATCATAAAATGTATTCCCATTTATTTCCTTGTAGCAATATATAACAAATCACAACCAATTAACTGTCGGAAAGTTCAAAATATTTATTTCCTTTCGGTGGTTGTTACACAAAATGCAGTCTCGACTACATTCATTGAACCAAATCATGATAGCCCGATTCTCTAGCTATTCAAGATTCACATAACTCCATTCCCAAAATAAACTAATTTGGCTAAAATCCACCTTTTTAATTTATTTTTTTTGATCTTGATGGATCTTTTATTATGATTAAGATCTGATTTTTTATTTTGTTATCATCACTACGTACACATTAATCTTACATAAATATTATCGATACTTTAAAAAAAGAGGATTTTAGATAATAAATAAATAAAAAGAAAAAAAGAGGATGAGTGAGATTTCATAGTCATCTCATCCTATCTTTTCAAGGCAAGATTTTCATAAATGATTTTACTTCAGCGATTCAATAATTAATTATATAAATTTATATACAATTGCGATCCAATTACATTATTTTGTTTTGATGTTTCACCTACATTCATAAATGATTGTACTCCACCCAACCACAGAAGATAATATTGATTTCTTACCCTCTTTGTTCCATAATTGTAGTCACTTATCCCTTTTTCCGTGTGTTCGTTTTAAAATTATATTCTACTTTCCTTATATACGTGCATTAAATTTTCATTTTTCATAATATACCTTTATTTAATGTTCTTTAAAATTAAAATATATTCTCTATTAAATCAATATAAATATAGGTATAGTAGAAAAATTTATTCAATTTTACTTTTTCAATACATTAAATGTTTTTCTTAATATGTGTAAAAAAAGGAGAATGACTAAATTTTAGGGACGGAGGAAGTATCATTCATCATAACACATGTGATATTATTATTGTAACAAAAATTGTTGGTTTTATGTCATGTATATGTAGTATATAATATATTCATACATATAAGCACAAAATTATGGATGCAATTTTATTGTCTAAAAGTGCATAGCATTTCATACTCGTCTATCTAAAACACTAAAAAAGTATCTAAAAAAATGTTGTAAAAATGACTGAAAAAAAAAAGTGAAAATACAGAGAAGTCCAATTTGTTGGAATAGATGAAGTCGTTTGATAAATTTCAACACATATCACACATCCAAACAAATTCCACAGCATATCCAACTGAAGCTTTAAATAATTCACGGTTACGATTTATTAAATATTATCAAGTTAGCCTGTTATTTAGCCCCCAAATTAAAATCAAAATCAGACACATATCTAAACAAACCGTAATTTAGAGTCAATCGAAACCTAATTAAAAAAAAATGGTGTCAATCCGAAAACTGTCAGAAATTGTGTTTCAAAGAAAGAGACAGTACGATGATAAGTTAAAATAAAAGAGAAAATATAATTGAAAAAATAAAATAAAAAAATAGGGCAGGGAAGGGATCGATCGTTATTATCCACTAGGTATTCGTGGCAGTGAAAGGTTGGGAGTTGAAACGAGGGTCCCACATCTAACACTGTCTTTGCCACGTGGCGAAAATCTGTTAGACTTCAGACAGGTCGGACTATAACGCCGAGTAACCGAAACTGAAAAACCTAAACCAAAAGAGATTTGTTTAACCGAAAAGAATTATTTATTAATAATTAATTACCGAGTGAATGGAGTGATCGTCGGCGAAGAAGATACTGAATATACACATACCGTGTATCTATAATCTGGATTATGGGGAGACTTTCTCTTTTTCTGGCCCTTTTTCTTTAATTTAATCAATTGTTGTCCAGCATAGTTTATAATATATATATATATATATAACAAATATTTTTTTGAACCAATAACACACACACATATATATATATACACTATATCTATATATATCTCAGAGTCAGAGAGAGATCATTCACGTGCCTTGCTCTGTTTTTTCTTTCATTGCCGATTTTTGTTTTATTTATATAATTAATATTATTATTATTTTGCGTTTTCATTTTCCCTTTTTCCACTCGATTTCGCTTTTTCTTCTGGTTTCTGTTTGATAGTGGGAAAAGATTCTCGGCGGTTACGTTTTCTTGACGGTGGGCGTTGTATATAATAGTAGAAGGGGTTCTCGTTTATTATAGAATCTCATTCTGATATCAAGATTTGAGAGAGAGAGAGAGAGAGAGAGAGTGAAGAAGAGAGAGAATGGAAGGAGGAAAGCAATCTGGTTCTTCACTTGCTTCTGATCTTTTTGGGGCAAAGGATTCTTCGGCAGCTGCTTCGTCTTCTGGGATTTTTAATTCAATTTTTCCGCCGCCTCAAAAGGTGATCACGATTATTTATTTTTTCCTGTGGTAATTCTACATTGAGTTTTATGTTATTTTGCTTCATTGGATAATGGGATTGTGCATTCTTACGATTATAGCGAAATTCTGTTGATTTCAGACTGTTTCCTTTGTTTGTAGTGCGACTTATATTTAGGGGCTTCAAGATGGTTTGTTTTGCTGAGTAAAGGCTCGACTATGTGTTGTTGCATTGCATATTTGCATGCCATTTTGTAATGGAATTCGTTCTTCATTTTCATGTTTTGAAGTAGTTATTGAGTGCCTAGACTTGTGTTTTTATACCATTGAATTTTGCCCTTTTCGGTATAAACGTAGAAGGAAAAGCTGGAGGGTGGAGCTTTCTTTAATCTCTCTTTAAAAGTTGCAATTGGTATTTCAGACACCATTTATTACACTCTGATCCTATGAATTCTACAAATTAGGACTGCAATTGGTCGTGATAAGCGTCCTAAGATATTCGTTTGATTGTTGTTGTGTTGGCCTAGGTTGTGGGAAGGGATTCATTCCAATATTCGGAAACTGAGAAGAAGATTAGCTCCCAGAATCCAACTTGGACAGCAAAGAGTGGCGTTTCAGGTATCTTATCTTACCAATCACATATATAATAATCTTATGCTGTATCATCTCTGTTTGTAATTGAGTCTTAATCTTCCAATTACCACATGCAGCATTAATTAGCCTCTTTATTGATCTCATGTGAGTTTATAATTTATATTGATGTCTGGCCTTTTCCAGAGAGGAATGGTGAAGGGCAAATCCAGAGCACGGCCAGCAAGGACATGGGGTCATATTATCCGGAGGAAAAACCTCAGCCGTTTCATTACAGCTCATCAATATACTACGGTGGTCAGGATGTTTATTCTCGACCCGAGAGTGCTCAGAACCCCGGAACTACTGTGAGCAAACCTACATCAATTACTGCTCAAATTCATGTTCATTTCAAGTCTTCACCTTTATATAGATCGATGTCTCTTATTTTGAGTGCAGAGCATATTCATTTCAAGTCTTCACCTTTACATATTCATTCTCCTCCAAACAAACTGACTATTTCAGTTAAAATAAAGTTGAAATTATTGAATCATAAATTATTTTTTTCAGGATGTATTTTAATGATGCCTTGGATTTTTATTTTTATTTTTATTTTTTGTCTCTCAGTTTAACAAAGATGGTGGAGAAGATGACTCGGGCAGTGCTTCAAGAGGGAACTGGTGGCAGGGTATCCTTCGATAACTCGATCGGAATATGTCTCTACCTAAATTAATGTTCCTGTATTCACTAATTCTTTTCTTTTCTTTTTCTTTTGGCAGGATCTCTTTACTATTAAGACCTAAATATGGCTTGTGAATTTACATAATACTTAACTAGGTACTTATATATATACTGCAATTCATTCTTCATAGTCATCTTGAATTTGTATGGTGATCATCTCAAATATCTGTAATACCTTTAAAGACATCATCTCCTTTCTTTTTTCTTTTTTTTTTCTCGTTTTTCAAAGTAGGAGTTTGTTATCATTCAGTTTTCTAACTCATTTTCTTCTATGCAGGCATATATATATGTTATATCTATATATATAGCAGTGGCAGCGGCAGCGGCAGTTTATCCTGCTCTTTGTAATGAAGAAAGTAAACGTTTGGCGACAGTTGAAAGTCAGCCTCTCCTGTCCATCCATAGTCATTGCAATATTTGTAACTGTAGCTAGTAAACTGTGCGCCCTTTTCTTTCTCCTTGTAAAGGATGATCGAGTTTGGGCCGGGAAATATAAAATATTCTAGCTAATTAATTATAAATTCCTCTACATATAGTTTTGCTTCCAATATTATTTATCTTTTAATTTCAGCTTGTGAATATTTTTGCTTGAACTCAGTGGCCTTGGTTAAGACACGAACACGACACGACATGTAGCAGCGGTACTAATGTTTCTCTAACATGCATGGATTAGTAGATGGTTGCTGTATATATAATTTATCTTTTTTTTGTGTGTCCCATATTGCCACAACAGGTTAAAGATAGCCAAATTTCCTGGTAAATTAACGTCACTGATAACAACGGATTTTGACTGTTTGTCAGAGTGTTTTTTTTTTAGGATGATAAGATTGCAGTATGCAGATAAGAGTGTAGGTAGGTATCAGAAATTAAGAGTTTGGTCGGAACGTTATGTCCATGTATATATGGAGCTTTAATTTGTAGCTTTTTTGTTGGTTTTGATTCTGTCTGAATCCATCAGAAAATTTGTAGTATCTGTGATATGTCCCCTTCTGGCTAGATAGCTTGGATAAGGAATCTGTGTCGTCAAGATTCCTGGATAGGAGATGCCCTCATTTCCCAATAGAATCATTCTCTAATTACCTCTAAACTCGATTACGACCCTCCACTGCAAAGTGGCGTCGTTTTAATTAATCATGTAATGTGAAGAGCATCAATGATGTCATGTCATCAATCACATAATAATAAAATAGGAAATGAAACATATTATACATGGGCAAAAAGTGCAATTATTTGTTGGGTAAAGTAACACAAAGTGGAAACGATGCATGCCTGCAGCATTACACAAATAACTCAGCTCGCATGATCGATTTTACAAAACGATTCAATTAAAATAAAAGGACGCTGATATTTTACAAATGTAATATCAGCAATTATTTATAGGGTACAATAATATAGTCCATATTGCATGTAGGAGAGTGCGAATCAACAACGGTCGTACCCTTCAAGGCAGAGTGTAAGCTGCATAAAATTACCAAACACAAAAATCAGCAAATATATAAGAAATTCAAGTGATCGATGAGAATGATATTTAATCATGAATGAATGCATGACATGAATAAGTAGTTGTAAGTAGTTACGTACGTCCACATTTGTAGCCGACGGGGCGATTAGCAAAACGACAGCGTTTTGGGATGGAGATGGCGACTTGTGGGTTGACACCGGCGGCCTTAGCAGTGGGTGAGAGCAAAACAGCACAGAGGCATTTGGGGTTCCTCCCGATCCTCTTCACTTGAAGGCAGCAACTACTCGACACCGCCGCCTTCGCGTCGCGTGCCGCCACCGCGCACGGCGCCAGCTGCACCGCCACTTTGTCCGGCGACACTTTTCCACACGCGCCGCCGGCTCCCTCCGCGCCTCCCATCCCTGCTGTTGCAACCAACACCGCCAGCAAAGCAACCTTAAACAAATCACCCATTTTTCGTACCTAATTAGCTTGCAATGAGAAATGAAATGAATGCGGTCTTCTTAATTAATTAGTTAAGTTGCATGTGGATCGAAGATTATTACATGTATTTATAGGAGCTAGCTAGCGCATTGAGTAGTGTGAAAACACAAAAGTTGGATTGCAAGCTGCACTAAGTTAGCAGCAATGCAATGATTGATTGTGGTTTCAAAGGTGGAATGGCGCTTTGTTTGATCCATTAAGGTTGCAACAAGTCACACATGTCTGTTGGTTCTGGAAAGACCTACCCAACCACCCAACTTAACTATTTTCGTTATTCAACACTTGTACTTTCTCCACTAAGCCTAAAATCTGGAGATAATTAATAATTTATGCTTCCTGAAAATTAAAATGCAAAATAATTAAAAACAAAAAAAAACGCCGTTGCCGGGGATCGAACCCGGGTCACCCGCGTGACAGGCGGGAATACTTACCACTATACTACAACGACTTTTTGATAAGCAAGGGATAAGTTATATTACCTAACAATTATAATCCATCGTGAATAATATTTGTTTTGGAATATTTTCAATAGAACGAATGATAAAAGGGTGTGTCCAATATCCTTGTTTAGTACAAGGAATTGAAGCTATAAGTTTGTGGAAATCTTGATACAATAAAAATTACATACATCAATACGCCAAATTCAAATACCAGAACTCTTTCTGCATTTACATGAAAAGGATTAATTAGTAGTCCTGGATCAGAAAGATTGAGGAGACGGCGACGTGGAAATCTCTGGTGTGGTACTTGAAAATGAATATGATCTCTGGATCAGATCCTTCCCGTTTCCATCAATGCTCAAATAATCCGTCAAAACCCTCTTCCCACCGAGGGGGAGTTTGTTGGCAGGAGTGATCAGCGGTGAAGCTGTAAAACCTGCTGCTGCGACGCTCTTATAGTTATGAGTGATCACACCAACTTTCGAGATTGAGATGATCTGATCAGAATGCTTCGACAACTCATCCACATATAGTAGGTCGTCTATACGCGCCACAATGTTGAATGCTAGGCTCTCAAGAACTCTTGAGTAGCTCTCCAATATGGATTTTCCTACATCCTAGAATTACATAGATAACACCGTGTTTCACAAATGACATACATTTACATATATATATATCAATCAATATCAATGCAGTTGTCTATATATAATTAACTCACCTTGTTGCATTGGATTTTGGTCATGTCTAAGGTGGTCTGAGGTAGACCAGGAAACCGCTGTTTCAAGCAGAGTAGAAGGCTCTCGGCCCTGCCTGCCAGCACTTCTCGTTTATCTGTATCGCTCACGAAATCCTTAACCATTTCCCATGATGATCTTGAATTAGACCTCTGTGTGCTGTGTAGCAAAGGCTTTGAGTTCATTTTCCTGCGCCACACGTGAATCGTTGCCTCCAGTCTGTTGGCAATCTCTTGAGCATTGTGGTCGGATGACAAATCGAGGCAGTCCAGCAAACATTCCGGTGAGAAGTGATCAGAGTTTATGTATCGATGGATAAGGTCTCCTAAGCTTGCTTTTCCATTCTGCAACAGATAACACCCAATTAAGTTCAAGAAATGTGGATGAAAAAGTGCATGCTTCTTCAGTAAGACTAGTTAATTATTAACCTTTGGAAGAGATTCTAGATATGAATCAGGTGTGTCCATTTCAGCTAAGGCAGCATTGTTGATAGCCATTGCTGCTTTATGTATCTGGTTCGTGCAATCACGCCTGTGCTGCAACATCCTTCTAGAATCTTCGCTGAGGCCACCCGGTGGGACTCGGGGAACTGGAAGCCACCATTTGTCTTCTTGATTAGGAAGGGGCTTACGGAAGGATGTGGTTCCATCAGCTTCCGCGGCTAATATCCCTTGCTCCACATACCAGAACTCCGACCCCTCAAAGCTGTCCAATATTTCCTAATCAAAAAAGACTGTAAAAATGAGAATCACAACAGCAGTGTATATGCAGTAGACAGCAACCAAGAACTTTACAAGCATCTTACCAGTAGCATGTTGTCTAATTTGCGCAATGCAGGTAGGTTTACGTAGAGATCTACCCGGGGTCTGGAAGTCATAACCTGAATCAATAATTCAAGACAAGATCAAGAATCAAAGTAAGATACTGAAACTATGTTTTGCAGCACAGAATTGGATGCATTCTGCTTCAATCAATTCAAAAACTAGAATATATCCTTTCCAATATTGATCACAATGCTTGAATTCCAAGGTCACAAAATGGTGAAATCATCTTCATACTCACCTCGAGTTTGCTTCCGTCGGGGAATGTCTGCCAAGAAGGTACCAACTCCACAATGTGATCACTAACGCAGAGAATCCAATCCATTTCTCTACGCCACATTAGTTTCTTCTCGAGCTGCAGGGGTTCTAGTCTCCAAATTTGACCAAAAAGTGTAGCTAAAGCATCAAAAAATTTAACCATCACAACAGCATTCATAGACAGACTCAAACAACCTTAATATCATATCGAAACATCCTACCACAAAGATTGGTAATAGCATTTGATATAGCCAGAGCAGTGCAGACCCCATTGCCACAACCAGACATGTCTTCACCAAGCAGCAATTTTGCAAATCTTTCTTTCATCATCTCAGTTTCTAAACACACACACACACAAATCAAACTTAACTACTCCATTATATATCTCTCACAGAAAGATAAATTGTTTATATAAACTAGACAGAAAACAACACTGTTAAATTAAGGAAACATACTAACCTGAAACACGTGATGATCCTTGTTTAAGTAATTTTCTCTTGTCCATATTGGGCTTCTCAACTTCCTCAGAATCCTCGGAGCGGCCGCAATTTGGCAATTTATCTTTCTGCATTTCCCAATTTAGAGTTGGTGAAGATGAGTCGACAGAACTACTATGTTCATCGCACAAATTAACCTCAGAAGCCAAAAAACCAGAACTTGAACTGCTTTCACCACTTTCTTCTTCATTCAAATCCTTGAACTTTCCAACTTTATTACACTCATCTTCACTAATCCGATGTTTTCCATCTTCTTGCATCTCACTTCCATTCATGAACGCCTCCATTTTCTCCTCGATATGATTCGGCGAATCGCAGTAGACGGAATTGTTGACTATCATTCCATCAAAATTATACCTTTTGCTAGAACATCTACTGGGCACTTTTGCTTTACTTTTCAAGAATTTGACTGATTTTGACACCCAAAACGACAGTGTGGAAGAGGGCTGCTTCAATTTGGGGCTGATTTCATCTTGGTCTGAGAAAGCTGTATCCATAAGGTGATGACAGCTTCGGCTTCTTCAACCATTTTCGGTAGTGTGAGTGGGAAAAGTTTATAAAACAAGAAAATGGAAGTGGAAAGAATGGCAATAATTATTCGAAGATAGTTGCTAAAGCACTGAGGTGCAAGCCAAGAATGATGCCTAGAGAGAGAGAGAGAGAGAGAAGATGATTGGAGAGGTTTTTATGGACAATGATAAGCAAAGGCATTCACGAGGAGACCAAGAAGAGGCAGTGAGGCTCCTCAATGCTGTGCTTTTTGCTTAAACTAGGCGCTTTCACAGTTTTATTAGAATGGTTTGTTACGCTTTGCTTCAACATGGGCTCTCTCATAATCATTTCTTCCAAAATAAAAAGATAATTTCCATGCCTTCAAAAATGTAAAAAAGTTCACTTTTTTTCTCTCTTTGTTCTGACTTATCTCATCCATCAACGTTTTAAATCTTGACTATTCAGAACATTACATATAATATTTTCAAATAAAAACATTGATATTTCACATGTATTCGACGTAGTCCGTCGTTTTCATTTGGTATAGAACAAAATATATCTCGTATTTTATTATATCAATGCATTATGCATGTCTCTCGGTGCATGAAGATTAGGTCGGGGAAGAATTGAAGGTGTGGATTCACATCATCACATGTATCGGAGCCGAGACAAATGTGAGGATACAAAGTGACAAAAATCATGTTTGTTGGCTGTTATAATTCATGATGATAATTGAGAGGCAGGACTAGTGAAGATGACACATTGTCTTCATACAATAAAATCAAGAATCCAAATTTGCAGAGTTAAAACAGTGAATGTTAGGTAGATTCATCATAATCTTGGGCAGATCAGATTGTCCAAACTTAAAAATAATGGTATTTTGGACCAAAATTTAGAAAAAAGGAAGTTGTTCCTAGTTTTTCAAAAATCCAAGATGATTTGGTGCATTTTTTTGTTTAAAAAAAAAAAACACATGGGACTTTGTCATACAAAATTTCGATCACACACGAAGATTGGAGGCATTTTACCCTCTAAAGTATACTTAACAATCGGAAATGTGTAAGAATAGATATGATGGATTATAGAGAGTTGAAGTTTTAAAAGAAAATTGTGGGCAAAGCATACTAATAATGAAAGCATGCTTAAAGGTGAAATTTGTGTAAGTATAGTGCGATTGGGCCATATAGTAGCATAATCAATTAATTTTGGTTGAGTTTAAATTTCTTAATATTTGTAGACTAGCTCGTGTATATTATTTCTCTAACTTGTAATTGTATTTTGTAAGTTTCCTTGTGAGGTTAAAATTATTGCTAATAATATAGTGGTGGTTGTTATAACCGAAAACACACGAAGAAAAAATAAATAAAACCCAACCACCTCCCAACAACTAACACATTCTTGGGTTTAACCGTTTCAATAGCTTAGTTTACACAGTACTACTAATCTTGTGTTTAAAAAGAATTTAGTGATTATTGAAAACTATAAGATTGCCAATTAATTTGGGGCGGATATTTCATTGTAAGACACGATAGAAACTCTATTTATAATTACTAGTCAATAAATTACTAGTTTCGTGTATATATAATATAATAAATTGATATTTGTTTAACTAAAACAATTGTGTGGTCCTAATTAAGATTATTAATTTATAGAGGTTCTTATGTAGCGGGTTGGAATGAGATCCACCAATGAGTCATAAGTGAGATCAAATTTAGCAAAATAGGTTTCTAATCAAATGAAATCATCTATCTCCTGTCCCATTTTCATTTTTATTATATTTTCACTAATATTTTTCTTCAAATTTAATTTGTTTTGATTTAGTTTAATTTTAGTCTATAATTATTATTATTATTTTGGTTCATTCCACCTAATTAGGATTTATATTTATTTTTTAATATCTATTTCTTACTATTTTTTAGTTAATATAATTGACTAATAGGGTTGATTATTATTCCAAAATTAGGGTATATATTTTTTTAAGAAAATAATTATTAGTAATAAATGTTAATTATGATTTGTCATACTATAATAAAATTTATTCTTGTAATAAACATTTTTAACATATTAAATTTAGAGTACTGATTTTCAGCCATATTCTGGCTAGCCAGAATCTTTTATTATTTTTAATAATTAATTAATTTAATTAATAAAACACTAATTATTCAATAAATTTACATTGATGCCCTCCATAATAATTAGGGCAACTCTATATGCGCTTCAATTCAGAAGAAATCGAAGATGGAAAAAAAATAAAGAAGTGAAGAAAAGAAAGAAGATGAAGCTGCGCCCCTTTCTTCCGATCCGCTTCTGGAGTGATTTTAATAATTAATTACAAATCACTAATTTCATGACAGAAGGATAATATAGTAAAAACGTAACATTTAATAATTAACATAATTAATTTATTAATAATATAATTTTATTAATCATCAAAAAATTAGATTCTGACTAGCCAGAATCTGGCTGGCTAGCATTATTCTTAAATTTAAAAGTAGATCATAAATCATAATAGTAGGACAGAGAACGTGGACTAAATAATTTTGTCCCGTTTCCAATAGATTTTGGTTAGTTAACGTGGCCTTTTTATTCAACCCTACCATCATATATATTTGATATTTAATTCTAAAAATGAGTGTGGGTGTATCATATAAAATATTTTACTAAAATCAAGCATGTTGATATTGATATAAAATACACTTTTTTTCTTTATCGATTCTTTTTTTTTTTTGTTGATTATATCGACATTTTCAAATTTGAGATAAACTGTATAAAATGATAGTTTAAATGAGTTGCCAGATCCAAAAGAGTTGGATCCATTCCAACAGATTGATTGAACAAGGAGCAATAAGAAATGATGTAGGCCCTAAAAAGGGAGGGGGTGGGGGGGATTAGTAGGGTTATAACTCAATTTTATTAGCTTGATCAATCTTACTTAATAAATTCATAGTGAAACTTTATTTTAATTTAGATTTTTTGGAGCAGCAATTATTAAACTATATCCAATATTTTTGCAAATTAAATTAACGCTAGTCACTTGTCAGAATATTCAGACGGTCATTGCCTTGCCACCTCTGCTAGTAATTATTGCACATAAGATATACTCCCTTCATTTTCAATTAAGTTATATGTTGGATAAATGTATACATATTAATAAATTAATTGAGCTACCTAATATACCTTTGTGTGAATACATTAAATATAGATCTATAAATACATTAAATGATGGCAAATGTGTGAAAATATGAATTTCTTATCTCGAATTTATAGAAAATGACATTTTTTAAACAAAATTAAAAAACTAAAATGACACGTATTCAGAAACGGATGGAGTATTATATATATATATATATAGTGTAACTGTCTAAATACACACACACCCACATATATATATATATATACATATAACTCATTAATTATTTATTCACATAGACTTAAGAAGTCCAAGCTGTGCGTGCATCATTCCAACACAACTCAATATACACTCCCGCCGAAGAATTAATCGCGGATAAAATCACAACCCTCCGCCTCAAGAAACCTTATATTCTTTTTATTTTATTTTTTCCGTACGAAACTTTACATTAACTTTAAAGTATCCAAGGATTTTTATTTATTTTTAAGATGAAAGTATCGAAGGATAATTGTGAGACAATCCTAAAAATTCAACAAAAAAATGTGAGGCTACTTTGAGATGCGTGCAGAAGAGAAATTCTAAACGCAACCCTCATTTTATTCTTGATAGTCTCCGTTATTTTTAAAAATATAAATATTAATACAATAACACTTTTTTACCCCAAAATCCTCGCCAACTAGTTAAGTAATACTAATACCGCTCCAATTTTGCCATCAAATTATTAGAATACTCAACTTCACCAGATCTTTCATGTAATTTTCTTTAATAATTTAGTAGTTTCGTGATGTAGTCATCTGTATCGAACTTCTTGTAGAAGTTTCCAGAAGAATCATCTTGATCAGCGAATGCCAATGGTGACATGACCGCAGCGGAAATGTTTCTGGTGTGCACAATTTTTAATACGGCAACCATGAAATGCTTCCATATTAATGATTAGATGAATTCTACGTGAATGAGATCTTTGACGATGGATTCGGATGAGGAGGACGTGATAACAACTTGTTTGAGGATCTTCAGTTTTTCGTTTTCAAATATAAATGTTTTAGTCACGAACTCGTCACCGATAGACTTGAAGAATTTTGTGAACAAGAAAAACGGAATGAGCCTTTCGTTTCAGATTTTGGTTATAGGAGGGGGCTATGATTTTTTTCAGATTTTGGTTATAACTAATAGGTAAGGACCATGTTAGGTTTTTAAGTGTTGGGAGCTAAAGGATCAAAAAGTCTTATCAAATTAATACTTATATTTTATAAAATATTGAGAGCTATCGAGGCTGTATTTAGAATCTTCTTATGCCCAAGCATATATTACCGAAGATTATGACAAAAATTAGCCCAATTAAAAGCCCGCATAGATGGTTCATGCCCGTAACCCAAATTCTTAATTTTAATTAAAAAATATATATGTAAAATATTTTTGTAAATAATTTTTTGGAATATTAATGGCGACATTAGAAAATATTAATTATGTTGGTTTCAATTTTTTCAGCTCCTACTATGTAAACGTCATTGGTGTATTTTTTTTTAACAATGTTGTGTAAAAAAAAAACTCAACATTATTTTTAACATAGTAGGAGTAAAAAAAAATGGGATGAACATAATTAACTAACATTTCTATTTAAGAAATAAGATATGTCCCCAAAAAATTATTTACAATTTATTTGAAAATGTCGGGGAAATATAATAGAAAATCACAAATTTATTTTTTCAAAATTTAAACGACATACCCACCATTATTTCCTTAAAATAAAATATAAATATTTTTATGAATACCAATATTTTGACCCTTGATTATAGAGTTCATCAATGTATATATAATTGTGTATAAACAAACAATTGTATAATATACTCAAAAGAAACTTAGGAAATGTACAATATTTTATAACATGGCCAAAATTGTTCAATTTGTGGAAGCTACTAAATTCCAAGTAGCACAATTCATGAATCAAATACAAAATTCCAGCCATACGTTTATTATCACAAATAACTTCGGAATACATGTGACTTAAAAGATGAAAAACTCTTTCCTCAAGAACAAAAAAAGGTAAGAAAAAAATTGATGATAAACTCTATTTTGAAGGGGTGACTGATATTTAGGATAAATTGCTGTAAATTTAATTATTTATCCTTCACTATGGTAACTGCACAGGTTGCATTGGCCATCACATAGTTGCTGACGCTCCCCAGGATTATCCTAAGTAAGTAGCAATGTAGCATCAATCATCAAACAAAATTAAGATGAAATTTATAAATAAAAAAAATTGAGAAATAGAAAAAAATGGTGTGCATGGAAAGAAAGAAAATACCTCTGAATGAGCGTGAGGCCCCTGCTGCCCATCACCAAAGAATCCAACTTGAGATCTTCACTAGCTTCACAAAGCTTCTCTCTCGCATCTCCCCAAAACAACTTCACCACCACATTTATCTAATCGATTTCGTCAGATCGGAAATTATTCATACACTAACACATCATTATTAATTTATTATGGATATTCAACTACGAAGAAAAGGATTTAGGGAAAACCTCTTTCTGCCTAACGGCAGTGTCGAGCATGTCGAGAACTTCGATATCAATGTCGACGTTGTACTTCTTCGTCCTCTCCGGCTGACGAAATTCGGCCAATGGCATCAGAGCTGCGATCAAAATCAAAATCAAAATCAGCCGATCATTCGATTCTCGAACTAGGATTTAGAAAAAATTGGGGGAAATTAAATTGGAGGACGTACGAGAACCGGATTGCGCCCAGAGTTGGCTCTGCGAGTCGTCGGCGGAGGAAGGTTTGATGTGGAGAATGTAAAACGTGTCGCCCTTATCCGCCAAATGGTCGATCGACCACCGCAGCGCCGATTTGCTGCTCTTGGAGAAATCCATGGCCACGCCGATTGTCCTGTCTTTCGGCATTCTTCTCTGCGTTAATTAAGGTGTTGATTTTTCTTCTTCTTCTTCTTCTTCTTCTTCTTCTTCTTCTTCTTCTTCTTCTTCTCCTCCTCTGTAGTTTAAATGAGATTTATTTCGAATTTACCTCTCTGTTTTTGTTTATGTTTGGGATATTAACCTGACTAGATCCGAAAAATGATTTTTCTCGTCTTCCTTGTTTATACACATGGCGCGCAACCAGCATTCACAGTGTTTGTATATTATAGTATTAAAACTTAAAACACGAAATGAAATGTCATTTTATACTTTCAACTATTATAGTGGCATTTAACTCTAATTTATTCAAGTGAAGTAAATTAAAACTATACTAAAAGCTAGTATTATACATTTATGCTTTTCATGTGTTTCTTTTCTACAACAAAATCAAATACATTTATGTTCTTTTTAATTATTTAACATGTCTTTCCTGTTATTAATTTCACATATTACCGATAATTACATAATGTCTTCCAAGCTGAAAATGATGTTATACTATTGTTATATAGTATTTCTTTTTTTTCACAACACGCGTACTGCATTACTTTTAATTCCTTAAAGAAAACTGTAAACCTGATTTAAAGTTGTTGCTTTGATAAGTGCTTACGATATGACAAGAATGAAATTAAAGTACAATTCTCTTTTATTTTTGAAGAAAAATGAAATTTAAGTACATAAATAAATATATTGTTTAATTCCACGTTTCACAATATACTCGTGCACGAAACTCTAGGAGTACATAAATGCAAAAAAACCTTTATAATTCTTGGGCCAAATATTTTAACATGTGTACAGTAACTGACTGGCCTGGTTTAACAGAATGCCCAATTTCTTATAAAAATGATTACGCTGTTTATAAATCACCGGAATAAAATAAACTAATGGGTAAAGCTTTGTATCCAAAATTTAGATGTCCAAAACATAGTTTTTTTGTAATCATGTAAAAGTAGGTTTTAGTAAATATCCATAATGTCCCCCACTCTAAATATTTGGAATTCTAGTTTGGTTTCAAATTTGAATTCAAAATTTAAATTTATTTATCTCTCTTCCTTTAATTTTTTATGATACCAAGATAGTGGACTATTATTTAATCATCCTTATCTTTAGGGAAATTGTGCACCACAACCCATATATTTAGGCAATGTTTGTTATACTGGTACGGATGTAGCCACATTAATAAAATTTGAATTGCTTTGAAAGATAATTGCGTATTAGCTATTTTAATTGTGTGTTTGGTTATTAAGATAAATATACTAGATTGCTTTACACATTTGTTTGGTACATTATTTTATTTGGTAGACTGAGGGGTTTGTTATACTGGTACGGATATAGTCACATTAATAAAATTTGAATTGCTTTGAAAGATAATTGCGTATTAGCTATTTTAATTGTGTGTTTGGTTATTAAGATAAATATACTAGATTGCTTCACACATTTGTTTGGTACATTATTTTATTTGGTAGACTGAGGGGGGCGTCGGATACCTTATCTAGAAACTGTAACCGAGGGGGCATCGGATACATTGTCCAGCCGAATCAATAAATTACACCTCGGGCCTCGCATGAACGAGCAATGGCTACCAAACACACGGTTCTTGCTGGATACCTTTACTAATATGCCTTTATCCAGACTACCAAACATTGTCTTAAGATGAATGGAAATAGATGACTTGAAACAATTGATCAATATCTTATTTTATTTTTAAATATTGCTTAAGGTCAGTTAAATTTATAATTATTATTATTATGATTATAATTAAAATAGATGAATTGATAGAATTACGAGTTTTTTTAGAGGAAAAAAGAAACATGTATTATTTGTAAAAGATTTTTTTAAGTACGATATAAAATTATGCTCAATAAACTAAAATATCTAACTTTATCTAGAATATATTGTTGGATTGAATTAAATTATAATATATATTATTCCTTTCCGTATGAAAAAAAAAACTCAGACCAACCCCAATAATATATAATTTTTATTATTGATGTTTCGGTCTAGTCGAAGAGTTGCCCTTCAAGCATAGTTTCTTTAATTTCTCTTCCTTTTGTCCTCTATTAATGTTGTTATCCTGTAGTGAGCTAGAGATGGCTTATGCAACTCTTGTTTCACTTGAGCATACCATAAATTAAATTCTGAATCAAGACCGATAATCCATTTCTCCTCAGCTAATATACCTTCATAAGAACCGGAATCAAGACCGATACTTCACTTCTCCCCAGTTAATAGAAGATGGAATCTAAGATATCATTCTTTTACATTTACAAGTCAAATTTGTCTCACTTATAAAAACAACAAATCACAGAATTTAGAATGGTCTGAAAACAATGCAAAAGGAAAGCTAAACTGCAATTCTACAAATTTAGAATGCTTCTATTCAACAAATTTAGAATTGCAGTTGGCGTCATATGACATATATTTGGGTGCGGAATTAGGTCGAACAGTTGGCGCGCATACACTTAAACAACAAAATTTTGGTCGATACTTTTAAATTTCATCTTCTCTTTTTTATTCTTCCAACTGAGAAGGAGCATCAACTTTAAAATATTTCAATAATAATAATTTTTGTCTTCTCTTTTTTTATTCTTCCAAGTGAGAAGCAGAATCAATAATAATTAAAATATTTCACTCAGTATCTACAACAAGAAGACTCTACTCGAAAAAAAAAATCAGAATGCTTCTATTATACTCGAAATGTCCATAATATCACTATACTAAGCATAACACATTCAACTAAAAAAAAGCACAACACGTACTGTTAAAAAATGAAACTCTAAAACATTGCAAAAAGAAATGAAGGTTTGAAAACAACACATTATCATACTAGCAAGGCAATACAATTAATATTGAACGGGATGAAAATTAAAGGTCGACATACAAAACAACAAAAAAAGTAAACTAGAACAATACAAAACAGCAACAAAAAAAGTCGATCGACTTGTACAACAGAAAATGTGAAAATAACAGAACAAAGTCGACTCTAAAGAACACAATCTAGCAAAAAAAAGTCAACTATAACAAACTAGAAATGACCAACCATTGACCAAATTAACCACCAACTACTAAACCCGACTGGCGCTGGAGTCGGAAATGACCACTAGAGAAACCTCCACATCCTTTACGACTTCAAGAAAGAAGTCGTAAACCTTCACCAATGGTTCATCTGCGAGTATCACATTATTCACCACATTAGAATTGACCTCATTCACCAATCATCGCATGAGCTCTTTTACTTCATCCATCAACTCTTCATGCTGTTTTCGAACATTGCGATACAAAACATCGAGAGCCTTAGGAGTCGGGCTCTCATAAGAATTTGTTCCCTTGTTTGGTGTGTGTGTCGTCATTTTGAAAGAGACTGAATTGGTTGCCTTAGTTGTTGTGTGCGCGCCATTTGAAATACCTAGTATGAGAAGGATGATAGATGTTGAAAGAAACTATTAGAGATAAGTTTGATTGTAGGCATTACGTTGAGCTTTTTTATATAACAAATAGACTCTTGCACTCCCAATTATCACCGCCCAAACCAGCCAATGAGAATATTAAAGAGAAGTATGATTTAGGGTTGTGTTTATCAGATATAATCATATAAGAGACTGTTTGATCCCCTCCTTAATGCCACTTCTCGCCGCACAAATCTGTCATTTACAAGGATTGAAACAATTTAATTATCTTTATCTTTAGGAAAAAGTGCACTCCAATCCATATATTTAAGGTGAATTGAATTGATTGATCCATATCTGATTATCGATTTGTTTAAATATTGAGATTACTGATTTGTTCAATTTACAACTAATAATTATTATAATTAGAATTATATCAGATGCATTGAAATAGATAAAGTGATTGTCGATCGGTTTAAATAATGAGATTGGCGATTTATTCAATTTACAATTAATAATTATTATGTTTAGAATTAAAACAGATGCATTAAAACATATGTATTTTTTTGGCCAAAAAAAATTTATTTTCAAGAATTTATTTTTACAATGACTATATTTTTAAAATGAAAGAAATTATACTTAAGAATATATTTTTACAATGACTATAGGTTTTGTATAAGTTTTGTCAGGAATTCAATAGCGAGAATCAATTTGATGTTATGTTATAATGTATAGGTTGTGTCGAGAATTCAATTGCGAGAATCAATTATTATATTATATATAGTGTATAAGTTGTGTCGGGAATTCAATAGCGATAATCAATTATTATACTATAGTTTATAAGTTGTGTCGGGAATTCGATTGCGACAATCAATTATTATACTATAGTGTATAAGTTGTGTAGGGAAATTTAATAGTGATAATCAATTTGATGTTATGTTATAATATTGTATAAGTTGTGTTGGAAATTGAACATCGAGAATCAATTATTATACTATAGCGTATAAGTTGTGTAGGGAAATTCAATAGCGAGAATCAATTTGATATTATGTTATAATATAGTATAAGTTGTGTCGGGAATTCAATAACAAGAATCAATTTTTATACTATAGTGTATAGGTTGGATAGAGAATTCAATTGTGAGAGTCAATTATATTATACTATAGTGTATAAGTTGTGCCGAGAATTCAATAGCGAGAATCAAGTATTATACTATAGTGTATAAGTTGTGTAGTAAAATTTAATAGCGAGAATCAATTATTATACTATAGCGTATAAGTTGTGTAGGAAAATTCAATAGTGATAATCAATTTGATGTTATGTTATAATATTGTACAAATTGTGTCGGAAATTTGATTGTGAGAATCAATTATTATACTATAGTGTATAAGTTGTGTCAGAAAATTCAATAGCGAGAATTGAATTGCGAGGATCAATTTGATGACCACTATAGTGTATAGGTTGTGTCAGAAATTTAATTGTTATAATCAATTTGATTGTACTATATAGTGTATAGCTAGCTTGTGTAAGGAATTTCAATAGCGAGAATCAATTATTATACTATAGCGTATAAGTTGTGTAGGGAATTTAATAGCGATAATCATTCCAGCCCAGAAGGTATGGTTTAAGTATAAGTTGTGTATAAGATGTATAGATTTATAGCGAGAATCAATTATTAGACTTATTAGTGTTTTTTTGAAATTTTTGTGTCGAGAATTCAATATAGAGACTTATATTATGAAATATTGATTTGTCTAATTTTTTTGAAGAATCTGCTGTCGGTTGCTTTTGACATTCTTGGCATGGAAAACAAGTGGATCTCTATTGAAGTTGGATACTCCGGTATTGTGTTTGAATGTGTATACCAGTATTGGGAGATTTCATCAAAGAAGAATCCGATTTGCAGGTCTTAAGAATTTATTTATGAATATATTTTTTTATTAAAGTTATATTTATGAATTTATTTATAATTAAGAATCTGGTTTGCAGGTTGGTTCAAGGTTGGAATAGAGTCGTGAATTTTATGAGCATCCACCAGGGTGATACTCTCTATCTTGAAGGGGATGTGACAGATCCAAATCGATTTCATATATCTCTTGACAAGCATGATTCAGCAATCAAGATTGAACCCGGTATTTGGATTTGAAATGTAGTATTTTTTTGTATTAGAGGATGCTCTAATATTGATGCTTTTTTTGTATTAGAGGTTTCTCTAAGATTGAACCGGGTATTTGGATTCAAACTGTCGTATGTTTTTTTTATAGTGTATTAGATGCTGGTTCTTTTTTTGTTGGGAAACTTAAATGCTCTAATGGATACTCTAATGTTGATTCAAACCTGGTATTTTTTATTAGATGCTCTAATGTTCATATTTTTAAAATTGCTTTCAAAATTTTCCAAAGAAATATATTTGGGTGCGGAAATAGGTCGAACAGTCGGCGTGCATAGTGCATAATTTTGAAAGAGGGACCAGCTTGAAGATCAAGTGTTTGCAAATTTGTCTCTGCTCCTAGTTATACATACAACTCAGAAAAATAAATTTGGAATAACACTACAAAAGAATGATATAAAAATAACACATCACATAATTTAGAATGGTCTGTAATTTTGAAAGAGAGACCAGCTTGAAGATCAAGTATTCACCAATTTGTCTCTGCTCCTAGTTATGCACACAACTCAGAAAAATAAATTTGGAATAACACTACAAAAGAATGATATAAAAACAACACATCACATAATTTAGAATGGTCTAATAACACTACAAAAAGAAAGCGAAATTGCAATTCTACAAATATTTGGGTGCGGAATTAGTTCGAGCAGTTGGCGCGCATAGACTTAAACAACAAAATTTTGGTCGATACTTATAAATTACGTCTTCTCTTTTTTATTCTTCCCACTGAGAAGGAAAATCAACTTGATAAAATTATACATTTACTACATTTAAAAAAATGCGGTAAAAGTATATTGATAATTTTGAAAGAATTGGAATATTTTTTTCCCAACTATTTAATTTGTTGATGTAACTATTTATATTGCAATAATATAACCAACTAATTAGTTGCTAGTTGTTTTGATCAAATTATAACCAACTAATCCATTTTAAAGTGACACGAGAAAATTATATAATGAAATAATAACAGATGGGAGTGGGAGGCAAGTTTGACAAGAATTAGCCTATTATATTAATTTGATCTTTATTTATCACGTATGGTGGGAAAGATGCATCAACCCTCATCATTTCATGCAGCAGCAATCATTCATGGAATTATCAACACTGTTCCAGAAAAACTTAAACTATATACATCAAAATGACTACAATTCATCATATATTTCCCAGAAGCGAATAGATTGATCACCAATTCATCATATATTTCCCAAAACTCTTGGAGTAATTAAATCCAAACATAAGAAGATGGCTACAAAACACTGCAAAAAGAAAAGTTTTAAACATCATGCAGCACATCAGAAAAGACATCAGCAAAACTGTAATATTCACATATACATCTGCTTTTGGTTATACATACAACTGTAATATTCACACATCACAGAAACAACACAACTGCTCCTGGTTGTTTCATTTTGTCTCTGTTCCTAGTAATACACCTCCAATTATACTCAAGTCACCAAGAAAGGTCAGAAAACACATTCAACTAAATAAAAAAAAACACACATTACTGTTAAAAAATGAAACTCTAAAACACTGATTTATGAAAAATTTGAAAATAACACATCACATAAACAGTACATCACAGAAGCAATACACAAAAAAGACATCAACAACTTCATTATCCTCCACAGTTGACTAGAACAATACAAAATAGCAACAAAAAAGTCGATCAACTTAAACAACAGAATTGAAAACATGATGCAAAAAAAGACTTTAGAATTGAAAAAACGATGCCAAAAAAGACTTCAGAATTGAAAACTCCCACTATGACCATTAGAGTTATAGATTTGCGATGAGGTTGCCCTTCCACTCCCAATACGACCACCTCTTTTCCTAACTGTTATAGTGCGACCTCTACCTCTACGACCACCTCTTTCCAATGCTGTCTTGATACATTTCTCGAGAGGCATTCCTTTCGTCTTCGTAACTTTTGTTGGAAAATAGGATTTAATAAAGTGAGTGTGACTCATTTTATCTGATTTTTCGTGACCGGGATATTTAATTTTGGAGGAATTAAATACCGTACGATTGCTCTATATCGTGAGTAGATAATCGTAGTATTTTTATTTGCCCAAATCCGATTTTCGGTGAGTGAGAAATAAATGGTTAAAGTTGGTCACACGATTGGGCATTTATGGTGTGTGGGATAATGTGTTTAAGACACATTAAATAATCCCACATTGATTTCTTAATCAAATTAAGAAGTGTATTTAAGTGTATTAACACTTAAGTGAAGTAATCAAGTGCACAAGGATGTGGGCCATGAGCCCACACGCGCGCGCGCGCCCGTGCCCGTGCCCGTGCCTTTGCCCTTGCCCTTGCCCGGCTCGTCTCGTCTCGTCTCGTCTCGTCCTCGGACTTGAATCTTGGCAATTGGACTTTGGGTGGACTTTGGGCGTACGTGGGCTTCCAGGGCTTAGCCGTATCAGTTTTACGGTACAGAAACAGTCGGGTCGTGGAGCGGGTCGGCGGATCGACTATCCAAAAGCTACATTCTGCACAATCATATTGCTTGCATACAAAGTTCTCTTCGAGTCTACAGCCTCTCAGTTCTCTACATTATCTAGTTCGCCGGAGCCTTACCGGACTTGTGGTGCTACTGCCGGAGAAAGACAACCGCCGAACCGTAAGCACTAGCCGGGGCATATTTGTCTTGCGGAGAGAGGTCCCCTCGACTCGGCTTGCCGGAACCGGATTCTGCACATCGGTTCTTTACTTTATTTGAATTCAGTTAATTATTGTAATTGTTCTATTCTACTCTTCTTCATTCTTGTACTTCAGTTGTAATCCAATTCCAGTGGAGTGTAACATCAGAACAACTTTTGGATTCAAAATCCCTGTCCCTCCATCATCAGTCGAAGTTGGCTCTCTACTATTATTAACCATTGAAGGGTTCCAATTTTCAATCTCCTTCTTCATCTACATACGTCTAGATTTAATAAAATTCATCTTCTCTATGCTCCCAAATGCCAAATCGGTGCTCTCTTGGAAATATTTCTCAACCTCTTGAAATTTCTTGTACTCAGTGGTCATGTGCGGATAACCTCCTGCAAAAAATATTTTGGAACATGATCTATGCACGTCTTTCCTCCACCTCCGTAATATATACCTATCATTAATGTTCTCCACATTAAGTGTACGCAACACTTCAAAAATATGACAACATAATATTCCCTTGAATTCAAAAATCCGACAATTGCAATTAAATACCTCTCCAATACTTCGAGAACTCACAATATATGTGTAGTTCTTTCGGAAATAATCATTGAGAATGCGTCTTTCTATCACTTTAAATATTTGGATGCCAATCTCATTAGATTCTTCATCATCTGGGATGACAAGGCAATATTTCATGCGTTCAATTACCGCTTGAACATGCTGAAACATTGAATTAGTGTATACCTTTTGAAATTGTGTCTTCCAAGGATATTGCGTCGTACATACATAAATCTTGTTCTTTGAATCAAAGTCAGCCATAAACTCCTTCTGAACCTTACTCTCCATGGCCATCTCATATTGCTCCATAAATTGTACTAGCGAACACCTTGAGTGAAGGAACTCATCAAACTAAGCATGCATTTCCTCACTTCGTTGTGTAGAAATCATTCGAGCCCAGAAGATATGGTTCAAGTAAATCGGAACCCAATTTTCCCTTTCACTATACAAGTCTTGGAGCCATTTGTTGCTTTTAAGATTATTTCTTACAATGAACTCGATCCACTTCATCTCAAAGGTCTGAATATCAAGACAGTCATACACAATCCTTTTCCATTCATTAATGACTTTGTTATAATCAGGCAAAAATCTAAACTTTACCGGTAACTTTGCCATAATATGCCAAATGCAATATCGATGAATATTGTTCGGCATAGTATCCTGCAAGGCTAACTTGATACTTTCAGACTGATCAGTTATGATGTCTATAGGATGAATCCCACATATTGTCTAAAGCCAATTCGAAAAAACCCATTTGAACGATGCTGCATTTTCGTGTGTGACCAAAGCACACCCTAACAAAATAGAATGCCCGTGATGATTTATGCCTACAAATGCCGCAAAAGGCATTTGGTGCCTATTCACGAGGTAGATTGTGTCAAAGCTCACCACATCGTTAAAGTCTTGGTAAGTAGCTCGACTTCTAGGATAAATCCACAACACATTACGTAGTCTACCCTCATCATCAATATCGATCAAATGATAAAAAAATTCATCTGTTTTGGCAAGTCTTATGAAAAGACTTTTGACAGCTTCTGCATCGCCCTCTCCTAGTCTCATTCTTCTTCACTCATCAATGAAATTCCTACAGTCTTTTGGGAGACACCCTAAATTTTCAGGACCGCCACTCTAAACCTCTAGTAATCGTATATTCTTACTAACCCTGATACCTGCTATATCATTCGCTTCCAATTGTCTCTTCAAATGGACAGACAATGTCCTATGTGTTGGCATTAAAATTGAAAAATGTGGGTCAAGATCATGATTGTGGTCTGATACCATTTTTGAAACAACCCAAGAACCATTCGTTTATCTTTTCTCATTAAGTCTAGCTTTGCAATCTACTCTCTTTTTGAAGCGGTGTGTGATGTTGGTTTTCCGGACTTACAACATACAAAAAGAGCATATTTGTATTCATCTTCATCCAATTTGCGACTCGTTCTTTTCACAGCACTAAAACCCGCAAGTCTAGCATGTTCTTGATATGCATCAAATAGGCTATCCAAAGTGGCATGTTGCATACCTGTTCGAGGTCCCATTTCAACATTATTACTTCCGTCATTTGTATCGTCTAGTCACGTATTGAAATCTTCATTCAATGTTTCTTCAACATTGTTGCTTCCGTCATTTGTATCGTCTAGTCGCGTATTGAAATCTTCATTCAATGTTTCTTCATTTGCGCAATCATCAGGCTGTGTATTGAGATCAAACTCATTGACAGTAGTTCCTCCTTGGGTGTGATTTGTTTCAACATTTTCTCTCTGGGTATGATTAGTTTCAGCATTTGCTCCTTCAAATTCATTCTCATGATCTTCTCCAAATAAAAAATACATCAATCCAGATTCGGTTGGCTCATTTTCCATCACTTCCTTTTTTTTTTTGTTCTGGTGTGCAGAAATTCAAATGAGTATTTGTTGTAATGTGTGCAGTAGTTGGTGAGCTTTTTTCTGGTGTGCAGAAATAATTTTTGTTTCTCCTTATGCAAATGATTTTTATTTCAATCGATATGAACTGAAATGCAGCGGGAGTTGGGTGAGAATTGGCGCTCTGGACTCTAATTTGCCTCCAAAACTAAGTAAGGGCAGCATAGTAATTATCTATTATTAATTTTCTTTAAACTTTAATTATATTAATTCTGGATATCCAGAATTTGGACACCAAGGACTACCCTAAACTAATAAGTAAAGGGTAATCTAAACACAACCCGTTATTCTCTTTACATTCATCGTAATTTAATAAAATATAATTATTATTAATTAAACTTTTTTACCTTTAATACATAACTTAATTTCATAGCTCTTGCATAGCCCGTCTTCATAATTAATTTCTCTTTCCAACCATTTCTAACATTCAACTCGATCAATTTTATTATAATATAATATAATATTGATGAATTTTAGGATTTTTCATGAATCTAGAATGCGATAAATCAGAGGGTGTATAATTCTTTAGTGAATACTTGAACGATGAAGGAGAATGAATAATTTCCTTTAAGAATAAGACTCCACAAACAACATCCACTTTTGTGTGTGGGATAATTAAGTGCGTTTTTTTACGGTGGCAAACTGGCAATCAAAGTATTAATGTCTGCTAAAGGGATACAAGAAAAAATCAGATTGAATAATGTGGAATCAGAGATGACAAAATAAGTGTTTTATACTAATCTAAATGAAAAACTCTAACACATGCCAAATGTTATTTTTTTAAGAAAGCCGAAACATGATTTCTTGATTTATGAACTAGTAAAAAGAGTGATGGGACTATGATAGAGTTTAGATATAAATTAATGGGGATTGTAGAGAAAAATGAAGCTATGTTTAGAATTTCCCATAACTAAAATTATGTGACTTGTGTGTGTTTGTGTGTGTAATTTGTCAAAGCCCAAAATAGGCTCGGCTTTGGTGGACATGGTCATTCTCATTTATATTAATCATTCCAATTCCTCTCAAATTTTGGGCTTTCAAATTGGATCATAGACAAACAACTTGTCTCGTACTAAAATAAAGCCACAAAAGTAACTTTGTCCCAAGAGAGCAGCTCACCTATATTCATTATTTCTTAAAATATTTACATTGTTATTTAGTGAATCATATAGTTAAATATGGATATGGATATAAGTCAATTATTTTATATGTGTATATACAGTATTTATTTATTTTCATATAGTTCTGGACAGAACTTAGGTAAAAAAAATACTACCTCCGTTTCATAATGTTTGTTGTTTTGTTTTTTTTATCTGGAATTAAGAATTAATTTTGTGGACAAATATACCCATCCCTTATATATGCCATAAAATCTAATTCATCTATATTTTCCTAAAAAATAACAATATTTTCTCTCTCCATATATTTTTCTCTCTTCATATATTATAGGTAAGTTAGAATCAAAAAATCTTGTAGGATTTGAAAGAGTTAAAATTGGGAGAGAGGATGTCAAATTATATAAAACAACAAACATTTTGAAACTAAAAAAAAACCTTAAACAACAAACATTATGAAACGGAGGTAGTATATGAAATTATGACAAATAAATATTGTACGGAAAACAAAATAAATTACTCATTCGAGAGAAGAAATGCAACTAATTTTGGAAATATTTATGCATATATTGTATTTGTATTCTAGATTTGCTTTAGATTGCAGGAGAAAATATAATTTGAATCTCTCTCTATACATGTATATTTATTATTGTTATTTGGCTAATAAAGTCATGCGAGATCATCGATCCCACCGAGCCAGTCTTCCCTTTTCTAGCTCCACCAAGATCCTTTTTATTTATTTATTATTATTTATTTAATAATAATGAAGTCCGGCGAGATCAGATTAAGCAAAAAGCTGATAAGTTTGTAGCAAAGTGTATTAAAAAAATATATATATATGTAGTGAAGTGTAAAAGCTCAAGCCTTTGCTATTAAGATTTTGCTGGACATCCAATTTTCGTTTCCTTACTCTGTTAAAATCTACTATTATAGAGTGGAGATTAAGTAAAATAAGCACTTTCCACAGTGACTTTTGGATTATTGTTCGAATGATTTATATGTGTGTGTGTGTGGTCATAAATTAATTTGCAGTCGCAATTGCTTGCCATTGAAATAATTATAAATTAATAGTTACACAGATAGGTTGCAATGAGAGAGATCTAGATCTATAACACAATGGATGAGCCTCCACGTGCATTTCTTGCTTTGTCCCATGACCATATGACATCTACCTAGCTAGCATAAACAAATAAATACATAAATATATTGTTATTTAAATTAATTATAATATTCTAATGTTAACGTGCGATGGACTATGTGCTATACAGCCAGCATGGCAGGTACAACCACCATTTCAATTACAGCCCTACATCACGCACTAATTGTTTCAGCTTATGAAACATGGATACGTGAGTAAATATTTGTTCAAATTATTATCATAATTTTATCGTCACTCATCTTCATTATTGCCAATGTAGCTTTTCAAATGCGCGATTAGTGCCCGGGAACCTTAAAAAAAAAAGGAAATAGAAAAATTATGAAGTTGACATTCAAATGAATAATTGATTATCGTAACTATATAAGCCAAAATAATATGATTGTGCATGATTCGTTTAATCAATGCACATAAAAAAAATCATTTTATACGTGTATTAAAGAATATATTTAAATAAGAATAATGAAAACACAAGCAGTGTGTCTTCGTGAATATGAAAGTTTGTTAATCCATGTGTAGTTGGTCATTTAATTTCTAAGTGCAAGTGATTGACCGATTTCAAATATCCTTAAAAATGGCCAATATTATTTAAACCCAATATCGTTAATTAATTATTGAGAATAATAATATATACCAAAGAAGTGGGTACGTGATATGTATGTTACCTTGTGAAAGTCGGCCAACATACACTGATTAGCTCTCCAACTGAGCATCTGTCAATCATCAAAAATATATACATACAACATGTATTATATATATATATATATATATATTCACAAGATACTCTATAATTCTGACTTAAAAAAAAATAGTCTGCAATTTGATTTAGATCAATTGTGTTAGTTATCTAAAACTAAACTATTATTTAACAATTCTTCAATAACTCGATTGGCGCCTGATCTCGTGGGAAGATTATATACTCAAATCATTTTATATTTTATTTACATAGATATTTTTAAATAAAATTCCGATCGAGAAACTAGCTAGCTTCTATATATAGCTATGGACCTTTTTAATTTAATAGCTATTTGAACATCTACTTAAGATGCCCTAGTTCGATGTCGTAATTTAAGATTCTCATCTAATTTCAAAATTATTACTTGAACTCGGTAATTCCCTCTTGATCAAGTAAAGATTATTTGTTTAGAGATTTAAGTCATTTAACAGTCAAAAAGCAAGTATAATCATAGTCAGCTCCCCATTAGCATGTCATTAATTAATCCTGATGATATAATGAGTATTTATGCTTAATGATCGATATTAATCAGGCTTGATTTTTGGAATTTAATTAAAATATTGGGCATGTGAAGCATGGTCCCTACGAAATGATATTTTTAGGTAGAGAAGTTGGAGTCATCACATCACAGGCTATAGAACAAGTTCTCTCATGATAGAGCACAGTAGTTATTTAGATTCCATACAAAATTAAAAAAAAAAATTACATAAAATATAGAGTAGCATGCCTCATCTAGTGGTATCTAATTATACATTTTGTGGGACACTACTATCAACTATCGATCAATTTAAATCTTGATAATGGGCATACCCAAATATATTCTTATAAGTAAAAGGAAAAACTGGTATTTTGTATTCATCTCTAATTAATTATAATTATATATCTTTAATTATTTTATATCTATTTTATGCAATCTTGAATTAGTAAGTCATTTAGTCATTATTAACTGAAAAAAAATCACTAATAATTCTATGATATTTTTGAGCTGAGAAAGAGGAATTAATGACGTGGAATACCACTAGCTAGGTTGTAAGTCTGCAACACATGTAAAGAGTAACTCAGCATCAAATGTAACAAATAATTTTGACATTTTATAATAATGTAACATATGATCATAAGTTGACTTAGAGATGTCCATATATACAAGACAGGATGCAATCGATTGGCCTAATCATAATCCAAAGTAAATGCGCCACTAGTGTTTTTCTAAAAAGTTATAATTAAGAATTAAACATTATTATTTTTTTCAATGAAAGGAATTATTAATTATAATTTGTATCGTATTTGTATTTAAATTAAAGTGGCGGCACCTTTAATTCAATAATTGTTGATGGCGTCCATTCAATTTGGAAATCAAGGTTTCCCTTCAATCACAAACCTAATCTGGATGGGGGGTAAAAATAAAGGGAAACTATTATTTATGAAAGTGTCTCTAGCAATCAATCAAAAGTTTGGCACAAAAATGGGGACAGGTGAAAAAATAAAACTATGTAATAAACTAACTTAAGTATTCAGTAGGATTATAATTAGCAATTATATATGGATGGTAACAACAACTTTGATCGTTAGAGCAATTTTGTCTTCTTCAATTTGAATTGCTTCCCCCTAATTGGTCGTTAGAGTATCACATTAGTCAGAATTTGAACAAATTAGCGTGTCTTGAGCAAATATAACTAACGAAATAAAAATATATTTAATCCAACCTCAATTCGTATGCATGGGTGAGCATTTCATATTGTTGTGTGTTGTTATATAATTAAATTCGCATGTAAAGTAATTTAAAAAAATCGAACCAAATTCTACAAAACGTAATTCACTTTCATTTTGGTAGTGACCAAATCCTAATACATAGAATTTTTATCCAGAGTGAATTTATGTATGATTTGAATTTGATCTGAATCGCGACACAATTTAAGAAAATTGATCTGAATCGATACAATGCTGGTGAATAAATATCGCACGACAACGAGTGTCAGCGCAACATCCAACACCACCATAAATTGTTACCCCCTTGCATGCGGACCATGAAACAACAACTCAAAAAAAAAAAGCCCACTCATATTTTTTTTATTTTGAACTAATAAACATCAGAATATTTAATACAACCACCTCGGCATGTGGGGCCCCATCGATTTCCGGCCTGGATTTTTGGAGCGAAACCTTTGACGGATTCCGGGCCGTTGATGCGTTATCCTAAACCGCATGATTAAGGGAGATGCGATTAAGCAATGAAAGAGAGCACACCCAATTTTCGGTTTTGTCCATGCTACAGTCAATGCATGTGTATATTCTGTCACAATAGGTTTATTGAGACACTCTTAAGTGTCTCAATAGACCTATTGTGACACTTAGAGATATCTATTGTGATAAATATGCACATGCATTGGTTGTAGCATGGAGAAAACCCCAATTTTCTGTTAAATTCTCTGTGTTTCATTCATGTTCTAATTTTAAAATTAGGAGTTTTTATTATATTTTTTATAATTTAATTTAATTTTTATATTATGTATTAAGTTTATTCTATCTAATTATAATTTATAATTATCTTTAGTATTTATATTTTTAGTTTTCAATTTGATAATTCATAATTAAAAACATATTAAAAATTATGTTTTATAATTATAAATATTGACTGTGATTATTTTTAATATAATTAATTTTAATTTTATAATAAATATTATTAAAATTATAAATTTAATAATGAAATAAAAGGAGCAAAATACGAAATTTGAAGAGGACGAGTGGGCGGGTTATGTGTACTTAAAGGTTGGAAAATGACGTTGGGTGGGGAGGATGAATAATATATCACAGCTATTCGCATTATCTTTCGGCGCCAAAATTTGGGTTGATTAGTCATTGCTGAATTAAGAAGCAAATCACCTTATCATTTGATTTGATTTGATTTATTTCGGTTGGATTTTTAGTGGGTTTTTACCCGTACAAGTTGTTGTGTGCTTTTCTTTTCTTCTTCTTCTCTTTTCCTTTTTATCTTTTGTCAAAGCGTTTTCCAATACATCATCGAATGTATGAAAAGATGGGAAAAAAGGGCACAACAGTAGATATCTAAAGTTTGACCCTTGCTCACTACCATTAAAAGAATAAACGCTACCATCAGGATTTGTAAATGAGTCGCTATGTTCAAATTTATTTGAAAGGGTACCGAGCTTTAAAATTTATGTTTAACTTGTTTGATTATTTATCGAGTCGAGCTCAAACGAGCTTTAGTCAAGTTCGAGTGGTTTGATATTTTTACACATGTTTGCTCAATTTTTACTTATCGAGCTCAAATTAAGCCCGAGCTTTAAACCTCATCAAACACAAAATTATATTCAAATTTGTTTGATATGTTTATCGAATCGAACTCAAACGAACTTTTAACGAACGAACATGAGTCCAATATCGAATTATTTGATTTGATTTTCAGCCCTAGCGACAATTGAATGACCAATGTCTTATTTCGAAATAACATATTTTTAATTGAACCCCAATATCTTGTATGCACTTATCATTTAGTTTTAATGAATATTAATGGGCTCGAATTAAGTATATATTTATGAGTAAGCTCAAATGAAATTTGGTTGGGTAATTGATATTTTTTCTTGCTCAATCACGCCATTTATGCTGAGATACAATATGTGCACCGATTATATATAATAACCACCGGCTTTGTGTGCCTTGGAAAATTTATGGGGATGTTTGATTTAATTTCCAATTGTAATTTCGAGTTTACAGTGTTTCCGACATGATTTATGAGATGCATTTATTTTTTTAAAAATGTAATAATTTTGTTACGATGAATGAATTAATGTTTAGAGCTATATGTTTGGAAAATGAAAATATGTTTGTTTAATTATATTTTCAATGTGAATTTGTAGTTAAGATGAAAAAATAAATATTTATGTGGTTATGATGAATTGATAAATATTTAAATAAGGGTCCACTATTATATATATATATATATATATATATATAATTGAATAGGTTATATAGGATTGGAAAAAGTGAAAACTGAAATTGAAAATGAATAAAACAAACGTATTTCTGGTGTTTTAAATAATAAAAGTATGAAATTTTCATATGGAAATGAAAACAAACGAGGGCAAAGTTGTTTGTGGTGATATGTTGTGTACCAATTGTAGTGGATATTTTTCGTCAGCCTAATAAGTTGGCCCAAAAAAGTTGAACGTCGTCGTTCAACTAGTTTTCAAACAGAACCGTTCAATTGAAATTTGAATGGACGATGGAAGTTCCGATTTATCCAGAAAAGTTGACATGTTCAGAGGCGTCCACACATTCTTCAACAGACTCTGTGATCCGCGTGAACCCTATCTGCTACCTCCACATATAAAAGAAGGTCCCCCTCATTTGGCGACTACACAAACATACCGCATTTTTTTATCTTCTACCCTGTAACGTACTAAACATCACATCTCCTTATTTCGATATCTCACTAACAATCTAACCGCACAATGAAGTTCATACATTTATTTCATTTAGTCCATATTTTACCACATTCTACCTCATTTCTTTCCTGACTTGAGCGTCGGAGGCCCAATGACTGTCACCCTCTCCGACGGTCATTGGCTCTTACGATGTTTTTCTCTGTTTCGCTTCACAGATAGGCCGCTGCTCCGAACTAAATTGATAATTGTATATTTATAGATCTACACCAATTAATAAACGAGGTTCTTAACGGATTAGATAGACTACAAATAATTATGATGATCATCAATGTTATTTATTCAAATACAAAAAAAAATGAACATATTTAGAATTAATTAATTACCATGATTTGTTATATTGTGATGTTGAATTTGTGGTTAATTTTGCAAATTAATATCTTATTCATTTTTTTATAGTTGCATTCTACTTATGCCCCGTGTTAAATAAAATGCGTGTATCAAATTTTAGAGTTTTAGATTTCAATATTTTCGTCATTAATTCCTACACTTTAATTTGAAAACGTTTTCACCTTTTTAGTATTTGATATATAAATTAAACTTTTATAAGATACTCGGACTAAATCACAATAAATAATATATATGGATTTTTTTTTCCTGAGAAAAATAGTACACATGTTAAGTTGAAGACTTATCTCGACAAAAAGAAATTGAATATATCTTATATTTATACGGGTAATTCTATTCACGATCTTTATTTTTCTCTTTAAAGCCCTCATAATTAATTAAAAGAAAATAATTATTTTGTTGGTCATAATTGCCCTTATAGCCACATCACTTAAAAAAAAACCTAGCAAATTAACATAAATCCCACAAGAATAGCCACCAACCATGTTTATAACTTAAAAAAAAAAAAAAATCTCTTTTAAAATTGGCAGATAAAAAAAAAACAGCCGGAGCATTGCCTTTCTTTTCCATTTTTCCACAACTTCAAGATCATCACCATGCCAACTTCAAATATTATTTTGTTATGATGGAGGTTGAGATTTTGCCACACTCTCTACAACAATATAACTTCTATTGAAGAAATATATTTGGATTTGGAGAAAACAGTAATGGGTAACCTTTTTCTATGATGAAACTTTTCTTATTTTTAGAAGATCGGTGAAGAAGTTTCAATAGTTATTTGCATAGTTAGACAAAAAGATTGGCTTCTCTTCCATTGAAATGATTTTGACATTAAATTAAAATGTTGTTGATTGGTTGAATGGAATTGGATATTTGGATTGGGAAAAGAAAAACTGAAACGTGAAAATCAACCTAATATTTCTCAATTTTAATTGATTATTAATAAATTTAATTTCATTTGAGTACTTTTAAATCAAACAAAAATAATGAAAAGAGTGAAAGCTCTGGCCATTTTTTTTCGTTTTGTCTGCAGATTTTAGATGAGATTTTTCTAACGTTAATTTGCTATGTTTTTTTTAGGTGGCGGGGCTATAAGGGAAATTGTGTCTAACAAAATAATTATTATATTTTAATTAATTATGAAGGCTTCATTTAGAAATAAGGGGCTGTGAATAGAATTACCCTATTTGTATTTGTATATATAATAAAATAAAAAAGGAAAAGAGTATATTAGTAAAGTAGGGCAGTATGGGCCTGCGGCTCCAATTGGCAGTACTATAATTGGGCTTTAAATATCGTACGCACCACAAATTTACACACTCAATTTAAGAGGGAAAGTTGGCGTCCGCGAGAAAAAGGCGGGAACAAGCGCCGTCTGACGCCGGCAGCGAAAACGATGGGCCATAAAACGACGGCCGTTAAAACAGACGGAAAAGCGGTTTGACCGAAACAGAAGATGCCCGTTTGAGCCGACGGTTGTGCAGTTAGAGTTAGGCTACTGGCTGTGAATTTAATATACTTGGAGATTCTTTGTTCACCAAAGCAAGCAAACCCAAACCCCCCCTAATTTTCAATTTTGAATATTCACATCACTCCACTATTTATATCACCCAAAGATAAAATAAATACGTGTGACTGCTATTTTTATATAATGCGTCGGAAGAAAATACTATACTTTTATCTAAATATTCTACATCAGTGTATTCAGATATTTACATTAAATTAATGATTCTATACTACACTGCTACCTTTTTTTTTTGTTTACGGCTATACTACACTACTTTGGTAATTAAGTTGAGGCAAAGCATAACTGAATATCACAAAAATTGATAATTTTGAGACAACCTTAAAGCACTCGATGTTAGAGGCAATGATTTCATAATTAATTTATTATGTAATCGTATTATTGAAGAGCATCCTATTGATTTTAAAGTTATATTTTTCCATCTCTAAAAAAAAGTTTTATATTTTACTATAATAAACAAACTAACGTATTAACGATGGTGCTTTTTTACTAAATTAACACACCTATTATAAAACTCCAAAATAAATGAATGGATTATTGTTTTAATGGTGAATAAAGTAATTACCACAAATATTCCGACCTTTCAACATTTTTATAAATCTAGCACTAGATAACATTTTTTATTTTTAGCTCAAAACGAGAAAATGACGCGAAAAATTATACGGTCCACATCAACTTACTGGACTAAAACTCCAGCTAAAATCTCGAGTAGCGACGTTATATTTCAAATTAAACATCGGATATTTACACGGGGTGCTAGATTTGTGAAAATCATAACAAGTTATGATATTTTTGTAGATTTTTAAAAAATTAAGACATTAATCACTTTAAATGCCAAGCTAAAATATGGTATTTACCCATGTTTAAATCCAGTCTTGCTGACATTTGTAGTCAAATTAAATAAATTGTCCTTTGTAAATTCTTATCATTGTTATTATTATTTTGTTGAGCAATATCTCAATACCGGCAAATATATTTTCCGATTGGGGCCGACAATTAAAAGCGACAACAATCTTTACCCATTGCTGAATGAGAATGTTTTTTCCTTTCCTCTTACATGCTTCAACAAATCGTTAAATGAGAAAGCCAATCAATCAATCAGTAACAAAGTTAATTAAAGTATACACAAAATCAGTGGATTATCCAAGAAATCGTGAAAAATAAAAATAAAACGAAGATTAGACAAGAGAGTGAGACAGAGAGTATAAAGACAACGAGGTAAAAAAAATTCTCTACATGGTTAGATTCCATTTGACTGGAATATTTCCAACATATAATATTTGTTAAATTGCTTTGACTCAAATTAACACTAGATTATGTCTGTCTGTTATGGGCGCTCTCTCTATTTAGTAGCATCAAATCATACTTGGTCTTTTTGTCGTTATTTTCAACGAAGCATAATGACTATTTATAATTGTGTAATAGTTATTCGTGTTGAACGTCTGCTTATTAATTACCGCTTAGTTAATTTTATCTCTTTTCATAATTTTTTTTAATAATCGCACACAAATAGATGAATCTTATACTGAATTCATTAGTGTCAGACAAGCTTTGAATCATGTACGTTTGACCTCATTTTCTACCAGTTTTTTTAATGAAATAAAATTATTATTATTATTATTATTATTATTATTATTATTATTGTGCTGAGAAAAGAAACACAATTATTATAGTTGTTTGATTTTGTGCAAACATTACACTTGCTTGGCACCCAATGGTTAACTGATTTTAAAATAGTATCATAGATTGTATCACTAATTTATAGTTTTATTTTGGGATTTTGATTATTGAGGTTATAATTTTCTGATATTGTTTATTTAATTTAAAATCAGTTAACCATTGTCTATGGGATTTTGATTATTAAGGTTAGAACAGAGAAATTTAATCTTAATCAATAATCCAGAATTATTCCACATCGAGAAGGCTAATGATGATTGTTAAGATTGAACAATAATTTCAAAGATTCACTTTGATAATTGGGTTTCAAGGTAATTGATAAATTGACACTACTAATTGTGCGATGCACAGATAAAATATACATATATATATATATATATGAACATATATATCATGCTATAGTAATAATTTAATAACAACTAATAGAAATAAGGGCTAATTACACCTCAGTATCAAATGTTTGACCATTTTTTTATCTTTATCCTGAAATTTTAAAAATTACACATCGATATTTAACATTTGGCAAATTAACAGTTATAACACTAACGCAATTTTTCGTGACCCAAATATTGACGTGGAATGTCGCCCTTACCTTTAAATGCCTCTCATGTCAATATTTGGGACATAAAAAAAAATTACATGATACGAATAACATTTCTTATTTATTGATTTTCAATATATTAATTAATTAATGAAATAGATTTTTAACTAAACGAAATTTTAATTAATCATTTTTTAAGAAAATACAGTTTAGGTGAGAAAACCGGATAATTTCTAGTAATATAGACGGTCTTACTTTTAAATATAATATAAATTGTTTATGTGAATTAAAGTTTTTTTACATTAAATATTTATCTTGAGCTCATTGGAATTCTTATATATATATATGTATATATATATATATACATATATTCTATTGGGGAGACGAAACAATATATCTCAACTCTCGACTCTTAAACATCTTATTTTTACACGTGAATACATGATTTCCATTGTTCGGGGCTTAAGGGGAGAACAAATTCATTTTGTTATTAGGTAGCATAATTAAAGTGCGTAACTATACATATAAATATGTAAAGCATTATTGTGACTTGTGAAAGAGATATGCATTCAATGGGGATCAATGCACAATAATTACATGTCCACCCCAAACATAAAAAGTATTGATAATATCAATACATGTACAGTTCAAATGGGAAAATAATTTTTCATATTTTTGAGACTTCATTTTTTTTTTTTTTATAAATTTTGGCAGAGCAGAAATAAAAAAAACTTTGATGTGAATAGACAACCGAACCTCGAAATTTTTTATATTCTTTATAAGACCAATGCTATTTACTCGTCATATTCTTCGGACCAAATTCAAAGGGAGCAAAGTGACGAAAATGGACAGACAACATAAATATAGGCCACAAACTATGCACCGGGCAACTTTAAAGCACAGCATTCACTTTTATAAAATTATTATTTTCACCCCCGAAATTAGGAAGTAAGTGACTTTAACCCCCACATCGTGTCACACTCACACACCATATTCCATTCCATTATCCATATTATCAATTTATGGACTTAAAATAACTAATGTTTTTCCCATGCCATATTAAATTGAATGTGAGTTTTATTAGGACAGTTGATACTTGAAAATTTTCCTAATTTAATAGAGTAATGCAAATAAAATATAGACAAAAAAAATAGTAGTGATTTTCAGCTAGAATGTGGTTATCCATAATTTTTTTTAATAATTACACAAATTTAATTAATAAAACACCGATTGCATTGATGGCCCCCATAAAAATTAGGGCTAATCCTCTCTAATTAATTCCCGCTTATGATGAATAATTGGTAAAAAGATTTCCCAAAAAATCAGCAACATTAATTGGGGTGAAAATCAAATTCAAAATTAAGATAGCAAGGAGAAAAATGTGAAGAAGTAGATTAAAATTTGAAGAAAAGAGAAGAGGATGAAGCTGCGCTGCTAATTTTTATTGCTATTTCTTCCATTTCTTGTAGCGATTTTAGTAATTAAATATAATCACTAATTATTGACGAGAGAAGGATAGTATAGTAAAAACATAACATTTACTAATTAACCTGATTAACTTATTAATAAATACAGTTTTATTAATTATTAAAAAATTCAATTCTGGCTAGCTAGCACTATTGAAAAAAAATTATAGCCGGTCACCCGATAATTTGTAGAGGAAAAAAATAAGCAATGGAACATAGAAAGTTATTATTTGAAGGCATATTCATAAACTACTTCCATATAATAAAGTTTTATTTTCCTCACCACCCGGGAAATTGGAGGTAGATTCCACCAAACATATGAGACCATATGTAGAATTAAGTATCCTAATTTTTTTTAATAAAAAAAAGTACCCCAAATGTTACAAACAATCAAAGATACTTTCATCGAATAATGCTAATGTTCTTTATAAATGTGTCTAACCAATTTAAGACAAACTATTTTCAATAGATATAAGATATAACAAGTTAATTTTCAGTTGAAAACATCAATCAAACACAATAGTCTCCAACACGAAGACTAAATAATCTGATTAACTTCTACAATTTCGCATCCTTGTCTTGATTTGTGCGCATTAGTATATTGTACACGGAAACATATATACTGTTTTTTTATGAGAAAACGAAAGATATATTTTGCTAGAGCTGTTACAATTCGGCACTTCATATTTTTATTACAATTTGTAACTTGAATTTTTGGCGGAAATTACACATAACAAATAAAAAAAAGTTGGGGCTAAAATCTGCATTATATAAGTAGATCGCTAGACATATTTTTATTGTTTCATAATTGGTCCTTGTTTCCTGTATACTTATTAATGTTTACCGAAGTGTACGTAGTTGAACTTAGATCATAAGCATTATAAATAAATGATTAGTATATTATTTACCATCATATTATTTTTAGTTTAATTGCATGAACATTGTATCACATGTACTTCATTCTATACGTACGTGAAGTAGTTATCACTCTTAAGAAAATTAAATAAATTTAACTATGACAACCGATATATGATGCATATTTTGGTCTGAATCAAAAGTTTATGTTGCAAATTGTAACTTTTGTAAACACAGATTGCATGTAAATCTTCTATCCCACTTGTTGTCCCATTTTGATTTTTATTATATTTTCATCCATATTTTTTCTATCTCCGTATATTTTTAGAATTTTAGATAGGGTTAAAATTAAGAGAGAGTGTGGAAATATATAAAACAACAAACGTTTTGATACAAAAAAAAGAGTCAAAATAACAATCATAATGAAGAGGAGGAAGCACAATTTTAGGGAAAAAATAAAATCAGATCCATAACAAATTGTATAAATGTCGTGACTTTGGGGAAAAATAAAAATAAAACAAATTAATACGAGGAAGTTCTTACCAATTGTATGCGGCACGACGGGAGTAGGCATGCACCGACATCAATAATTAAAACATTGCATTTATTTTTAGATTCATAAACTATCGACTTTACGGAAGTAACTCAATCCGCAATTGAAAATAAACATTTTTATTCAATAATTACCTCTGCATTGAGGTAAATATATTTTTTTTTTGGTACGGTAAATCTAATTTTATTTCGTACCTCATTACACCAATATTATGGCGTACTTTTATGCTAGAAACGTTGTTCCTTTTCTCTCCGAATTTAAATTACCTTGAAATTGTTTAGTCGTGGTTGTGAGAAAATTGATTCATATCAATGCTGCCTTTGTATTTCGGCCTTAAATTATGCACACTTATGGAAAAAACAATTTTTTTAAAAAATGAATGAATGCAGAAATTAACACTAAAAAAAATAAAAAATGGGGACCAAAATTACCCCACGCTTTGACTCATGACGAAGGAGACGTAAAGTGCAAAATTTATCCATTTGCGCCAAAAATATATGGTGCGTGGTGGATTCGGGTTGAGCTGCATGCACCCTTTGCTTTACCTCAACGCATATGATTAGGGGTGGGTCGGTACGGCATACCGAAAATTTCACACCGTACCGTATACCGTACTGAAATTTCGATATCGAAAAATTTCATACCGTTCTCGTACCGAAACTTTCGGTATACCGAACTTCGGTATACCGAAGTTTCGGTATACGCCGTAATAGATATTGATATCGTACCGATTTTTTCGGTATACCGTACCGTACCGATATTACACGGTATACCGAACATACCGAACTTTCAGGGTATACCGAACTTTCACGGTATATCGAAAATACCGAAATTTTAAGGTATACTGAAAATACCGAATTTCACATACCGTACCGATACACCGAAATACCGATATATATACCGAAATATTGATATATACCGATGTACAGACATACCGGTATATACCGAAAAATTCGGTATACCGAATACCGGTATATATCGAAAATATCGGTATATACCGAATACCGCGGTATACCGAAAATTCGGTATACCGCGGTATACCGAAAATTTTCAAATTTCATATCGATACCGTACCGAAAATTATCGATACGGTATCATACCGTACCGAAAATTGCGGTATACCGAAAATTCGACATTTTCGATATTTTTTCGGTATGATAAGTGCGGTATTTCGATATTTCGGTATTTTTCCCCACCCCTACATATGATATGACCCCGCACTTGAGCTAGTTTAGTCGAACTCGATCATGTCGAGTCTAATTTAACATGTCGGTAATTATAATTATATAATTTTGTCAAAAATATATATTGACTTATTGACTTATTGTATTGAGTGATATACTTACATACAATCCAGATACAGTATTTATTATGCAAAAAATAATAATAATGATAAGATATTTTTAAAAATGTATAAAAGGCATATTAAAATGTGAAATTAAAAGTGTAGAAGTAATCTGAAAGGGGTATTACGGTGAACCTCCAAAGATGCGCAGGGGCAAAATCGTAAAGTGAAGAGAAAATTAAAAAACCCTAATGAGAACCCCCCGCCACTCTAATTGGTACATGCAAAGCATAATGAGCCACGTTAGAGTTGATGACGACAAAAGTCCGCTCCTTCCGCCTCCATCACTTCACCAATCACAAAGGCGCCACCACGTTGTTACCCATCCCTCCCTAATTCAATTCTTAAATTAAAAAGGTTTAATATCACTAACTACCAATTAATATTTTCAATTTCCTTACAAAAATCATTTATTTATTAATGTACCAAATCTTAATTCATATTGTGTTTTGAATTTTTGTATTTGGTATTATTGGCAGTTCGCGGTATTGGCATGCACAAAAACATATGGGTTGCATGAAAATTTATTGTTCACGCACACGACACCAGCATTTAAGTACTTAATATTTATGAACGCATGTGTAGATGAGTGAGTGATGTACATTTGTTAGCCAAATCAAACGCATCACATCAATTTATTGTGAATTTTTTTAATTTTATTTTATTTTTTTGACATAATGCAGCGTAATACTATTTTGATTAAAAATCTTTCCATCTTAAATTGGGTATGCTGATTGTCATAGGCTGGTGCATTTTTTGCCAATTATTGATTACCAAATATGATATTTCGGTGCATTGTATTATAGTATATTACAACCCAGATTACCTTATATAAAAAAATATTCAAAACAATTATAGGATTAAATAGTTTTTTTTGAGAAATTTATCTCTTGCAATATGCCAATTGTCAACCATATTTTTTTTTATTATACCTTGTATTGCATTTAGTTTTGATTTATATTTATTATTTTATGATTCAAATTTAAATAATATCATACATGGAATGATATATGAGTATATGATACGATACAGTAAATAGGCACATGTATGCAATGTATACAATTCATAATAATGCATTTATTAGTATAATTGGCCTTCTCTATCGTTCACAAAATACCCCAAACACAACAATTGATGTTATATACTCCGAACGGAATAGTTAATGTCATATACTTAATTCATGCACCGTTAAATAAAATTTTCTATCATGCATACATGGAGCATTACGTAATAATATAATTGCAATTGTTCTACTTTAGTACGCGCTAGTTTTTTTCTTAATTTAACTTGTTAATTCGAATAATGTATATTCCCTGTAATAAAATTGCATTAAGTAAAATTATCCCAATTTGATAATAATAATAATAATAATAATAATAATAATAATAATAATAATAATAATAATAATAATTCGGAAGTGAATATAAGCGGGTCCCTATTGCTGGGTCACATGCGAACCGAGTGAGCGGTGTCAGACACGGACCCCACCACCAGCGCCAGCCCCACCACCATCTTACCTGGCTACAACTCTTTCCAACTGTTTTTCAAACTTTTCTGCCGCCGCGCGTGGCCGCATTCTCCACCACCGCGCTTGCGCTGTTCCACTCGCTAGGGTTCCCACTCATCGTACCTTATAAAACCCACTTTCAGCCTCCTTCCGCACTTCTCTCTCCACACTGCCACTCCCCTCCGGATTTTCTCTCTCTGCATATTTCCCCGGGCCCTTTGAGATTTTTCCCACCATCTATAATTAAACCTTCAACAAGCAGCAACACCCCCCCTCCCTCGCCTCCTTCCGAAATACCCGCCTCCTATATATATACATACAGTCTACAGACATAATTAAGCAGAAGGAAGCTTGAAATTTATATCTGCAATCTACTGTTATGGCGCAAGAGCTTGATGACGGAGAGTTCTGGCTGCCGTCGGAGTTTCTGACCGACGATGATTTGCTGATGGACTTCAAAGCTGACTACTCGAAGACGAAGAGAGCGGATGATTTTTCTCTGGGGTTCGGGAACTCGTTCGGCTTCAACTCGGATCTGAGTTCACCTGTTGAGTCAGTCATGGGCTCGACCGAGACCGAGAGCGACGAAGACGAGTTTATCTCCGGGTTAACTCGCAAGATGGCTCACTCAACACTCCAGGACACTAATTTCTCCACAGACCACACCTCCAAGGTTTCTACCCTTTTCAATTCTCTCCTTTTCTCTCTCCTCACTTCATTTTATAATGGTCTCTGAATTTTTCTGTCTATAGGGATTGAAGCTATCCGGGTCGCCCCAATCAACCCTTTGCGGGTTCAAACCCGGGTCAAGCCAGAGCAGCCCAAATAGCGCTTCCAGGGTTTCTTCACCTCCCGAGTCGAAGGATGCTATTGGTTGGGATTTGCTATATGCTGCTGCAGGTGAAGTTGCGAGGATGCGAATGACTGAAGAAACGGCGCCGTTTCACTCTACCCAACTCTTCCCGCCGCCTCAGAAACCCAGTTCCCCGACTATCCCCGTCAAAAAATCGAACCCGCCCACCGCCTACTATCCGAACCATGCCCAAGCCGAGGCTCATATTGCTTTTCTGCAGTTGCAAGCTACTCATGTAGAGCACTTCTCTCTCTGCTTTCTCCCCTCCCTCTCACTATACATATCTATTTCTTAACAGAAACTCATTTTTGAAACGTTTTTTGTTGCAGTTTCAGCGTATGAAGCAGCAGCAGCAGATGATGAAAAGCGGAGTATGGGGGCAGGCTAAAATGGAGTACCATCAGTTTCAGAACGGGAAGATGAATGGAGAAGTTGGACGAACTCAAGGTTTATCAATGGCGGCCTGGCCTACTCTGCAGCAGTCTCAGCAACAACAGCAGCAGCAGCAATCCGGTTCAGGAATGAGGGCCGTTTTTCTGGGAGAAACCGGCGCCAAAAAGGAAAGAACCGGAACCGGAGTTTTTTTGCCCAGAAGATTCGGGGCTAACCCCGCCGAAAACCGCAAGAAGCCAGGTCATTAACTCCACCCAAACACCCTATTTGCAGTAATTAATTCGCTACAGTTAGTCGCAGCATTAATTTAATAATTATTTGTGTTTATTATTTTCTAGTCTGCTGGTCACAACCCACATGCGTTAGAATTATTCGAAATAATTATCCACCATCTCCATTTATTACAGATCTGATATTTGCATTTCCAATGTTTCATGCACTAATAATTTCCCCCCTAAATTTTGTGATGCAGGTTGCTCGACTGTGTTGTTACCCGACAGAGTCGTTCACGCCTTGAATTTGAATCTTGACTCCGTTGACGCTCAACCTCATCTACGATGCAACAGGAATTTCACCCACGAATACGGTATGAAATTATTATTATTACAACTTTTTTCTCGTTTTGATTTTATTTAATTTTGTCTAAAAATCTGAATCTACGCGTGCAGATATTTCCTTGAATCAGAGAAACAATTCAATGTTCCCGCAACAGAGGAGCAGCCACATACCGCAGGCAGCGATGAATCAAGAAGTGAGGCTTCCACAAGAGTGGACTTATTAACGTTAGCGGCGTCGAATCAAGGATTGATAGGAGTTGTGTTTTTGAAGCTATTTGATTGAATTTTACAGAAGCAGTAGAGTAGGAATTGGTGAGAGAAATACTAGTTTGCTAGGAGAGAGAAAAATGGGTATACTTGATTTTTTTTATTTTTTTTTGTGACAGGGTGGATTAGTGGGTAGTATTATAATTTATAGGACAATGGCAGTAGTAATTTTAATTTATTAGTAGACGATGATGAAAAAAGATGAAGAATGTTAGCGGCAAGAAGATATATTGGTGTTTTTTTAAAGCTTATAAACTACAGAAGCAGAGAAGTAATAAACTTGTCAGAAGGAACAGGGTTTCTTTTGTTTGGCTCGAGGTACAGGTACAAGAAATTTGAAGATGACAGCTTCTTTTTTCTGTTCCTTTGTTTGAAATTAGGAGATGATTAATAAAAAAAAGCTGTTTTAGGTGATTAATTTAATTAGTAATGACCCTCTGAAATTGTGGAGGTATTGATAGTGGAGTTGGGGTTTCGTTTTGGGTGAAACTCCAGCCCTTTATTATTTTTTTGATATATTATTCTATTGTAGTTCGTATTTCAATGAACGACGGTTTGTTTCGTAGTGATGCGCATTTGCATTTGATTTTTATTTATTTTGGCTAATCGTGATTAATTGTATTATTAGCTGTTTAAATTGTAATTATGGTCAAAGCATGGGGAGGAGCAAAAAAGCTCTTGCACATCATGCTTTGCATCTTCTGGCACATGCTTTGTTTTTCTTCTTTTGACTCTCGTTTCTGCCCAAAGTTCTCTTCGGTTCTTGCTTTACAGTATTTTTGCTGTTCGAATTGAATTTTGTATTTGTGAAAGCGCTCGACAATCTATAGTGTTTTTTATGCATTGGATACGCTTTTTTACAAAGTTTCCGATGTAATTTGTGGTGTGTTTACTATGCTGAACAGGCCCTAATAATGTAGTATAAATAAATCTAATCATTTCAAGGAATTTGGGGATTGTGGACTATCTTACTCACTAAAAATAATGCTAATAAGTCGAAGATGTACATAGAATATTATCATGTGGGACGATGTCGGGAATTAGATCTAATGTGATTAGGTTTTTCTTTTTCTTTGTTTGCTTTAATTAATTGACGGTGCTTCACAAATTGAACCAAATGTTCCAATTTTTTTACGATTTTTCATACGTATGGGATTAAAATAAACCGAGCGGGACTTTTACGACACATGTATGTGTGATGATGAAATATTAAAGTAACTAAAAATTAAATTTTGGCTTAAAGATGAAAGATTTGATTTGAAACAATTTGTTAGTTTTTTCTAACGAAAATACATTGGGTTGGGATGACAATCCAACCACATCGGAAATATATCCAAAGAGTTATCTTGCATATAAGGAGTTCATCTACCTCATTAGTATGAGGCCTTTTGGGAGATGCCCAAAGAAAAAAATCGTGCGGGCTTAATCCAAGGCGGACAATATTGTACTAATACGAGGCCCACTAGTCCGTGAACCGGTGCCCAACAGTGGTGTATTAGAGCCTGGTTCGGTAGGGGATAGTGGGCCACGTTGGAGTGTGGGACGGGACTCCTCAAATGTTACCTCGCGGTTGTCTTTGTCAATATGTATCGCATTATTGGGATGGCAATCGGAAATATATCCAAAGAGTTGCCTTGGATATAAGGAGTTCACCTACTTCATTAGTGGAAGATGCCCAAAGAGAAAATCGTGCGGACTTGGCCCAAAGCGGACAATATCGTGCTTTTTGGAAGATGCCCAAAGAGAAAACCGTGCGGGCTTAGCCCAAAATGGACAATATCGTACTAATATGAGGGAAATGTGAATTCGAGGCCCACTAATCCGTGAATGGGCACCCAACACATTGTTCATTAGTTCAATCGCAGTCAATTTCTATATATTTTTTCAAATTATAAATAAACAACGTATTTAGTATATTCATTATTCGATATTCAGATTGCTGCAACTCTGTAACATTATAACGACTAACTAGCCTGATGGAGAACGCGCTTTCCTCTTGTATTCGTCGTGGGCTCTCTACGATTTATGACTATTGAAAAAATATCTATTTAATAAAATACCCAATCTTTCTCTCAATCTGAATTTATATTATGTAAAATTAACAATGTTTTAGTGGTAACATATTTAATTTATAATATTGTTTCGTTTAAGTTAATCGGAAATTAATTAATAACATTGTTTCGTTTAATTTAAAAGGAGAGCGTCCATTGAACCTAGGATCGCAGTAGAATGTCTGGAGAAATATTATGCTACCCCAAGATAATGCCTAAATGACACAATAGACCTATTGTGACATCTCTAAGTATTACAATAGATCTATTGTGATATTTAAAGATGTTATAATAAATTTACGGTGCCACTTAAAGCATTATCTTGGAGGCAGCACACTATTTCTCCCATTTTTTCCGAGAGATATCTGTGGTACGTCTAATTGATTTGATACGTTGATGAGAATTGTTAGGAAGGTAGCCTACTGCCCACTACATGTGCATTGCTTGCGGCAACACCCCTCATGCCCTATCTTCCAACCACCCAATTTACACACCCTTTGGAATCAAATCAAATCCTACCCATACAAAAGATATTATCGTACACCACCACTCTTATAATGCCTTTTTTTTTTCACTTTGAGTAATATCGTCCATATATACACAAATAATATAGGTTATAATTGAATAATTTTGAGCCTGTTTTAATTATATATATAATATTTGAAATAACCAATCATATCTATTGTAAATCTAAATTAGTGTTTTTTCTCATAAATATAATAGGCCTTTGAGGCAAATTATTATCATGGTATCGAAGTGGGAGGAGATTATAGGGAAAATTGATGGTGATGGAGTAGTGGGCTGTATTGGCCTCCATGTTTTAAAGATTAATAAAAATGGGCGTGTGACATATTTGACTTAGCGTTGCGCCTCTCCTTGTTACAATTTGTTTATTTTTTTTTTGTTCCTTCCGTGCCGTCCATCATCAACTTGTTCATTTATATACATTAACATTACTCGCTCTTCTATACACATCAACTTTTTAAGGAAACATTAAACATACATAGCCAACGACATGGTCATTAATTGGATTTAACATTAGTACACAGTTAGTGTGTAAGATGTATGTGTAGTGCACAAATCTAGGGACCTAGATTTCAAGAATCGTTCGGATACTGTCACTTGCGAGTCCTCGGCACAACTACTAGCATTTTTCTAATTGCTACACTTTGAGAAAAAAAAATCAGGTTAACTAATTATTGAACAACTAAAAGAAATAGAATTTTATTATTATTGTTATTTGTTTGAGGATTGACGTTGCTGAGGTTCTACGTTAGTGACGTTGACCCCAATTTAGAAATTAATCAAGGGAGGGAGCTTTCTATCATTGTAATAATCGAGTTAAAAACGTACCTGTCTTCGTGGTTTAGTGTAACATCCAAATCGGCTAACACCAATTTTTAGTATTATGTGTTGTTTTTATGAGAGCATAATCTGACATCTGCCAACATATGGAGAGTTGTTTAACGTTGCTTTTAGCCCCCGTTTTTTTAATTGATCAAATCCCCTAATTAAGTAAGCTGTAAGCTTCCTACTTTCAACGGTTGATCACCAACTATCAGAATCAAAACAGTCTTTTAGGGTGTCACGCAATCATCTCAAATAATCTCTGATATTTTCTATTTTTTTATGTAAATCGGCCAGGAAATGCATGTGGAATTCCAACTCAAATCAATGTCACCACTTCATCCAACCATCGCCAGACCACCTCAAACACTAGTTATATATATCTCATGCTCGATAACTACGTGGTAAAATATTACATCTCACACTACGCACTACAATACGTAAGTGTATTAATTAACAACAATAAATATTGTATAGAAATACTAGTAATTATACATTTAAAATCATGAAAAGACTGAAAGAATAGAGTGATTAGTAGTTACACATAAAAAATTTTTGGTTAAAAGAGAAATGAATTGTTAATGAGGTGGTGAAAAGACTGATCGTGGCCGGAAACTAAAATTACAAAATAGAAGACTTGAAAGAGATGACTTCATCATGTCCATAGCAACACACTCAAACTTAATTCATCGACATTTGGCCAATCACTAATGTCTCCATATAAATTAATTAAGGTTGAATCTGTAGACTTTGTGTGTGTGTGTGTGTACATACACTTCATTACTTGCGTATTATATTTCTCATTTCTAACCATAAAAAAAACAACATCAATAACGCAGTTATAAATACAACTGGAAACCAAAATGGAGATTGATGATGAAAACAATTAAGGCTTCCTCAAAACAAAAATTGATCAATGCCTACTAATTGACATAAATAGCCAATACCTACTCGAGTTGACTTTTTTTAATAGTAAAATTAAGCCTAACATGTAGCAAGTACGTGAAACTCAAAAAACTAATGACTTTAGAATTTGCGGGATCGATTATAATCCTAACATGTTTGAATTGAATTAATAAGGGTTCGACACGTTTTAATATTTATAGTACACCTAATAATTGTTTCTATCATATATATAGTGCATTCTACCTCAATCATTTCACTCTGCGAAAATCCCCGTGGGCATGTTTTTCATGTCACTTGTAGAAATATTACATACCGTTCAAATTATGAATGATATTCGTCGTAGAAAGGGACAATAGTTTATTCGATTAAATGAATCTATAGTTCTCAAGATATTTTTGTTTACCTTTTTTTTTTATAAGGGTAGGCAGTAAGTGGTAACCCACACAATCGCTTCGTGATTATGTCTAAAAACTCCGCTTTTGTAAAATAACCAAACTCGAGTTTCATATGTCCAAATCCAACTCAAAAAAAAAAAAAAAAAAAAACACATGTTGAAACAACTAAAATAAATTAATAGGTTTCAAATGTGAAATTAAATTGGGCTGCACGGCTTGAACCTGAAACCGTCCGTTAAATGTAGTTATTAAAATTTGGGTTGCTGTGGCCGCCTATTGGGCTCTGTTGGGCCTAATCGAGCATCTTTTTCACGGGCCGCAACCTCTTTATCGGACCACAATATTTATTTTATTTGTTAAATTATTTCCTTAATTCACTTTCGAATATGTTTGCTCAATTTCATTGATTTTACAAATGTAGCAAATGACAGAGCTCTACTATCTGATGAAATTATTGTGTGAACAGTTTTTTGTAACCAAGATTAAAAAGAAAATTTCCTTTTTAACTAAGATTCTAAATCAATTATTTTTTAATTTACCTTTTATATTAATTCAATAATAATCTCAATGAAAACTGGTGGGATCCGGTCCAAACCATTGACTCTCCTTTTATCTTTCTCCACCAACCTCAACCCCATCAGTTTCGATCTAGTTTTGATGTTTTTTTTTGCTTGAATTAAACATGCTAATTGGATTGTATTATAGTGAATTAAATGATGGGTATATGTTTATATGTTGGAAATTAGGAATATACATAAAATACACTCAAATCAGCATATGAATTAGTGAAATTAGGGCATCTTTGCACACAGTTTGCTGATTTATGCATGTAGTTCATGAATTTTTGCATACGGTCCAATAATTATGTGTTCAAATTTGAACATGTTAAGTACTAACCAAGTAACCATGTTTAAAATTGAATCAAGAATTCACGAACCATTTTGAACATGGTTTGATAATTTTGTATTTAATTTTGAACACCTATCGTATGAACCGCACCCATAATCGAAACCAAAATCCGTGAACGGTGCTAATGTTTGTATTCATATGGACAATGTTTGACTTTCAAGTAAAAGTGACTTTTACACCTCATTTTGATTAGAAAAAAAATGATTTATGTAATCTTCAAAATAATTAATTGTAGTATGGGAAATAATGAGTGAGTAGATTCTGCACTAAACATATAAAAAGAGTTAATTAAAAAGGCTAAACATATTTTTTTGTGGCTACGCCTACATAATTAAAGGCAGGCAGAAAAACAGTTGCGGATTGTTGCCTCAAAGGAGGAAAAAAAAAACAGTCGCAAATTCAAAATCGACGGCTCAGAATGATCAGTTATCACTCCAAAATCAGAATTATTTATCAATTACTAGCCTAAATCTGTTGTATTATTGCGTGTCGCCTAGGGTTCTTCGCCATTTCACTTCTGCTGTTGAATCAAGAAGTGAGCTCAAATAAGTCGAATTCGCGAGTTCAACTGAAATCTCCAGCTATCGGCGGATTGATAATATGGCCGTGGTCGAAGAATCAGAGCAGGAATTGAAACCGCAAAAGAAAAAACCAATTTCTGAAGATGACAAAAGGTGAGCACAATTTGTTTTTTTGTCTTTCAATAGTTTCTGTTTAATATTTCTAAGTTTTGCTGCTAGTTCATTGAATTTTAATGTATTAATTATGTATAGGAGAAACAAAATGCCGCCTGGTAGTTTGATGAAAGCTTTGATAAGGCCTGGAGCTGGTGAAAAAACACCGACGGACGGTGATCAGGTTGGCAATGTTTTGGTTCTAGCTTGTAGAATTGCTCTGTGAAGAAATGGAAGTGATGAAATATATGTTAATGTTTTCTGCAGGTTATATATCACTGTACAATACGGACACTAGATGGAGTTATTGTTGAGTCGACGCGAGCAGATTTTGGTGGTGAGTTGAGCATATTTTCTATCAACAGTGTGGGAAGTGTTAACATATACTAGAATTGTAGGCCTAAAACATCGTTAAAAAAGAGAGGTAGCTGCTTGAACGTTGCAGTAGGATTTTAGTTTGTTATTATTCCGGGTTTATGTCTTAGCTGAATTAATGGTCTTGTTGAATATTCGCAATTGAGTTGTTGGATGTGTATTGGCCAATAGTTGTGCTGTTTATTTTGTTCAATGAGCTATGTTGAATGAGATGATTTTCTATCTTTGCCTTTCTTAGTGGATTAGTTTTATATAGTATTACTGTTGATAAATTAAGGCAATAGAGGAATTAGAAAATATAATTCATGCTACAGCTATTCTTTGTTTCTTTTGTATAGCATATCTTCAGATAGTTCTTTTCCTGTTACTTAGGGTTACTTTTGCAGTGACTCTTCAATTACAGCAGCAATTTGTTCCCAGCTAAGCTTAGTATTTGATTAGCAATCATTTTTAAGTTTTCATGGCATGAGACTTTCTTACTTGTCACATCTCTTCAAACACAGGCAACGGCATTCCAAAAAGGCAGGTATTGGGCAAAACCAAAATCATATTGGGATTGCTAGAAGGCATTCCTACAATGTTGAAAAGTGAAGTTGCAATGGTAGGTGTTTACGGGGAATGCACTAGCAATTAGCATAAATTTTTCATTTACAACTTAATAGCAACATTTCACTCTTTCATGTGTACTGTTTGTAGATAACTGAAATCTATCACTCTTTTTGGATATATTTTCTGGTTTAAGACAGAATGCAAATTTGAAGCAGAAAAACTTATGCGATTTTTGCACTTCTAGTGGGTAGAATAACCTGAATTATTTGCTTTGGTTGTGTACTTGTGCTGAATGATGATAACTGGCAGTTTTATAACAGTGACTTTTCATATCCCTTTGTGAAATATGAGATTTGGCATATCTCTGATTTCAGTTCAAGGTGAAACCTGAGCTGCATTATGGTGAGGAGGATTGCCCTGTTTCTGTTGCTCATGGCTTTCCCAAGGATGCTGAACTTCATTTTGAGATCGAGTTGATTGACTTCTCTAAAGTCAAGGTTAGAGTGTCCTTTTATGCTGTTACTAGTGCCAAGGCTTCTTAAATAATGTGATCTCACAATTTATTGGAATTGTAGAACTAGAGCATTGTACCATATGCTTCCATACAAATATTTCGAAGTCTGGTATTATATCCTATTCTAGTAGTATATATTATGTTATTATACTAAGTTCTTCAAAGATCTTAAAAATCTCTGCATTGTTGACGTGGTTGACATACTAATTTATGTCAGGAGAACCTTTCCATTGCTTGCAGTCAAACAGTTTTCTTGCCACTAAGTCTGTTTGCCTGGCAACTGCTTTGTCCTGCCATATTTTCTCAGATGACATTTTCAGTATTATCCCATTAAGTTTTGATGTCACTTTTGAATTTTTCCTTTTTCTTTTTTAAATTTCACATTTCCAAGACTTCTGTCATGTGATTCTTGATGTGGAGAATTTCAGCCTCTCGATAACTACTAAATTGATTGTTTTTTCCCTTCAAATTTTCAGGTTATTACTGATGACTTAGGCGTCCTAAAGAAGGTAATGATATAGAATTCTGGTGGTGCATGATTGCATTATAGTAAAAAAAGGAACTCTTTTACTTATCTGAGGATTGGAATTATCTTGGCAAACTTGTATTGTTTAGACTTTCGAAACAATATTTAGTGGGGGGAAAGTTTAATTAACTGCTGATTTTGATTATAATCTGTCTAATAGGTAGAGGAAGAAGGACATGGTTGGGAACTGCCTAGAGAACCCTATGAAGTTAAAGCTTGGTATGTGAATTGCTTCTCTATTTCAATTCTCTTCAGTTTTGTGAGATATGGAGCAAACTCCCTGTGTACGTGTGTGTGTCCTTTCGTTTTTGCTTTTCTTATTCCCATACCTGTTCCTTTTATAGAGTTCAATAATACTTTTTTGGTCCTGTGCATTCTTGGTTTGCTTAGAGATTTACCTTGCATTTGATTGTGTATAGGATATCAGGGAAGTCTGGAGATGGAAAACTGATCTTTTCACATACACAGGGGGAACCATTTTTGTTCACTTTTGGAAAATCTGAAGTAAGCAGCACATTCCTTTATTTATGGTCATGCATTTTGGTTATATTTTTCTGACGTCATATTTTACATATTTTTGGTGAAGATATGCACCCAAAATTTTAATGATAGCTATATACATTTAGTTTATGTTTTATTGTTCTTCCTTGTGACCTAGATACCAAAGGGTCTTGAGATGGGAATTGGAACAATGTCACGAGGAGAAAAGGCAGTAATTTATGTCATTAAGGAGTACTTAACTCAGTGCCCTCTGATTCCCTCCATTGAAGGTGTTGCCGAAATCCACTTTGAAGTGGAGTTGCTGCATTTTATTCAGGTAAAATTGGCTCTCTTAAGTTTAGCTGTCTCATGATTGTTCCATGAAAATATGAAAGAAAGAAACAGAGAGAGGTACATTTGGAAGAAGGCGTGATTATGCAGCCCGACCAATATGGAAGAAGCATTCCTTTATGTGGTTAATTCAATAGCATATAGTTTCATTTCTACATGTTCAGGGAAAAATAGTCATCAATTTTGTGTGCATGTGTTTGATTCTTTTTATTTTTTTGTTTTTTCAGTTCTCTAGTCTACTGCATTTCATCAAAGCTATCTTTATTCTAAGTTCTTTGAGAAACCTTATGTTGGATTTACAGGTTCGTGATGTCCTTGGAGATGGACGCTTAATAAAACGCCGTTTACGTGATGGAAGAGGTATTGTTCAATTGTTATTATGTACTTTCCTTGATCTATAATTTAACAGATGCATATTTTGCAGTTCACCCACAAGGTGTAAAATGTAATAGAAGCCATTTGCATTCACCAACTTCTTAAGTTTCTCATGGACATTCTAATTTTCCAATAAATGGCCACTTCATTCCAGTAGGTGATGGGTGTTATCAGAATTTTATTAGATTTTATCACAAGCTCTGTTATCATTTGACCTTTGCTTTGCAATAGATTTCTTATTTAAATTGTTATCTATACATTACTATTTACTTGGTTGTCCTCTCTCATCTGTAGTTTTGTTCTCTTCCCATCTCCTTATGTTTGAGCTAGATAAGCCATTAATGCTAACAATTAAAATGTATTGTTCTCTGCTGTAATAATTTTGATTAATTTCTTGATACATTCTCAGTGATTTTCTTTCTTAGTCGCAAATTAGGTAGTAGTTTGTTTAATTCTTTTTTTCTAGATGTGGTTTCTGCTAAATGAGTATTGTTTTTGCATCTCAATTTTGCTAAACATTTATGCTATGTACTTTCAAATAATTAGGGGAATTTCCTATGGATTGCCCTCTTCATGACAGCCTATTACGTGTCCACTACAAGGGGATGCTTCTCAATGAGGAAAAGACTGTTTTCTGTGATACAAGAATTGATAACAGTGGCCAGCCTTTGGAGTTCAGATCAGGGGAAGGCCTTGTAAGCCAATTTAAGAGCTAAACTCATATGTGGAAGTTCCTCAATGCTTATGTAGATGATTTATGAATTACTTCTGGTGTTATTAGGTGCCAGAAGGGTTTGAAATGTGCACAAGATTGATGTTACCCGGAGAGATAGCTATGGTCACATGTCCCCCTGATTATGCTTACGACAAGTTTCTAAGGTTAACTTATAGCATATCAGTGCTCGTACATGGATATTACATCTTAAATCTTACTAAGATAATATTTTAATGACCTTGTCATTTAATGGTCATTCATTGTCGATTTAGCACGTGAAATTATTGTATTTACCTATATCCTATTGTTCTTTAATATGAGCAGGCCAGCTGAAGTTCCTCAAGGTGCTTATGTCCAATGGGAGATTGAGCTCCTTGATTATGAGAAGCAAAAGGTAACCAAAATTAAGGCCATTAATAATTTACATAGATGATTGGAACAATGCTTGCTTATTATGTTGGAAGCTGAGAAGTGAATTTCACCCTTTTAATGTATTGATATTTGCACACCGTTATCGAACATACTTTGTGCAAGCACTGGTTCATGTTTCTTTTCTGAAAACTAGTATGTCTAGAAAGGCAGATGTCATGGTTGTCCCTATTTAGGCAACTATTCTGCCTCAGAGATATCGTAATTTATTTTAAATGGTGCATAATGCAATAATCAGTCTAAATTGTTTTAGAAAATAAATATTTTGATCCATGATGATAAGAATTCAATGTCTCACACTTTGACTATGAAAACTGAATAAAATTGAAAGATCTTTGATGAAATGGGTTTATTTTGTGATTTGGTTCCAAATTTCTTCCTCTTTGACTGATCCTGTTTAGAATCCTAGGATATACGAAGTAGGATATGTTTCTTGTTTATTATAATATCCTGCTAAGATTATGAAATTTGTTGTAGTTGGCTTAATCCTCAGTTTGCATTCTTATCTGTCCTGTTGGCTGAATTTGTTGTGCCCAATCTTCCGCGCTGTTGCTAATTTAATCCTTTATGCAGGATTGGACTGGTTTCAACTTTAGAGAAATAATGGACGATGTTGAGAAGATCAAAGGCACGGTATATGTTACTTGACTACTTATTGAGAACTATTTCATTTGTCAGGGTTTCTTGTGCCCAAAACAGAAAGGGGAAAAGAAAAATGAGGTGGCGAGGGAAGGAAAATCTTGTATGGTTTATCTTGATATATGTCGTCTAAATTCTCTCAGAATCAGCTTTCTTACATGAGTTTTAGCACCTGACCTGCTTGCAGTAGGCTTAGAAAAGTGCAGTATAATTAGAAGATATGTACTGATGCGTCTAAGAATGAACTGCACTTAAATCACATGTACTCATACCTTTGCTACTAATTATTTTATAAAATTTATGAACTGAGTAGAAATTTCTAATTGCCATTCTCTTTTCATATCCCTCATTTTATCCTAACATTCCTTCATCATGAGTTTTAGGATGAAGCAGCATTTTAAGATCTGCACTTCTATAGTCTTAGCACAAATGCTATGTCAGACTTAGATTTTATGCTTGTGTTCTAAAAAGTTGTAATTATTTTATCTTTATTCTTACTGAGATACAATTGCTATTCTCTGTTTATTTCAGGGCAACAGGCTATTCAAAGAAGGCAAATACGAACTTGCCAAGGCGAAATATGAGCATGTATTTTCCTTTTATCTTGACCTCAGTCTATTTTCATTTTTCAGCATTCTAGAGCAATCTTGCTGTTGGAAATTGGAATTGGATTCAGCATTTCTTTTCACTATTGGAGTTTCTTTTTTCCTACAAAGAACTATTTAATCACTATTAGAGCTGTTTGTTAGGAACAAGTTGGTAGGTAATTCAAGGTGGGGCGAATAATGGGTAGTTTTCATTTCCTTGTTTGATAGGAAACGAGAGGGAAATTAGAGTGAGCGGAAGGAGGTTAAGGGACATTTTAAATCATGAGATATTCATTAATGGAATTAAAAGGACTTTTGTCGTACACTATCACTTCTGTCATACATGAGCATGATCAACCCCTTGAGTTATTGTTAACTAGCTGGCATGCTACTTTTTTGAGAGATTCGGATTGCCTTTTTGTACTCACATTGGTATGCAGGTGCTTCGGGAATTTAATCATGTTAATCCTCAAGATGATGATGAGGGAAAAGAATTTGCAGACACTAGAGTACGTATTACAAACGATTTTGATTGATTATCATTACACTCAGTAAAGACAATATTATTGTCGGACAGTAGTTAATTCTGTTTACTTGTTCAAAAATACTTGAAGAATTTGTTGCACCTGAATGTGGCTGCCTGCTTGCTGAAAATGGGTGAATACAGGAAGTCAATTGAAAGTTGCAACAAGGTAATTCTAGAAACTTCATGGTGGAAATGTTCTGCTTTATGGAAAAGAGTGACATAATTCTATAATCTGGCAGATATCTCAACCTATTATGGCTTGCTATATTTCCAGTTTTAGAAGGTAGCTAGCTTGATTTGCATGAATGTATCTAGTAATCTATTAGTCCTTATTATTCTGAATGTGGTATTCATGGCAGTCATTGCTTTATTATTGATTTAGCTTTTTAGTTTTATTTAATTTTTAAATTTGGATTTTCTTTATTTGAAAATTTTCTACTTCCCCGAAATGTTTGTGTTTTGAACCTTGAAATCATGAATGACTGGGTCAATGGATGAGTTTGAGGACTATCTTGAGATACGCCTACAGTTGAAGTGGGTAAATCATCTTCCCAAGAGCCTTCCATTTGGCTTATGATGGAGTTAGATTGTTAATGGATTTGAGCTGAAATGTGAGCCTCATGAAAAACAGACTAAATGCATTTGCGTATTTTTAAGGTACTGGAAGCCAACCCAGCTCATGCCAAAGGTCTCTACCGCCGTGGAATGGCATACATGGCTGTTGGTAATTTTGAAGAAGCTAAAGCAGATTTCAATAAGGTACAGCAATCATTGAAATTCATGTGGTCATGTGGTCGGTCATTTAGTTATTTATCTCCATCTAAATCTCTCTTCATCCTTTCAGATGATGAGCGTCGACAAATCATCAGAATCGTCTGCCAAGGCGGCACTTCTTAAACTGAAAAAGGAGGAGCAGGTTGGTATTGCAAATTTAATCTTGCTCATTTTCAGAACAGTTAAGAATCACGTTGAAAAAAATATCAAGGAATCCTATCAGGAATACAAGCGAATCCTATATACTACAGTGCCAATTCTAATGAATGTGTATGCCTTCGTGATGCAGGAAATTCATAAACGAGCTCGTCAACAATTTAAGGGATTATTTGACAAGAAACCTGGGGAGATTTCTGAGGCTGGTGATACAGATCTGCGAGACGAGCCCCCTGGTGAAAACCCTGATGCTGATACCCCAGGCGAAAGCCCTGATGCCGATGATCGGGATGCTTTAGATGGTGATAAGGAACATCTCCTTGAGGCCACTGCTCCACCACGTTCGAGCATATGGTCCAGATTATGGCCTAGTAGCAGAAAACTGTTCACAACTCTTGGATTGGACAGATGTACCATATTGTGACATTGTAATGTAGGCTAGTTCTCTTCTTGCACTCTTTGTTTTCCAATGGAAAAACAAAAACAAACTTCCAGATATAATGTTACAACGATAACAGTATCATGATACAAAGCAATTTACTTTTTTTTTTTTTTAAAGATAAACATCACTCGGCCATCTGGAAAACATTCTCCCCAGATTCTTTATTGCAAAATAGTGTGTTGTCTCATGTTACATTTTTCATATATTATGTGTACAATATAGATGTTTAACCCGATCGCCAACAGATGAAAACGTACGAAGAAGCTGCATGAAAAGTTGAAAGAGAGAGAGTGGTAGTACGAAACAGAAACATCTTTTAGCATTAAACTTTAGGGGAGGAACTCAGAGCGGGTGGCACCGCCTCCGCAGCCGCGAGTGCTCTATATTTAACAATGAAACTGCGGACGGCATGGCCCGCCACTGCCACCAGAAAGACTCCGACAGGATTTCAGCCCCCACCGCAAGCAAGAACGCCACCAGGAGGGCAAGTATGTAAATCCCGAGGTGGCTGGCGGTGCCGGGCCAGCCAGCAAAGAGCAGCTCGACATCCTTTCCCCAGAAGAAAGTGGTGTGCATCGGCATTTGGACCTTGTGCTTCATGCTTTGATTGTGGTACGTGGGAGACATCGGCATGCTGTCACGAGACATTTTGCTTCTCTGTTGAGTTGAGATTGAAGTGGAGTGGCTATTTGCTTCACGGGTTGAAAATGGAAATGCCCAATCGAAGATGGATGCTTTGTTTGACGAATGTAACTTAATTTGGTTGTGGAAACCCAGCAGAATATATATGGTGGAAAATATATTACGCCAATGGCATGACGTACTAAATAAAGCTTATACACTACAACAAACAGAAGAAGTTTGTTCCAGATTGCGGATGTCATCCTTTATTCCGATTTTGTTTTGTATTCTAACTATTTGATATTTGCATATTTAATTTTTTATTAGTGAATAATTTTTGAATTTTTTTAAATACATATGATAGATATCCAATAATTGAAATACCGAGGGGGATTGGTCTTTCTTGACAATGTAAAGACAATTTTGGATTTCAACTATCACGGGCCATTGCCCATGCTAGGTTTGCATACGCTTTTTACTGTATCTACTTTTACAGTTTTACTACTAGGAAGGCTCTCCACGTCTTATACAAACTTAGACAGTAACAAAAAAATTATGTCTTGATACAATTCATAAAAAAGATTGCGGTCTGCTCTAGGATAAGTGTGAACTTTGTACACTAAATTTTCTTAAGGGAGAAAAATGAAATAAAAAAAACCCTATATAAGTAATTATTTGTCTTTTTGCACCCCCCCCCCCCTCCCTTTTTCGAAGATTACGTTCCTTTTATTAAATTATTTAATCATAAGGCATATTATCGAGGAGGGTAGAATTAAACTATAATTAAGACTTAAGAGTCCAACCAACACTCCAACATTTGGAAATATCTTCTAAGCCTAAATTTATTGGTCATTGCAGTTTTGATTTGCCTTTTTTTCCCCCTTCTTCTCTTTCCTTATTTAAAATTTTGTCATGGATTAATAAATATACTGCATCAAATGTGTTGACGATTGTCATGTAGCATATTATTGTAATTCCCCAATCCACCTTTGTCCTACAGGGCATCCAATTTACCATATTAATGAGCCAGATAAGTGGATAAACAAATTTGATTCTAAAAGAAGAGAAAGACCTCTTTATAAGAGGAAAACCGAAAATATCCCGAATTTGAGATCCATGGCTTCTCTTTCTTAACTAAGAAAAAGATTATTAATTATTATTAGTAGAAAATCCTAAGACTTATTTTTTTTTTTTTGAAAATCCGTAAAGTTACTTCAGTTTCCCAATGTATTTGGTACATGCCATTGCAAATGTCATTCTCAACCTACCATGACAGATAACTGCTCTAAGTCAATGTTCAATCTAAAATTTAACACAAGCATATTTAACTAATTCTTGCAGTGGTTAATTGATTCATAATATTATGTCATTCACGTATTCTATTATATTCCCATGATTTGATGCAGGCGGAAACCAAATAGATACTAATAAATATATTTTTATATTTATCTCCATCACTATTCCAATAGTATTTTTCAACTTTTATTTTAGTAATTAATAAATAATAACGTCACTTTGATGCGCTACTTATTAATATAGTTGAAACTTAAGATAAACGTTACCTAGAAGTTTTGATGCGCTAACTTTCGGCTAAGTGAAGCGGAGCTGCTTCCAGTATCTTAAAAGTTACTAAAACACTCCAAATCTTTTCCAATTAATATGAATATCATAAATCTTCTATCATATTATAATATATAATCTCGTAATGAAATAAAACTCGGAATAAAAAAAATTACAAGAGATATGATCAGATAATCCAGTCAAGCATAACTCCAATCAAACTTCACAAAGTGTAATAACTTCCACAGCTGCAGTCATACAACGTAGTCTCCGCCGCCTCAATCTGATACTGATAAAAGCCGGAAACGAGATTCCGGGCGGCGTGGCCGCCTACCGCTGCCCCGAAAAACACGAAATCGGTGGCCATTATGGCTATGACGGCCAAGTAAGTCATGAACATCTGAAGCGCCCGCAAGGCGGCGGCGCCTAGCGCCGCCTGCCTCCGATCTGTCTGGCGGCTGATGGGATAGTTGGAGCAGAATTCAGCAGTGAATGTGAGCAGAAACACCAACAGGAGAGAGAAACAATACTCGCATGGAGATTGGTGGTCCGGCCACCCGGGAAAGAGTCTCATCAAATACCAACTCCAAAAATTGCTAAATGGGAAGAGGCCCATGCTAAAATCTTCTTCTCACGCACACACATATTTATGCAGTTATATATATATATATATATATATATATATATATTATATTGACTAATCTATTAATGTTGTGAAAATGAAGTCAAGTTGGAAACGAATGGGTTGCTTTTTGAGTGATTGAAAATTGGTGGAATGGATTTAAATGATTGCATAAGTTTGCTTTAGGTGTTGAATATAATTCAGTGTTATAATTAATGTTTAATATATATGACTTTGAAGCTACGGCAGCTGCATAAATTGCAATAATTTCAAAGTTGAGTTTGAAGTTAAAGGACTTGTAAGGCGGCCGCCCTCCTTCAATCTCGCTACCTATTCCAATCTCAAGTTTTCGTGTTTCTCTCTAATCAATATTTTTCTATTTGAATATCTAATTTCATTTAATTTTGAATTGATTCACTACATAAATAGCCCATATAAATATATTGATGGGGATGAGATTTCTTAATTAATTTTGGTATTACATTTCATACGCGATGTTTTAATATTCAAGTCTAATTATTATGATTCTCATTATTTTAATTTGTATGAGTTTTCCCAAAAGAAAAAAAGATATCATAATTAGAAGTTGGTTTAATCTGAAGCAGCATGAATTTATAATGAACTTCGAAGTTGCTGTAGTGTCATGCGAGCCATGCTGGTAGAGACAGTCATCACTCATCATCACCTCACTCACTCTCGCCATTCAAATCTCAAATTAATTAATTTTGTATTCTAAAATATTGAATCACTATTGAGAAAATAAATGAAAAGCAAGTTTTGCATTGTTTTCTGATACTAGTACTCGCATAATAATATTAAAATAATCACACATTAGGGAAAACGATATGAAAAGCAACTTTTTATTATATCTGAAAATGATGTGAAAAGCACATTTATGATCAATCAAAAATAATATTAATAACATTTCCAATCCAAAAAGTAATAAAAAAAATGTGAATTGGAGGAAATCACTCGTGGATCGACCTATTTTCACTAGAAATTGAAATATCTAACTCCCTATTCTTTTTTTTTTTTCGTATTTTCCATCAACAAAAGTTTCCATGATGGATGGAATCGCACTCATGACTCACATTAATTAACTAGGCATCATCAATGCCTATAAAACTCCCAAAAAAAAAATCTTAAATTTTATCGAAAATCCGTGTCCTGATTTAAATAAATTCGAGATAAATCCGAAGAGTTGTAGCCCAAACAAAAAATAATTCAATTGGGGCTTGACCCTTTTTTAAGCCTACTTCCAAAAATAACGTACCCAAATGCATGGCCCAAAACAGCAGCAATAAATACGCCACCATTATATGACATCACAGCCAGCATCACCAAGTACGAAAACCCGGTCCGAACAGCGTGGAAACCGGTCTGAAAGAAAATGGCCGCAACCCGGTTCGAACCCGGTTTGACCAAGTTGAGGTTGGACAGAAACTCCGCGAAAATGGCCAAGGCGAATACGAAAACCAGAGAGAGCGCGTACATACCCGGCTTGTTATCGGGCCAACCCGGAAACAGGAACTGGGCTTCTTTACTCCAGTAAAACGCCATGTGAAATGGGTGGTGGTAGTGGATGTGGGCGGCGGGCGGCGGAGGCGGCGGCAGCGACGGCGGTGGGATGGGGGACATTGTGTGGTGGTGAAGGGGTAGAGGTTTTAGCTCCATGCTGGAAATTATGTGTACAGGTTTGTGGAGATTTTAGGTGGTAGGAAATTGGTTTAAATAAGTGATTAAAGTTGTACTTTCTCAAGATTTTATTCTAACTTGTTCTTGAAAAAGAGCAAAGCTGAAGCATTTTCTTTTCTTTTCTCTTCTGTTATGTTCAGGGGAATATTGCATGTTTCTCTCTTGCAAGCAATCTTATTAGACATCAAAGCTGAATTTGTCATAATTTGAGGTGGTGTGCTGGGGAAGGAAGTTGAGGCCTTGCAAAAAAAAATTGAAAACATAAAAATTGATTTTCACACGGTATGGACATGTTCATGTAGTTGGGAAAAAAAAAGATCTGTGCATATATATGCCGCATGAAGAAATAAAGGTTGCAAGCTTTGTTTGTTGCAGATAGAAAATCAGATTGGGAACAAGGAATTTAAAAATCAATGTTGTTTAATTGGTACTAGACTACTAGTTCTATGTTCGGTCAGCAACTACACAAACCTTGAATTTTACATATTTTATTTCATCAGTACATGTCATGTGTATACAGATAATTTTATAATAATATGCAAGGACTATATCAAAGTAAAATAGAATACATGAAATTTGTCCCATCGAGAATGAACCTAGTGGCAGGATGATATTATTGTCATCGAAAATTTTGAATTCAAATTTCATCAATACTATTAGTGGTGAGTTAGCTTGTCACAACAGGTTTTCTAGACGTCATCATTCACCTCTTACATGGGGTTTACAAATTATTGTACGGGGGCCAGAAGTTATGTGATAAGATTTGCAGATTAATTGTTGCACATGAATGAAGTTACAGTTTGAACTTTGATGATCTCTCCCATTTATTAATGGGTAGCTAGAGATGATGGTCCTTCTTAAAGTAAATTTGAATGTAGTTAAGAGTTGTGTTGTGATCCCAAATTTTCTTGACATACTTTAAAATTTTATGATGAGATATATAATATTTGGAAGGTTTTGAGCAATAAAAATTGAATATTGGGAAAAAAAAATGGGGAAGATGTTGAAGAACGTGTGAGAGAAAAGAATCAAAAATAGGAATAAACTTTAGAGTAATTTCATTCTACTTATTTCATCCAATTACATGATATTTATACTTTACAACATAAAGCATAAAATAAATCCCAAGTTATAATTGAGCCCACTAATAATCTATTGGGCCTCTTTTGGAAAATTAGAAAACAATCCAATTAAATAAAAGGTCCAGGACCGATAAGTGACTTGCAAATCAATTAATTCCCCCAATTTGAGTTTTGACTATTTGCCGTAAAAATCCAATCTTTCATCCTTTATCTTTATCGCAGCTTCCAACCTTCACCTGCACCATTTTCCGATCATTTTCCACTCTATTTTCGATTAGTTGCCCAACCTCTCCATCTTTCTCAGTCTTCCACACAACAAGTTGATACACACTTGATAATTGGCATGAATACCGATTATTTAAATATTAATATTCGTGATCAAAGCAACGGAAAGAACAGGAAACTTTGAGTATATGAGCAACTGGAACATTCCACATCATCATATATACAATATATATCTCATGAAATGAAAGCACCCTCTAGAATGAGCAACTAATATAAAAAGACGTATATAGTTTAGTGTTAAAATCAAATCTTTTTCATGTAGTTTGTGGAAGACCCCTGAAACTTCATGCACTTTTATTACATATATAAATACTGGAATATATTTGAATCATCAAACATCATAAACCAATCAGACATAGAAGCAAGCATCAACCTAATTCTCCGCAAACATTCACAAAGCACATACAAAAATGTCTCTGATCCCTCAAATTCTCGGAGAGATCTATCAACCCCTGCCCTCGATCACCGCTGCTCCGGTGGACTGGAAGGAGACGGCGGAGGCCCACGTGCTCAAAGCTGATCTTCCCGGAATGAAGAAAGAGGAGGTGAAAGTGGAGGTGGAAGACGGCGGCAGGGTGCTCCAGATCAGCGGCGAGCGGCCGGCGGAGAAACAAGACGAAGAAGAGACCAAGAACGAGAGGTGGCACCGCGTGGAGAGACCGTGCGGAGGTTTCAGGCGGCGGTTTTATCTGCCGGCGAACGCCAAGACTGATGAAGTGAAGGCGGCGATGGAGAATGGAGTTCTCATTCTCACCATTCCTAAGAAGGAAATCAAGAAGCCTGAGGTCAAGCAAATTGAGATCGTTACCAATTAATTAATTAATTAATTTAATGTGCATGTATCGTGGTGAAATTGTTCGTTCATTTTCTTTGTGACATGTTGTTTACTTGGAGTTTGAATTGTATGTTGTTATATGTAATTTTGGTGTGGTTTGTAATCAAATAAAATTTGAACGTCTTTGTTAACATATGGGCGCTTATTCTCTGTATTTGTTATTATATTTAGCATATTTATAATCAAACAAAACTCATTCACCACGAATCTGTATATACATATATATGTTTTTATAATCCTTTAATCTCATGTTTCATCATCATCATCATAATTTTTATGTGATTATCATGCTTAGTTGTACCGTAACTCTTATAAATAATACATACAAGTAGTAAAATAATTGAAAGCAAAAGATACGAACTCGTTTTCTTAAAAGTGAATTGGAACGATCAATTCCGTTAGGAATTATTAGTAGATTTATGTAGGTAGGTTCAATTCTATTAGTGAAAAGAAGTACTATAAATAAGAACTTTGTCCTTGATATGCTTCAAAACTTTAAATCACTAAATAACAATTGGCAGATATAAATTGTGTTGCCCATTAATTGGAGAAATTTAGGTAGTAATATCAATCTAGCTAGGCAAGGCAAATATTAATTAGGTCATGATCAATTCTGAACTTTTGAGTGCAATATCTTTATATCTGCAATCAACTTGTTCAAATTGGTATGCGATGAGCCGCCATCGGAAACGCAATCCTTGGCCAACCTAGCAATCTCAGCCGTCGATCTCAACATCTCCTCTTTTCGACCACCCTCCATCAAATCTCTCACCACTCTCTCCACCGTCGATCTATCACAAAAGCAGTTCATATCCAGCCCCAATTTCCACATCTCACTCACACACCTACCATTCACTTGTTGCTCGGACACCATGGGCCGACAAATCATGGGCTTCCCGGCACAAATGCTCTCCAAAATCGAGTTCCATCCACAGTGCGTCAAGAACCCACCAACAGCATCGTGGGCAAGAACCTCCTCTTGCGGAGCCCAGCCCACAATCCGACCCCTTTCCATGGTGCTCCTTTTGAGCTCCTCCGGAATCATATCCGAGCCATTGCCATCCCATATTAAGTCGGGGCGTTTGGCCCACAGAAAAGGCTGCTCGCTGTTAACCAACCCGTACCAAAACTCCATCAACTCATCACGGGTGAGCCAGGCCACACTGCCGAAGCTAACGTAGAGCACAGAATTGGAGGGCTGAGAATCGAGCCAGTCCATGCATGATTGGTCAATCTGAAGCAGGCTGCTGGAAGAATCGGGCGGCGGAGGATGTGCCACGGTGGATTTCACGGCAGAATGAAGGGGGCCGATTGCATAAACTGCGGGGAAGATTGAGCGGAGGTGGGACAATATAGGAGATTCGAGCTCCTCGAAGGTGTTGAGAATGAGAGCAGAGGCCTTGCTCATTTTGGAGGCTTGAGTGATGAAGAATTGCAACGATTCACTCTCAGGGACTAATCTGCAAATCATAGGAAGATCACGCCGTCGAAGGATGCTTTCTAAACCAGGTATGCAGCAGATTAGCCTGTCTATCTCTTCACTTCCTACAGATACCAAAAATGTTTAATCACTCAAACTATTACAAATACCAAATATACATACAAATATTGGTATTATATTTAGCACAGGATGGGTCCCTCAAACTCCACCTATATTTGTTTAATATTAGGATTTAATTTTTAAATCTTACGGGCCAATTTTGTTTTTATTAGGGTCTGATTTTAATTAATAAATTAAAGTATAATTTTTTTTAGTATTAGAAATTCATTTTTTATAATTAGCATAGGATCCTAAAATGTTTAAGACGCTCTTGCTATATAATACTATATAGTATCAAAATTTCAGTAAAATTATCACTGGACATAAGCTAGAATTAGGTCATGAGTCATCTTGCTAGATAGTGTGACATAAACTTCTGTGTTAGCACAAATTACAGAGACTATCATTGAACTATTAATTTTTTAAAAATAAAACTAATGTTGCTTATATATCATATGAAAGACAAAATCCTAAAATTACAAAAATATTGGAAACAACGGCGGGATAAAAGGTCGTAAGGCTCCAAGTAATTACGGAGAAGGGGAAAAAAAACTTAATCTGAAGTTGGATTATCTTTATTCTATATCCTTAAATCAAAATCTTTCATACAATAACATGCGATTTGTGGAGGCAATTAGTGCAAGAATATAAAATAATTAAAAAAAAAATCTTGAAATGAAAAATCTAAAATGACCGTAATTAATTAAATTTATAATTTATATATATTACCTTCAACGACAGGAATTTCGCCTTCTTGGATGAGCTTCTCGAGATGAAAGTAAGTCCAAGTCGAAGTAGCATTGTAAGTCCTAAAAGCAATCGCCGGAATCCCGAGCTCCGCCGCCACGTCCACCGCAAATGACATGATCCCGTCGGAAATTATACACGTCGGCGGCGCGTGGCTCTGGCTCATAGAAGCAATCAAGTCTTTGAAAATCGGTTTGCAGGCACTACTGGTGGAGATCAATAGGTCGATAATGGAAGGACCGCTTCGCGGGTGGTCCGGCGGAAGTCCGTCGGGGATGGAGAGAAAATTGATCCCCGGGCAGCGGCGGCGGAAGGCGGCTCCGTCGGTGAGGCGGCGGTGGCTCTGCTCAGTGTTGACGAAGGTGATGGTGAAGTCGGCTCGGCTCAGAAGCTCGGCTAACATGAGCATCGGCTTGATGTGGCCTTGAGCTGGGAATGGTAAGATCACGACATGTGGATTGTCCATTGCAGTTGCAGCAGCCTTTCCTTCCACCACCGCTGCCTTTTAGCCTTTTCCTCTTATCAAAGTGGAAAAGACCTACAACAGAGAATGATAATTATATTTAGATTTTTTTTTTATTTTCCTGCTTCACCGTAAAAAAAAAAACAAGAAGAAAAAAAAAAGGCATAAATATTTGTAATAATCAAGGTGACTTCTCTTTATTTCTTAATTAAAATATATGGTTAAATTATAATTTGTAATACTACCACACTTGTAGGTACTAGAGATATATATTAAAAAAATAAAAAATAAATAAAAACATTAGTTGTGGCACAAGGGATATAACATGGAATGATATGCAGAGGATCTGATTTGGAAAAAGATGTGAGATAGATCTTTGTATTACTAGGAACCACAATATAGAAGTTCAAGTCCTATCGACAATAAATTGAACTGAAGTGTTGTGGCACCTAATATATATATATATATATTAAAACTCTCACATCGCACCTACACCTACTGAAACATATGTCGTGATTTACCTACTCTAGCATTAGGCCTCCTGGACGGGAGTTTCTCTAAAAAGGAAAAAAATTGGGAAACGGAAAGGATAAATATGTGCAACAACTGTGTGTGACTCGTGATTGGTCAAGCTTTATGTTATGTTATTTTTCCTAACTCAAAAGAAAGAGAAAAAAAATGTTTGAAAATTTTCGAATTGTACATAATTGGGGTCTGGGGAGTTGGGATAAATCTGCAGAGTTTATGAGTAAAAAGGGCCCAATAAGTTCGGAAGCCATATTGGGCCTGTTCCATAACTGTAGTACCAGGCACGCCCAATTGTTAAGATTTTTAATAGATTTTTTATAAAAGGTCGGGGTTAGAAGTGGCAAATGGTTGCAGAACCGTAACTGTCGCACACAGTTCCGAATCGTAATCGGAATCGTGTGCCAACAGTTCGTTTTCATTCCAAAAAAAAAAAGAACTGTGAACCGGCAATTATGGTAATTACTATACTAATTTCTCTTTAAGTTAAATGAAATAACTTAAATGGCCATTTCGCTGGATCGATCGTAGAGAAAAGCAAACATGATTATTTATCAAATAATTTAGTAAAAACAAAGAGAAACTAATAATCTGTGCAGGTGGGCAAGAGAATCAAGAAAAACGTCACAGGAAGGATTCGACAAGAGTATATTGATATTGAATAATCTGCTTTTATTATAATGATATGATATTATTATAGTGGATAAGTTTGATGAGTATGGCCATTATATTAGAAGACAAAAGCTAGAGCAAGTCCAAAATGGATAAAGTTGTTTAATTTCATTTATCTACGTACATATGAAAGGAAAAATCCTCGTTTTTCTATATTGTCGTGCTTTAGGAATTTCATTTAATTTTATTTCTTCCAATCATCTTTCACACTGACATTATGCTCTAATCTCGATTGAAGAACGAAGATTATATTCTTAAGTGTGTATTCATAATTTACTTTTAATTGCCGATAATTAAATTTGTGAAAGGGTGGTTATTCTTGAGGAGTTTGGTAAAATATATAGATCCCCACAAGCTTTATGATTAGTAAAGTAAAAGGAGGTGGAGCCGTGGAGGCACGAATGCGTAACAAGTTTGGAATATATATATAATTGTATGAAAGAAGAGTAAAGATTATAAAAGCGAGTTATTAATTATTTCACGCAACAAGCGTGCTTCAATTGTTGCCTCCACCGACTTTTTGGAGCACCATTTATTTTATTTTTTCTATACTAGGCCATCAATTTTTTTTCCGGCCATGGTAGGCCATTTATTTTTAATATATAAATTCATTGTTCCCGTATGTTTTTTTTTATGTTTTTTTTTTTTGCCAATCAATAATTAAAGAGTTCGAAGAAATTTAAATATTTGGTCAGTGTATTGTTTTCGCAGAATTTCTAAGTTCTAACATATAACCCTTTTGTTTAGGAAGTGTAACTATGATGTACTCGATGTAGTTTACACGGTCCAATATCGCATTACTTATACATATATATATTTTAAAAACCAAAATCGTGAAGAATAATACTAAGAAGAACAATCAATCAAGAAGGTCATCCACAAAAAATTTGGAGCCTCAACCCAATAGTGAGAACTAGAAAACTCAAAAGCAGTCCGAACTAGACAATAAGCCAACACATTGGCATTACGAGGAACATGACGACGAGCTGTAAAAAATCTATCAGCGAGTAATATTTATCTACAACATGCAACAGTAATGCCAAACTCACATACTTTCACTAATGTGTGAAAACTACAAATTAATTTATTGGAGGGCCCTATACAATAAAAATATGGAAGAGGCAAATAATTTTGGAGAACTATACCCGAATAATTAAAAACTAATGTAAATCCAACATTTCATAAATCTTATTACAGCCAATGTTGTTGTTTTTCTTGCTATGAGCTATTGTCTAATTTCAGTTGGTGCATGCTTCAACATTTTCATGTTTTATCTTTCTTCTTTTCTTTTGCTTTTCCCTCTCAAAATTTGGCGCCATTATTAGAAGCAATTATTTGGGTGCCAAATCCACGAAAACAATCGTTGCCAACAACCTTACCAATTCATCATCTACTCACGTGCCAAACATACTAAATTAATAAATTATTTTAATCCTCATTCCAAAATGATGATTTGTCAACCGCAAAAATAAAAAATAAAAAATATCGAAATAAAAATTAAGCAATAATCAATTGCACATGAAAGAACGTGTAACATGGCCCATTCCAATCCCTAGATGAGAATCTTGAAATAAATTTGCAATAAAAGTCCAAAAGGCCACATTGAAATATGACCAAATTCATGAGTTGGTACGACGAAAACAGCCAACTACTATCGAATTTTGTCAAAAAGATTATTGATTTTTTCTCAATAATTCGTCAAAAATATTGTCAGTCGCTCCAAACGAGGGATTGGAACAAGACAAACACACTTCTATTCTATTTTGAAATATATATATATAGGTATATTTTTCTTTTTTATTATATATTTCATTTTTCAACAAATGCGAGGATACCAAATTTTTATAATGGAAACTATATAATATGCATGCATGCTCTGGAATTGGAACTCACCTTTTGACTTTCAGCTTGCTTAGGAAGTGTTTGCTTTTCGCTTTTTTATAAGAAAAGTAATTAATCAAGGAGTGCTTTTTTTTTTTTAAAGAAAAAAATAAAAAACTAATTTAGTAGTTAAAAAAAAAGGAATTATTTCATACATGTCCCAGTCCTACTGTTTTTGTTAGTGTGATCAATATTATACGTTATCACAAATTAACAACTAAATATTATATATGTTTCCTTTAAATGAGACATTATACTTAAAATGATGGAAACAGACGATGTTCAGAGAAGAAATCATCATTAGTTTTTTAAATATCATAATTTTCTTCAGAAGTAGAGCCATAAAAAGAGGCCGATTTCAATATAGTGTCGAAAAATTAAAATATTAGTTACTACTTTGTTAAATACTCCCTGTGATTTTATATTATTGAATGTTTATCAGTTTTTACGCACTTTTTTCAATTTTACTCCTTATCAAAATACTATAAAATGTAATTTTTGATAATTTTTTATATGGGTGGAGAGAGAGAGAGATGGTATATTTATCGTATTTTTTTACATATTAATATTTATGAAAAAAATTAAAAAGAATAGTAGATACTACTCTAACTACCATTATGGGTTCAAAGTATGAGATCCTTGGTCGTAACAATTATGACCAATCCAAATATTATTCTGAATCATTGTGTCTAATTTATATATTGCATTAATGGATTTTAAACTAAGTAGTTTATGCGTTTATTGTGACCATTCATTAACATTATGATACTAAATTCGATTCCGCGCTCAATAAGTCCATTATTTCTATTAATTTACATTAATGATTGTCACTGTACAATTATGTACAGAAATAGAATTTTTTTTAGTGAATGAAATTTAATAGGACAGAGGAATTGAGGTCCACAGCACCGCATCACAGGCTACTACAAACAAAAAAAGAGTCCCTTCTGCAACCCTAAATAGTAGTAGGATTAGGACTAATCAGAGGGGCCCACGGTTTATATTTCTGGGCCCCGCAGTCAACTTGTATACGAGGCCGAAAAAAATATGTGTAAATGGCCACCCCCAAGAATGGGGTCCACAGTCCTAAGCTTTCATCCACTGCGACGCATAGATAGGTTTTGGCCACCTATCGACTGACACCTCAATTATTAACCGTCCGATTATCTTAGCAGGCGAAAGGTTCTCTCTCTCTCTCTCTAATGTTTATCGCTCTCATCATTAGCAGTCTCACTCGGTCTAGTGACGCACATTTCTCTTCGCGGGACTTTTTAGTTTATTATCTCTTCCTCTCTTTCTCTCTCTATACGTACAGTTTATTCTGCAGTTGTATCTATATATTTTTATCTGCAGAACTACTCTTTTTCTCTCTCTTCGCCGGCATCGAGGACTACGCTTCCTTCAATTCTAAGAAGATTTCTTGCTTTTCTCTGACCAACTCTCCTATTCTCTGCAATTCCTTACTTTGCTTTCAGTGTAAGTTCATTGCTTCATTATCTTGTCTCGTCAATTTTCATTTTCTCTTCTTGCGCTTTTACTAGAAAAAAAAAAACATGTTGTCGTTAAATGCGTTGTGAGTTTTGCGTTTTCTTGAGATTTCTTACTTTCCAATGGTTTTCGCAGCTGGTTAAAGTGCTACTTCTTGATTTTCTGCGATTTTTAAATTTTTTTTTTTTTTTTTTTTTTGTGTTTCAAGTTAGTGTAGATTCCGAAGCCTTTTGTTGCGACTGAGCTGAAGATTGTTTGGATCTGTGGTTTTATTGATTTGGATGTGGATTATTGGAGATTTGGGCAGTGAACTTCTGTAGATAGAACCGACATTTGGATTTTTTTTTTGCGCTTTAAGCTACAGTTTTGCGAATCTTGTCCAATAAAAAAGTACGTATTATGAATATATTTATGAATATTACCAAATTCCAGAGAACAGATGAAGGGACTAAATCTGGGTACATCTTACTTTCTTTTTTGGTACTGATATATTATAGTAAGATTATAATCTAGAAGTCGGTAGTTTGAAACTTACAGCCTCTAGATTAGGGGCTAAACTTTTTTTGCATCTTCACATAGTTTCATGTTTTACTTTCCCCGTGTAGTTTCCAATGATTGATGTGTTTAATGTAGGTATCTATGAACTTTGATTTATTGAAAAATGTAGATTGGTCCTGTTTATGGTGCAACAAGTCGTGCTTGTTTTATGTTTTTGGTGGATTTTCTTCTTGATAGTACATTTGCAACGGTATCACTTGGTATTTTAGAATCCACCAAAGAAATGAGCTAGAGTAGATTAGTAGCTTAGGCTTTATATTCCATTTGATGGTCTAGAGACAATAATGAAAATACAAAATTCAAGTTTACCTTCTCTTGTTTCAACTTTCCTTGTTGTAGCTGATTGATCACTTTTACTTCTCTGTCACTTGCTTGTTCATTTATGGAAGTGTGTTTTGTGTTTTTCTATCAGAAGAAGTTCCACTAAATTAGTTAATTTGTTTGTTTATACCCTCATCATTCCTGTTTATTTCTTTTATTCAAGGACTCTTTCTGCTTTTGCTGTTGATGCAATCTGGAGCTGTTGGCCTTGCTGTTATATTTTTTCATAATAGCTGTTTTCTTTTTTGAGGTGAAAGGGTATATGTTTTTCTTCATTTCACCATGTTCAGTGTTGGATGATATTGAGAAAAGTCTGGTAGTTTTCTGAAAAGTCCTTGTGGTTTCTGTTCTCAGGAGCAGATCAAACATCCGTACAGCACTCAGATTGCTAGTTTCAAGAAAAGCTACTACAACTTTTGTTTTTGATTGCTTGAGTGAAGATGTAATACATGCCATCTAGCATGAAACTTAGTTCCAGAATTGTAGAAACATCTAGGGACATGGGACATGTTTTAGGACAGGAGAGAGGCTCGGGACAGCAACAAAATGTGGATGCTATTAGAGAGAAAACTCCACTGCCCTGGATAGAAAAGGCTATGTTGTCTCAAGGGAAGCATAGGCTTCGACATTCTTTTAGCCAACCATACCTTGATCGGGTATTTGACTTAACAGGGAATGTGAGTGCTGAGAAAGTCAAGGCTAGATCTTCAGGAAATGAGCGAAAGCCTGAGCTTGGAGGCAGGGCATGTGATGATAATGAGCTTGTAAAGCACATGTCCAATTTACCTGGTTTTCTCCAGCAAATGGAGAAGGAAAATACCCTCCAAGGGAAGGCACTAAACTTTGGTGTTCTTGACTGGAAGCGTTTGGAGAAATGGAAGTACACCGAACGTATGCCTGGAAAACTTCCCAAGAAAACATTAGCAAGTGGTGATTCATTTGTTTCAGCAAATGGATTGCCTAAAATAAGTCCAAGCTTGAAAAAGCAATCCTCTTCACACGCTCGTTACCCCAGTTTGTCATATTCAGGAAAACAACCAGCGGCAAAAGATTCTCATTTTAGTTCACCTCAGCAACAACAGCCTCCTCAAAGCTTATATCTCAAGTTGTCGAAGGAAGAAAGAAATGGTAGCTACCAGAAGGAAGAAAGAAATGGTACCTACCAGAAGGAAGAAGAATATGCTGTGTGTCTCAAGTCTAAAGGAAAGGAATCATGCGACCAAAAATATCACAGTGCTGAAAGTATCAGGATCGGGAGGCAGGAAAACCATATTCAGCAGACGGATAAGTTTTCTGACCAAAGTTGTTCCGAAACAAATGCATACAAGAGCAAGAGGAATTCCCAGAAAGAGGTGATGTCAGAAAGGGAAGCTCCTTCTTCATCATCTAAGCAGGGGAAAACTAAGATCACTCTCCTCTCACCTAACAAAGTTAGTGCTCAGGGGAAGAAGGGTGAGATGAGACTTGATGAAGTGAAACGTACGTCTGAATGTTCCCCGGTGGACCCACAACATATTGTGCTTCTCGTGCCCAAAGATGTCCAAGAAAAGAGTTGCTCACAAAGTTCTCAGTTTACAGAGTCCAGGACTGCCTTTGATGCACAATTACCAGCGGTGTTGGGGAACAGATTGTCTGATTTCTGTTCTCCGCAGGAGCTGTATTCTGGAGAATACTCTGTTGATATTCCCCATTCTTGTCCTCTTCCGTCTAGTGCAGTGGAGCCTTATAACTTGTCAGCTTTTCATGCAACTGATGCAGATATTTACCAAAATGCAGATTCTATCACCTCCAAATCATATGAATCTAAATTTTCAGATATAAGTGCAGAAACTACTAGACCCTCAGTTTTTCTTGATGCTTCCAGTAAAAAACAACCTGGCGTTGGTGAACAGCCCACTGTCAAAGGAAGATCTCCCTCCCCAACACGTCGGTTCAGCTTTAACCTAGGAAAGATCAGCAGAAGTTTTAGCTTCAAGGAGAGCTCAGAAGTTCCACAATTGAGTTCTACATATACTGCTGTAAAATCTGGCCCAGTAAGGCCTGAAGTTTCCCCTAGCATGGATAACTTTGGAAGAGACCAGGCAAATGCTAGTAGCAGGGCAAGGTCCAGCCCTTTAAGGAGATTGCTGGACCCATTGCTTAAGCACAAAACCAGTGGTGATACTGTCCGACCATCAAATGGAAGCTTACGCTCCATGACGGTTAGTCCCACAAGAACCAAGGTGCTGCCTCAAGATAGGAAGCCTGAGGTATCAACTTATCAGGCTCTTTTGCAACTCACATTCAAGAATGGACTACCTTTCTTTAGACTTGTGGTCGAGAACAGCAAGGACATGCTAGCTGCTGCTGTGAAGAGGTTGCCAACTTCTGAAAAGAGTGATCCTTGCATGATTTACTCATTCTACTCCGTCCATGAGATCAAGAAAAAGAGTATGAACTGGATTACTCATGGATCAAAGAGTAAAAGTTGTAGCCTTGGCTATAGTATTATTGGTCAGATGAAGATTTCAAACATTTATCATCTGAAAGTAAACAGAGGGGATAGTGGTGAATGTGATGCCCGGGAATGCGTCTTGTATGGTGTTGATCCAGGGCAGGTAGACAAACAGATGCTTGCATTTGTACCTAACAAGGAGATTGCAGCTATTGTCGTAAAAAACACTAGTAAAAAGGCTAGTGGAGGAGAATTCTTTATGGATAAGAACCAACTGCCTGAAAGGAGGAAGTTTCCACGGCTTGTATCTCCAGTAACATTAGTATGCCAAGAAAAAGAAAGCTCTAATGGCACAGTAGTCATCCTTCCTGGCGCAGTTCATGGTATACCAATTAAAGGTGCGCCTTCGTCATTAATTAGTCGTTGGAGATCTGGTGGATCATGTGATTGCGGAGGATGGGACATTGGCTGCAAGCTGCGAATACTTGCTGACAGCGGAAAATCCAGTAACAATATTCAAGATTCAACATCTAGCTCTATTGATCACTTTAATCTTTTCATGGAGGTACTTGTGATACTTAAATATATTACTACCCGTTCTACTTTTTAGGACTGATAAAACTGACCGTACTAATTCTTATTACAGGGTGAAGAGCAGAAGAGCAGGCCTGTTTTCAGCTTGAAACCATTTAGCGATGAGTTCTACTCTATTGAACTGGATGCATCGATGTCATTGTTGGAGGCATTTGCTACAAGTGTAGCATATCTCACCAGTCGGAAAATTCCTGAAATTATAGAAGCCAAATGTCAGTCAGAAGCAGAACATGTTACAGAAGCCAATGCAGGAAATGATAAGAGGAAAACGTCGTTGTTTCAAGAGCAAATCCCAGCGAAGTACATCACATGCCCGCCCTTGTCTCCGGTAGGAAGGATATAGAGACGGCAGCAACAGGGTCAGCATTTAGACATTTTGTTTTTGAAGTCTAAAGCCACATCTATATCTCAAAGAGAGTATGATGGCATTAATCACTGCATCGTTTCGTTTCCGGTTGAGATTGTAAGAAAATGGTGATTCCTTGTTTAAAGATGACTAATATTGTAAAGGTGTCTGTTAATGAAGAAAACATATTGACCACTGTAAATTTGTTTATCAGCTGTGCTTAATTAGCCAAGTCAGATTTTGCTGCTTATAACTGTTTGATGAGCAAGTGTCTCAATTTATATAGCACATTGTTCAGAGAGAGAGTCCAACAAAAATAAGCTCCAGAGCCAGCAAAAGACTCGATCCTCATAATATTACGGTCGACTTGTTAGCTACTTATTAGATACTACTTATGACACTCTAATACTGTGTTTGCTTGCAAAATCAAAACCATGTGCTAATCATTTATCTATTTGCTTGCAAAATCAAAATCATCTGCTACCCGTTTATGTGTGATTAGATATCACAAAGGTGTGATATGTAATACAAGATATAATTATAGAGGTGTGATATATAATAACGGATAATTTTTCAAAATCTTAGACTAAAATACCTTTACCCATATTAATTAAAATCATATTATGTAATACTTACACAATATATGATAAGTAATTAAATGATATTTTAGAAATTGTAATTTTATGGAGAATTTTAATGTATCCAACCAAACAATATAATAATGCATATACATTGCATAAACTTTAATATACCAAAACAAACATAATATTGATATCTTATATGGTAAAAGACATCCTAGTCAAACATGTCAAACCTTATACCATACTATCTAGCAACCGAGCCCTATAGGTATTAAGGTCTTACAATCTCTTGATGAACTCAACATACGATACAAAAATAGCATTAAGATCATACAATCTTCTCCTCTTTCAAAGATCGACATAAGAGGCATGGTGAATACATATGAACCACTGACCATCAACCTTCTCAAAAACATTCGAAGCAAAATGTCTTCCCCAGCTACTGCCCTTTGTCTTCACCATTTCAATGCAGGTAACATACCCGACATCGCCTCTCACGTGGACCTGAACATCCTTGATCTCAATCTCGAGGGGGAACTCATAGTCTGCCCAAACAAATTCCCAGCTCCCCATTACAAGGTCATTACCAGATATGCCGCTCACACCTGGGTGCACGACACACACATGGTCACCTTTCGACCAGAGAGCTTGCATGGCAGCTAAATCCCCATTTCTGAACGAGTTATAGAATCTAGCATTTGCTGCTAATACTGAAGCCTTGCTGTCCTCCTGGAGAAGCCGAAGGCTGTCCCTGATCTTGGCCGCTTGGGCATAGTTCTCTTCTTCTATTGCAATCTGCAACTCTCGCTCTAATGTTTGCTCGTTCAGTAAGATACTTTCGCCACTCATGGTTCCACCCGACTCTTCTTTCGTGACTTGGCATGATACCAATGACCGTGATCTAGATCCTTGCCCTAATCGTACTGCTCTGAAAAGGTTAAGAATTAAGATATCTTATCTTATAGCTCAAACCAACACTAAAACAAGAACAATTCAAAAAACAAAACAACAGACTGAACAAATCACACAAACGGCTAGGCACATTTCATCAACACAGCATATAAAACAAAAGCACGACTCTCATCACTATAATGAGTGTGAAAAAATTAGTATACCGTGAAGTTCGACCATTGGAAGCAGGTTGGAATTTAGCTTCTACTCCGGCATTTCCACCCGAAACTACATTAATTCGCCTGTGAGCACAAGCATAAAGACGACGACAAAACACTCCGCCACTGTTAGTGCAGAATCCAGGTAAATTTCTACGTTCTCTGCAATCCAATAGTACCTGCATTCATATCATGTATATGAAACTATCAGAATAAATTAGCTTAGCTCGGCTCAGCTTATTATCTCTTCGATAACAAAAGAATAAAATCAATACCTAACCGCATTTCAAAAACAGAAAGAAAACCCTAATTTGAGCATTCCGCTAAGAAGGTAACACAAATAGAACTTGATTACGCATACCGAAAAATCGAATTCGCGTATTTTCAATTTTTCATACACACGCCCTTCAACTACGAATTGAAGTAATTATGAAGCAATCCAAATCAGGAAACACCACGCCTCCCACCTCCCGCCAACACACCAAAAATAACAAATACTACAATAAAAATTAAAATGAAACAAACTATCCGAAATCGGAAAAACAAAATCATAATAATAATAATAGAAAAAATACATGACAGAAAAAGTAAATAAATACTCACAGCATCTTTTGCGTTCCTGAATAAACTATTCCGATTCGGCTGAGGTTTGAAATAGAGCGCGGAAAAATTCGACGCCTCCATTGCAGCAAAGATCTCACCAGCTGCCGAAAAAGGAGAAAAATAAACGAGTGATTATTACAAAACGAATCACCGAGAAATGCATTGCAGACGCATAATTGTATGAGGAAAAACAAACCGTAGAATATTCGTAAAAAAAATATCGTGGTTTGATAAGGGAAGAATTTGGACTTACTAGTTGACTGGTAGGAGAGAACACGAGACGAGAGATTGATTGATGATGAACAATAATCGAAGTAGCTGCGTTAAGCGAGACAAATCAAATCTTGACCGTTGGATTCTTGGATTGGACGGAGCTCCTGTTGCGGGCCGGGCTGCTTGCCTCCACAAATGGGATTCATTTCAATGAATCTGGACTTGGGCCTATTACCAAACCTGGATTTGTTATTTTCAATTGAAAAACTATAGTTCAAAAATGTGTTGATAAAAACAATATTTTGTTGACCTATCTTATTTCTTAAGTAAATGTTAATTATATTGATTATGATTTTTTCATCTCTTGTTATATTAACGTTAATGTTGTGTTTTTACACGCCATCGTTAAAAACCAAAAACACCAATATTGTTAACAGAGCATGATGGCAAAAAACAAATCGAAACCAACATAATTAATAATTTTACATCCACTAATGTCGCTGTTTATACCCCTGAATTTTTTTTGCTAAAATATTTTTTAAATTTGAAGTACCAAATCCGGGTTTGTTGTCCGTCTTCCCAGAGCTAGCTTGCATATTTAAGTGGGCCGGGCCGAAACAAATGAACCATGAGCCCACATTACTAAATTTTTAGATGTTGGAAAAAATGACATGCACTCTTATGTTTTGGATTTTTTATATTTTATTTCGTTAAGAGTATGTTCCGTAGTTAGTTAATTGCCACCATGTGATAAAAACATGTAAAATTCAATATCAAATTATTTTTCTAAACAAGAGAACAAAAAACCACTATTAAATAGTAAACGTGTGCACTGTATAACTTCAAGATGTACATATAGTCATATACTATAGTGACATAAGTGATAAATCACGATGTACGAATCTAGAATATAATTGTAAAGGATGAAAAAGAGCTACCAACATTTTATTTTTTTTCTCTTTTGGAATGACGGGAAGTATATGCTAAATATCCCTTAAAAAGTAGAGGAAAAAAAGGGAAGAGCTCTTATTCTTGATGTTGAAACATAAAAAAGCACCTGGAGTTTTCGATTTCAAAAGGGTAATGTTGGGGAATATTTTTTAAATTCGAGGATTGAACTATGATCACTCATTTAGTGTTGTATTTAAAGGTGGTAAATATTATTAGATTCAATATTCGCAGTGATGGTCGTGATGTGGTTGGACAAGATTTTGAGTTGTGAGATTTTAGGTATTATATTTTTTAAAAATATTGAATAATTGTGGTGTTTTTTAGGATTGAAAAAACATTATATTAGGATATAGGATGCATGTTCAAGTAAGTATTTATTGTTTTATAATATTGGTGAATATATTGAGAATTGGCCACCACTCACCCGACGTCGGTCAGTGCCCGAGGACAAATATAATTGCATTGTTTATATATTTTCATATACACATACAATGATACAATATTTACACATCTCGAACAATGTGTGTGTGTGTGTGTGAATATCAGAATACAGCATATTACACTATATAATAGTATAAGATAATGTGACGATATAAGGAATATATAATATAATATATTTATATAGACAACATACCTTAAACCCACCATGGCGGGAGAGAGAAGTCAGAGTGAGAGAGACAGGTCAGAATAATGCTGGCTGCGGGCCTACCACAAGGGAGGATTGGAAGAGAGATTCAAAATTTACGTGGGCTCTACTTTAGAGAGAGAGAGAGAGAGATGATTTCATTTTGGATACTTTTTTTTAGATTTAAATTTTGGGTTCTACTTCTTAGCAAAAACACAAATTAGGATTCAAAAAAAAAGATAGGATCAGTGGGCCGTAAAACACAGTCAAAAAAGTTAATCAAAAAGCATAATTAAGTCGTTGCGTTTCCTTCACACATATAAATAAGTGATTTTGTCTCCAAAAAAAAACTAAAAAAGAGTGGATTTTAAAATAGTATTTAGCTTATTCAATTTACTAAAATCGTAAATTGCGCCCACACGTTTAATACATAGCAAATATCTGATTTGGTAGAAGCAATTTTGACAACTGAGACAAGTATGGGCATGTTGTAAATAACAAATTTAGAAGAAAAGTTAATTGTAAATATGTGGATCGTTTCCATTGAAGTAGTTGGCATTTTTCTGAAGCCGGAATATTCGTTGGGACCTTTGGGGTAATTGGAAAATCTAATATGCAGAGATTGGTAGATTTCATGGATTCGAATTTTTTTCTAACCTTTTCCATTTGTAAATTGATGTAGAACGACAATTCGACAGCAGTCTGGCTAAAATAGCCGTGAATTATTTCCTCAATTTCCATAAATGTGTAAGAATATTCTTCATTTTCAGTGTGTACGTTACACGAAATTCTATATATCACCCTTTACAATTCTACTGTCAAAATTCTCCTATAAAAAAGTAAAAATTGCAATTACGAGGCACAAAATGAGTTAAAATCCGAACTAAATTCTCAAGTTCATAATTTTGTGTTTTTCTCCGAGACCATAAATGTACGGTAATGTTTCAAGAGTTCTTAGCGATTAAGAAAATAATGTAATTGTAGATTTGTAGTTCAATAAGTAAAACACATTATCTGTTCATTCTCATTTAAGTTAGGTGGGAATGGGATCTCCATTCTCTGTTCTCCTGTAGTTGAAAACTCCCAAATCACATCTTTACCAGCACCCACAAAGCCTCAACAATGAGTGACAATTTTATTTTAGTTTTATGACGAAAGTAACTTACAACCACTTCTCGAGAATTTACATTAGGTAAATCCCGCTCAAGTCTTTCATGTGCAGTAACTTGTAAACTACACAAAAGAAGTAAATCACATTTGAAAAAATCATGTGTAGCAAACTCACATATGATTGTGCCATTTGTAATAAACTTGCACACGACCATATTTTTGTATGGAACAATCAACAAACACAACCTTACTTTTACTCAATGAATTTCACTAACTAATTAAATACTTCTACGACCATAATGGATTCGGCCTATCACGTCATCCAGATTACAATATCGTAAAAAACATACATATACATGCTACGCTAAATTTCATATATAAGTTGCCATTAAAAAAAGCAAAATTGTTGCAATTAAATTTTATGATGGACCGCCCACTGACCCACAAATTCCGATGACTGGCGTAAATTTTTTTTGGTTGAAAGTTGAAACCTAAAACAACGCAATTTAAATATCCGCGTAAACCAATTGTCGGAAATTAAAAATAAGTAATGAATTATTAAGGAAATAATCAAAAGATTTAATTTGTTGGCAGTCCGTTTTGTACGGTGCAAGACAAATCGTAGTCACGCTGAAGAGGTCGCTCATCTCTCCTTACCTTTAGTGAAGTCTTTCCTCCTAGTAGATGCACGTGCCTCCACATTCTAATTTTTATTTTGAAATTATAAGAAAAATGTTGAATTTTGAATGCGAAAATTTTCTCTCTCTTTTTTTTAGAGATGTGTAAATGGTTGGTTCGGTGCAAAATCGAATTAAATTAACAAAATCAAATAAAAAATTCCTTAAAAAAATTCAAACCGAATCAATCAATCAATATTATATATATAACATAACCAAATCAAGCCATAATTATTTGGTTAGTTTGGTTTGATTTTCTTTTTAACTGAATTTTCAATGATTATTTTTATTTTTTCTGAAATAATTATATTTAAAGAAAATAAAATGCACTCTATAGATAATATATTAAATAAGTAAATAATTTAAAATTTCTAAAACTACAAAATTGAAACTAAATATTAGAATTACTAATATTATTTAAGGATACAATACCTTGCAAATTTATTACTCTAGGTATAATTAATATTAAAAATATAAATCATTAATTATAAATTATATACATATATATATATATATTTAATTCATTTGGCTTTAATCAAAATATCTTTTACTTAAATCGAAACCGAACCAAATTATAATTTTGTTTTAATATTCAAAATCAAACCAAAATTAAAAAAAAAAAAAAGCGACCGAATCAACCGAATCAAATAAATCGATTCAAATCGATTTTTTTATTTTGATTCGGTTTTGTACACCCCTATTTTTTTAGTATAAATTTCCAACGCCTCAATGCAGTCTGTTCCCTAAATTTCATTATGAAGAGAGAGTTTTCAGATTGGATCAATTTATAGCCATCGTGGGTTAAATATCTTACACACATACTGTATATCAGCCGGCATAATCAATCGTGGACCATTGACCCACAAATTGAAACAATTTTTTTTAATGCAACAAAAAAATTATTTGTATTAAACTACTGCAGGTGGACCGTGGTGCACAGTCAGCAAATCCATTTAACATTTTTTATTTATTTAATAAAAATAATTTTGGCGCCAAAATATGGGGTGTCGCCGTCGCCCCCCCTTTTTAATCCCTTATTTTTATTTTTCTTGGGTGCGTGAAAAGTGTGGATATGATGAGATTAGCGCATTCATGCCGAATCACCTATCACCTATTAAAAGTCATGTGCCTATGTTTAAATTATTGGATCATCAGCGATAATCAGATTTCATGCTCACCAAAATCTCTAAAGTCAGATCTTGTTTTTGGGCTAGTGTTAGTACGAATATAATAATAATCAGATTAAAATGCATTATGTAATCAACAAAAAGATAATTAAATTGCATTGACACTTATATTATCTGTAATATAGATTCAACTAATAATTAAGATATTAATAGTAGATGTTCGAATTTGTGATTTTTGATTAAAGACTCATTTATCTTAGACCAGCATTATCGGTTGGTTTTGTGGCAGAAAGGTCCATCGCCATGTTGGAAAGTCAAATAAAAGAAAAGAAAAAAAGAAAATGGCATGCAAACCGTGTTTGAGGATGGGCAAACAGTGAACGGGTGGTCTCTCTCTCCTCTCTCATCCACTTTCTCCTCTCTCTCCATTCTATTGGATATGTAAGTTATATTTGTATAAATAAATAAAATTCATATATATTTTATATAATATATTAAAAAATTAAAAAAATCAAAATTCGTATTTATTCATTCTTTATAAATAGAGTCCAATATTACTATATTTTCACACATCTCTCTAATTTTTCAATATCTCATTCTATAACATTTAATATTTTTTTTGTTTATCTTCCCATGGATCGGGGAAATAATTTTTTCTACGATCAACACTAAATTTATATTTTTTTTCATCTATTTTAATTACCGTTTGTTTATTTCAATTCATGTTGAGTTTATTATTATTTATGTTCTTATTTTGTTTGTTTTGTATTTTATCATATCATCTATTTCATGAAAGTTTGTTATTTTGTGTTGTTACATTTTTAATAATAATTATTATTTATTTTAATTCAAAATAATTATATTATATTTATTAATAAAAGAAAAGAAAAAATAATATATAATGTTGTGATTGGTGTTTGGGATGGTTGATCATAAACTATCAAAATGTATGTGATTGAGTTGGATAAAATATTAGTGATGTGAAAGAGAGAAAAATTAATTAAATAATGAGAGTGTTTAGCTCGAACGTATAGTTTCACGCCAGCAGTAGCAGGAATGTCATATTCCTCGCGAAGTTTGAATTAAGTATGTTCTAGAAGGTTTTAATATGAAAATGATGAATTGAATGGTCAAAGTAAGTGATGGTTTGACGCCTCTTAAGAGAAGTGGGCAGCCCACATGGCAATTTGGACCTTGAAAATTTCTGCATGAATTCACAATTTAGTATTCTATATCCGTTGGAATGCCTGTGGGCCCATTTACTTCAAAAGTAGGTTAAATTATGTCGTGTGAATTTTTTTTTAATTTTTTGTTATTATGGTAACTCCCGCTTCAACAGTACTCCATTCGTTTCATTTTCTTTGTTGTTTTAAGTTTTTTTTTGTCAAACTTTTTGTTATTTATATATTTAACACATACACACACACACTCTTTCTCTCTCTCAAATTTAACCTTACATATATATGGAGAGAGAAATTTTTTTCAACTTTTTAGGAAAATATAAGTTAACAGGATTTATGTAATATAAAAGAGAGGAATATATTATTCCAAAAAATGAATTGTTAATTATAAAACAACAAACAAAACGAAACGGAGGGAGTAATAGTCAATTGTGACGACCTCCAAACTTAAGATATTTAGTCTTTAGCTTATAATATTACAACTTCAGATCATCCCCAAAAAAGATATCATATGATTCTTTCTATACACGGTGTTGAATATTTATAATATTAATGTATTATTTATCATGGATATTTTATTGAGCATTTAATATATTTTATGAATTACAACGTTAAAGTACATCATAACTATATTATTGTATCTTAAAAGGTAAAATAGTTTTTTAAGTGTTTAAATTGAGCAAGAGGAAATAAGAAAATAGATTTCCATGACAAGTACACAACATTATAAATATTAAATAATCTTGCGTGTGGCCTTTTAAATGACATAAATCAATATACATATTTTATACCATGATTTGTCAGATTTATAGTCCAGTGACAGTATATGCGCTCCAAACAAAAATAGAAACCATAATTCAATTAAATCCAACCGATATGCTTACACGCACAGACGCACTTATACAATTAGGCCAAAATAATTAATTATCTGGCTAATATGGGTGAGCACTTGATGTAATAAATGATGCAGTGCTGCGTATTTGTCAATGCCATGTGTAAAATATTAAAACAATCAGCTATGAGAAGGAAAATTAATATATGATGGTGTCATGTTTCATGTACCACTGTCAAATCGTTAAATACGTTAATATGTTTATCAATAAATAATTGGTCATCAAGAGTAAAATAATACTAGTAAATATTGCATCAAATTACTATCATGAATAACATAAATTTTAGGACCATTTGCTTTAAAATAAAATTAAGCCACGTTTGTATCCTTGTACTTACGCTCTCTGAAAAAAGTACATTAATGAATGTCTATTTATAAATATTAAATTATTATGCGTTTATTTACAATAAATCATAAGTATATATTTCGATTGTTATTCATGATTTTAATAATAGTCTTTCATTAAAATCATATAATTATATACGAATATTGGCCGCTGTACATCATTCAAAAATATGACTTCAATGTGTATAAAAAATACAAAACTCAACTATTGTGTTGTATACATAAAAGTACAGTGCCATGTTTTTAATGTAAATCCATTATAGAAAATACAACTACACGATATTTATGAAATAAAATACAAAACCCTTTTTCTTTATAAAAAATGAAACTTCAAAATTCAAGCACGTAAATGCTTTCCCCCCAGGCCCCAGATCATACCTAACTTGTACATGATCCGCAAACATTTGATGAATTCAAATATGTTCATTAAGATATGTGTCAAACCAACATTGACTATCTACGACATTGGTCTCGTTAAATGTTAACACGTTAAACAATTTATTCACAATCAATAATAATAATAATAATAATAATAATAATAATAATAATAATAATAATAATAATAATAATCTTCTGCGAATCGCTTAAATTTTAATCCAAATTAGAGTACAAATGCATAAAATGAAAATTTATTTTGAAAACGAAACCTCTTTCTCAATCCAGAAGTATCCACATAGGCCTCGTTTGGTTCAAAGGATTAGCCTAATTTAGGGGGATTGATAAAATTATCCCCCTTTATCATTTGTTTGGTTTGAGGGATTGGAGCCCGGGATTGATGACGGGCTCGGGCTCCAATCACTTATTTGAGAGATTGTTCATCACCCCACTTTTAGGGTGATTAAATTCATCCTTTTCCAAGTGCTTTTAAAATTACCAATATAACCTTATCTCAAGTAAAATTTAGACAAATTTGCCCTTGAATTTGCAGATATTTTCACCATCAATCATTCCAAACAAAATTGGTTGGAAATTGGAGAACCCTTCCCCTTTGACGTCAAGCACTGATTTTTAAATGATCGGCGGATCTTTTTGGGGCGATGGTCTGCGGTGAGTAGGGAAAAGATTTCCCCGCCGTGTTCAGAGTACAAATAGATGAAGATTGAGGGCAATAGCCCGATCTCCAGTTATGATTTTCTCGGGGTGACGGCCACATGGGTCGTGAGGTTGAGAGCTGCGAATACAAGGCTTTAGAAGCCTTTCCCCCCATCAATTCGCAGCGGCGATGGGACTTTCTGAGCACTGGATGCCTCGTCACAACAACGGGAGTTCTGTGGCGGATCAAGAGACGGCGCACAAGGCTCAGTTGTTGTGTCTATGACCTGCGGAGAAGAATCAATCGATGTCGATATGTTTTTGACGAACAGGGCAGCTACAAAATTGAAGACTGAGATACAAGGATCTCGCAACTATTCCGGCGACCTGGAACTTAAAAGGTTTGATCCGATTGGGAATTTCAAGGGGAATGAATGTTCTTCATTCAGATCTTCTTTCGCTTCATCTGAGGAAGCCTCGTTTGCATCCAAATCAACAAGTGGAGGATTGTTATGTTATTTTGGATGATTTGAGAAATGGGTGCGGGTATACATGAATACTCCAATAGTTAATTCTGCAATATCTCTTGAAAAAAATAATAATTAATTATAGTTCCAAATAATTATATAATCTTCAAGGATGTGTAACAAATAGCAATGAGGTAACGTGTTCGATATAATTGATTTATTTTTTTATAAAATACATATAAATATAATTCAATTGTTATGATCATATATAAATAAATATTAATAAATAATTAAAAGAGGACTCAATAAGAAGAAGCTATTTTGATTTGTGTTTTGTCATTATTTCCCCATGTTTGGTAAATTATTTTTGTCCATCAATTTTTTCAATTTCATGATTTCAATCATTTTTAATAGAAAAAAAAACAACTTTAATAATTATAAATGAATATATTATATGAAGGGCAATTTAGATATTTCTCAATATTTTAATTTTAATCATTCATGCCAAATAGAATATTAACAATTTATCCTAACTCATTAAAATTGCAATCAATCAATCCAAACACAAAATTACTTTTATCCAAATAGTACAATCCTACTTTATCTTATCAATCTTATCTATCCCATCATTGGAGCCAAACGAGGCCTTAGGAAACGGAGATATATATATATATATATATATGTATGTATCTCTCTTCCTCTCTACAATGTATGTTTATCTCTCGTATCTCGAAGGGGGCTTTTGAAATTGAGGGAGTAGAGTTGACAGTTGACGTACTATTAATTTTTAGTTTTTATTGAAAGATAAAATTTCTTTAATTTAATTTTTTTTTTCATATTCGTTTTCAGATTTTAAATACCGGAATTAGGAAACTACTGAAAAGAAAATTGATTTATATTTATCGTGAAAATTCAATAACAGAAAAGGCCTTTGAATATTTTGATATGTAGGGCAAACACGATTATTTGGAAACTAGTTAATTTATAGTTTCACTAAAAGAATTTTAGTGAAAAACATCTAGCTCATTAACTTTTAGCAAATAGTTTATAGATATAGTTAACTAATTCAATTTTAAAGTGTTTCCAATTTTTCCCTCCCACGTACTTTTACTAATTCCAGTGAGTTAGGGGAATTGTTAACAAGAAAAACTGAAGTTCTAAAATTAGGAAAAAAGTAGATTTAGAAAATTATTCGAGTGATAATTGGCTTATGGTAAATATGTGGACGGAAAACTAAAAAAAAAAAGGTGAAATTGAAAAAATAAAATAAAAATAAAAAGTGTGAGGACCATTTTTATAATTTTTGGCCAAAAATACTTAAGGAGTCGTTTGGTTTGCATGATACATCTGGATTGATACATTTATCCGGACCAATCCAGCGTTTGGTTTGCTGGATTCGAGTCCGGGATTGATATTCGGCCCGCCACCTTATCCTTTGTTTAATTGATAGTTAATCCGGCCACCCCCATTGGATTATTAATCCGCCAACTGGAGTCTGATGTTGAATCTCTCTTTTACCCCTACTTTTATTCTTTCAATCTTCTTGCCCCTTCTCTGCCCCCACTTTTTTTTTATTATTATTATTATTATTATTATTATTTTGTTTATTTTCTCGTGTATATTTTTTCTAAGATTGCTTGTTTACTATTTCACTTTTATAAAAATTATTGGTAAATAGTTTATAATATTAATACAAATAATTACAACCGGTTAAAATTATTTAATGAAAATTTAAGAACTAATTAAATTTTAAAACTACAATAAAAATAACAACTTAAACAAATAATGGAAATCTTATGTGGGGGCAATTTAGGTACTTTCATACATTTTAATCATAATCCTTCAATCCAAACATAATATTGATAATCTATCCTAAATCATTAAAATCACAATCAAGCAATCCAAACACTTGACTATTTTTATTCAAACAGTGCAATCCTACTTTATCCTATCAATCTTATTTATCTCATCAACTGAACTAAACGTGCCCATAGTGATAGACTATGACAAAATATTGCAGAATTTAATTTTAGCCATGTCATTAAAACAATTTCGAGTATATCTGAGAAGCATGAAGACACACGCCGACATTACAGATGCGTGCACTTCCCAATTTCTGAAGCCTAGCTAGGCAGATAAAATAAACATTGTAAGAATATATATTTGGGTAATTAAAATAAGAATATAGCGTGCAATTTTGCCATTGGAATTTGGAATTGGAAATCTAAATATTTGTTTTCAATCGTCATACTTTGTAAGAAAAAAAATATTGTGATTACTTTTGGAGAAAACAACCTATAACTAAGACCTTAACTGATGCAATTTATCTGTAAAAATACTTTATAGTAAAATTATTATTGGGTTTGTATATTTTGGAAATTTGTTTTGGAGAAGTATGCATGATTTGGAAATTTTAGCTGTCCATAAAATATTTTTTCTACTTTGGTCATCTTACTTTTTATTCCAATAATAATGCAAATACTTGTTAAACTAATTCAACAAGAATCATAGAGCAAACCACTTAAAGGAAAGAGAAATAAGAGTTCTATTGAAATAAGAAGTGTTCCAAAGGTTACAAAAGTTGGGAGGCAAAAAAGTAATCCTCCAAAGCAAACATAATCCAACTAAAAAGGGGAAGGAAACTATGATTGAAGGAAAATGACTAAAATACTCTAATTAATAACAAAGGTACATATAGTAATATATTCTAACAATAATAAATATATTGAACTGGTTGAACAATCAAATTTATTACAATACAACCCGTAATAGAAGAGTTCCCCCCTACTCATTAGTGAATATATATAATTTCTAGGTGTATATAGTATATATGTCGGAGCATGAATGAAAACATTATGAAGTTACAAGGATAATATAACATTATACGTCTGTAGTAGGTGAAAATTAATAATATTATATATAATATTTTTATTAATTTTTATATATCTATTTAGTTTTGAAATCTTATGAAATTCTGAATTAGATAAAATATTTAAATAATAAAGATATTATTATATGATAAATATCAAGAGTTATTGGCAACAAGTAAATATCTTTGGAAAGATATATATCAATTTCCAATAGCCAATGAGATAGTGATATGTCAATCCTAGATCTCTCTCCCTACAACTATAAATATGGGCCTCCATATCATTTAAAAACACACCGGAAGTCAAAATTGAAGAGCTCAAGAAGTTGGAGAAAAAATCCTCTACGAAGTTCTCTCCAACATTCAAGTCGTTATTCGCCGGAGTCATCTTAAATCAAGCGTCCGATCCGGAATCAACGTTCTGAAACCCTCCAGACGACGTTATAAAGTCCCAATATTCAAGGTGTTCTAGTAAGATTCAAGTTGTTCTTTGTCAAAATCACCTCAAATCCAATGTTTAGTCGGGAATCAAGGTCGTCGGCCCCCGGTTAATGTTATCAAGGTCAAATACCAAGTTAAAGAAGATCGATGATGCAAATCTTTCCCGAAAGCTTTGAAGACCAAATCCAAATACCAAGTCAAAGAAGATCGAGGTTACAAATCTTTTCCGAAAACTTCAAAGGCCAAGTTCAAACAACAAGTCCGAGAAAATCAAAGAGATAAATTTTACTCTGAAGATTTCAAAGACCGTTTGAAATCAAGTTTTAAAGAGAAGAATTAGAGGGAAAATAGAGATTAGATCCGTATAAATATATTTTGATTTGAAAATCATATAAATTGTACACGTTTTGTGTTTACTAAATTAAATACAAGATTTTGTGTTACAAATTTTGGCACGTCCGGTGAGACATCTCTACCTCCCATATCTTCTCTTCACCAATTTCCTCAAGCATCAAGATGTCTACAATTCTGGAAGAGTAAATTGTAGATTGAATGAAGCTAGCCGAAGGACTTGCCAAGCGGATACAAGAACGAGATGCTCAAATCTTGAAGTTGAAAAATAAATGATTGTTGATACTTGTGGTGAGCAAGTGGATGAAGATACTGAAGATGAAATATCTATAAAACTACATGCCAAAAACAATGGAAAATCTACAACCAAAGAAGTTGAAGTATTGTTTGATGGCTCAATACAAGTTGATCAACTCAAATATTTCATATTGAAAACAATCAAATATAAGTCTGGAGAGAGCCATGAATCACTACGAACTTACAACAAGTCATATACCCCAAGAATTGACGGCTATCTTGAAGATGTCAGACGGCTATCAACCGCCAAAGTTTCAACAATTTGATGGCAAAGAAAATCCAAGACAGCATGCGACTCACTATGTAGAGACCTGTAATGATGCTAGGACATATGAAGATCACTTGGTAAAGCAAATCATTTACTCTTTAAAAGACAACGCGTTTGATTGGTATACCGATTTGGAGCCAAATTCAATTGATAGTTGGGGGTAATTAGAGAAAGTATTTCTTAACCGCTTTTACAACACTAGAAGGACAGTCAACTTAGTTGAGCTCACAAATAAAAACCAACAAAAGAAGAGTTCATCATCGACTACATCAACCGTTGGAAGAACTTGAGCCTGAATTGCAAAGATCAATTATCAGAAACTTCAGCAATTAAAATGTGCATCCAAGGCATGTGTTGGGTCTTCGATATATTTTGAAAAGGGATTCAACCACAGACCTTTGAGGAATTGACCACTAGAGCTTACGATATGGAGTTAAACATGGCCGCAAATGAAGTTCGAGAACTGTCGATGCAAAATCATCACAACTTTGACGAATAACGAGAAATAAATGTTGGGGGGCAAATCTTTTGAGGAATCTTCAAATGAAGAATAAGAAGATAAAGAAGAAGAAGAATAATAAGTGACTATAAATCTCGTCATGGGCCTATTCAAGTCTTTCAATACATGCCATTAAACTATCTTCAAAACTCTTTGATAAGAGTCAAAACTATCTAAGGTTTTTAAAATACAAATGCTTCTTGATAAGAGCCTAAACTATATTTCAAAACTCCTTGATAAGAGCTAAAACTATATAAAGTTTTCAAAATGCAAGTGCTCCTTGATAAAAGTCAAAAATATCTTATTCAAAATGCAAATGCTCCTTGGTAAGAGCCTAAACTATCTTTCAAAACTTCTTGATAAGAGTCAAAAATGTCTAAACTCATCAAGAAGTACCAAGACTCCTTGACACGAGTATAAAATGTCTACAAAGTCAAATTCAAGACTCATTGACATGAGTATAAATGGTCTACAAATTCAAATCCAAGACTCCTTGACATGAGTGTAAAATGTCTACAAATACAAATTCAAATCCAAGACTATTTGACACGAGTATAAAATGTCTATAAATTCAAATTCAAATCTAAGACTCCTTGACAAGAGTATAAAATGTCCACAAATCCAAATTCAAATCCAACACGAACACGAGTATAAAAGGCCTACAAAGTCCAAATTCAAGTTGAAGATTCCTCGATATGAGCATAAACTATCCAAGTTCAAGAAAGCTCCTTGATACGAGCATAAACTATCAAAGTCAAAAATATTGAAGGCTCCCTGATACGAGCATAAACTATCTAAATTCAAATTCAAATTGAAGGCTCCTTGATATGATTATAAACTGTCAAATAAATTTAAATTAGAGAACTTTTGAATATGAGTATAAACTATTTACAAGTTGAAATTCAAGAACCACTTGACACAAGTATAAACTATCTAATAAATTCAAGTTCAACACACCTTGATACAGGTTTAAACTATCTAATCAGTTTTTTAGACTCATTCATTTCAAACGACAAGTCGTCCATGAACAAGTCTCGATGGGGCATTTGTAGGAGGCGAAAATTAACAATATTATATATAATGTTTTTATTAATTTTTATATATTTATTTAGTTTTGGAATCTTATGAAATCTAAAATTAGATAAAATATTTAAATAATAAAGATATTATTATATGATAAATATCAAGAGTATTTGACAACAAGTAAATATGTTTGAAAAGATATATATCAATTTCCAATCACCAATGAGATAGTGCCATGTCAGCCCTAGATCTCTCTCCCTACAACTATAAACAGGGGCCTCCATATCAGTTGAAAATACACCGGAAGTCAAAATTGAAGGGCTTAAGAAGTTGGAGAAAAAATCCTCTACGAAGTTCTCTCCAACATTTAATTCATTATTCGTTATTCGTCGGAGTCATCTTAAATCCAGCGTTCGATCCGGAATCAAGGTTCTGAAACCCTCCAGACGACATTATAAAGTCTCAATATTCAAGGTGTTCTAGCAAGATTCAAGTCGTTCTTTGTCAGAATTACCTCAAATCCAACATTCAATCCAAAATCAAGGTCGTCGGCCCCGAGTTAATGTTATCAAGTCCAAATACCAAATGTGTTCTAGCAAGATTCAAGTCGTTCTTCGTCGGAATCACTTCAAATCCAACTTCGATTCTGAATCAAGGTGGTCGGCCCCCGGTTAATGTTATCAAGTCCAAATACCAAATCAAAGAAGATCGATGATGTAAATCTTTCCCGAAAGCTTCGAAGACCAAATCCAAATACCAAGTCAAAGAAGATCGATGATACAAATATTCCCCGAAAACTTTAAAGGCCAAGTTCAAACAACAAGTCCGAGAAAATCAAAGAGACAAATTTATTCTGAAGATTTCAAAGACCGTTTGAAAATTAAGTTTTAAAGAGAAGAATTATAGGAAAAATAGAGATTAGATCCGCATAAATATATTTTGATTCGAAAATCATCTGAATTTTACACGTTTTGTGTTTACTAAATTAAATACAAGATTTTATGTTACGCCGTGAAATACAAATATACAATATTATAGTTACGAATATTATCATTTCAATTCCCCTTAATAATATGTTTTCTAATTACAAGAACCCAAAAATCAAATAAATACAAAATCAACGCAACAAAAATCCTATATAATTAGTTTTCTAATTACTCGGCTGACGACTAAATTAACAAGAAAGGCGTGGATAAAGACAAAGCATGACAAAAGTTTAGTAGGCATCAAAATCATGGGACAGAGACAGACATGCCAAGAGTGACTTGTTTCGAATCGAATGCTATGTAATTTGCTTTAGATTAATTATTAATTATTAATTTCTTTCTTTCTATATTTTATTGAGATTTTTTTTAAGAAAAAATAAATAAATAGGGACGACCATTTGAATTAATTTAAATGCATTCAGTTATAACGGGTTATACGGAGTTAATGATGACCACGTGGACCCAGTTCGTTGCATCGTTTGAGTTGTCTCTTTTGATTTGTCATTGGACAGATTCGAGGACTTGATTCTTTCAATTTTATTTTATTGCAATAATAATATTCAACATATATTTATATTATCAATATTATAGTAAGTACACTTGATATGTATATATATATACACATACATATACATATACTTTTTCTCTTTAGTTTTGATTGTTATTTTAGTTGTCTTCTTTTATCCAGAGTTAACAATTAATTTTATAGATCAATATACTCATCTCTCATATATGACATAAAATCTTATTTGCTTATATTTTCTTAAAATAAGACTTGAGATAGAATTAAAATTGGGAGAGAGTGTAAAAATATATAAAACAACAAAAATTTTGACATAAAATAAAAAAAAATAAAACAATCTAAAATAAAAAAATTAAAACAACAATTATAATTAAACGGAGAGAGAGTATACACACACACGTGATTGTGAATAATAATACTCATCCAATAGGCTACATTTCAGTTTTTAGATGTACTGAATATACAGTTATATAACCATATTTAATAATCAGTTCATTTAATAAGGGGTTCTTATTCAATATATATTGTAATTAACTATTACTTTTTCACAAGATTCGTTGTATAAAGGTGAAATAGGAAATATATTGAAATATTTATACTTTCAATTCTTAATTTTGCAAAAAACTCAATCGATCAATATATGCACTGTATATACATATATTTATTTATGATGTCTTAAAATAAACAAGGTGAGGTACTTATAAATGAATTAAGAGTAGGGGATGGAATGAAACAAACTTTAGAATATTAGATAAACACATGTTACGTGAATTGTGAGATTTCAGGGCATTAACAAAATTAAACTTTATTAAAAAAATAAAAATAAAATCTATATATATAAAGAAAGGTTTGACAGTGTAGATTTCCAGCATGACGCATAGATCCTCGAGCCGGGCGGCTCGTGACTTTCGATTCTACCAACGTGAATTTCTAAAATTCAGTTAAAAAAAAAGGAAAATAAGAAAAAATATATTTTAAAAGAAAAAGAAAAGGAAAATAAATATTAAATACCTATACATATAAAACTGGTGAACATCATTAGCACATCCAATTAACAAATTTTCTGCTACCAATAGTGTTCTGTTTTAGTATTCTGAAATATTTATATCTCTTTTTTTGTGACACAGAACATATGCAAGAAAATTCATGGAACTTCTCCTTCCAAATCTAACATATTAAGATCATATTACTTCATTATTTTTATAAATAATGTCATTTCGTTTGAAAAAATCATGAATGCGTTTAATACTAATAATTTTTTTTTTCAAACCTCCACATACAACACAAAAGCAAACGACATTGTTGCAAATAATTTGAAGGATCAAACCATATCACGAATAGATTCAAATAATAATTATATTTATTTATTTAATTTTAAAAATGTTAATCTCTTTGCTGGAAAGGAAAAGCAAAATTCCACTCATGATACATTTATTAGACAGGTTGGTAGCACAGAACTATTAGCTGCTTTCGAGTAAATCATCAAACTCTTTTACTAAATTGGAAGTGCATTAATGTATTATCAGCATGCTTAGCCGCCTAAACAATTTCACTCAAATTTTGAATTTTAACCAATAATTAATTAAATATTAATCCCCTAATGCAGGCTTAGGCCGGATTGTTAAGTTGGATTCGAGGCATTGAGCATTTTAAAATCCACTACCTTCGTAACCACATTGAATAAATTCTATCGAAAGCACAGAATATCTCTGGATATTTTTTATATATATATTTTTAATTTGGTGTAAAAAAGAAAATAGAATTTTGATAAATATATCTAAGTGAAAATTGAATAATTAATTGGCCCCCACTAGAGTGAATTTTCCCCACATTCTTTTATTTATTTATGCACCTTCCCCCTCTCTTCTCAACTGACTCTCCGTGTTCTACTCGCGTTATAGCAGACATAGGAGACAAATCAAAACGAAGCAACCTGTTTAAATTTAGTGAGAGATAAGAGAGAGAGGACTAAGAGGAGAGAGAGAGAAATCAAAATTTATACAAACACCCACCCCACCACGCCACAGTTTTTCTTCAGAGAGAGAGAGAGATAAGAGCTTCCTTTGGTTTCAATTTCAATTTCGATTTCTATTTCAATCAATTATTTCGTTCTGGCACTATAACTGCTGAAATCGGCCACTATATTTGGATATAATCGATTTGGCAACTTGGGGTTTTGGTAGATTTTAGATCTTGTGCGGAATTCTTTGAAGAAGTTTGATTGCCGATTGAAATTTAAAAAAAAAAAAGGATTCTCGCTGAGGATGAAGGATGCTCATATCCGGAACAGTTTGCTTGTGATGTAATATGGCACTGTTTTGGCGGTCGGAAACTGAGAAGATGTCGTTTTACATTGGTCGCGAGGCTTCAAAGGTTTGTTTCTCTTTTCTTTGATTAATATGTTTTTTTGGGCTTTTGTTAAGCATGTTGTTTCTCTGCTATTTAATTGATTTTGCTGCTGTCTTTTTTTTTGGCGGTGAGAAGTTATGGAAGAGATTTTGTGCGGAGATTACAACAGAACTCAACCTTCTTGCGGAAAATTGGAAGTATATTTTAGGCGGTCTCATTGGCCAGGTTTGTTCACAGTAACTATGATGATTGCTAAGTGGTTGCTGCCAATTCAAGAACTCGATTTATGAACGTGTTTGGAAAAACTGGTGAAGATTTGTCAATTTTATTTGTGAATCTTAACTGAATCACGAGTCGTTACTAAAAAGTTGTTATAATCAAGGACTCAAAAATGGGATCTCGATTATCCGAGTTACTACTGGGTAGTGGCTGTTTGTGGGCTGTTAGCAGTCAGCACATCAAAATTCGCGTCTTTTAGTTTTTAAAAGGTTAATCTACAATAGAGAATGGAATTTCATGCTTTTGAATTTTGAATTGGAGAAGTGATTTAACTTTAGAGGTTGAAAACCTTTGAATTTTTTTTATCTTTACTTGTAAGAAGCCTTTTCTCCCTGTCCCACTTTTTGTCTCAATTTTACGCCTAACAATTCTTTGTATAACGTTGATCTACTCAGCGAGAAGTTTCGGTTTGTTTCTTTTTTTAATGGAAATTTCTTTGATAGAGTTGGGTTGGTAAACAATTTGGAAGATGGAAGGCCTCATAGATTATCCCTGATCGTTTTAACTCTACAATCATAATATGAACGTTGTAAAAAGACTTATCTTTTTGTCTCTTGCTTTTTGAAAATACCATATGTTTTTCCCAACTATAATTAAAAGATTATCAGTCCTTTGAATGATGATAGTTGCACCTTTCATTTTATTTTTGATGTGCAAAGTCCGTATTAGTCTATGAAGCTGATGGATTTGAACCATAGTGAGCTTTAATAATGTATGTGTTTTGCGAAGTATTTGGCATGGAATGTTGATGCTTCTATATTGATGTTGCAAGACAATGAGACTTAAATATTTCTTCTGATGCTCATTTATATCTATTGTTATCAGTACATCCACGGGCTAGCAGCTCGAGGAGTTCATTATTTTCATCGGCCAGGACCGACACTTCAGGATGCCGGTTTCTTTCTTCTTCCGGTAACAATAAATAGTTCCTTTATTCTGTTTCAGACTGTTTTTACTGATATGCCTGGTTATGCCGGAAATTTGTACTTATTATATAAACTTTGTTGATTTGTAGGAGCTTGGGCAAGACAATGCTTACATTAGCGAAACGGTGTTCACCTTCGTTTTTCTGTCTTTTGTCTTGGTGAGTTTTCTTCTATTTAAATGTTTGCTCAAAAGACAGCAACTGGGTTTAATGTTAAATACTTTTTATGCTACATGCAGTGGACTTTCCATCCTTTCATATTGAAGAGCAAGAAGATTTACACAGTACTCATATGGTGCAGGGTTTTGGCATTTTTAGTTGTAAGTGCAATCTAGCTGACCTTTTTAAAAGTTGTTTTTTTCCTGCTGTAATTTGTTCAATATCTAAGTAGCAGTAGCAGTAATGTTGAGGGCGGAGTGATCTTGACTATCGATCAAGCAGCATTTGCCAAATTTTGATGTTCTCTGAAAAATCTGAGAATTATGTACTTTTAAATAATACCTATCCACATTTTACTTGTTGCAGGCATGCCAATTTCTTCGGATCATAACTTTCTACTCTACTCAACTGCCTGGTCCAAATTATCATTGCCGAGAGGTAAAAAAACCCTGTTCCTTACACTTGAGTTGTTCAGGAAAGAAAAATATATTGCTTCATCTTTCATTTTTCTAAAGAATCTTCAAGTAAGCTAATATTGCTGATGTTGAATTTTTTTTTGGTCCTGAATCTTGTAGGGTTCGAAGCTTGCCCGGCTGCCTCCTCCTAATAGTGTTTTAGAAGTTCTAATAATTAAATGTTGGTGACAATTCCCTTGCTTGCCCTACATCTTGTGTCAGTGATGAATTCCTGGAATTATATGCTTATTTTTTTGCTGGTTATGCAGTTCCTCGCGGTGTACTTTATGGCTGTGGTGATTTAATATTTTCGTCTCACATGATATTCTCCCTAGTCTTTGTGCGAACATACCATAAGTATGGCACTCGAAGGTAATACCACTTGAACCAGTTTTTCTTTTCCTATTGTGAAGCTAACAAGATATTCACTACGCTTCCGTTGAATAATATATGTCATAATACACCATTGCTATGTGTGATTTCTGACATAAATCTTGTCTATTGTGGCAGTTTTGTGAAGCAGTTGGCCTGGTTGATTGTTGTAATTCAAAGCTTGTTGATTGTTGCATCTCGCAAGCACTACACAGTTGATGTTGTCGTGGCATGGTAAAATATACCAGTAATTCGAACTTTTAATATGGAGCTAGCAAATTTGAATAATTGTCTGATAATTTCCTGGACACATAATTTTGTTGCAGGTACACCGTTAATTTGGTTGTGTTCTTTCTAGACAAAAAGTTGCCAGGTAGGCATTTATTACACTCCACAGACCTACAGAATTGTTATTTCTTCTGTCCCTTGTTCACGAATTCGAGCCTGATTTGAATTTTATACGTGCAGAACTTCCTGATCGTTCAAGTGCAGCTGCAGCATTGTTCCTTCCTCTGACCAAGGATAACAAGACAAAGGAAGAGAATCACAAACTCTTGAATGGGGATTCTGCTGACTGGGTATAACTTTGCTTCTCTTCCTTTTCTCTTGATATATTTTGTGGTTTGGCTCTGTGCCACGAGCTTTAAAATTTCCATTTAATTTCTTTATTCAGAGACCAAGAACCCAAATCAATGGCAAGATCATGGAAGAAGGAACCGTGGTGCATGTTGAAGCAGTCATCAATGGCGTCTAGTTGATGAACGGCACAGCTCCACACCTGCTTTAATCGGGCCATCTGGTTTGTCTTGCTCTACTCCAAAAACACGTCGTTCAAACTGGTAAACGTCGCTTGTAATTTAGATCATGGAATCGTGCAGTCCAGTTTATGGTTTCAGGTGGACGAGAAATATGGCGTCAACACCCACCATCTGATGTATCATGGAATTCAATTTATTTAATTTTCTTTCCAATTGCATCAATCATTTTTAATCTCGCACTTCCTTTCCCATCATCGTTCCATTTTGGATAAAAACTTAATTCTGATTGTGTCATGTGGATCCAAGAGGAGAGTAGAGAGCATGATGCAATTGAATTTCTTTATGTCTACTTCCCCTGTCATGTGCACATTTTACTTGCGTGTTTGTCATGAAATCTTGCACATGCTTGTCCAGTTCTTGGCAGAGAGAAGAAACTCCTTATCACACCACTTGGATTATTGTATCATACAGTATTTTACGGCCTTGTCTTTACATGAATCGGAAAAATGATATACTTTGTGAAATACACACTACACTTACACGTATTATTTCATTATTTGGAATATCGAAAAAAATGAAAAATGCTATACTTGGTGAAATACACGCTACGCGTATTATTTCATTATTTGGTATGTGTTGGTTGACCCATGATGCATATATTCTCTATCTTGTTAGATCTGTTCGGCTGCAGGTATCATCACATGCCTGCGCTCTGCATTAACATTATTTTTGTACAATGAATGGGCATAGGCCCATCCCATGTGCTGTTCAGATATTTTATATGTTTAATTTTGTTTTGGATTTCATAAATCTTTTGAAATGTACGAATCCATGAATAATTAAATTGCCTGCGATAATATTTTAGACAGTTAGCCATGTCGGATTTGATATTTTTTTCCCTTCTCAAACAGTGCACTTTGTTTTAATAAAATCGTGGTTGGCAGTCCTTGAAGGAATGCAACTCTCTCTCTCTCTCTCTCTCTCTCTCTCTCTCTCTCTCTCTCTCTCTCTCTCTGTATTTGGCCTGTTTAATTTATCATTGATGGTGTTTAATCGTGGCATTTCTAACATATTTAATCTAAATCATTCAATCCAATTGAAACATTAACAACTTCCTCTTAAATCTTTAAAATATCAACCAATCATTCCAGACATATAGTTTACAGTCCATGAACAATGCAATTATTCTCTAATATATGAATTTTATTCATCACTTTAATAAATTCAAACGAGTCCTAAATAAATTATATTAATACATTATATCGAAAACAAAAAAAATGGCTTAAATGGAGGCGTAGGAATGCCTGCTTGGACTAAGGAAATATGAGCCCAACTTAAAATAAATGTCGGCCGAATTGTGAATTAAATTGGGCTTGAATTTAATTCTGCTCAAACATTAAATTTCATGGGATGCAATTAAGTTGGTTTAGGCCCAAAACTTGGGCTAGATGTTGATTCACACTTTTAGTAGTGAGGCACCTTTGGATCTCTGAATAAGGAACCGATTAAATTGAATCCATAAATTCACTTTGGTAATTTTCTAGAATTTCGGTTTCAATTTTTTGGCCAAATTAAGAAGTTGACCGTGAAATTAATTTTATTTTAAGAAATAGCTAGTTCGGTTTAGTTTGCTAAGTTTTTGGCATTTTAGTATTGATTTGTTTCACTTTAGTCCGATTTTATAACGTTTGAGCAATTTCATTGTGACATACTATCTTAAATTGTATATTTTAATCCCATATTTTGAAATATTATCAATTAGCACTAATATAGAAATTATAGTGTATGTTAACATAGTGGACAAACAATTACAAGCTCGAGATCAATCGGTCATCGATTGATACACATTCCACGATTTATCTCATCCACAAAGTTTCGGGGACGAGAGAGTGGGGGATGTCCGGGAATGGGGATTTGCCTACTTTTATAATATGCTATGGATGAGAATTTTATTTTATTTAATAAAAGAAGACACAAGACAGTTTAAAATTGGGCAGAGACAATGACAAGATGATGTTATTGGTGAGCTATTTGTGTGCTTGACAGTTACTTGGTGTGCAAAAATGGAGCAGATGTCTCTGCTAATTCAAGAAACCTCAATTCTCATTTTACTACATGACAAAATGACAAGGACAAGTTGAATATATTGTTTGAATATTTGGTGAAAGTTGTTTTGTCTACCAAAAACACCCTCTTCCCCAACTACAAATATTTACATATATACAAAATCAAAACACAACCTCAGTCCAACATTTTGTCTCTGTTCCAAAGTCCACAATATAAATATTGTTTCTTTCCTTATAACCTTGTATATTTATATTTTATTATGTGACACATTATATAAAAATAACTATTGGATATTAGGCATCTGTAATTCTACATATATATATATATATATATATATATCTAGAGAGAGATGATGATGATGATGATGATGATTTAGATGAAATGAAATGGGTTGTCTACAGCTAGTATGGGTTAGGCATGTGGCTTCCCATCGATGTGTATCTTTATAGCGGCAGAGTGAGCCCTACTTATTCATCTTACTCTTACTATTGCAATTTGCAACGCAACCCCACCTCGCTGCCCATAATCAGGACTACTACTCATTTTGCCGCAATCTATGCTTTTTAAATTCTTCAAATTCTAGAGAGAGAGAGAGAGAGAGAGAGAGAGAGAGAGAGTTACTGTCAGTTAACGGCCACCACTTTCCTTTTGCATGCTCAGACTTTTCATAATATACAATATAATTACATAGGATAAGAAATTATATAGATAAGAGGTAAATGATTTGGATGAATATGGTGGTATGAATAATTAGGGCACTTGGTAGAAAAAGAATAGGGCAGTTGCCTTACAATTGCCTTTGTGGAGTGTCAATGATGATTTGATCAGCCTTTTGGCTCCAAATATATGTAGGCAGGGACCATTCTTAATTAACCATCAAAATTACATATGTTGTTATTTCTATTTATGGGTGATACAAGTTCTATTAAAGGACCGGAAATTAACTCACACACTAACTAATTTACTAAAGAAGACATAAAATAGAGGTAGCAACAACAGGATTTGGACTACGTGAGAGCGGATATCATTTGGACTTTGACCTCATGTGCTCTACAGAAAGTGATCCTTCATTCAACCCTTTCTTATTTCTTTTTGCTGCCTACCCCCCAAAGTTCTCATGTGTTAAACATATTATATGAATGGATAAGATATTAATTCTTTTTTACTATAATGACCACCACTTCTTTCACCATTTCAAATTTGAGAGAAAATTGAAAAGATTAACGTGCAAGAAATTATCCAAAGATAGCATTGAGAATTTGAACAAATTAACTCATATATAATCTATTTAGTTTCACATTTCTTAAGAATAGATAAATTCTAACATAAGAATATCAAAACTGTGGTTCATTTGCCACACTGGCAGGTAAGAACTGTGAATCAACAAAAAAAGTAAAAAAAAAAAAGTAACACATGCCAACTAAGTGTGTGTGTGTGAGAGAGAGAGAGAGAGGGAGGGGGGCGACACAAAAGAGGAATGATGAGGAAGTTGAAAGGCAGCATAAAGCAGAAAGCTAAAACTAGGAAAAAAAACATACTTTTCTTTTTCAAACACAACAACACACATCTTGAGTGTGTTACTATTCACCAAAGTGAAATAAAATCATAGTATGCCACACACACACACACACACACCAACCCCATGCTTTGAATATATAATGCATGCTCTTGAAATGTGAACACCTCTTGTAAAAATATCCAGTATTATACGACCACAATCACTATTCTTGGATCCACAAAATCAAATCTCACTGCTCAAATCTTGATCACCGATACTAATTAAGAAACACACACACACACTTCACTCACAGAAGAGAAGGGATCATTTTTCTTCCTGTTTAAAAGCTGCAAATTTCAGTTTCAACAGAAGTAAAATCATAGTAAAATGGGTGCAAGGTGCTCCAAGTTCTCATTCTGCTGGTGGCATTCTCATCTAAAACCATCTGTTCTTCAATCCACCGATCCGGGTCAGTTTGTTTACCTGCATTTGATAATCTTGAATGAATTTCTTTTCCTGGGTTTGTGTAAAAATGCAATCTTTTTTCACGGGTCTGTAGAGAATGGGGAGAAAAACTCGTTGCCGAGCTTCAGAGAGTTTAGCTGGGAGGAGCTCAAAGCTGCAACACATGGCTTTTCCTCGGACAACATAGTCTCGGAGCATGGAGAGAAAGCTCCTAACGTTGTTTACAAAGGTTTTCTTGAAAATGAAGGCTGGATTGCCGTTAAGCGCTTCAACAAGTCTGCTTGGCCCGATTCTCGCCAATTTATAGTTAGTGCATCATTTCGACTCTATATTTTCAATTCTGCTGCTTATTTTATGATCATGTATTACCGCAGCTTGAGTTAGTTGTTAACTTCTTAATTTCATTTTAATAACAAATATATACATGTTTTGAGGTGAACGAGATATGAAGATCATGAGTTTAATTGGCATGTTAACGTTGTTATGTTGGTTATTGAAGGATGAAGCTAAGACGGTTGGGAACTTGAGAAGTGAACGCTTGGCAAATCTGATTGGATGTTGCTTTGATGGAGAGGAGAGATTGCTGGTGGCAGAGTTTATGCCTAATGAGACTCTGGCCAAGCATTTATTTCATTGTGAGTTTGGAAATACTATTTTTATGGCCTAATGTTGTGAGTTGTCGTTAAAGATCTACTTGCGTTTTTGTTGTAATGCCTATGCCTTTTGGAATGTCATGGTTTTGTGCATTTTGTTTAAGTTGATAGCAATTAAATTGTGTTTCTGGGATTATTAGTGGTCTGATGTGAGGTTGTAAACAGGGGAGAACCAACCCATGAAATGGGCAATGAGGTTGAGGGTGAGCTTGTATTTGGCTCAAGCTCTGGACTACTGCAGCAGTCGAGGCCGGGCCTTGTATCATGATCTTAATGCTTACAGAGTCTTGTTTGATCAGGTATTCAAAATTGGAATTTTGTATTCAAATTTCAAAATTTTGGTGTTACATTCGCTATTTGCTCGTCTCCAGGATGGTAATCCTAGGCTCTCTTGTTTCGGGTTGATGAAGAATAGTAGAGACGGCAAAAGTTACAGCACAAACTTAGCCTTCACCCCTCCAGAATACTTGAGAACTGGTATGCAATATGCATCTTACATATATATATATATATATATATGTATATATATATTAATTCAATATTTGTTGATAAATATATTTCCATGCAGGAAGAGTAACTCCAGAAAGTGTGGTTTACAGCTTTGGAACTATGCTGCTTGATCTTCTAAGTGGCAAACATATACCTCCAAGCCATGTAAGCTAATGAAGGGGATTTGCTTTGAAATTTTCTTATTCAGTTTTGTTGCAACTGCAAAAACCTAAGAATTTGATCTTGATTCCACTTGTCTTCTCCTAGGCACTTGATCTCATCCGGGGCAAGAATTTTCTGATGCTGACGGATTCCTGTTTGGAGGGACATTTCTCTAATGATGATGGAACGGAGCTGGTCCGATTAGCCACCCGTTGCTTGCAATACGAAGCCCGTGAGAGGCCAAATGCCAAGTCCCTAGTCACTTCTCTCATGTCTCTTCAGAAGCAAACTGAGGTACAAATATCACCATTTTCTGTAATCCAACTTCAGACAAGAGAAAGAAAACCTTTCCTTAAGTTTGTGATGGATGCACGAAGCAGGTTCCTTCGTATGTTTTACTTGGAATTCCACAAGGAGGAAACACAGGCTCCAAAGAGGAGCTGCTGCTGAGTCCCATGGGGGAAGCATGCTTGAGAATGGATCTCACCGCCATACACGAAATACTCGACAAGGCCGGATACAAAGACGACCAAGGAATAGCTAATGAGGTCCGAAAAAGAACATCCCATTTCGCCTCATTTTTCTTCTGAGTTACGTTGTTAAGACAAATTATAGCTAGTGTCAGCTTAATATCATACGATGCAGCTATCTTTTCAGTTGTGGACAAATCAAATGCAGGAGACCTTGAACTCCAAGAAGCAAGGCGATGCAGCTTTTCGAGCCAAGGATTTTGCAGCTGCCGTTGATTGCTACACACAGGTAAAGATTATAACAAACCAACTGCAAACCTTAAAACATTAACAATTATCTCTGCATGTCTAAGATTATAAAGGATTGCAGTTCATCGATGGTGGGACGATGGTTTCACCGACGGTCTACGCTCGACGCTGCCTGTCTTACTTGATGAGCGACTTGCCTAATCAAGCTCTGGGAGATGCCATGCAAGCACTGGCTATATCACCACAATGGCCTACTGCATTTCATCTTCAAGCAGCTTCGCTCTTCACACTTGGAATGGAAAATGATGCCCAAGAATCACTCAGAGAAGCCTCCAATTTGGAAGCCAAAACAAACCAAATTTGAAGAAACTGTATATACTTTGATTTCCTTCTACTTGTTCTTACCATTTCCAACCCCAACTTCGTTTAAAACAAGAGGATTATGTCATGCCGATTGCTTATTTCTTCGTTAAAATTTGTCATCAGTCGATTATTAAGTTTTCGCGAGTTGTGAAATTATAATTCAATACATCTTTTACTAAATGCATAACATCTCTTCCTCTTAGCCTTTCGTGGGAGTATTCTTTCATTTACGTAACCATTGTGCACAGCCAAAACTTGTAGAATAATTATACAATAGGAATGACAATAAATCGATTAAATGCCCTATTTAGGTTAGATCAAATGGGTTTTTGACCTCTTTTAAAAGACATTTATATATAATAAATACATGTTGATAGACAAAAAAATAAAAATATAAAAACGATCACCTGCAAGGCTGCAACTAAATGAATTTAAATAGGAAACTTAAAAAAACCCTCAAAATATAAGCTCAAAGATTCTATAAAACACACTAAATTTTTTTAGATAATTAGATATGATTTAAATAGACCACAATGGGAACTAATCAATTAAATCATCACGGATTCCATTACGAAAACATAAACCCGAACAATGGGAACTATAAGACTTCACTAGAATCACTTTTAAGGGTTCAATGAACGAGCTTTTAACCCAGAAACACAAATGAACTGCAAACACATCAACTGAAATGACTTACAAATAACAAATTTTTAAATTGTGAGCTTTCCTTTCACTGGCGTACCAAACTATAACAAGCTTGAGAATAAATCCCAAAAAAAGGTGCAGCAATTATCATCAGAATAGCATGTGAATCTTTAACATCTAATCTATTTTGATAGACTATAAATTAAAAATGGTTCTGCATAAAAAATATCAGCTAATAATGCAAACTTTCAAGGACGCCAAATAAATACCCGTCATATTCAGGTTTTATTTGATGAATCTGAGCTTTCCATGTTTACAACATAATCCTTGTATACTCATCTCGACTCAACATTGCAAGAGAAAAAATTATCTCCTTTACATTGGAGGTCGACTGTTGCCCAGTAATTGGCCAACTAAGTTAGTCACCTGCAGTGAAGAAACAGATAGCCATCAACAAGTGTGTTACATTAGAACCAATAGATGTCATTTACTGACATTTGTAGAACATACATAACATGTGACATGATTTAACAAAGAAATGAATGTAACATAATCTATGAAACGAACACTAAAATATTGTTTCAAACAGAAGTCCTTATTTGTCCTTAAGTTGGGATACTTAACTTCGTCTCTAAATGGTCAAAAGTGCAACAAAAATACAGATTTTACTTCTAGCCAGTAAAATTGAATCTCCAATCATGTCTCGAACTAATAGAATAGACTATGAAAATGCCATTATCCTGCGTAAAATAATTTCCTCCTATAGAACAATAGTTGCATTTTTCATTTTCAAAACACTAAGTACTTCTCTGATAAGCTCCTAAAAGGGAAGATTAATACTGGCACAAAACATATTACAGACCACATGTACATTGATAACAATTTTAAGCACACCAACACATTAATATACACATGGTTCAAAAATTTATCACTGCATTGCATATTCAAAAGCTTATAGTGAAACTACAAATTAGCACTAATCACCTGCCAATATTTCGAAACACAACGGTCAATGCAGCTGTTTTCACCCATGTTTAACTCAGCTTCCTTGTACCTGAAAAAAAAAATTCCAATCAACCAATCTATTAGATGATTCTGATAAGCAGAAAACCTTTCCAATTCATCCCATTAGAATTCCACAACTCCATAATCTAAAACGAAAGTTTTCAGTAACAACGAAGGATCTGAACCACGTACTTGTTCTCAATGCACTTGCTGAAACACGTGTGTGTAAGCCTGAATTATAACCAAGGTCACATCACATAATCACATCAAGAAAAAGTCGAGAAATTTAAGCACGCATTACAAAATACTTAGAAATTCCAGCATCATTCTACTTTTAAGTTGACAGGAAGCTCATAATTCATTAACAAAAACTATTTCATCATAATGCAGCAAAGAATAATTGCAATCATTTGAAGCATTAACGCAAACACACACACACAAAGAGGTTACCTACTTGTTAAACATATCAACCCTATATTCCATCTCCTTCTCCATCATTCCAATAATCTGCGCGCTCGCACACACACGCATAGAAAAATTAAGATCACGAACACGCGAAATCCAATTACATAAAAATACCCCTAATTTGGCGGGGATTGAGTGTGGGAGAGTAGAGAAAATATACCTGTTCTCTCTCATGAGCAGACGGGGTGTTGCTAGGAGTTGGAGCCATTAGATCTGAGATGGAGATAGAAAGAGAAAGAGAGCTAATAAGATCAAAATCCCTTTCAAATCCAAGTAATCAAATTGTAATATTATGAAGAATGTTGAACAAGTAATACAGTAGAAAATGGTATACCCTTAAACCCTAAAATTTGAGGCGGAGCAAAGTCTACAAGCACAATTTTCGGGTGTGAACGAGTGCTACCATATTAGCCTGTACCTTAGATCAGCACCGTCAAAATTGGAACCGCGCGTGGCGCGTGCAACTAAGTGCTTCTTGTTTCAGGTTTGTTTGGCCACTGGTTCCACACTCAAAATCGAAATTCGATTAAATGAATAAATAACTACACGTCTACACCTAAAAATAAAATTATTAATTAATTTCTCCAATTTATGTATGAAAAAAATGAAGTCTCTGTACCTTATAAATCTATTATTTTTAACTTGTACCTCTTAAACTTCAAATCTGTATTTTTTACCCTTTGTATTCTCATTTTTCTTTTACCTTCCCTTTAAAAAAGAAGTAACGGGTAAAAATTCCCAAAAAATCAACTTGTTACGGACAATGGTCAATTCAAGATTTTAAAAATCATGTAATTCGATTTCATTTCAGATCCAAATCGTTAAAACTCAAAAAATATATATAAATTATAGTTAAGAAATAATCAACCATACTAATGATTATTTTAAAAATTAAAAATTAAATACTTAAAAATATTTATAAACCCTAAATAATTAGGATGAATCCTAATTAACAATTATAAAATTAAACTTAAGCGCAAAAAATTGAAATTGAAGAAAAAGTATAAAAATATACTAAATTTTTTACTACATTCGGAGCGAAACACAGAAATAGAAAACCGTATAGCACAAGCAAATGTAAGAAACTCGGACACACCACTTACTATTACGTATTAATTGAGATTTATGATTTGTATTTATAACATATAAATTTGGTTCCTTTTGGGGTGGCCATTTCTACTTGATCTTGATCTAGTTCCAAGAGTTGGTTTATAAAATGATATTTCACTGTTTCCCTTTTTCAGATGATTTTGATGCTGTATTTAAATCTGGGGACCAGCTAGCAAACCTTATTTGGACTGAATAAAGGGAAATTCTATCCCAGTGGTTGGGATACTGTCCCAACCACTAATACACAATAATGATTTTTTATTACCCCTCTAATATAATTTTATTATTTTTTTAATCATGTATTAGTGTACCCCAACTACCAAGGTAGAAATTCCCATGAATAAAATTAATACACTATTTTAAAATTATAAAAATTATGTGTGATAGGTATTAAATATTATTAAAGTATATTAGTTGTTGGACATGTAGGGTAGAATTTCCCCAGGAGGCAATGTAGCACATGTACAAAAATTATAAAAAATAAAATACGAGATGAAATACTATTTTGCATCGAGATCCATTTGTATATAACCAAACAGTAACCGCAACTTGTGTAAATATTACATCTTAGCCAATCAATGCATACTGCATTATGAGTGAAACCAACACGACCAACCCCCTCCATCAACAACCAGAAAAGGAAGAAGAAATAAAAAATGCTCACTGCAGCAAAATGACTACAACCTCTTCCTATCAACTGATAATTTTGCAATGTTGCCATCCCGGTTTTGTTTTTACAGGTTTTCCATCATCTTCTACAATATACTTAGGATGGGATGTTGAAATGGAAAAGCCAAGAAATGACGAAAGCAAATACCATACAAGCAAGAAGAAAGTTCAGAAACCGGTGACCATTTAAGCAAGTTCGAGTTTCTGCAGTGGAGGGAGCAGGAGCTGAGGATGGAGTACTCATTGCAGCAGCATTATTCTCAATCGCTTGCTGAACAGCCTCAATATCATTAGGGCCAACAACGTTGCGTGCAACAGAGTTACAAATTTCGCAAGTCCTGAGGACAAGGAACAGCAGAAACATAATCAGAGTTGAGTCAAAAACATAGAAGCATATTATCACAATATTTTTTCACTTCAAGGAAAAGGGCTGTTAGCTAGCTGATTCCACGAGGCCACTAAGAAACTGTATATCTTGGGGGGTCATTCTGTGTTGCATTCAACACATTTTCCTGGTCGAAACTATCCCGTGTATTTGATAGATGACTCAGATTCTTTACTTCACCCTGTTGTGTATAGCATTGGCAAGAAAATACACTCGACTACAAAAATGTTTATACTAACTCCAGGTAATACACCCAGAAATGCATCTCTAATTAGGTTATATTCAAGGCTTCTCCCACCTATGTAAGACAAGAAGCTACTCCTTTTCCGGAGTTGTGTGGAGCAGTCAAAATACCGTGACAGCAGCAATGCTTATATGATAACTTCTAAGATATGCAACTAAAGAATCCATAAATTTGTTCCACTTGAAAAGATGTGGAAGGTAAAGGCCTTTAAGTAGTTTATGTGATAAGCCAAAAACATAGAACTTGAAGTGCACAAGACTAAGTCATTGTGAATTTAAAAAAAAAAAGGATTTAACGCTTATTTGCATAAATTTTTTATTGATATCTTATTATGGTAATAGGTAGTACCAATGTTACACCATAATGTAAGACAAATATAACCTTTCAAGATTTGCCAACACAATTTAGTACAAAATGAGGCAGAGTAAATTCAGATTTAGCCCTGTCTTTCCAGACAATATTATATAAAAAAAAGTACAGCCTCTGAGAAAAGGTTGTGCCAAGTATATAATTCAAGGATGATTATAACATAGTTGTGATAATTCCATGAGTGGTGAGAATTTAAGGAATCCAAATAGGGTGCAATAAATTCTGAGATTTCAAGGAGCGGCAAACAGTATTGATAAATCAGGAAAATGGGGGTCAGATTTCTACTTTGATAAAGGAAGAGAATCTCAAGAAGGAGGCAGTAGCTTAAAAGGAACATAATTGAAAGGAATCAAGGTGTAATGAGAAACTTAAGCAATTGCTCCACTACTTTACTCCTCTTTTGCTTTACTTCTTTTCCACATTATCTTTAACATCGCATTCTTAATCTTTTCAGAAACTATATTCCCTCATCAGCATTACCAGAACAGCCTAACGTTGTCAGCCAGAAATGTTACACAAACTCAATATTCGCTCGAACAAAACACTAATTTGGTGGAAAAAGACAAACCAAAAACATCACTAATCTCAAATGTACCTTAACAAGCCAAAGGAATCCAGGAACACAGCACAACAGCGACAGACGGGAACAAATTTAACACCAAAATTGACAATGCAAGAGAATCATTCCATTCAACAAAACCATGAAAAAAAAAGAATGTTGTCATCAAGATTTCATAGAGAGAGAGAGAGAGAGAGAGGCTCACTTGTTTCCTTTGATTTTGAACCAGGTTTCAGCACAATGTTTGTGAGCAGCGGCCAAGTCATCCTTACACGAACACCCCAATTCGATGGCGATCCCAGAACTAGGGCTACTAGTCACCAAACTCAAATGACAAATCCTACAATCTCTCTCTGCATTGCTCACACGCGCCGCCATCTTCTGGCCAGCTCCGCCATTTTCTAAATCGACAAAATCGGAAGGATCGGCGGCGGAGGAAGCTCGCCGGGATTCCAAAGCTTCATCTTCCAAAATCTCGGAGCCACAGGCAAAGCTGTAATCATCGTAATTGGAGCCATCGCCATCGGCAGTGGAATAGAACTGAGAGTTGCAAGAACCCTCGTCAGCATCGGAGAAACACACGCTACCCTCCTCCTCCTCCTCCTCCTCCTCCTCACTGGTGGCGCCGCCTCCGGAGCTCCGGCAGCCACATTCTAAATCCATGTGGGACATTTCTAAGGTAGCCATTGTAAAGTCCCGGAAGCTGGAGTAATTGTTTTAAGGCGCTGTAGCTAAATAAATGCCTTCAAAATTGAATCTTGAAATAAACCATTTGCTGATTTAACATGCTAAGACAAATTGTTCTGTATTTTTCATGAAGAAAACGACTGTTTTGAGGCAGGAAAGCGCATTAAGGCCTTAAAGAATGAATCTTGAAATAACCCATTTGTTAAATCTGAACAAGTTGAAGAATCTCTGTCTATTTATGAACTCTCAGAGTATAATGTGGTTGTGTATTGGATTAGGTGATCTTTACAACTCCTCATAGTTGTTCTGAAACTGAAAATGACCTTTACTTTCTCACACCACTATACTATGAGAGACTATCAGAGAGAGAGAGAGCAGAGAAAATGTTGAAGTGTTTCAGTTATGAGTGGATGTGGTGAGAAATGAGGCGAGTTTAAGAAGGAAAAGAACAAGAATTTACAACGAAAATCACACTACTTTAGTTTGGGATTTGTTATGGAAACTCGAGATATTATTTTATAGATTTATAGGTTCTCTTAATCTTGACTTTATTACACCATCTACATTTCCACAAAGAAATCTTTTAATTGCCAAATATTTATGCAATATATTATATTCATAATATTAGAATATAATTTAAAATAAACAATACGGACAGAACCTTTGGACTTTAGAGGAGAAAGAGCCACAAGAAGCCAAATAATATCCATTTTTCTCTTCTTGCGTAATCATAGCCAAGTAAGTTTATAAATGATGCAATCAAAATTCATATAACATACATTCAAAGAGTTGGAAAATAGTTTACAATAGCGAAATTTGATCCAAAAGAGACAGCAACATAAAACCTATAAAAATTATTTTATATGAGAATGTACGAGAGACACATCGAATTCTATTATTTTATGAGAATTCATTTGATAAAAAAATCGGTAGGGTAACGTCAGATTAAATTGCAGGTATATTTACACACATTCATTGTGAATTTGCGTGTGGAAAAGAAAAAGGTATGCATGTATAGTACAAAAGAATGATTAAGTTAAGCAATGTTGGATGCCAAAATGAAATCTTTGCTTCTTTTTTTTTCTCTCTTTTTTCCCCCCAAGGGTGGGGATGCTTGTTTGTTATTTTGATTAGGCTATAATTATGACTAATTATTCATCATAAACACCTTTTAATATGTGCTTCGTGCATTACTTTCTCACCTTTACGCACCTTACACGCCAAGTTCCAAGCTCTTTCATGAAATACTTTTATTTTTTTAAAAAAAATCATTTTAAGTAGAAGTGTACAAGTAGCAAATTGATAAGAATTTATAACATGTATTGAAAACACCACACCATATTTGCATCTTAAACTGAGTTTTAAAAATTAATACTACAAGTCAAATTAATTTTTCTCACAATCATTTATGGTCAAACATTTTTTTCGTGACAATTAAATCAAGCATTTAATAGTTTATCCAAATTATGTATAGAAACTTGACTGGATTTTCGAAGCAATTCAATTTGAATTTGCTATTTAATTGCAACGGTAGACAATTTAACGTAAGCTTGGTTAAAGGTGGATAATTAATAAGTATATTAAGGAAATATGATGATAATACCAAATAAATTATTGTATGTCCATTTTGGTGTGTTGTACCTATATGGCATTAGGTAAATTATTGAAATAGACACATGTGAATCTGAATGATGATCAAACGTAGATATATGGTTGTGCGTGCATTATGGTCCACTGCAAATATATATCATATATATGTATGGGTTGATGCGAAAAAATATTTTAGTAGATGATGAAGTGACTTTTGTATTTCCCTTATTTAAGAGATATGTAAAAGGAAACCATCTTTTTTTATAATTTTCTTTTTTAGAAGGCTGTTTAATAAATTAAAATATTGTCGTATGGAGCATGGTAAAATTTAGGCAAAACACTATTTTGAGTTTCTGTATTTTTAAATTTTTTCGGATTTGGTCCCTCTATTTTATTTGATTAAAATGAGATTCATGTACTATCAATTTGGATAAAATTAAGTCATCTACATACTTCATTTTAATCAAATAAAATAGAGGACCTAATTCGAAAAAATTTAAAAGTACGGGGACCTAAAGCAGTATTTTGCCTAGAATTTAGCTAGAATAGCTAGGGTGTAGCCCTCCTATAGTTTTCTTTCAATTTTATTTTTAAAGTTACCACTGTCTCTGTATTTTTTTGAGTGTATAGGTAAAACAAAATCGGGTCTAAGTTGGGCTAAAAATAGGAATATTTTAATCATATATTTATATATTTTGTGATTTGAGACCAAGCTTTTTACATCACATAAAAAATATATAAATCAAAATAATTAAGGCTACACGTGGTGGGAGGGGTTTTTAATAGTTTCATTCTATATAATTACCTTCACTATCAATAAATGCATGATATTGTATATTCGAATTTAAAATGTATATTTGTGAGATTGGATGGGTTTTAAAATATTTGTAATATATGAGTAAAATAAAATAAAAAGGAGTAAGGACCACAGAAGTAGAAAATCTCGGCGTGAGTGATGATTTGCAGCGGAGACACACACCATTGACCACCGGTGGACCACCTAGCTTAGCTACTTTCTTCCTCAGACGTTTGTCTTGTCTCCCCTCCCGCTTGTCTACCTTACCCCGCAGGTAATATTCAAGTGATACAATAGATCTAAGATGTCATTTTTATGTGTCACAATAGGTTTGATATGACACATAAGAGTGTCATATTAAACCTATTGTGTCACTTGAGCACTGATTCCCCGCCTCCCTTCTGTGTGCAACAACCACCCCTCCCCAACCCAATCCAAGGTTCATTGTATAATGACATTTTTTTTGTGATAAGGATAATCTGCAATAACATCTGATTATACGTATTAGAGTATTGAATAAAATTATAATAATACATTTCTAAAACATCCATTTTCCCACTCATTTGTCAAAAGGTATATTGGATGATTAATTATATTAACAAAATTCTTCCCTTCTATATTTATACCTCGGAACAACATATTCGAATTATATACTATCCAATTAATTAGTCTAGTTACTTAATAAATAGACTCCACTACCTTTTCTTATAAATAAAAGAACAAACTCCAAATGATAAGCTCTATGTACTTTGTTTATTTACAAATTCATTTACAAAAATGAATTATGGGTGTTATGTATTTTTTTTATGACTTTTGTAAATGAATTATGGGTGTTATCATTTTTTTTGGGTTGAATAATGCATTATGCAGCAGATAAAAAAATATGTGCGCATCACACAACCAAATATTCATACTTAAAAAAATAGAGCATTAAATATGAACACACATAAGAAATTGGACACGGATGAATTTACAATACTAAATTCCAATATATATTTAATATTTATAAATTTGAAAGTAAGTTGGTTGATTTTGATATAGAAGTGATAATTACTTTTCACTATTTTTTCTTCTCTTACGTACGGTTAGGTCATGCTCTAATAAAGAGAAAATTTCGATTTTGGTCCCACAGGACATGGGGTATTCCGTTTTTGGTCCCACAGGATATGAAGTATCATTTTCAGTCACGCCGTCACGATTTTTGTTAAAATTTGTATCGATATTGGTCCCATTTTGATATCAATTTTGGTCCCAAACAATCTGCAAGGAAAAAAACCAAAATCCCGTCTCTTTTGGAGAGGAAGATGAGAGTTTTCCATACTCAATACATAAATCAGAGCCAAACCAAGATATGTTATCTGAACATTGTTGGAAAATTCAGATTTAATTCAGGAATGGAATAATCATAGCTGCAGATACTTTCTCATGCTGGGAATTAGATTAAAAATAGGAGGATTTGCTAAACCAGAACCCCTGCAGATTTAAACGTGCTGACAGCTTGTAAACAGCTTATTTCATACACATTCAATAGCAGAGAAGCAAGGGGGAAGTTTGGCAAATCCCCTGCATAACAAAAGTCATCTTACAAACTCAAGCTGAGCCTGCATAGAAGACTCAAATAGAGTACAGGACTGGGAGAAATACTATGCCAGATCCCCAGCAGATTTTTCTCTCACATTATAACTTAAGCAGACTGCCATTTAACTCATAAGGCTACAACAATGAGCTGCATCCATAGAATCAAATTGCAGCAAGTGAATGCTTAGAAAAGAGTACAGTTCTGAGCACACAAACAACATAAGGTCAGGTCAAATTTGGCATGATTAAGTATTAGCATTTTCAGTATTTTAGAGCCCTTTTAAGCACCAAACTTATGCAGCAGGAGTACAACAACTTTTTCAAGTAAAATAGCCGATCAGCCCCGTTTAAACATAGGGGCAGATCACAACTAATAACTCAACTTCATGCTTAGAACACAAAGGAGGGCCTGTGTCCATAAGACAATGAAGAAAGGGCACCTAACAGCACTCAACTCACAAGCACAGAAACACTTAAGAGCATATTCAAGTCATTCAACAAGCAAGACAAGTACCCTTTTAACAGGTTATAAAACCCCTTAACAGAGCACTCATCTGCAATAACCCCAACAACTCCAATAAGTATGGGGACTTGGAGTGAGTCTCAGTTAAGCGTAGGCAGAGAACTCAAGCAATTTAAGCCTGTTTTAGGAGGGGGGCAGAGAGGGCTGCAGAACTTTATAACACAATGAAGCCTATCTCAGCAGACAACAATGTTGCAGGACAGTAGGGGAACAAGGAAATAGCAGGCAGAGGAGTTAGAGTACACAAAAGCACACAAGGAAACTCCAATACACACAAAGGCACCATTTAGAGCAAAACTCAAGCATGTTAAGCAACTTGTAGGAGGGGAGACATCATTCAATGCCTGCTGCTGCCTTCCACAGGTTAGGGAGACTTAAACCAGTATTGCAAACATGAATGAGAACCAGGGATACAGACCAATACATATAGCAGAGGCCAGAGCAGGAAAGATCTATAGTTCAGAGGGCTTATAACATTCTTAATAGCCCTGAGGGATTATGAACAACTCGCCGCCGCTGAAGGAGGGTGTGAGGAACCCTAGTTTTGTTGGAAGATTACGATTTTGAAGAGAGGAGTGGATTCTAGAGAGAATCCCATCCAAAAACACGTTGAACATATTTGTTGAGAGGGAAATCAAGGTTATCGAGAGTGAAGAAGGCGATTTTCCGTGATGAAATACTCCAGCGATGCGTTTCTGAAATATGCCCATACAACACTCAACTCAAAAGCAAGCCTTAATGGAGCAATCAAGCATTCGTACCAGATTCAAGTCCCAATATTGCTGTGGAAATTTGGAATTTCTTGCGAATTTGTGAAAGAGGGTTGAAATTAGGGCAGAGCGATTTTGGGGATTTTTTACGATCTGTGAATGAGTTGTATTTTTTGTCTAATTTGGGACCAAAATCGATAGTAATAAACCTATGGGACTAGTTTTGGGCAGTTTTTTTGAAAAAGTACCAAAATCAAAACCGTCAGGACAAAAAACGGAATACCCCATGTCCCGCGGGACCAAAATTGAAATTTTGTCCTCTAATAAAAGTAAGGAATCATGAATCTTTGACATACTGAATTTAAGTGTTATAAAGCATAATGAGTTTATTTACAACTAATACTAATATAAATCATTAAATTAAATTGCGTCCCTCTTAGTCTCATTGTTAGCAATGGATATTTCATGACATTAGTTGGTTACTAATTTTGTACATAATTATCCTATATGAATCTATACCGGATATGAGAGTTAATTATTTATTAATTATAAGAATGACATATATATACAAAATATTAATATTTGTATACATTTTATATCTTAATGATTCTAAAATTAATTGTCATCTTTAACTATAAACTTCTAAAATAAACCAATATGATTGACTAATCTAATAAAATAATATTTTACACTTCAACGCAGTATTATTAACTGATATAATAATGTACAGTGTACTACAAAATCCTACAATGAATGTGTAGAATATCTGAATATGGTATACGTGGGAGAAATAAGTTAAAATCATAAAAAATGAAATATAAATATTATTAATATTTATTTATAAGCTATAAATTTGTTTGATAATATAAATTCTCCAAAAAATGTACTGACTGTTTAAATATGAAGTCTCATAATCGGTGCAAGATAGAGTATCATCTAACTATTCAGATGCTTGGAAGCAACTATAACAGATGCACTGAAAAATTTACAAAAAGAAATTCATTATAACTTGATGGTATTGCATTGAGAAGAACCATGCAATTGGTCTGACTTCACGTGATTTTAAACCATGCAATTTGATGCAAAATCAAATCATGAATGTATAATATAACTTATAAGTAGAAATAATTAACTGATTCCTACCGCGATATGATTGTTGATGATATTAAATGGTTAGTTATGTATTTAAACATTTTGAACTTTAAATTAATTATTAGATAATATAATAAGGTGGCTCATGTTTTGGCTCGAGAAACGAATCTTATTTCTCTAGGACGAGCTCCTCTAATTGTAGGGTAGTTGGTTATGGAAGATCCAATTATTTCTTAATGATTGAATACATTTTCATGTTTTTCTATATAAAAATATATTGTATTTACCACCAACATTGTGTATAATTAAGGTCGTGTTTTATTAGTTATGATATTTTAGATTTATAATTAATTTATATGTTCATGTTGAGTGTTGGCCCATTTGTCCTTTTCTGGCCCAATTACAATAATTCCTATCTACCCGGCCCAGCCCCAAATCCTAAACCCTAATGACGATCCAACTTCCTAATCTAAACTGCATTAAGGCAGTTGGCATTTCCCTATGCTCTAGAAGCATCTATAATATCTCTATTTTCCCTCACCCCAGATATGCTCGATCTTAGAATCTAATCTCACATTCTCTCTCTCTCTCTTTCTGGATCTTCTCACCTCACTCCCACGGTTTCTCTGGCCGGAGTTCTGTCCATCGGCTCCTGATTGGCCGCTGAGTGTTTGGGAGGAGTGTGTTGTGAGATTAAGAAGCTGAAATCCCCTCCCCCTTTGAACCCTAGCCGCCCCGCTTCCTCTTCCCCTTCCCTGGATTATTTCTCCGGTCGCCGGAGAGGACTACTGCAGATCCCAGTGGGAAAATCTGAGCCGCCGTGCCTTGGATTTGGACCCTATTGTGCCTGTGAGGAACCTTGAAAGCCCTCCTGGCCTTCATCTCTGAGGCCGACGAAGCAACAGCTACTTGAGGAAGCCCTAGTCTCGTTTCTGTGGTTCTCTGCTCTTGCAATCTGTTGTAATAATTTTTGGTTCAAGCTACCTGAGTAGCTAGTGTTTAGGAACCGCAAGGGGTAGGAAAACAAGTGGTGTAAACCTCAGCTAGGCGATACCACAACAGTTCATTTATTCATAATATAATATAACCTTCGAAATATAATAAATCATAATTACATCATATTGATTCAAATATAATCAATTGCTACTTATAACGATTGTTATTTATACTATATAAATAAATCATAATAGTAAAATCAAATTTATAATTCGTGCATCGCATAGGAGAACTGATAGTAATAATATAAAGTTACACTAACTTTTGGATAATAAATTGGGGGGAGATGCATGATATGACAAAAAAATATTGGATGGTGCTTCTTATTAGACAATTTTTTCAGTCAATGCTAAATATAAATTGGGAAATTTCAGTTAAAGTTTGAGAGTGTGATAAAAATAAAAGAGTAGTTAGTGAATTTGAGGTTTTTATTTTAATATATGTATATATATATATATATACATATTGGATGTCATATGTTGTAAAATTTTACCCTTTATAATGTTAAATATAAATCGAGACATTTTCGGTTAAGAGTTTTAAGTATATGGTGAAAATAATGAATCATATAACATTCCACAATTAGAAATAATATTTGGACGAATTAACTTAACGTTGGTTTTATTTAATTTTAGCACTACCTTATAGAAACTAATAAATATTTTCGAACACAAGAAACATGATTTTCTTGATAAGGTGTAAATGTGAAATATTTTGCCTTTTGGATGTTTATATTTGTCTTCTGTTTATTATTTTTTAAATAATGTCGTCTATCCTATATATAATCGGTACAAATTGAGAGTTACATAAATATATATACTACTATATGAATTATGATCTTTTCTATGTAAACATCTCTTGTTATAAATTTACATATTCCGTCTTTTTATCTGTATTAAGTAAGTGGGTCCTAGTGCAGTAAAATGATTTTATTCTTTCCCTACTGATTCGACAAATTAAAAAAAAAAAAGGAAAAGTGAATGGAATAAACTTTTAAATGTTTCTCCTGTGACTAAAAAAAGGGGAAAAACATAAAAAAAAAAATAAAAAAGGAGAGGAAGAGGGACAATTCTGTTAAGTTATCTATTATAAAATAAATAAAATGAATTTTAATAAGAAAAGTGCGGTCAAACAACAACTAACCTGCCAAATATTCCCAGCAAGTTATAGGAAAGATGAAAATAAATAACTACGAAAAACTCACAAATCATTAGGGTTCATTTTTCCTAATTTGTATGATTATAAGCTGATGAGAACCTCTATTTTAGGTTTGGTATTTTAATCCGTGTTTCATGATCAAATTTATGAAATTTTCTTTCATTTTTTTCATCAATTTTAATTTATCATGTTTTACTTTAATTTATGATTGTTGTTTAAGGTTCACCCCCACCAAATTATAATTTATAATTATTTTTTAGTACTTAATTTTCAAAGAAATGATTATTGTGGTTGATTATTTCAAGAATATGATTTATAATTTTTAATTTTTTTAAATCTTTTGTTGATAGATGTGACTAAGCACCGACGGATAAAGGGGGGGCCGAGGGGGCAGCTTAGCTTCCTCCAACATTTTTTCAATTTTTTTTTTACATATTGTTTTATATTTTGCAATTTAATTAATTTATTTTTTTATTAAAGTATACAATTGTATTGAGCTTGATACTTACTTTTTTTATATGGAATACATATTGATTATTTATTCTAATTTATTTTTAATTTATACTCCGTATTAATTGTGATTAAATGTTAATTATTTTTAATTAAACTTTTTTCTATTTTTATGTAGAATATAGAAATGTTTTAAAATAAAACCGTACTTGTATCTTTTTCATTTACTTTCAATGAAGTTAATATTTGTTAAATATTAAATTAGAGGTTGATTATGAATTTTAAGAATTATAATAGAATCGATAAAATAAGATCGAATTTCAAATTTAAATTATTATTCTTGAATGTTACATATTAGTTTACATTATTAAAATTAGAAAAAAAAAGTAAAAAATGTGGACTATTGTCAATTCTTGGAATAAGAAAAAATATATAGTGCATTAGTGAAACAACATTATGTCTCAACCGTGTAAATAAACTCGAAAATCGGTCGCTCCGTCATATATTAGTGTCGTTCCTAAAAAAAATTGACTCTGTCATATAACAATTTCGCCCCCCTAAAATAAAATTATGGATCCGCCACTGTGACTAAGTCGATTATATTATAATTAAATTTTATTTTTATAATATCTATTATTAAACTTGTGAATTCGATCGTGAAATATGAGTTGAAACACCAAATGTAGAATAGAGGATCTCATCCCAATTATAAGTACCTTAATTTCATTTTCACGTAAAAGTAAAACCTTAAAAAAAATACGTATATCTTGTGTTATTTTAAACAGCACAAAATAGGGAAAAAAATTGTAGGAACTGAGACTAAATGGTTTATATATATCCACATCCAGTTAAGTATAAGCATAAAAAAAAAAGTGAAAATAGATAAAAGTAGATCAAAATCTAAAAAAAAATCCATTGAATTAAATTAATTGACCAAAATCTAAACATTTTTTTCCTGAAATAAAAAAGGAAAAATTGTAATTCCAATTGAACCAATTCCAACCACTCCACATCGTATATCCTACGGTATTTTTTTTTAATTGAACAAAAAAAGTGAAGCAGCACATGAGAGAAAAAAGTACGACCCCCCCAAAACGTGGAGTTGGAACAAAATAGTTCCCGTTTTACACGTCAAAAGTCCCCACCCCCCCCCCCCCCCCCCCAAAAAAAAAAAAAAAACGAGTCGAAATAAAAGAAATAAAGATTAACGAAGAAGACTTACCATCTTATCATCTTATGTTGGAAAATAGCACTTCAGTTTATATTTTATTTCATCTCATCAATGCTAGTTATTAATCAATTACATAGAGCGATAGAGCCGCTTATTTGATCTATTTTAGTGAAGAAAATTTGTAGAGTAAAATCTCAATAGATTAATACTCGTTAAATTAATAAATTCTTTAAGATAATATTTTTCTTCAGTCTCGATTTGAGTCAGTTGAAAAATATCATAAATATCAATAAAATAATATAATTTTGGAAAGCCCCTGTAGAAAATATATGGTTTCTTCAATATCATAAATTAATAATTCTTTAAAACTACATAGTTAATTTATTTTAGTGAAATATAATTGTAGTGTTTTTTATTTTTCTTAAAAGTACTACCGTATTTTATCTGTCAATGTTGATTTTGAGATACTTTTAGATGATAAGTTATTGTTTGATACAATTTTAAAAATGGCTGATTGCTAAAAAAATCACGATCTTTGAGTGAATTTGCAATTTAAACATCACTTTTAAAACGTTGCAATAATAACCCAACCTTTTGATTTATAGCAAAATAAACATATCAAAAAAATTTAAACGACTAGAAAATTGACGTTGCACGATAAGAACTATCTTATTTAACACTCCAAACCTAAAATTATATGAATGCGTCGAAAAATATTTTTACACCCCAAATATGATCACCGGAAAAAACATTGAGAGTATTGAATTTGCTACAAATCAAAAGGTTAGGTAATTATTGCAACGTTTTAAAAGTGGTGTTTAAATTGCAAATTCATTCAAAGGTCGTGAATTTTTTGGCAATTAACCCTTTTAAAAAAAATTGCTATGTTGTTTATGTAATGTAATCTATCGCTATCACACAATGAATGTTTTTAGCAAAAATACAATGAATAATATTAAAATATTAAGAAAAAATGAGTATTACTTATTAATTTTCATTAATAACATGTGAAATGAATTTTTTTAATATTAATTTAATAACATGATACATAAATTAGTAATATACAATGATTTTTGATATAATCAAAATTCAATTTTATTAAATCATGAAAAGACTCTTTTAATTAATAAATATTAATTTATGGATTAATTAATATTACTATAAAATAATAAATTTGCGTAAAATCTCATGGTCCAACCCTATTAATTTATAGAGATTTCACTGTAGTTGGTATTTCCTTTTCTTTCAACCCATTCCAATTTTCATCCTAAGTTGTAGCAATGCAACTTTTTCTTTAAAAACCATTATTATCCGAGGTTAAAAAAAAAACCCCAAGGAAAAGAGACAGTAAAGTATCAATTATAAAATAAAAACCCACGAAACATGAAGTTCATTTGAGCAATTTAGAAAGGACAAAATAAATTGGATTATAGAGTGTGCCAAACAGGTCCTTAACCAATTAGTTCTCACATGGGGTGTCATTTTCGAAACGGCAACCACAAAATACAACTTAGTCCTAGACTACTTGAACATCATCTCGTCTCGTTTTCTAGTGGGGTTTCTTTTCCATCACAATATTCCGTTTTCTACACTTGATTGGCACCCAAACACGCCCTACAGATGTGACAATTCATTTAAATGGTAGTTATACACTTATACACCATCACAAAGTATATATTTATATATATATATATATATATATTTTTTTTTTTCCCAAATACTGTATTTTTCTTCTGTTTATGGTTCGACAATGATGACTGTTTTTGGAGTGAAAGTGGAATAGGGTGGGTGAGGAATTATCATGGGGAAAATCAGCACGCTCACTCACATGTGTCTCATTCATTCTTCAAATCTCTAACCCTAAAAAAGTTGGAATTTGCTTCATTGTTAATTATTATGTTTCAATTGCAATTAGTTAGGAGAGGAATTTAATAGTGTCATTAGTTGTTGGACATCAATTGTTCTCACTTTATGTTACCCTTTTTTCACCTTTATATATTCATTTCCGAATATGAATCAAGATTTGATGACATTCAATTTAAGAAATTCTCCAACCACTGATTTAGTGTCCATTCCATTAAGAGAGTAAATTATAAGCCATAAATATTCAAATATACGACTGCAAACTAACGACAAAGGCTACATACACATCAAGCCCATTTGCAAAGCTAGTTGGGTAGTTAGCCTAACCCAGATTCTCCATCACTCAAAAACAAAATATAGGAAGAAATCAGAAATGAATTCCCTATGAGAGTTCAACCAAATATTTTTATCAACCCCAACAAAACTTGAGTGCAAATACTTCAACTTTTTAACACAAAATTATTCCTTTTTCTCACTCATCTAACTCGATCTCAATCCAAAAGTTAAAGATTTGGTAAATGAAGTGTGTGAATAGGCTAAGGTTGAAACTACAACTCCAAAAGAAAACAAAAACTGTCTCTGAAAACATGAAACATATCGTCTTGAGCTCGTGTTCATTCAAATTCCGATGCAACAAAAAGATTCATATGTAAAAAGCATGAGAATGAATAAGAAAAAATCAATCAAAAAGGTCATCAGAAAACTACAATAGCAAAGTGATCTACAAGCATCACACGTTTTGGTAAATCCTACAGCATGCCTAAGGCACTAAAGATTAATGGGGACTTAACAGGTTACTGAACAAACATAAATCAACCGATCTACGCCACACAACCACCACCTAAGAGAAGAAACAAGCTATCGGGAAAATAGATTTAAAAGCTGTCTAAGTATACCTGGAGAACTGAATCTTGAATTCCATGACTCCACCCTTTCATGGTCTACTACTAGCACAACAAACCATCCACCAACTTCTGATTTTGAACATCTGAGAGAACTGCCAATTCAGCTGTCTTCTCCTCACAACTATATACTTTCAGTCATCGAGAAATTCAAATATTGACCACAGGATTCCAATGGTGTCAATATCTTCAAATTCATAGAAAGCTTTTGAATTTTGGCACTTCGTGTACATGCAATTGCTCACACCTACTCAGACCCCTAACTTTATTCTTTGTTAGTTAGAAGAGGTTGCCTATTCATTTTGGCAGGAGTGATGCCCGCTAACTCATTCTTTCCCACTTTGAATCTTGAAATATCTTCCTTTACATTGTCGTCAAAATGCCTGGCGTGCTGTTACTGCTGGCTGCTGCATACTAACCCACAGCTCATATTTTCCATTGCTTTTATGTTGCTGCTCTCCAACCCACTTTTAGACCAAGCAACGTTACTAATATCTGCCGCTAATGCAGCTAATTCATGGCTTGTGAAGGATGGAGGTTCTACGTAGTCTATAAATTCAGGGCCCAGCAAAGTGTTTACCGTTGCTATCTCATTAGAAATTTCACAGCAACCACGGCCACATTGCTGAGGAACCATTAGATTTAGTTCACTGTAGGCTCCTTCAAGCAACTTCGATGTTCCTGCATCTGAATTTGGGGTGGGGAGAGAAGGCACATGAAAGGAAGCCGTCCTAGGAGATGGACACACATTCTCTGCACCATCAGTTGGATTATAAACAGTAAATGCACTGATGCGTGCAACAGGACGGATTACTGACAGAGAGCCCGTTGAATTCTCAATAATTTGAACTTCCGATTGAGCCTTCTCCAAAAGGTGGCTATCATCTACACGTTCCAACGAGCTGACATCTTTTCCTTCACTTGATTTAACAGAGTGTGCATCTCCAAATGATGGAGTTTCTTCCGAAGATGCCTTTGATCTTTCAACACTTGTGTCTTCCACAACATTGCCTGACTCCAACTTAGACTTCCCATGTTCCAAGCAGCGACGCCTCAATGTAGAATTCCAGTGATTCTTTATAGCATTGTCAGTTCTCCCTGGCAACAGCCTCGCTATTGAGGCCCATTTATTTCCGTGGATTGCATGGGCTTGGAGTATGATTCGATCTTCTTCATCTGTAAGAATGGGAGAGCAAAAAAGCCATTACTACTAGCACCCTCAAGATGAACACCAAATATGAGACTAATGAGTATATCACAACAGTCGGATTTGTAGTAGTATCGGAGGTTCCAAGTTCATATCATACTTATACAACCGATTACCATTCATTTGACGCAATTGAAAAGAATGCTGCCAGTTTCTACTTAGAAAATGTAGATTAATCAAAGAGACAGCCACTCCAAACAACCACCTTAGCATATCATTACTTTGAGAATTGCAAATACAGATGGGAAACATAAGCCTGCAACTGCAATGGTTTAGAATAGACGATCACACAACAGTAAGAATCAAATCCAATCTCTATGACATTTTTGAGCTGATAGATTCACGGATGCATGCCCCATTGTCGAAACTACAGGTTGAACGAAGGACAACAACTCCAACAAGATGAAAACAGATAAAGACAAAGATCAACAAGTTTTCCCCCAATTCTTACACAAACTTTTAACGAAGCAAAGAAAATAAAATCCACAAATTGAACACAAAACAATTACCAGTAAAGGGCTTGCGTTTAACGGCAGGATCGAGCTGATTACACCAACGGAGCCGGCAAGATTTTCCCGATCTGCCGGGAATTCCTCGGGCGATGAGGCTCCAATTCCTCGCCCCGAAGTTGCTAACGAGCTGACTCAGCATCGCGTCCTCATCTGGTGACCACGGCCCTTTAACTCGGTCTAGAGATTTGCTATTGCTCACTCCACCTCCATCCTCGAGGTTCTCGTCCTCACCAACGCCACCGCCGGCAACCTCCCCCTCGCCCTCGCCGCCGCCGCCGCACATTTCGACTTCCATTTAAGTTATTGAAAAATCTTTTTTTATTTAGTTTAATTAATTCGCGCGATGCTTCATTGTTGACTCAAGTCTCAAATTGCTGAAATAGTTTTTTTTTTTGAAAAGCAAATTGCTGAAATAGTTAAATGTGACCAAATTCGTAGTAGGGCACTGTAGAGAAGGGAGAATAATTGTCTACGGTGACTGTTGTTTCCGCGCTCGTTTTACTCGTGTTCTAAGAAACGCGATTATAGTACAATGATTGGGCCAATGTGATTGATATTTTTTATTTTTTTTGAGCAAAAGATTGATATTTCACTTCAATTTTGAGTAATGGATTTTCCGAAATGGTTCTATTTATTTCATTCAGTTTTTTCTTCTTGATTTAAATTACCGGTATGTATTTACGTAAATTAATATTAAATTTTATTACAAAAAGTCTTGTAATTAATCAAATATGAAATATATTTATGAATCATAATTTAATATTGCTATCAAAAATCGACCATATTCTTGTGCATCTCAATTCAGAGAGCAGATCTCCTTTTGCCATTTGTATTACATTTGGTGTTGCAAAATTAAGTTTTTTTAATTTATTTTTATTTTTTTAATATACTATAATTAGAAAATTTAAATTAAAATAAATCATAATAAATTAAAAAAAGTATATTAAAGAGTTGCAATTGGGAATGCAACGAGATTTGCAACAAGTGATCTTATCTCCTCAATTCATAAGCAAATAATGACTAAGAGCAAGAGTAGATGGATAATAATAATAATAATAATAATAATAATAATAATAATAATAATAATAATAATAATAATAATAATAATTGTTTATTTATACACAAATCAGATGGACTTTAGAACTCTGTGCATATTCTTGTACAACTTTTGCGTTCGAACAATGCGATCATGAATAATTAAGATATTTAATTATGTACAATTGTACAAACCGAATAGATCACTACTAACAGTAGAATAAAACAGTTATGAATCAAATCCCTGGTGCTATTGGAAATTTTCACTAAATCCCTGTAAATTTTTAAAAAATATGCACAATTTCTCTATTTTTTTTTTCAAGAACTAGAAGTATTCAAGGCAAAGGAGAAAATGGTATTTTTGGGTCAAATTTTTGAAAATTGAAAGTTATGCGTACTATTTAATATAACACAAATGATTTTTGTGCAATTTTAAAACACAAAAAAAATCATCATATAATAATATTTGAATAATGCAAGGAGATTTTTACATATTTTCACCGATTTTACTTATTTTCGTTTTTCACCGTAGAATCACGGTAAATTCGATGGGCCCATTGATTTCCATTTTCAATTTAAAAAATATTTTGGTAAAAAATAGTTTGAGGACATACGTATCGATATTAGTAGATATTAATGATGTTGTTTCGATTTTATTTTTTGCCTCCAACTATATTAACGACATTTGTGTGCTTTTTAATGAGATTGTGAGAAAAAAAATTATCGTGAACATAGCAGGAAGCAAAAAAATTGCTACCAATATAAATAACATTTACTTAATTGGTAAGAAACTAAGATATGTCCCCAAAATAGTTTTTGGCAAATATTTTAAAAATATTTTTTAATTGAAAAACGGAAATCAATGTATGGTGCCCATGCGGGCACCATCGAATTTTCCTTAGACTACCCACATCAGTGACATTCATCCAACTCAGACCTCAAATAAAATATTAATTTATCTCTCCTCCACATCCACAACCCCCAACATTTTAAAATTTGCACTCCATCAATGATACTCATCCAACCTAACATTCAATTAAAATATTAATTTCTCTTTTTTCCAATCTATATAAAATATTTATCATTTTATTTTTTAAATAAAATATTATTAATAATAATTTTTACTATATTTAAAAAATCAAAATTAATTTATTAGATACATTTTTTAAATTCATAATTAAAAAAATACTCATACAATTATAAATTCATAATTTATTTGACAACAAAATGAAAATTACAAGAGTTCAAACAAAATAAAACATAAATAAATCAACTGCAATTAGAAAAAAAATATGAATATTGAATTTTTTTAATTATATAAATTATAAATTAATATATATATATATATATATATACATATGTAAAAATAAAGTGGCACCCAATCAGAGGGTGCCACGTGTACAGGGGCAGAGCAGCAACCTCAAGTCGGATAGTCGACTCGGTCGTCTAATTACCATGACTTTCCCTTCTATTTTTTTTTAAAGTTTGTTGGTATTTTGTGGTGACACCCACTCGGGTGTCACCTTTGGGGATAGTCTTATAATCACCCTTATGTTGAGAAAATTCTAAACATATCTCTCAATTTACTTCTTATAATCTCCAAAATTAATTAATTAATTAATTAAGTAGTATTATAAAGCAAATTTATAATAAGTTATATATAAGGGAATAGCTTATAAGAAAGAAAATGATATTCCAAAACTTATATCTTTATTCATATATTATGGTATATATATACACATATAATGGTCTAACATTATAAAGTACAAGTGTCCTAATGACTAGGACATGTAAATGCTTTGTAAGCAAAATACTTGGCAGCATATATTGCCTAATTCTTCCACGTAGCTATTTAGGATAATTTAGATATTATGTACATATATTATAATACCCCCCTTGAACATAATATCACTGTTCTTACTCCTCCTGATGATGATGAAATGTTAGTTCTGCATTTTGACTGACACGCCTCATGCCAATGTTGAATACCAACTTTACAAAAGTTGATGTCAGTAAAGATTTTGTAAATAAATCAGCAAGGTTGTTGTGGCAGGAGCGAATTTGTTGGACATTTATTTCTCTCCTTTCTTGAAGCTCGGGCATATGGAAAAATTTTGGTGAAATGTGTTTGGTCTTATCGTCTTTTATGTATCCATCTTTGACTTATGATATGCAGACTGCATTATCTTCATAGATGACTGTAGGATTATTTATGAGTGGTTTCAAGTTGCACGCATTTCGTACATGTGCTATTATAGATTTTAGCCAAACACATTCTCTACCAGCTTCATAAAGAGCAATTATCTCTGAATGATTGGAAGATGTAGCCACTAATGTCTGTTTAGTTGATCGCCATGATATAGTTGTGCCATTATAACAGTTTAAATAGCCAGTTTGTGATCGAGCTTTGTGCGGATCTGATTTATATCCCGCATCTGCATATCCTATTAACCCAGTGTTGGTTGTTTTCTTACAGTAGAATAACTCTAAGTTTGTGGTGCCATGAAGATATCGAAGAATTTGTTTGACACCATTCCAATGCCTTCGGATTGGTTTAGAATTATAACGAGCAAGTACATTTACTGCAAAAATAATATCTGGCCTGGTACATTGGGCTAAATTCATTAAAGCTTCAATTGCATTTAGGTATGGTACTTCACGACCAAGTATTCTTTCATCACATTCCTTAGGTCGAAATGGATCTTTTTCGGGATCTAAATTACGCACAACTATAGGAGTGCTCAAATGATGAGCTTTGTCCATGTTGAACCTTTTAAGCAATCTTTCAGTATAAGCATATTGATGGACAAGGATTCTATTATCCATATGCTCTAATTCAAGACCAAGGTACAATTTGCTCTTTCCAAGATCCTTTATTTTAAACTCTTTTTTTTTAAACATTCAACAATTTTCTTCAACTCTTCAAGAGTACCAATCAAGTTTATATCGTCTACATAAACGGCAATGATCACAAACCTGATACTTGAACTTTTAATAAAAATGCATGGGCAAATGAGATCATCTTTGTATCCATTCTTGATAAGATATTTACTCAATCTGCAATACCACATGGGACCAGATTATTTTAATCCATACAATGATTTCTGCAATTTGATCGAATATAGATCACATGGAACATTTGCTTCAGATATTTTCATTCATTCAGCAATTTTCATATAAATATCAACATCAAGTGAACCATATAAGTAGGCTGTAACTACATCCATTAAACGTATTTTCAAATTCTCTTGTACAACCATGCTAATAAGAAAACGGAAATTGATTATATCCATAACAAGTGAACATGTCTTATCATAATCAATTCCATGCTTTTGTGAAAAACCTTGAGCTACAAGTCGAGCTTTATACTATTTTGTTTCTCTCATTTCTTTTTCGAACAAATACCCATTTGCATCCAACAGGTTTGACATTATTCGGAGTTTTAAATATTGACCCAAATACATTTCATTTTTGTAAGGAAGTGAGTTCAGATTTTACTACTTCTTTCCACATAGGCCGATAATCATGCCTCTGACGATATTCTATTATTGAATGTGGTTCACTATCATAATCATTATGCATAATTGTTTGAGAAATCTCGAAAACGAAAACATCATCCATGATTATATCATTTCGATTCCAAATTTCACTATTATAAGTCATGGATAATTCAGTATTTTTGATTTGATTGGTAAGCTCATCATTTCTCCCCTTTCATTTTCGAGGAACAGTATCCTTTGATCCAAAAGGTCTACCACGTTTGTGACATGAAACATTATTTTCCATTTGAGCACATTTTTGGGGAACAATTATCCTAGCTGGAGCATTCATAGCTGGGATGTGAGATTTTGTGACTTTGCTAGCATCATTAAATGCGTTAGGAAGTCTATTTGTCATGTTTTGTAAATGAATAAGTTTTCTCACTTCATTTTCACGTTCAAATGTGCGTGGATCTAAATAAGATAAACATGGCTCGTTCTAAGAGAGATTTACTATGGGCCCTATTCTGTCTTGATTATTATCATTTTTACCAATTGATGGAAACATTGTTTCATCAAAATGACAATGTGTAAATCTAGCAGTAAACAAATCACCAGTTGATGGTTCTAGGTATCTGATGTTTGATGGGGAATCAAATCCAATGTAAATACCAAGTTTACATTATGGGCCCATTTTTCTTTTGAGGGGGGTGCAATTGGCACATATCTGAAAATTCATAAGTATGAAATATCTGGTCCAATACCTGACACTAGCTGCATTGGAGAATATACATGATAAGCAGTCGGGCGTAATCTAATTAAAGTTTATGCATGTAAGACTGCATGACCCCAAGTTTCACTATTTAATTTGGATCTCATTAGTAATGTACGAGCAATTATCTGGATCATTTTGATTAATGATTCAACTAATTCATTTTGTGTGTGAACATGGGGTACAAGGTGTTCAACGTGAATTCCTAGCACGACACAATACTCATCAAAAATTTTTTATGAAAATTCTCGAGCATTATCCACCCTTATATTCTTGATAGAATAATCTGAAAAATGAGTTTGACGTTTAATAATTTGAGCTAATAGGCGTGCAAAAACAACATTTCGAGTGGATAATAAGCGCACATGTGACCATCTGGAAGATACATCTATCAAGACCATAAAATATCTAAATGATCCACTAGCTGGATGTATTGACCCACATATATCACCATAAATACGTTGCAAAAACAATGGTGATTCGTATCCTATCTTTTCTTTGTGATTTTTCAGACAACAAAGCATTTTCGAGATATAAAGTAGTACCGTTGGGTAATACAATTGTTGCATTTCCAGTACCATCTATAATCTCAATGGTACCTGATATTGTCTTAATAATAAATATGAAACTAAGAGTATTGTAGTACTGTTTTATGATAATGGTTAGAAATGTTATTTTTTAAGGCTATTTACATTATTTATTAAGTAATAATGATTATTTAAATTTTTTTCTCTTTTTGAATTGTGAGTTGTAAAGATAAAATGTATTTTAAATAATATTTATAATTTAATTATTTTTAGGGATTATAAAGAATATAATAAGGCTGTCCTTAGAATTTCTTTGCTGAGACTTGACGAAATAGTGGACACATGTTGCATTGATCTCGGCCCAGATTAAGTTTGAAGCCCAAGTCGATCACTCCACAAATAAATTGATTAATACAAGAGCTTCTAGTAAAATAAAAAAGGAACAAAATAAAAACCTTAAATAATAATCTTTATGAAGAGAAATAGTATACCATTAGGCTGGAAAATCTCCGAAAAATAAAATCTCAACTTGGGTCCATAAGTATGTATGCAATTATTATTATACGTTTGACCACTTACAATATTATAGAGCAATTAAAGTCGACAATTTTTAGATTGACCTATTTTAATGAATTCATGTGATGAACAAACAAGTTAAATATGTCAATATAAAAATTAAAAGCCCATCGATTTTTATGAACATTATCATAATGACTTTTTTCCCTGCAAATAATATGTTGATGCATATTTAGGGCAAATATTATAATATTACTCTTTATTTTTTTGAAAAATAAAAATTCTCGATGTTTAATAAATAGTCTAAAACCCCCCTTTATTATGTAAATTCATCAAAAACCCCACTTTGGAGAAAGTAAATTACACTTTCTATGAAAGATAATAGAATTTATTTTATTTTTTTACAATTTTTGTTATAGATAAATATATTTTATATCATTTGAAAATTATAGTATTTGGTTATATATACTACTACTTTTTAACTATTTTGATAATTTTCTAAGTTTTGCATATTTTTTTACATATAAATATATTTTATATTATTTAAAAATTATAGTATTTGGTCAAACTACTATTTTAAAAAATTGATTATATTTAAAAAATAATACAAAAATTGTAAAAATAAGAATCATACACTTTTTTTTAGCAAGTGTAATTCACTATCTCCAAAAGGAACTTTTTTGACGATTTATACATAACAGAGAAGGATGTTAGTCTATTTATTTAACACATGAGTTTTTTTAAGTTTTTGAGAAAACACAGTGATGTAATATGAAATTTGTTCGCATATGACCATAAGTATTTGGAGTAATTTATTTTATATATTTGATATATCATCACCTCTCCCTCTCTCTGCATTGCATAAAATGCATATCGTATAATGTATATTGGTGAAGTTGAATATAAGAGTATAATTTAGTATGTCGAAGGAGATCGAGGAATTATTTGGTGAAGCATTAATGATCTTACAGCTCAACAATCAAATGCACGCTAATATATATAGTAGTAACACGATCCGATCCATGTATATTAGTTAAGGCAATGTTTGGTACACTGGTACGGATATACTCATATTAATAAAATTTGGATTGTTTTGAAAGATAATTGCGTATTAGCTATTTTAATTGTTTGTTTGGTTATCAAGATAAATATACTAAGATTGATTCACACACCTGTTTGGTACATTGTTTTATTTGGTATAATGAGGGGAAGCGTTGGATACATTGTCTAGAAACTATATCCGAGGGGCGGCGTCGGATACATTATCCAGCTGAATCAGTAAATTACACCCCGGGCCTCGCGTGAACGAATAATGGCTACCATGCTGAATACCTATACTAATATGCCTTTATACAGGCTACCAAACATTGCCTAACTAGCATGCCGCCTGTGCGATGCAGAGATGATACACATGTAATTATTATTTTTATTAAAATTATTCACCGGGTTATATGCTTATAAAATTATGAGCTTTACGCGATTTTTTTATTTTAGCATAAATTTTAAATTGTTTGAATTTCACCCACTGCTAGTGATGGAATGGTGTGTAAGTTCAAGACTAAAGATCTCAAGTTTGAATCTCACTAATACCACTAGAATAATATATTTCGTTTACAATTATTGTCCCTTATGAATGATCTCTAGTGGTGGAATGGTGTAAGTTCGAAACCAAAGATTTTGAACTCGAATCCTACCAACACTGTATCTTGGATTAGAAATCAACATGCTTTCATCCACTTGTGCGAGTTCATTAGCGTGGAGAAAGGACGAAAATCAGTTATATGAATTACTCTGGTATCGAGTGAAAAGGAGAATTTAAACACACAGGGCATTGTTTTGTAACACATTGTATTGGTTTACACCTCGAAATACAAAAGCGCATACAATTCACCTTCTTTGAAATTCATATCTATGTGTGGAATGTCTTCTCTGTGAATTCTCCCGTGGATCCGGTCACCTTGGAAATCATGAAAACCCAATTGATAAGTTGAATTGTTCTTGAATCTTTCATATACGTGTTGTTCATATGCATGAATAACCCGCAACTTCAAAATGAAATATGCTCTAGAAGTGCCCGTCTTTTGAACGTGATTAATCAAATTGTAAATGGGAGCCACAAGATTAATTAAACTATAAACGAGAGCCTTGAGAAGAAAAGAGAACAAATAGTTCACAATTTCGCTATATTTCAACGTTGATAGATAAAAAAAAATATGATGTGACGAATGCTTCATCTCTATATAGTAATATATAGATATAATATGCTAGAGTTAGAAGGAATGTTTTTAATTATGGAAAATGGTGAATTGATTAATTAAAAATCATAAACCTAATCGTTTCTCCTACAATCAATTCTCATTTGTATCACAATCGGGATGGAAATTACATATATTAATAGGATCAATATTATATATAGTTGTATAATATATATATATATCTGTGTATAAAATACATATTTATTTTATTTTATACTTAACGCCTATTTGTTATTATATTATATGCAAATTCATGATTTTATATCTTTTCATATATAATAATAGTTCATAATTTTTGGCATGGATTTAATCTAATCGGTATGTATATGCACCAAATTTAATGCTATGTAATACTATATAGACAGAGCTGGCCCATAGGGGTGGCCAGGTGGGCCACTGCCCATGGGCCCCCAACTTATCGGGCCTCCAAATTTTATTTTTAATTTAATATTATACTTAAAAAAAATTAAAAATATTTAATACAAAACCTAATAAAAATATATGCATCATCAATCTATTTGTTTTTTGCGATATTACTATCCGAGTCTAACAATTTTCATTCTTTGAATATTATCAGTAAATTATAGACCGATAACAACAAAATATATTGTATCATGTTTGAAATAATAAAGTATATTTACATGTTGTCTTTTTATCTCAAAATTTATGATGAAAACAACATTGAATTGATTATATTTTTTCAAAATTTAGGATGAAACCAATACTGAATATTTTTCAAAATGCTCGTAAAAAATATATATAAAAGGGCCCCTCATTTTTTGTTTTGCCATGGGCCCCGAAATGTCAGGACAGGGTTAGAAAGAAGAATTATCATTATAGAAAAAAGTTAATTGTTTTATAATATAAGAATATATATATATATACCACATTATCATTACAACATAATTTACGGTGATATATATCTAGATAATTATATAACCATAATTAGCAATATTATTTTAGTTTGGCAACATATAAGATTTTTATATTATGTAAATATTAATTATTAACACATAAAATAGTGCTCGATCCTCTTTTACGGTGATATCTATATAATTATATACACCATAATTAATAGTGCAATGCAATATTATTTTACATTTTCAACATATGAGATTTTAATATTTATGAAAATATTAATTATTTACACATGACAAAAAATATATTTTAATATAAAAAATAATTTTCAATTTTTAGAAGGTGCAAAAGGACGGAAAATTTTATTTTTCTATCTACAGATGTGGAGTCGATATTATATATTAGTATATAGATTAATGGTTGGTAGGGTAGAGATATCAAATGGAAGGCTACAACAATTAGTTAGACAAATAAAAAAAGGGGGAAATTTTGTCTTGGCAAGATATAATATACTCATGATTTGAGTTTTGGTGGAGATGGCCTAGTAGTGGAATGAGGTTGCGTGGAGATCAAAGATCACAGATTCAAATCTCCTCAAACTTGCGCGTGAAGCTATCACAAATTGCGAAAACTATAATTCTTTTACAGGGATACGTTTAGTTATTGATATATCTCTTATATTAAAAAAAAAAGATATGAAGAACTTACCTTTGACTATTAATTATTGGACCTTTTAAATTATATATATGTCGAATCAATTCTCTTTAATTAACATAGTTCTCCCTCCGCCGCCCCTTTCAAGAATAAAGAATTGGTTTCGGCATCCCACCACAAACGTTGTTAGCTGTGAGCTTGTCACACCTATTCTGCTAAGTGTAATTTATCTTTCATGTGTGATTTGAAGACTTTTATATAAAATTGGGATTTACTCAGTACGCATCTCGGTAACAGTTAGGATTACTCTCAACAAAAAAAGGGAAAAAAACTGGTTTCGGCATTAATTGAAACCGAATTAGTCATCATCTTTGTTTTTTTTTTCCTTTTATTTTCCTTTAATAGACAGTTTAACAGAGAAATATCCATTTCGTTGTTTGAGTCTTTTAATACCTTTTTCAAAATTCTAGCCTACTAAATTATAATTGAAGCTTGAATGTCTTTTTCAAAAAATAAAAATAAAATAAAGACATAAATATAATAGTATCTCATATTTCATTTTCATTATTGAGTTTCACGCGTATTAACTAATTAAATGATACTGCTAAATTTTTCCAAGATGATCAAATAATCATCTTTTTATAATATCAATATGTCCGGTTCGCGGGGTTGGTGGTTGAAGTCCAAATGTGCAAAAGGCATAAAACCCCAAATATTGTATTGTTTAGAATAGCCAAGTTCAACATTTGGCTCCAATGGCATTTTATATACATATACATATACATATACATAGAACTAAATCACAAACCCATTTTTCTCAATAATATTCAGGATCGACTCCATCCTTTAACTCAATCAATTGGAGTATTAATATGAGTTTTATCAATTTTTAGAACTCAAAAAATAGGTTAATTATCAATTCAGAACCCGAAAGATGAAAGTTATCAATTTAGATCTTCAATGATTGAAACTATCAATCTAAAGTCTCTTAAATCATGTATTTTTATTCTTGTTTATATTTTAATTGATTTTATATTAATTTTCGATAAAAATTTCTTCACGAACTATCTATTAAATTTATGGGTTAATTGCCTTAAAAATCATGAACTTTGAGCTTAGTTGCAAATTTAACATGAACTTTAAAAATAGGCAATTAAAACACGAACTTTCAATTTGTGTGTTATCCAACATCTCCATATTTTTATAAAATAAATTGACCTCCAATCCAACATACAATTGGGGCCACTTTGACGTTATTCTCAAAATTTGATGGTCGAGTTATGACGGGCTCGAAGAGACGATCAAATTGTATGTTGGATTGTGGATCAATTTATTTTATAAAAATTTGAGGATGTTGAATAACATACAAATTTAAAGTTGGTGTTTTAATTGCATACTTTTAAAGTTCATGTTAAATTTGCAACCAAGTTCAAAGTTCATGATTTTTAAGGCAATTAACCCTAAATTTAATAAATAATTTATTAAAATTAATTAAAAAGAATCAAAATAAATGAATCCGTAGGCCTTAGATTGACAGTTTCAATCATTGGTGGTCTAAATTTATAATTTTCATCTTTCAAGCTTGGAATTGGTAGTTAATTATCTATCTCGGGGACTTTAAACAGATAAATGATAATACCGCTTAATAATAAATTGAATAGGTTGACTTTCCTTAATATTTCTTTTTATATAGTTAAACTACTACATAAATTGCGAGAAGAAATAGAGAGGGACTTGAACAGAGATTTAAAACATGCAAGTAATAATATATCATTTATAGTAATTACAACCTTAATTAATTAATGATCACAACGTATTGTGACTTTAAAACATGGAATTAATACTGGATTTTTGTTGGTAGTTTGTGACTTGTGTGCAGATAAGTCCTTAAATAGCAAGCGAGGGACCTCGCCTCATCTATCACAATTGAATTACGTACAAATGAACTCATGATCATATTCAACCTAAACCAAACTTTTAACCAACACAGACCCCCAAAGTTACTATTTAGTTGATAGTAACTTGTTTTCACTTATTTCGATTCAATTACATATTTATAATGTGACTAATTAAAGAAACATGCTTACACATCTTTTGATTTTGATTAAATTTGTTATAAATTTAGACCAACATTTAATTACAACTAATAGAATTTTTTTTTATCAAATCGACAACTTTTACGAATTATTTAAAATAGCATGCCCGCACAAACAAATGTGTTTTTTTCCCCTTCCTTCATTCTAATAATATAAATAATTTTTTACTTGCACGTAGATTAAAAATGTTTAAAAATATAAAATACAAAAGGTAAACTTCCAATATTATCCTCATTTAATGAAAATTAAAACTCATAATAATTTTAGTTCAACTTCAATATATTTTCCAAAACAAAGAAAATATACAATTGATTAATGATGTAAATCAACACTTACAATATCCACATAATTGGTCAAATTCAATTTACATGCAAATCAAGTTAGTCAATTTCAACTGATGCTTCTCTTTCTTTTTTTGAAAAAAGAACATTTAAGATTTATCACTTTAAAAAACTTGAGTGGTTATGTTTTTTTTATTTCCAAGACCTAATATTTCTAAAAAAAACTACAAGACCTAATAACAGTGTATTTTATACACTACTATGAAAAATAATACTACTTATGGTAATAAGGCTATATAATTAAGACATTCCAAAATAGTAATAGAGACTATATGATTGGACCGAATATTGAACCGGTCAATTGGGTCACTGGCTCAATTGGTTGAACTGTTTTAAAAAAATCGAATGACATGTTATATGATATTTATTTATATTATATGTATATATACACATTATAATATAAAAAAATAGACAAACTATTATCATGATAAATATTATATTAAATTAAATTTTAAAAGTGCACATAATTTATATCAATGCAAAATAAATAAAGTATTTATTGATAGTTCTTCCGTAAGTCAAGCAGTTAAAAATATAGTATTGATTAAACTAAGTATAGAACATCAAATACTTAATTAAATAACAATGTTTTAATTACAAAGAATACTGCAAAATTAATAACAATTAAAAACGTTGTTAATCATTATTTTGTAAGCCACTATTTTAGATTTTATTTATTCTCCCCATTTATTTTAATTAAAATGAGCTTTAATTATTTTCAATTTGTTCATACATATTATTAATATCCAAAATATAACATAAATATGCATTGATACAATTGGTTGAGTGCATAACACAAAGTGATATACTCTTTGGAAGTTTCAGGTTTAAATCATGCATGCCTCGTGCGAAATAAAATCTGGATCGATATTGACCGATTCAATCGATTTTAAACGGTTTGATTGATGTTCACAGGGTTTTGAGTGGTTCAATTTGGATAATTTTCAACCCGACATTTGCCTAACCAGACCGAACACATGGTCGGTTCGTAGTTAAATAGGTCGGACCGGTCAATCCGGTCCAATTTTCAAAACATTGCCATCCGTCCTATAATTGTAGTCCCTCCCCAATTTTTATAAAGATTAAGAAAATTTATTTAATGTATTTAGAAACATAAAATTATATAATTATATTTTTCCTACTATAATCTTATTTAATGATTCAAAATAGAAAGATTGTTAATTCAAAAAATATCAAATAACAGTATATTGTGGAAAATGAAAATGTAATGCATATTAAACAAAGAAAGTGGACTGTATATAATTTTAGAACGGTCAAATATGAATATGAAACTATAATTATGGGATGAAGACAATAATTAATTTAGCATTCTTCTTCCGAGTAATATTATTGAAGTTGAGCTACTAAAAAATTGGTACCAACATATATATAAAACGTTAATTAAAAATAAAGAATCTTAAAATATGGTCAAGCATATATATATATATATATATTATTTCAAAGATAGTAATATGGTCTAAAACCAACCACAAGATAATCATATGATATAACTATCGTTATCATACAGTTAAGAAGTTGAACCTCTATAAGTTCATATGAATCATATCTAAAGCTAGCTTTAAAAAATTGAATAAAAAATCTTCCAGCTCACAACTTCTCTCTAGCTCTCACAATAACTTTTAAATGATAGTAGTATATATTAAAGATATTTTGCGTACCATTTAAGTTAAAATATCAATAAAAACACGCGTCATTTTCTTTTTAAATCTGAATATACAAAACATGCATTCTCAATGCGTGCATATTTTTAAATCACAATAATATATATTAGAATTCGATAATAATTTCACCTCAAATTAAGCAAAAAACCATATGTTATCCTTCAATTAATTATTCAATTAAAGTAGGGTATTATCAGATTTTAGCCCGACCTTTCAAGTAGTTCACAAAAATGTCCTGAACTTTTATAAATAACAATTTAATACCTGACCTTTTGAATATACAACAAATCTAGCCTGAAATTAATTTTTGAGCTTTTAGTTGCCATCATATATCTTTTTTCTGAATTATTTTACTGGCGTGGAAAATACTTGTGCCACGTCAATTGATCAAATAAAATTATATTTCACTTCAGACCGTATGTAAAAATATATACATTGGGGATTAAAAGCCCGAAAATTAATTCCAGGTTAGATTTGTTATAAATTCAAAAGGTCAGGTATTAAATTATTATTTATAAAAGTTCAGGACATTTTTGTGAATTACTTGAAAGGTCGGGCTAAAATCTGATAATACCCCATTAAAGTAATATGTTATCATTAAATTAACTATTCAAAGTTTTTTTTAGTATAAATTAATATCGAGAGTTTGTATAAATTAGTTTAATTGTGTACATCTAAGTGGTTGTCATGATTAGGAAAGGGAGATAGAAAGGTATGATTTGTTGGGTAGTCGATCTGCTGGGCTTGATTACTACATCTCCAACGGTATTTCAACAATTCCCTCAATTTTGAAAATAAAAATAATTCATCATATCATAATATATATACTAGCAATATACCTAATTCATATTGGGCTTTATTAGTTTATATACGTACGTAAAATATTTCTGAAAATAAATTGATTTTGAAAAAGTCATCAGATTTTCTCAAAATAAGAAAAATGATACTCCCTCCGTTTCTATAAATCTCATTCTAATCTTTTAATTTTGTTAAAAAAAAATGTCTTTCTACAAATTCGAGACATAAAATTCACATTTTTCTCACATTTACCCTCATTTAAACCATTCAAACATCTATATTTATCTCATTTAATGTATTCACACAAGGGTGTATTAGGTAATTCAATTAATTTAGTAATTTGTGTGTATTCATCCAAAATGACATTTATATGGAAACGGAGGGAGTATAATTTTTCTAAATTTTGATTACTTACTCAAAGCTTAATTTTGAGAATCTTGTGTATGACCATTCATTTTATAATTTCTTCATAAATTATATTTTATTTTTTTATAAATATTATTATTAAATTATGGGTTCATAATTTTTCAACAAAAATTATGAAAAAAAAAATCAATTTTGAAAATTATTGGATTTCCATCATTATAATTTTTTATGGATTATTATTAATTTGAGATAGACAATTTTCAACCTGAAAAAAAAATGAAAAATTTAAAAAAAATAGTTAGTTTTTATCGATGAGATTCCAACTAAAATTTGTTCTAACAACTACTTTTAGAATTGATGGTAGGGGAATGATAAATTCAAGACATTGAGCAACTCAGTTGTAGAATCAACAATAAAAATCTTTTGTATTAACCTAAAATAATACAAATAATCATCTTGATTATTTATTATATATTTTGTATTAATTATTTTTGTACACAGAAGTATAAACTATATTGTTCATATCTTAAAAAAATTAAAAATTATTAGTGACATGGAAATGATCAGATATATTTAAGGTATTTTGGTTTCTACTCATTTAATTTGAATTAAATACTAAAATTAATGAGAATCTTGACAATTTCTTTGTTATGTTCCTAGTATAAAAAATGTGTTATGGTTCATTTTCCCTATAATCACATTAATTCCAAGAATCATATTCCCCAAAGATTTATGCCCCCGCGACACCTTTTAACTGGAGCATGAACACATGATTTTCTAGAATGATTTATCTATAATGCGTGGTTAATTTGTAGGAAATTGTACAACACATTGTGCACTCTAGAATAATAGTTGCGAGTCACCCTCGTCATAAAAGAAGTAAAAAAATGAGGCTACAACCTATAGAATAATAATTTTCGATTTATTTTGCAAATGTAATTATATCTGATAGTATTATAAATATATGATGGCATTGAAATTCTTATGCAATCGACATGTATATATTAAGAATATAAATTAAAGAATGAGCTCAATTCGCAAAAGATCATAGATCTCAGTGGTTTGTATAGGATAATAGGAATTCCCCTATACTATAATTGACAATCACTTGCCCCATACTCCAACAAAGGCCTGTACACAATATTAAACAATTCATCCGGTTTAATTACTTTGCAAATATAATTGTATATATTATCAACATGTATAATTAATTTATGATGACATGCACATTCTTTTTTGATATCAAGGGTAATCCGCAGCTGCTATCGAGGTTGCACATCGAGTAAACTCCACTCTTATATAATAACCTGCAAATCACACATAAAATCAAGGTAAACCACACTTGGAAAACTAGGTGTGACAAGTCTCACACCTAGTAGTATTGACGGTAAGATTCTAACTTAATTGTGACCTTTAGTCTCAAGATAACATCACTCTATCATTAAGTTATCCCAAAAGGAACCTGACATCCATGTTCTTACACACACGACATGTAGTGGTATAACCGTATAAGGAATGACCTTCGACTCGACACAAGATATAGCTAGATCTCAATGGCTCATGATAAAGGAAATGTTATTTCGATCAACTCTAAATTAAACTCAATATATTTGTCTTCGCAAATTATGTCAGTGCCCTTTGTCAGCGCAAACATATACGAGAAGTGATCAATTGTTCTTAATAGGATTAGTTATGGTTAAAATTAAAGTGTAAAGAAAAGAAACAGTCAAATCAAAACATTGAAATTAATTAATTAGATGAACTCTGAGATTTAATTTGTAGAGAGAAACAACCAATGTACGACTTTTTGCAAGAGATCATTACATAATACATATTTTAATTAATACATACAACTTCTTTGATGGCCAACTCAAAACGGTTAGGTAACGAAGTTTCCCCTAACACCTAGTTTTCAATTTCAAATTTTCAAGTCGAATATTAGCCAATTAAGTTTCAGAGTATTTCTTTCACGCAATCCTACGAAAGTGTTGTCCTTCATTTTTTTTTTAGTTTGAAAATTTCTTTATTTTTGAAAAATTTCAACTGCGCTAGCGAAGAATTATAAATCCACACGCCATATGAAAGCTAGTTCCAAACAAATATAGAGAATTTTAATGTACTGAAAAAGATAAAAAAGAATTTAAGTTGCCGACCTTCTCTACTTCATTAGCTAGCGTGCTATATAAATAAGCGACTAATTAGTCTTCATTTGTGCAGAAATCTCAGAGTTGGATAAATTTCTTTCAATCTTCATATTTTTCATAGCAATGGAGCGTGCTTTGATCTTCTCCGCACGGGTTTTGGCTTTGTTCGTGTTTTCGTCGTTCGCCTCGGCTGCAATCGTGGAGCATACATTCCATGTATATAATTAAGTTCTTCCCTAGCTTGTGAATATTAATTATTTTTTTCATCAATGATTTTAGTTCTTTTTGAAGTTTTCGATCGTGGGCTTTGTAGTAAATAAAATTACGTCGTCTTAGGCTTATGATTAAATGTAGGCAACTAATCCCATTATAATACGTCATAATTGGATGGTAAAAACAAAATTATACGATACTATATATAGTTAATATTTAGTAGTGTAGCATGGCATATATCATACGTCTACTTCGTGGATTAGCCAATATGATTTTAGTTAACGCTGCATTATTCCGTTTTCCTTTTTTTTTTTTGAAATTATTATTATTGTCAGTATTATTATATGACACAAAAACAATATTTAACAGTGCAAATACGAGTTATAGAGGCAAGTCTTATCACCTAGATGCTCACAATTTTTAAGCCTTCTTCATGCATGGTTTTACTATATGGGATTAATGCAGCTAATTAAAAATCTATATATATTAATATTTTTCATTAAAAAGTCTAAAGTTCATATTTTCGTGTATTTTTGTTGTATATAAGTTATGCACGCAAATTACTACTGCACTTCTTTTTAGATAATATAATTACATAATCATGTACGTACTCTACCAACCCCACCTTCCAGTCAAAAACCGATAAGGAAATAGAAGATGAAAAATAGACTCAACAAAATAAGAAATTATAGTTTGATATAAATTTATTACTTATTATTATGCTTCTTATTCCACTGGCAGCGTGAGTCAATTTTCTAATTTTCATAATACATTGCCAAGTATTTGACGCGTGGGAATTGAAAATATATATTTACAATATTTGAATCTGGTTTGATTGCTGCAGGTGCAAAATCTTACCGTGAACAAATTATGTAGAAGTGAAGTTATTACTGCAGTAAATGGCAGTCTGCCAGGCCCAACTCTTGTAGTTCATGAGGGTGATACCCTTATCGTCCACGTGTTTAACAAGTCTCCATATGACCTAACTATTCATTGGTATGTGTGTCTTGCGAAATCTAAATTCTTTATAAGTCACCCATCCATAAATTAATTAACTTCAAATTAAGTCTTGCAACAATATTTGATTTGACTTAAGTTATTCTGTCATGTCTTACTCAAATACATATATACATCTAGCTGTAAGTGATTCGACGACATAGTTTAGCTAGCTTATTTTAAAGTCCAAAAAAATTGAAATAATGCAACTCTAGCTACAACACTAAATTAACAAATCGTACAAGCTAAGTCATATATAACAAAGGACTTATCAGTCTATTCGATCGTAGCATATATGTTATATTGATCGGAGGACTATCGTTATATATCCTAATTAATCTCACGAGTCTTTTGTTTTAATACCCAACTTTTTAATTAGTATATACAAGAACAAACACATTAAATAAATGGAGTAAAAAACTAAATTGGTATATTTTACTTGAGCCATATAAATTTATTTATTACGAAACTACAATTGCTCAATTTATTTATGCAGGCATGGGATTTTCCAAATTCTGAGTGGGTGGGCTGATGGGCCGGAGTATGCTACCCAATGTCCGATCCGACCCGGCCATAGTTACACCTATAGGTTTAACGTAACGGGTCAAGAGGGGACTCTTTGGTGGCATGCTCACGTGGGATGGCTCCGGGCCACAGTTTATGGAGCCTTAATAATCCGACCCAGACCCGGACACTCTTTCCCTTTTCCAAAGCCTCATAGAGAATTCCCCATTGTCCTAGGTCAGTATTTAGTTATATATATTTTGCAAAAATTACCTTAAAAAATCACTAATATACAATAAGAATTACATATTGATTGTAATCGAAATATATATAATTTATCTTTCGTTGTAGGCGAGTGGTGGAATGCTAATGTTATCGATGTCGAGAACCAAGCCCTAGCTACAGGTGGTGCACCTAACTTATCCGATGCGTTTACTATTAATGGTCGCCCCGGAAAGCTCTACCCATGCTCATCAAATGGTTCGTGTCACACAATGATCAATATAACATAACATAACATAACATAACACGTGAGTTATTATTTCAAAATTTAACACACGTACTTGTATTGTTTTTACAGATACGTACAGATTAAAAGTGGTGCACGGAAAGACCTATCTCCTCCGTATAATCAACGCTGCACTCAACAATCAGCTATTCTTCAAGCTAGCAAATCACAAATTGACAGTAGTAGCCGTTGATGCTTCCTACACAAACCCTTACGTCACCGACGTCGTGGTGGTGGCGCCGGGGCAGACCACCGACGTCCTCCTCACTGCCGATCAACCGCCGGCGCGATACTACATGGCGGCTCACGCCTACGCCAGCGTGGCGGGCGTTCCATTCGACAACACCACAACCACAGGGATTGTAGTCTACCACGGAACAACGCCGTCGAGTCCAATCATGCCCCTTCTTCCCGCCTTCAACGACACACCGACCGCCCACAGATTCTTCAGCAATCTAACCCGATTAGTTTCGGCCCGGTTTTGGAAACCGGTTCCCCGTGAAATCGACGAGCACATGTTCATAACTTTCGGTTTGGGCCTCTCGACCTGCGACATTCCCAATAACGGGATCTGTCAGGGCCCGTTAGGGATGAAACTTGCCGCCAGCATGAACAATGCGTCGTTTCAGTTCCCGACCAAGTTGTCCATGCTGGAAGCATTTTTCAGAAACGTGGGTGGGATCTACACCACCGACTTCCCCGATAACCCGCCGGTGCAATTCGACTATACGAATGCGAGTAATACCTTAAACGTGGCGTTGATTAACACGACGAAATCGACGAAGGTGAAGAAACTCAAGTTCAATTCCACGGTGGAAGTCGTGTTGCAAAATACCGCTTTTCTCGGAGTGGAGAATCACCCCATACATTTGCATGGGTTCAATTTCTACGTTTTGGCGCAAGGATTTGGTAACTACAACGCCGCCGTTGACAGTCGGAAATTCAACTTTGTCGACCCGCAAGAACGTAACACAATCGCCGTCCCGGTCGGGGGGTGGGCCGTGATTAGGTTCCACGCCGATAATCCGGGTAAATTTTATATATATTATTTTTTATCAGAATATTGTTACATATATCTCGTAGCTAATAATTAATCAATCACGTATTATATATTATATATGTATGTAATATATAAATTTATATTTGGTGTATTATTTTAGGTGTGTGGTTGATGCATTGTCACTTGGATGTGCACTTGCCGTGGGGCCTATCGACGGCGTTCGTAGTGGAAAATGGGCCAACGCCGTCAACAACGCTTCCTCCGCCACCTCCGGATTTTCCCAAATGCTAATTCAGTTGGGGTTGCGTACATGATCTTTTGGGGAATTTAATTCAATTTTTATTTTTTTTGTCCCTAATTATTTTTCTAAATGTTCCAATGTGTTCATCATTAGATATAACTTTTATTTTATTGGTTTAGATTTTTTTTTTAATTCCGCTTATCTTAATAATTTTAGTAAACGTTGTAAACTTTTTTTAGTCGATACACTCCCCAAACGAGCAATAAAATGCATGATTCTTTATGAATTTCAGTGTTATATACTTTGACTGAATGTTAATGTTGTGATGTATTTATGTAGGGTATTTTTAAAGGGTAGTGCTACACATCCAGCTGGATATCCAGAATGAATTAATTTAAAGTTTAAAGATAATTAATAATCTATAATTACTCAAACGCCCTCAGATAATTTGGCTCCAAACTCTAATTTTTTTAGCTCTTTCTCCTGCTCCAAACTCTAATTTTCAGAAGCAATCAATACATTCTCCCTCTTTCTTGCACTGATTTTATCAATAGGCAAAAATTATTAAAAACAAACAAACATAAAAAATCATATCCAACCCAGGCTCTAGCAACTCCTAACTCCTCCATCTGTAACTAGAAACTCAAGATATTATAACTCCAGTTTATATTAAAAAAAATAGAGAGAGAGATAGATTAACAAATAAATTAACAAAAATTCAGACCACCCATTGAGTCCACATGGTGATTCCGTTCGTATCTGATGAAGATTAATAAAAATATAAACCACCAACAGAATCAGTCGGTAATTTTGTTCCTTTTTGGCGAAGATTAGTTAAATATTAACCAGCATCAAATCAGATCCATGGCGTCATTGTGCTCTCACCTACGATCAAATCCATATCCGATGAGAGAGAGAGAGAGCAAAGTGTCACCGCGTCTGACAAGCTCGATTGTAGAAATAGCGGAAGAGGCGTCGTCTGTGGCGGGTCAGATAAACTCCCAGATTCACTCGTCCTGTGTTGTTCGCCACCACGACCAGTTGTCATACGCCCCCTTGGCTAGAGTACGCTCATCGTAGATGAATCAAATTTAGAATTTTCTTGATTTCTCGTTCAATGATTTGGAAAAGACGAGAGATGGAAAGACGGGGAAGATAATATGATTAGATGGGAAAATGAATTCTATAATTATTTTTTTTCCCGTAATATAGTAAAAGATTATATAGTCAAATTTAATATACTATAAGGTCAATTGAATAGTATATAGTTAAATTTAATAATTACACTATTGGAACTAAGCATATAATGTTCAATTATTTACACGAATTTGTTGGGTTTTTTTCCTTCAATTGTGAAAATAAAATATGTATTTAAGTATAATAAGAAGATAAATTGTATGTAGGACAAACAAATATATTGGACATTGTATTATTTAATTTGAAATTATTATATAGTATAAGGTCAGTTAATGCATTGTATAAATTGACTTATTATACCATTCAAATTGAAATTATTGTATTATTTAAATTGACCTTATATTAGTTATTCCATTTCAAATAACAATAAATTACATTATATTAGTTTGTTGTATTTCAAATTAGAATAAATTATATTATATTAACGCATTCCATTTGAAGAAATTACAACAAAATACATTATATTAATCCAGAAGAATAATCTAGAGAATATACCAAATAGTTAATTTGGGAGGTGTGGATTGATTTTAATTAAATAAATTTAATTGAAGAAATTTTGATTGGATATACATTATGAGAATTATTAGATGATATATCGTGTGATCCGCGTTCTAATATAATATGATGTGCTTTTTACATCCATTCCTCTTTACACACTAGACCCTAAACCCTAAACCCTTGCCCTTACCCCTACCCTTGCCCTTGCCCTTCAACATTATTATTAACAATATGTTATAAACTTCTCAAGCGTCCGTAATTATTGAACTTTTACTAATGATATTTCTTATAACTATTGAATGAATATAAAGTTAAAGTGTCACATTTGTAAATTGTAAAATTTATGATCAATTCATCATTAAAATTATAAGAAATTAAATTATATTAGTTAATTTAATTCAAAATAACAATAACTTATATTATATAGGTTAACTTCATTTCAAATTAATGAAACTAAATTATATTATTTCATTCATTTCAAATCACAACAAATCACATTAATGAAGTTCATATTTAATTTCGAATTAATATTACGAAAGATCGTCATTATCATTCACATTGAATCTGAAATATTTATTTCAATATTATATACATAACATCATACTCTTTAGAAAATAAATTTACAAAAAAATTATAATAATTGAAGACTAACATTTTCTAAAAATGAAATTATAATTATACATGAAATTTATATTATATGAAACCGTTCAATTTATACTATAGTGTAAATGTTGATGGAAGTGAGTATATGAAATGTTTAATATTTGTATGAATAAAAGTAATATAATAATAGCACTATCTTGGTATTATAAAAAGTAATACCACTGTCTTGGTATTTTCGAAAAAGTAATTTGAAGAGAGAGAAACAAATTCAAATTTAAATTCTGAAAAGTAATGTGGAGACAGAAATAAATTTGAAAATTGAGCAAAGGGTATCCATGATATTTACTAAGACTTACTTTTTACAAAATGACCAAAATACCTATTCTGGATGTCCAAAATCTGGACACACATCTTTTCTAATTTTTAAATACACCATTAATTTTTCATTATACACCACTATTAAATTTATATTAAAAATAAATAATTAATAAATTACTTAAATATCCTTACCAATTGAAAATTAAATTATGTAACTCAGAGAAAGTTAATTCCCAGATTTGCAATCCAAAACCTTCTTCTCCTGTTGCTTTACTTTGATTACCGTCGTCTAATCCGCTTTAATCACAAAACCAAATACTGAAATTTTTTTATCTATATTCCCCCCCCCCCGTCCCTCCTCTCTCTTCGTCTCTCTTCTATATTGTTGCCGCCACACCACCTAAAAAATATATGTGAATCAACATGGCTTGAGAAACAAAATAGGTCGTTCGAAAAATTCAGTCTGATGCTCATCATAAAATCTTGAAAATAGTTTTTCGAATGTACTACGTTTAGACGAAAAAACCTATTTGAAGTTTTCATGGATGATAAGTTTGCAAAAATATTTTTGAATCCCAAACTACTGTGTTCTTCACAAAAAAAAAAAAAATCAAACTAATTTGTGTATGCATCTGCATTTAGGGTGAGAAAGAACGAAGATTTTTAAGAATGAGATGCAATAGCAGGGATGACGGCAAAGATGAGATTCTGGAGAATCCATGGGTGTTGCGTTAATTTGATGATTTGGTTGTGAAGAAAGAGCCATAGAATTTAATCTTTTTCTTTTTTCTTTTTTAATTAGGGGTGAAAGTGGAAAAAATTGTGGTGTTTAAAGTAATAATATTGGGAAAAAAAATTATAGTGGTGATGTATGGAGTAAATGTAGTGTATATTGAAAAAATAGTGGTGTAAATAGCAACACCCATTTATATATGGACCATAATCAATCAGTTTGGTTTAATTTAACTTTCAAAAACTAAAAATCAATAATATTTTTATTATTATAAATATACTATGAAAAGTAAGTTCAATTAGGTTGAACCAAATCAAACTAAAAAAATCCTTAATTTATTATCTTGGTTTGTAAATTTTTTTCTATATGTACCTAGCATTCTAGGGCAAGATCTTATACAATGGATCTCATCCAACATGTAAAATGATCCTTTTGTATGTAGTTAAGTAGAATGAAGCCCAGCTCCATATTCTTAAATGGGTTTCATAACTTCATTAGATTTTTTTTTTTTCAAACAATCCAATATTCTTTGTATTAGCATGATATTATCTATTCTGAATTATAACACGGTGGAATTATATAGATTTTTTGTGTTTCTCCCAAAAAAGATTTCATACTAATATTGAAGATTTTTTATTCTTATGATCACTACAATGTGCGTATTTCTAATGTGGGCCTTAATTTATTAACCTTAGTAATCCTTCATCAAGAAAAATAACACTAAGCCTTGAAGACGGACAAAGTATCGTTTGAAACTATTTTTTTTGGACTATTAAGCATTTTGGAATCGCGTAATAACGAAACCAATTATTTGTGCTAGAGTGATGATGTGAACAATCTAAACCAAAAATACTTTAGTTCTAATTTCTACATAAATTAAACATGACGATTTAAACAAAAAAAAAACTCTTGCAAATGTAAATATAATGATCCGTAGGCATTTAAGGGATCAACAACAGCTTGAGATATATAAAAAATTTATTATAGTATTATAAATTAGAAACGCCACAAAGAAAATTCGAATCGCAATCCGATCGAAAACAACGAACAGAATCGTTTCCTTCTCTTACTCATCTACCATATATTCTATACAATAATTCAAAGAATTATAATAATATAATATTGGAAATATATATAAATATATAAAAATATAATTTAGAAAAATGCAGGGGCAGGAGCAGGAGCATCAACAACGTAATCGGCAGCCATCGGACCAGGGGCGGCGGCTGCGCCGCCTACAGTAGCTCCACCGTTGCTCAATATCTCTAACATGGCGCGGTGGGGATTCGCCTTCTGCTTCTCACAGAGAGCAGGCAAAAATACTCCTGCACAATTTTAAACACATAATTAATTTCTTCCTAATTAGAAATATTAGAACATATACCTTGAATGAAATACAAGTCAAAATATATTCCAAAGAGAATAAAAAATTGAAAATTTAATCTTCTAACTTGCTCTCTTCAAGTTAGAACACACACACACACACACACATATAAACTAATAATAAAAAAATTAGCATGACGACATTTTTCTAATTAAAGATCGAAGATTACTTAATTTGAAATTTAAAGCAATGGTTCAATTACTAAAGCAAAATAAACATCAATACAAATTTTCATTTAATAAATAAACTATATATACTAACTTAAAATATATATAAAATTATAAATATTTAAGTCTACGTACTAACTACTAAGCCACATTAAATAAACGATTTTTTTTCTACCGTTCATTAAAAAACACGGGCCCCTACGCAAAACACACACGTACAAGCACAAAAAAAGGGGTATATAGATTAATTTTTTAAAAAACTATTACTTAGAAACCAACATTTGCTAACACTCTTGACTCTATACCAATTAACTACCACCCATGTAGCGAACTATATGGATTGAACATTACTGAATTGATTAATACCACATATAATTAATAAGCAAATTAAACTAAAACTAATTAAATATTGCCTAAAAATAAAAATAAAATATACCTTCGCCGGCGGCGAGGTTGAAATAAAGGTCGACGATGTTAGGGCAGTTCTGGTAGCAAGAAGGAGAGCAGAGATTGGAGGTGAATTCCGCCGTGAGGAAGGCGTCGGAAGAGATTCCGACGAATCCACGGTCGACGCCGCAGGCCTTCACGCATTGATCGGTCTCGATGTAACCGGACAATCTCTCCACCACCACCTCCGACGTCTTGCACGTGTACTCCACGCTCCCGTCGTCGTTCCTGTAGTTCTCCAAAACGCACCTCTTCCCCGACGATGCGATCGCGAACGAACAGAGGTTCGATGGCAAACTCTCGCAGATCAGTTCCCCTAAATCAATTTCATTTTGGAAAAAATCAATCAAAATTTGAATTTTTTTTTATTTGCATGCAACAAATTAAATTGATTTTATCTTATGTGATAATGATGGTGAAATTGGGGAAATGTTTGCATGCAGGCTTACATACCTAATATTCCTTGCAGAAATAGAGAGGAAGCAAAGAAGAGAATCAATGACATTTTCGTTGTAGAAACCATTCTTTCCTTTCGATAGTTGTTTTGCTTTTCCTTTCTTTTTGGCTTTCGAGTTTGTTAGCTAGAGATGATAGATTTGGCACCTCTTTATATTATAAGGCGATGAGAGAGATAGAGAGAGAGTGGTGATGAGAGAGAGAGAGAGAGAGAGAGAGAGAGAGAGAGTGAATTATTGAGAGATTTATAAAATTTCACGAGTTTATTTTTTATTATATATTTTTTATTTTTTACGTATTAGTGTCCGCAAAATTTGACAAAATTTCTCTATATTTAGGGGTAATAACAACTGGATTATAGGAAAACTGAGAGTCACAATTGGAGAACTTAATGGACCCCACGCGTTAAATTTAGGTCTTTGAGAATTTTAGTTATATTTGTGTTTTTCTTAATTAATTAAAAATTGGTTTTTGGTTTCCATTTGATGTCAAATTACAAATGTGAAAACGTGTTGGGGTGCCTGCACGTTTGAAGTTTCCGACAAATGGAAGATTCATAGTTTTCATATTGACCCGGTCTAAATTTTAAATTGAGACCTTTCACTCGTTAATTACTTGAGCGACATGTAATTTCATGTCTGTACTTTTCTTTTTTCTAGAAACAAATTGCTCTACATTTAATTATTTATATGTATAAAATTTTCTCCCTAAAAGTTACTCGAGAAAAAAAAATACAGCATCCTATCATGCCGATAATATATTAAATAACTATTAATTATGCATACTAACAAAACATCAATCTATGCTTAACAACGGTCTGACAAATTATTAATTTGAGAGGTATCTATGATTCATTAATTTTATTTTTTTTTATTTACTTGGAGAGGGGAATTAGAAATTGGACCCCAATCACTACTCAACCTTATAAATAGTTCACTAAATTGAGTTTAGTAAATTAACGACAGACCAACCAATTTTGCCTTCCTGTTTTCGATTTTTTTTTTTTTTGTTACTCACACACTCGACCTGTGGTATTGAGGAGATTCGAACTCGTGACATTTGGTCTCCAAGCAACCTCACTTCACCACTAGACTATCCCTATCGGGACCTGTTTTCGATTTAATTAGTTTCGGAGGAATGAAATTAGTAATATTTTGGTCATTTTACAATTACAACATGACCTTTAATTATTGTAAATAAAACACCACATTTATTGATTTTGGCAATTACAACATATGCCCATTTTTTGTCAATTTAATACTCAAATTCAAACCCATATGGGGTGTATATGTTTGTAATATTTTTTACATGGTTGTATAGCTAGATGGAGTGTACATCTATAAATTTGGTTAGAAATGTTGGATTGAAATTGTCGGAAAGAAATTAGGTGTTTTTTTTAGGGTAAAAGATTTTATTAATTAGCTACCGCCTTTAACTAGAGAGGATAATCTTTGCTCCAAATACAAAAATCACCACTTCTAGCACTAAAGCGTGCCAACGCATGTGCAACGAAATTAGGTGTGTTGTAAATTGTAATTGTAAAATTAACTTGCAATAATTATATATATAAGCACGTTATTGCAAGATTTATTGAACATAGTAGAAAACGGATTATATTTATATATGGGTAATATTGAACTTCAATCAGAATTGTGAAGGGCGCATAACATTCAAGCATCACGTGAACAATAAATTTCAAATGAAAAATTAAATCTAATCATCTGACAACGTAATCATATAATTCTGTCCAACTTCTGAATAATTTGACTAATTTTATCATGACTCATGAGGTTAGTGTTCAAATTACAAATTTAATTAGCTCCGGTCCAACTTCTGAATAATATAACTAATTTTATCATGAATATGAGCGATTAATAAGTAAAATGCCATTCTTAAGTTTTATAGGGATTTGATCAAATATCGTTGTTCAATAAAATTTATCCTCTAAATTCGCGATTAGTCAAGAAGAAATCGAAGCAGTAAAAAAAATATATTTAGTATAATATGTGGTTTAACCTTAAAATAATTAAAATAAGTTAATGTAATAAATTTGTATTTTTATTAAAATTTAAAATACGTAGACTCAGAGACGCTCAATCTGCCGAAGACTTAGCGAAGGAGTCAACCGTCAATGCGCATAAATTCTCACCCTCCGGTTGACAGTTGACTTGATACGTGTCCGCTAGCATTTTCGTGGAAATTTTGGTTTAATTAGGCGGCCATGGGCCACACAAACTGTGGCTTTTCATATTGCTCCAGATTTTCGTTTGCCCAAATTCTTCTTCTTAGGCCCGTTTGGTTTGGTTGATCGGATAAATAATATTGATAAGATAAAATAGAATTGTACTGCTTAGATAAAAGTAGTCAAGTGTTTGAATTGTTTGATTGTGATTTTAATGATTTAGGATTGACTGTCAATAATGTGTTTGGATTGAAGGATTATGATTAAAATGTATGGAAATACTTAAATTGCCCCCCACATAAGATTTCCATTATTAAAACCAAACGTTCATTATTAAAACCAAACGTTGTTATTTTTATTATAGTTTTAAAATTTAATTAGTTCTTATATAAAAATTGAGTCTTGACATGTTTTACATTACAAAACACAAGTTTTGATATTTTCATTAAACAATTTTAATTGGTTGTAATTACTTGTATTAATATTTTAAACTATTCACTAATATTTTTTTATATGGGGCACACTCCTGTTAAAAGGTCTAACGGATCCCCTTACGTTAGACGGATATTATTTGATCCGTCAAAGTGGTCTCTCCTTCCTTTTGCCTTTTCTTTTTTATTTTTTTTAATGATCTCTAGTGCGTCGTTTTACACCAAAAATAAATTCCCCGACAGCAGTCGGTATGCCCATACTGCACAGTACAGTGATGAGCGAGATCGTCTCCCAAAGGACCGGCGAGAATTACTCAAAATTTCCAATCTGCAGAACCAAACTTTCAAGGGGATTTTTGTGATTATAACTAAACAAACGAAATTAATAAATAAATAAAGAAATAATCAATTGAGCAGAATGAACGGATTTAAAATATTAGAAGAAATATTTCGGATTCCAATTAACTCCACCCTAGCTCACCTAAACCGATCCTCGATGCAGAGATAAATTCAATTAACACATACAAATCAGTTATAGCTACCGAAGACACTTACTAACGCATCCTAATTCCTCCGTAGTTTCTCGATAATCAGGAAGACGCTTTACTAATTATTTCCCTAATCAACTGACAACCGTAAGAGACGCGCTATAGGTTTAATGAGCCGACAACCTTAAATTCTAGAGGAACCCAATTCATAATTAACAGACTCTAACGCAGGACCGTTAAATTAAGATTGTTATTCTCCCTGGTTCTGAAGAACCGTTTCGCCACTAATTAAACTTAAACCACAATTACAGATGACCGGTTTAATTAACTACTAATTAATTCCGACTCACTAAATATGTGCAACTATCTAGCAATATCGAAACAATTAACGACTCGAAATACAGAAAATAACAAATGCATGCAATTAATTAAACGAGAAAAGCACAAATAGATCTCACAATTTAGCTAGGCCAGGGCTTCGTTAGTTGTCACCGGAATAAAAAGAACTTAGCTTAATTGCATAATTAAATCAAACCTCCAAAATAGCGAAAAGCTGAACAGGATGAATTTAACGAAGAAGATGAAATAAAAGTTGCTGGAATACGTCTCTTCTCTGCTGCTATGCGTTAATATCCAGCCCCCCCAAATGGGATAAGTCCTAATCTATATAATATCCTTAATTAAAATAGTTAAGCATGGAAAGAGAATCCTAAATCTGAATCAGTAACCCGCGTCCAGGTTATGGCTGAATCAGTAATCCGCGTGCAAGCCCATAAAATTCGCGCTCAAGCCCAGTTTTCAGGTTCTCGGCCCAGTCCTTCCTACGGTATGCCTATACGGCATGACTTTCCGAGCTTCCAGTTTCAGCTTTCCTTGCACAACCAATTTTCTCACCAAAAGTATGCCATTTTCCCTAACTTTGTGTAGATTACCTGCAAAACCCTCAAGGCATAACATTCTCCCAAAACGACATTATAACACGGCAATCAACACAATTAAATCATACCAAAATGGCCCAAAATATTAAGTAGAATTGGCCCTATCAATCTCCCATCTTCTCTTTTTTTATATTCAATTTTTAATTTTTTTTCTTTTCCAAAAACGTGTTATCTCTCTTCTTCTTCTTCTTTTCTTTCTAGAAACTTGTTCTCCTTTTTTTTTCTTTTTTTTTCTCTATCTTCAGAAACGTGTTTTCTTCTTCTTCTTCTTCTTCTTCTTCTTCTTCTTCTTCTTCTTCTTCTTCTTCTTCTTCTTCTTCTTCTTCTTCTTCTTTCTTTGGCAATTTTTTCCTTCATCTTTGGCAGTTTTTTTTTCCCTTCTTCTTTGGCAGTTTTCCTTCTTCTTCTTTTTTGTGTTTTTTTATAATGATTTTGTTAATAATATTTCATCCATAATTAATGATACTTAACATCACAGTTAATGATACTTCAGTAGATAAAAGTTATATTTTCATTAAAATAAAATTTACCGATGATTAAGTATTAATTATTAAATTAACAACAGAGAAGTATCATTAATTATGAAGTAAGCATCACTCGTAATAAAAAATGAAGCATCACTAATATAATGAGTAGTTACTACTCACTATCATGTTCAATTTTTGAATTGCAACATTTTCTTTTATGTAGCTAATGATTCAATTTTTGAATTGCAACATTTTCTTTTATGTAGCTAATGATTCAATTTTTGAATTGCAATATGTTTGTACTGATATTTTTCTTTCTAATTAGTGATAGTTTCTTCTGCAATTAGTGATACTTTTCTTCTAATTAGTAATACTTTCTTCTGCAATTAGTGATACTTTTTTTTAATTAGTGATACTTTCTTCTGCAATTAGTGATACTTTTCTTCAATTGGTGATACTTTCTTATGCAATCAGTGATACTTTTTTCCATAGTAATGAGACTCCACTTCACCCTATAAATAATGATACTCATCTGTGAGTCAATAATACTTCACCTCATAAATAATGATACTTTGGTTAATGATATACTCCACTCATAGTCAATGATACTTTACCTTATAATTAATGATACTTCTTTTTTTGGCTCAATAATTAGTCAACCGTCAGGAAAAAAAATATTTTTAAAAATAAGTGTATACCCTGAAATGACTATATTATAATTATTAAAAAAAATAAAAAGAAAGAGACGAAAAAAATGAGAAGGAAGAAAGAAAAAAAGAAGAAGAAAGAAGAAAAAAAGAAGAAAAAATAAAAAGAAGAAAATGAAAAAAAAGAGAAGAAAGAAAGAAAGAAGAAAAAAGGGACTTTGCCCAGCCGCCGAAAAAAGAGAAGAAAAAAAAACAAGTCATACAATGTGTGTCAAGTTAGACGGTCTCATACAAGTTTTTGTCTTTTTATAAAAGTGAAATAGTAAACAAACAATGTGTGTTTCCTATCTGCATGTTAGTTTGAAGTGTTACCTTTATTCTCTCTATGAATTTTCTCTTCTGAAGATTTAAGTGTGTTATGAGTAAATTATATTTGCTAAAAATTGTTATAATTACAGTCATTTTTTTTTAAATTACTTAAAATTATTATACTATCACCAACTCTCAAAATTTGTATATATCTGTTAACAGACAAACATAAAAAACAACAATTACTTAAAAACACTTCATATAACTATACAACTCCATCATTATCTATTATACAATCAAAATAAACGATAATAATTCCATAAATTATGGTAATAAACTGAGGAGTCTTATAATCATTCATATTATATTCGATACATCCAAATTAACTACATGCTCTATCCAAAATACAAAATAATAAAAAATGAGCAATAGCAATCTCCAAATACATATATCTTAATGAAACCAACACAAAATATTCTAAGTTCCAACACGAAATATTCCAAGTTCCATAAGCATTGTGCATAATTAAACAAACAAAGGCATAATAAACTATATTTTTCCACTAATGATCATCCTAACCATAACAACTCTTTTTTCATCCGGAAGAGAAAAGAAGAGATCGAGGTCTTTAATGTTGTTGCATAAATACTTTGCCACATAAATTTGTTCTTCATCACTTAGATGACTCATGTTACTTAGAGCTTCATACACTTTCTTCCTCAACATAGATGCATCATGCTCAAACCCAATCCTTTGCACAAGCTCTCCCATTCTTGAATCAGCTTTTCACAAAAACATTCATCAAATCTAGAAAGCGACCATCAAGTGAATCAAGACTTTTTCTTTTTCTTTTTACCTTTCCCTTTCACCTTTGTACTTGAACTAGTTCCTTCACGAGACATGGACATAAAATCATCTTCAGTTTCTTCATCTTGATTCGATGATGTAAATTGGACATAATCATTCTAGTTGAGGTGTGCAGGCTCTTTTTATTCTTGTGCAGTAAATCTTGGACAACATTAGCAAATGTTTCAGCATGTTCACCAGATGCTCGATCATTCCCAAATATTTCATACTAATCTTTATATAAGGGCCATGACTTATGTCGCATTGCTCTTGCATTGCTATCAGTCTAGCCAATATATACAAAACAAAAAGATAGGTGAGTAGTGCGTAGAATGGAAAACACACATTAAATTAATTGGTATATGTACCTTAACATAGTTAGACCATATTTCATCACTGTCCACTTCAATAGTGTGTGTGTTTTCATTCCAACCAAAACCACTCCTTGAAAGCATTGTGAAAGATCCATAATTTTTTCCCCAAACATGAATCTTTGAAATTATATGAGGTTCAACTTTCAAATCATTCCCTGGAATGGCTTGTTGCATAAGCTGCTCAAGCAGTCCAAGATAACCCATTCTAAATCCATTATCACACTTCCAAACTCGAGCAACTACTTCTTTCAAAGCAATGATCAGTTCATGTTGCGTACGTAGTGTCCAAGTTCGCCTAGTTTTTTCAACACCAGTTGTCCTCTTTCTCCTGGACATTTTCAGTTGGTTCTACACAAGCCAAACAAATGCCAATAATGGAAAACCATTTAAATTTTTTTTGAAACAAACTCCAATACCATTTAATAATTCTAGTAATATAAGATAATTCAATGAAACTTCATTAACATAAAATAATTGAACACAAGTCCAATACCATTTAATAATTCCCGTAATATAAAATATATTTGCTAAAATAATTCAAAGAAACTCGAGTAGCATAAAATAATTCAAATAAGGTTCAATTACATGAAAAATTAAAACAATGAACATCAAACAATTGAAATCCAACATCATGTCCTACAAATTTGGAAGAAAATTGCATGCAATCCAATCATTGTACATATTAAGAGCAAAACTATCTCTCAAGTTATTCCATTGTTGGGATGACTCTACTTGATCAATAAAGTCCTCGTCCATTTGTACATGACTAGCAGTATTAGTCCAATCTTCTGGAATTGTTGATTTTAGTGGATCATAAGGCATATCTGTACGAATGAAATTATGCAGCAATCAACAAGCCATAATGATACAATTTTGGACCTTGATGGGATGGAATGAAGTACTCCTAAGAATGGCCCATCGTCCTTTTAATAAGCCAAAAGATCGTTCAATTACATCACGCGCTTTTGCATGCTCTAAGTTAAAATATTCATGAGAATTTCTGGGTACAGATGATGCACTATCCCATTCTTGTAAATGATACCTAACCCCTATGTACGGTGCTAGAAAACCATTGGCATTTGTGTACACACCATCACATAAGTAATAATTTAATGTTATCATCATACGTGTAAATACTAATTACTATAAAATAATATGGAATTATTAATTTTTCTATCAAGTAATGTATTTTAAATACCATTAGGGACCTTTAACCCATTGGATCTAGTAATGGCATCACGCAATACTTTACTATCAGCAGCAGAGCCCTCCTATCCGGTTAACACATACACATAATTCATATTTTGATCACAAACAGCTAGCATATTCACTATAACATGCCCTTTTCTATTCCTATAGCGTGCTTTGTCAGACTGAAGCACCTTTACGGGTATCTAAGTGCCATCTAATGCACCAAGACAACCTTATTCAAAAGATACACAGATAAGGGTCAAATATTGGTCACATAACACATAGTTATTTCATAATTAGCATTATCTTAAGATTATGAAGCTTTACCTTAAAATATTTCCATCGGTCATTTGTTGAGTCATCTACAACATGCTGTGGTTTTACGAGTAGAATGTTATGCAACTTAAGTAATGCTTTCAGGACTGCATTAAAGTGCTTACTAATTGTGTATCCCGATCATTTAAAGTTAGACTTCACAATTCTATTTTTAGTATGGTGTGCTAAGATACTAAAGAACATGTCAACTTGCTCAGGTAGTTGGACATGATGTGTAGGGGCAAGTCCTCCTACATTCTCTAAAAGATAACATAAACGACCAAACGTGTTTTTATTCATTCGTAAATGGTCTAGACAAGTCACATCATCCATATTAACAAGATTATGCATATGTTCGAGTTGCTTGCTAACTTTCTCTTTTAAACTATATTTTTTTGTTCTATCATCACCACTCGTTAAAGAACCGCTCATTCTTAAATATAAATAATTCATAAACAAAACAAAGACTCTAATATTTTGGACAACTTTATGTATAACAACAAACTCCTGGTGTTGATCTTTCTTTGTGTCCATCTTTTCTTGATCGTCCTCTGTAAAATTTAAGAATCATATTATCAAAAGAGACCTAATAAAAAAAACTCCTAGAAGTAAGCCAACAACAATAGTAAACCACAACCACTTATACAAGAAGAATAGCTCCCAAATTATTAAATCCGGCTCCTTATTAAAAATTAATCCACATAGACTATAAAAAAAGAGTGACAGAGCCATTTTATTAAATTATTGTGCGTGCAACCCCACATTTCATTAATTCACTTACATTTTTGTGCTAATTAAAATGGAGTGGCACATAAAATTGCAAAGATATGAGTAAAACAAAACAAAAGCTACTATTTTCAGTCAACTATGTAAAATCAATTGATGAATGTAGAGTTCATAACACGATTGAAAAGGATATTTTCTGTATTTTATTTATATTTTCACTTCAAGCAAAATCAGTTGGTTTAGATACAGAGACTATCTATTTATACAAGAGAATAGCATGGGTGATAAGCTAAGCAAATCTACGGCTACACTAATACTTCATGGATCCAACGGCATGCATACTTTAATCTGTGGTCCTGCCTTCTCAGCTGTTGTTTTTCTGACATGTGGTCATGTACTCAGGTCTTCACCATACTTTGCTAAGCTACATGCTGGAGTTGATCATGTGTGCAGTGACCTATGAAACGTGTAATGATGCTGCATGCAATCAACCAAAGCTTACTAAGCAAGAATAGAAATACATGCATGCATGCATGAGCCTTAACTTTTACAGCCCCCCGCAAACCTAGCCATGGTGAATATCACCAAGGGATAGTCTGGATAATAGCTTGTGAAACTGTGGCTTGGCAAGGGACTTAGTGAATAAGTCTGCCAATTGTAACTGAGATGGAACAAAGACTGGTAGTATGAAACCTTTCTTATAATGGATTCTGGCAAAGTGACAATCCAAGTCTAGGTGTTTGGTTCTTTCATAAAACACATGATTCTTAGTTATTTAGATTGCTGCACTGTTGTCATAATAGATGGTGACAAGAAGAGAGATAGGAATCTGAAAGTCATGAAGGATATAAGAGAGTCACAACAGCTCCTTGACAGTAAAACTCAAGCACCTGTATTCAGCTTCAGCTGTTGAAAGTGAAACTGTGGTCTATTTTTTACACTTTCATGAAATTATACAGCTTCCTTGAAAAATGCAATATCCAGACAAAGACCTTCGTGTGTCTACACAAGTGGCCCAGTCTGCATCACAATAGGAGGAAAGCTCAAAGCTTGATGAAGAGGAATAACACAGACCAAGGGATGGACAACCTTTCAAATACTTAAGCACATGTAATGCTGCATCCCAGTGATGCTTATGAGGAGTATTAACATATTGACTAAGTTGTTGAATGGCATAGGAGATTGATGAGTGCTTGAATTGCACTCATTTGGACTCAATTGCACGCACTTTTGGGTACTTTTGCTCTATGTTTATGTTTATATGTTTGTTAATACTGTATATTTTGTCGTTTATCTTTAATATTATTTAAAGTGGCCAATACAGGTTATTTTTTGGTTAATATTGTACAAAACAAAGTTAAAATGGGATTTCGATCATCAAAGACCGCACAAGACTTGAAAAGTTGAAGAAAACCAAGTGTTGGCTCAGACATGGCCAAGGGGCACGGCCGTGGGTCGCATTGCAGAGCTCCATCAGAGGCTTGAATCTCTTTAGCCCGCACGCGACCGAGAGACACGACCGGTCCGAGGCCGTGTTGCAGGGGCCTCCGGGCGCGGCCTCTGGGCGCGGGTGCAGGACAGGCCGCCTCCTAGAGCCTTTGCAATACGGGCTCCGGGCGCGGCCAGTGTTGCCTGCTTTTCAGCACTTCAGAGACTTGTTTTTGTGTGTTCCAAACTCGACCTCCAGGCGCGACCCAGACAAGGTCGCGGTCGGAACTGACGAATCCATTTTTGACTTTTGGCACTCCATTATTGGCCCTATATATCTTATAACTCTTGGAGAGTTCAAAGACAGGAGAACACACACGAAAATCATCTCAAAAACACTCTCCAGTTGGGATTTTTGAAGATCAAGAACATCAAGAGGAGGAGGAAGATTCAACCATCCATTTGAAGACTCAAGCCAAGGGATTGAAGGAGTTTGTTCTACATTTGGTTTTATCTTCTCCTTCACTCTTTTATCTTTGTTTTGAGAATGGGTTTTGGATCCTTTTCTTGTATTCTTGATCTTGTTGTAAATATGGTAGGCTAGAGCCCTTAAGGCTCTAGGATGTGGTGAAACAATGTGACTCTTATTCTTGATGAGGGTTTAATATATGATTATGCTTTGTCAAGGTTTTAATCCATACTTGGTCTTGAATGATGTTGTTTGAGTGGCCTCCTTACTAGCATCACATGTATGATTCACTTGCATCTTGCCCATCCCGTGAACATAAGCATGTATGGATTGAATTCATGTATTTATACTCTTCGTTGAATGTCGAATATGTGGAAGGAATGGTGACCCCTTTGAGCCTTTGGTAGGTGCGATCTTGGAATGTGTTAGAGATAGCTATCCTTGTCACATTCGCAATTTAGGAGATATTCGAGAGATGCTCCTTCTATATTCGTGGTCTTCTTACCTATGAACTTAGCATGATTGTGTGTTTTAACCCTTGTTGTTGAATCAAGAGGGGTGTTGTGAATCCATATCATAGAGTCTTGTTTAATTCCACCTTTAAATCTCCCTTTTGTTGATTGTTGTTCTTGCCTTCTATTTAGATTATTTATTTTTGTTGTTTGGTGTTTGTTACTCTAGTTCTTTATTTGGTATTCTGAATGAAACCAAACCCCTCACTTAATCATAGTCTAGATATTCCGCTCGTCTATCGTCGTAGTAGTTGCATTTTCTTATTCAAATTCCTTTTCCCTGTGGATCGATCTCGTTTCATCCTTGCTACAAATACATGCTTGTACACTTATAGGCATTGACACGAATTTAATAAATATTGAAACCATAGTAGAGAGTAAATCTTTCTACCAGAGATGTCTGGCCTAGTCAAATTGAGATAAAGCAGCTTGCCTACAAGCCTTCTATAGGAATCGGGTTGAGAAATAAGGTCCTCCCCATGCTGGGAAAGGTTAAGACCCGGTGGAAGAGGTGTGAGGGTTGGTTTACAACCAGTCATACCAATAGAGTGTAGCGAGTCAAGAACATACTTGCATTGGCAGAGATAAAGGCCAGTAGAAGACTTAGCAACTTCCATTCCTAAGAAGAATTTGGCCTCCCCAAGGTCCTTAATGGTGAAGGCATCATAGAGAAAGGTCTTAACAGAGGATATAAGTGCCAGGAAAGGACTGAGAAGTAATATATCATCCATATAAATAAGGAGGACGATGAGATCAAGACCTGTGCCTCGAAGGAAAAGGCAGTTGTCATTTTCTGACTGAGCAAAACCAAGATGAAAAAGGAGCTTACAAAACTCTTGATTCCACTCTCTAGAGGCTTGCTTAAGCCCATAGAGGCTATTCTTTAGCTTGCAGACCTTCCCAGCATATGCTTCAGAAAATCCTTGAGGAAGCTGTATAAAGATCTCATCAGTGAGATAGCCATGCAAAAATGCATTGTTAACATCCACTTGGTGCAGATGCCAGGAGAAGTGAGAAGCAAAAGCAAAGAGGAGTCTGACAGTGACTAGCTTAGCAACTAGAGAAAACACCTCATTGTAGTCTATACTATACTCTTGATTATACCCCTTAGCCACTAATCTTGCTTTAAACCTTTCCACCTGACCATCTGAAGTAAGCTTGACTTTATAGACCCATTTACAGCCTATTACATGCTTCCCAAGTGGGAGAGTAACAAGATCCCAGGTGTGATTCTCCTCAAGGGCAGCTAACTCCTTCTACATGGCCTCAACCCACTCAGTAAACTGTGAAGCTTCTTTATAGAAATGAGGTTCCTCAAGACACTGAACATTAGTCAAAAAGGCAGTGTAAGCTGGAGATAAAGAGACATTAATAGAATAAGGAAAAGTAGGTGGAGAGGAGGAGCCCCTATGAGGCAATGTACACATATAATCCTGAAGGTAGAATGGTTGTTTTCTGATTCTGGAGCTCTTTCTGAGTTGATGTGGAGCAGAATGAACAAGGATATCATAGAGAGGATGAGAGAGATTGGAATTCTCATCAGAAGCAACTAAGGCTGGGAGTGAAGATGAATCATCATTTGTTGGGATTGGAGTATTTGTGTGCACAGGGTTATCTTCAGGGATGGGTAAAGAAGCAGGAGTAACAGGTGGTAGAGTGGTATCTGTATATGGTGGATCAGTAAAAGATTGAAATCGAAGAGTGGGAGTAGTATCAATTTGCAGAGGAAATTGGAGAGGAAAAAATTTAACATCTCTGTTAACAACAACATGCTTAGCCTGAATATCATAAAGAAGAAATCCCTTTTGGTGAGGAGCAAAACCAAGGAAAATACACTCAGAGCTGCGTTTATCAAACTTGCACTTGGTAGGTATAATATATGCCTTATAGGCAAGACACCCAAAAGGATAAAGTTGATCCAGAGAAGGCTCTTGCCCAAACAGTAAGTGGTATGGTGATTTCCAGCCTAAAATAACAGATGGTAACCTGTTAATCAACCAAGTAGCATGAAGTATTGAATAGCTCCAAAAACAAGAGGGTAGTCTACTCTGAAACATCACTGCTCTGGCTATTTGAAGAAGGTGCTTATGTTTTCTCTCTACAACACCATTCTACTGTGGTGTGTAGGGACATGATCTTTGGTGTGCAATTCCATGATCTGAGAGCAAAGTAGATAGTTGTGCATTGAGAAATTCTTCACCATTGTCAGTCCTGATACTTTGAATAGTTGATTTGAATCTGTTCTTTACCATGAGAATAAAACTCCTAACAACAAGCCATACATGTGATTTAGCTTGGAGCAGAAAGGTCCAAGTGGCTCTAGAACAATCTTCCACTATGGTTAAGAAGTATGGTATATTAGAGATAGAGATATCCTTGTAGGGCCCCCACACATCCATGTGAATAAGGGAAAAAAGACAATTGTTGCGCCTGTGCAGAATAGGGAAATGATCCCTTTGCTGCTTAGCTTTAAAGCATATCTTACAGCTCTACAACTCATTATATTCTTCACCCCTAAAACGTTTCTTGGACTAGGTAAGATGATGCATAGCACTGATAGAGGGATGCCCTAATTTACAATGTAGATCTTTCAAATCAGAAACAATATAGAGCTGCATTGGCTAACATAATCTGTTGTGTGTCTGGTGGGAAAACATAGAGTGATCCTTTCATTTTACAGATCCCAAGAACACAATCTTTGTTCTTTCCATGTATAAGACAATGAGAGGCTAGAAATTGAACTGTTTCTCCTATATCTCTGGTTAACTGTCCCACTGACAGTAAGTTATGTGTGAAAATGAGGGCAAACAACACATTCTGTAGTCTGATCTTGTCATTGAATCTTGCTGTGCCAGTGAGAAATACCCAGACTGTGCTTCCATCAGGTAAATAGATTTGAATAGGATCCTTTAGCCTTCTTAAATCTGATAGCATACTAATGTCATAACACATATGGCTGCTTGCACCAGAGTCAATAATCCATTCATCTTTCTTTATTCCAGCAGACACCACAAAAGCATAATGCTCTGTGTAATCATCTGATACCCTTTGCAAGTCAACTTCAGCCAAATTAGCTATATCCATCCCTGTCTCATTCCCCACACCTTGCTTAAAATAAGTCGCCATGTGTGTTTGGCAATTTCTGATTGTATCAGTTTACTAACATCAGTTTTCTTATCAGATTCAATTCTCTGTCCCATCCTTGGAGACTCTTGTTCCGTTGTACTCTCTGCATTATGATCTACAGCATAATATACTCTGCCTTGTCTACCTCTTTCTGCCTTAAACTTTATGTACCATTCTGGTACTCCAGTTAATTCAAAGCAGTCTGCTTTTAGATGTCCCATTCCCCCACAATGATCACACCTTAACTTGGCTTTTTCTTCTTTAGTAAGCCTCTTCTTGTAAAATTCTCCTTTAAAACCAGATGACCTTAGATAAGCATACACAACACTTTAGTCTGTAGTATCTGCAAAGTGGGTGGACACTCTCATTTGCTCATCCACCTGTAAGACCATGGCATAAGCCTGGCTTATAGATGACAAAGGATCTAAAATAAGAATCTGTTACCTAATAGCTTCAAAACTATCATTTAATCCCATAAGAAAACCCATCATATGCTCTTTTTCTAGGTCTTTGTTACTGTCTATGCCAGAGCTTCACAAGTGCAAGGCCTAGATGTTTTCAACAAAGATAGTTTATCCCACAGATTACTTAGGTTATTAAAAGACACCATTATTGACTGAGAGTGCTGAGCATAGGTGGCTATGTCTCTCCTTAATTTGTATACCCTGGGGTCATTCTTTTTACCAAATCGCTTGTTCAATTTCTCCCAAAGGTCCCTAGATGTATCTAGACTCTGAAAACCCCTAGACATTTCCTTGATCATTGAGTTAGTAATTGATAAACTGAGATTTTACACTAATTTTGGTACACTTTTTGTGTTGAGTTTGAATTGTTTTGGGCGTGTTTCATCTCAGTTTATTTGTGTTTCCATGCATTTGGGAGTTTGGTATTTCTTGTTGGAATTGGGCAGAAATTGTCCTTGAAATGATGTGTTTTGAACGAAGTATGGAAATCCAGGAAAATACATGGAAAAATGGTCGAGAATTGTGTGCTGACGTGGCAGCTCGCGGGTGAAGACCTCGGCCATTAACTGTCGAATCGCGACAGAGGCTGGGGTACTAAGCGGAAAAGTCGCGAGTCGCGAATGAGACCGTGAATCGCCGAGGGCCATTCACTGTATGATTGCGACAGAGACAGGGGTCATCTTTGAGAAATTCGCGACCCGGTCGCGAATATCAGTAGAGGTCGCGAATATTTTGACAGCTGGATGCCACGTGGAGTCGCGACCTGAGTCGCAACCGATGTGATTGGGAGCGAGCTCGCGAATCTTCAAGGCGGTGCAGCTGTGGTTTCATACTTTGGATCAAATTCATACTTAGTATTTAAGGGTTGAAATACATGAAAATAGGGAACAATTCCTCCTACCTAAAAGTTACCAACAGAGAGTTGCTGCAGAGAAAAGAAGACGCGAAGAACAAGACCAAAGGATTCAAGAGTGTTCAAGACCAAAGCCAATATAGAATCTCCGAGTTTTATTTACTTTATTCTTAGAATACAATGTTTATTTTGTGGATTGTTTTAGTTGTTTATTTTGCCATGGATAGCTAAAACCCTAGTATTCTAGGGTTGGATTATGATTTATTTATGAAGTTCTTTTGATTCATATTATTTGGTGTCTATGATTTAATTATGTTTTGATTATTCCTGTTTTCTCTGTATTATTTACTTGATCATTAAATGATACAATTTGATGTGTTAATCCATAATTCGAGAGATGGGTTTTAACACAAGATCTGGAATAATTAACTGGTTAGTCAATATCACTCGAGAGAGTTGCGATTAATTTAGAGAACAATAAATCTTTAGAACCATTAGGAGTTGCATAATAGGTATTAAACGGAGACGTTAATATTTGTTGTGTGATCTACAATCTAGACGCTTCGAGAGAAGGTTTAGAATACATGAGTGATTATTCTAGCATGATTTAAATCCCAACATAGACATTAAATGGATTGATTAAGAGAATGGATTAGATAATGATTATCCAATCCTAGAATGCGTCTTTTTCTTCAGTGTTTGATTTATCTGTGTTGATTTCTGCTGTGGTGATTTATTTTATTTATTATCTTTAGTTTTTAATTAGTTAGATCCAGCCATGTTTGATAGTCTAGATAACTACGAGGGGTTAAATTGAATAACTAGCAGATTAAATCTTAAATCCTTGTGGATACGATACTCTTGTTCATCACTATCCTATAAGTCTCGCTGTACACTTGCAGTTTAGGTGAAAATAAATACCGAACAGTAATCCAATTGTAGATGAAATAATCAACTCTCATCCGCTGCATATAGTCTACTGACTCTATATTCGGTTTTCTCAAGGTTCCATCAACAAAAATCCATTTATTTCGAGAAATTAAACCTCGCTTAATCGATCGAACCCAATTATAAAAATTAGTTCCATTAAATAGATCAGCTGTCAGATTCATGTCAGGATGCTCATTTGGATTCTAATATAACACATCATTTGCAAGTGCGCGATTTGTACTAACCTCGATGCGAGCATGACTGACTTGAACAACTTCCTGATTGACATGAGCTCTGATGTTATTCTGCAGTGTCAGCGAAAAAGATGCATCATTATGAGAATGCTCTCGATTGTCATCCTTATTTCCACTAGATCCTACTTGTGCAGCTGGATTTCCATGGCTAAAAAACCCTAGCTCTTCATTCCGCGTGTTCCTCCAAGAGAAAGTTTGGTTTTTCTTCGTCATTGCAGGAAACTCTCCGATCAATCGTAGGAGAAACAATTTTTAATCAAGTTGCATGGATCAATTGATCACAACCTGCTATGGATACCATGTCAAATCAATTGATGAATGTAGAGTTCATAGCACGATTGAAAATGATATTTTCTGTATTTTATTTGTATTTTCACTTCAAGCAAAATCAGTTGGTTTAGATACAGAGACTATCTATTTATACAAGAGAATAGCGTGGTGATAAGCTAAGCAAATCTACGGCTACACTAATACTTCATGGATCCAATGGCGTGCAAGCTTTAATCTGTGGTCCTGCCTTCTCAACTGTTGTTCTTCTGACACGTGGTCATGTGCTCAGGTCTTCACCATACTTTGCTAAGCTGCATGCTGGAGTTGATCATGTGTGCAGTGACCGATGGAACGTGTAATGATGCTGCATGCAACTAACCAAAGCTTACTAAGCAAGAATAGGAATACATGCATGCATGCATGAGCCTCAACTTTTACAAACTAAACATCATTAAACCAAGAATAGCATACCTGACAAAAAAAATTGAACGATACACCATAACCAGAGGAGGAAAAAAAACTTCTCATACCAGGAATAACACATCAGACAACAAATTTCGAACTCAATTAATTAACCAAATTACTTTTGGCCCAACTCAAGCCCAAATAATCAATCATTTTTGATCCAATAATTAGGCCTATTTCCCACCAATTTATTACTGGTACATATCTGTATATGTGACTAATCAAATAAAGAAATCCAATTCAAAATGAAAAGCATTCAGATGAAGAATTTCCTCTACCAAACCAACTTTGCCACTTGGAAATCATTAGATAGAATGAGTGTACATTGGGGTACACGTGCATAGATGCAGCTATAGGTATAAATATGCATATATATTTTTGAGATAAGCGAAGAGTATAGAAGTAGGAAAAAAAAACAAACGGGAAAGGAAAAAAAAAAGGGAAGAAGAGAGAGAGGATTTATCGTCTTCTTCACTTAGTTGTCGTCGTTCCCTACTCAAACTTCAGCTAAATCTCATAAAATTATATCACAACCTTTCCCTTGATGTATAGATCATGTAGGTATCAAACAGTATTTGATTTGAGGTCTGGAAGTCATGGAAAAGCCATTAAAGCCGGCCGGCGACGCAACAACTTGTTTGGTTTTTTTCCGACGATCCAACCATTGTTTTTTGGCGTATTTTATACTGTTTCGAACCTCTTTTTTCGAACCTCTTTTGACAGGCTTCGAGAATCAGGTCTCAGATCCTAGACCTTTGATACCGTTTGGTCTACTACTTTGATGTCGAAAGTTACCAAATTAAACTTATGTTTGGAAATATTAAAAACTGGTTTCTACACTTGGTGTCTTTGTTGTCCTTGCTTCAATGTATCCATGAAGCTGCTGGGAGCAGTATACACACGGGAAAGGTGGTTGTGATTTGTGAATGAGATGTATAAATAAATGACATGGAAGTATAATGTTTAAATTATTTTATAAAATAATGAGCGAGTAAAACGGGACTTGTTTAGAATTGGGCCTCATTCGTTCAGCCCGGAAATTTATTTATGCAGGATTGAGGCCCGGATATCTGGGCCCAAAATGTTAGAATTTCAATCGAAACCACAGCAGACGAGGATAAGTGGGTCCCACCGTTCACAAACAGAAACCGTTGCCAGCCTCTCAATTCCTCGATGAACATCTCCAAATTCAAACAAATAAATGGTAGATTCACATTAAACCAGCAAACTATCGAGAGCTGAAAACCGAAAATCACAATCCCTTAAAAGTAAACACAAAAAGACCATGGTTTCAGCGGCTGCCGCGACGACGACGACATCCCACCTCATCTTCTCCAACTCTCACTCCATCTCCCGTTTCTCGCCGTTCCAAACACTTGCGTCGTCATGCTCATCGAGACACGGCGGCAGGAGGCAGCATCTGTCTTCCGGCGGAGGAGGAGGAGTTCGGTGCATGGCGGTGGCCGAGGGGACGGGGACTAGGAAGAAGAGTGGATACGAGATTGAGACGCTGACAAACTGGCTGTTGAAGCAAGAACAAACGGGAACTATAGATGCGGAGTTAACCATAGTTATCTCGAGCATTTCCATGGCGTGCAAGCAGATTGCTTCCTTGGTTCAGAGGGCTAGCATTTCCAATCTCACCGGCGTTCAAGGCGCCGTCAATGTGCAGGGTGAGGATCAGAAGAAACTCGATGTCGTCTCCAACGAGGTTTGTCGTCCAACCTTTTTTTTTTTTTTTTCTTTTTAATTATTGTATTTTCTATATGCCTATTATTTGTGGATGAAATCCTCTAGGAACACGACAACTTTTTAGTAAATACTGTATATAGGAAAAACGAACTTATTAGAATAACGTTTCAAGTTGGCGAACTGTGGACTAGAGGTTCTGGTTTGAATTGTGATGGACCATAAATTAAGATTTGAGATTCTAGGTTGATGTGATTATCAATGTTGTATCACTTCGACCAATTTAATTTGCTATGATTGCTATTCGGTAAAATGAAATTAATATCAAATTGGTGCCTCTGTATAGCTCTTATTAATTGCAGGCGCGTGACTGATTTCAGTGAGAATTTTAACTTGAAAATAGTGATTTAGCATGAAAAGATACAAGTTTTTGCACTTAATTAAGGAAAAAAAAAGAAGAAGAAGAAGCTTATAAATTAATTGGTGAAGATTAATTGTGAATGTGTAGGTGTTCTCGAGCTGCTTGAGGTCAAGTGGCAGAACAGGGATCATAGCTTCGGAGGAGGAGGACGTTCCGGTGGCCGTGGAGGAAAGTTATTCCGGCAACTACATCGTAGTCTTCGACCCTCTCGACGGATCATCCAACATCGATGCAGCCGTCTCCACCGGCTCCATCTTCGGAATCTACAGCCCCAACGACGAATGCTTCGCTGATACCGAAGACGACGGCACAGTAAAAACTTTTATTATTTTTTAATAATATATATATTCCGAGTGACACGCATTACTTTGGAGTTTGGAGTAGGTAGAGGATTTCATGTGGTGGTTTAATTTGTGTGTGTGCAGCTGGACAGCGCACAGCAGAGGTGCGTGGTGAACGTGTGCCAGCCGGGGAATAACCTTCTAGCAGCAGGCTACTGCATGTATTCGAGCTCGGTGATATTCGTGGTGACATTAGGCAAAGGCGTGTACGCATTCACGTTGGATCCCATGTTTGGCGAATTCGTGCTCACTCAGGAGAAAATCCAGATACCTAAATCGGGAAAGATTTACTCGTTTAACGAAGGCAATTATCAGTTGTGGGACGACAAGCTCAAGAAGTACATGGATGATCTTAAGGATCCCGGTCCCACCGGGAAGCCTTACTCGGCCCGTTACATCGGAAGTTTGGTCGGAGACTTTCACCGGACTCTGTTGTATGGTGGGATTTATGGGTACCCCAGGGATAAGAAGAGCAAGAATGGCAAGTTGAGGCTGTTGTACGAGTGTGCTCCCATGAGTTTTATAGTCGAACAAGCCGGCGGCAAAGGCTCCGATGGAGAAAAGAGGGTTCTTGATATCGAGCCCACAGAGGTTCGTATATGTGTTTCACTATCATCAGTGCACGACGGGTTAACATAATATATATGTAACGTGTGATATGATGAGATTTTTACCAAATTTTGTGTCTTTCTATATGTGCAGATACATCAGCGAGTGCCGTTGTACATTGGAAGTACGGACGAGGTGGAGAAATTGGAGAAATATTTAGCTTGAAAGAAGAAGATTGATGTAATTGTGGATAATTTTCATTTATTCAAGAACATAAGAAATCTTGTTGGTTGATTCGTGGTTCGACTGTAAACAAATGTCGAAAATCCTGTAAAATTTTGGGAAATTAATGAAGGTATAGTAGTTTGTCGTATTTCTTTGATGTCGAATTCATTTTGAGTTGATTGTGACCTACTACTCACTCGAGAGTGTGTTGCTACTCTCATTTTATATGTTATTAAATAAACTTACTCTTCCTTGCTCAAAATAAATAAATAAATGGAATAAATCTAAGTAATAATTAAAATAAAACTAAATCAAAAGAAATTATTATTTTTTTTATTAAAATTCATTATGAGACAATAAGATAGAGAAAGTGGATAAGATGGCCACCGTACCTAAACATTAACCATTAGTCCATTACCATTTACAAAATTAAATTGTACAGATGAAATATCATTGTAAATAAATTGATTTGCCTTTTTTTTTTCTTTTGAGTAAATGATACGGAATGTCTCAACCTTTTGAAAAATATCATTTTGATGTCCCAAGTTTTTAAAAAAAAATGCACCAATTTTCCTATGTACTAGGTGAACATCACCCAACAAAAAAAAATCAAAACATGTAATACTTTGAATTTTGAGTGATAATTTTCAATGTTACGGTTGATACTGATTTTGAAGATTTTTTTTCTATTTTTTTCTGGTCAACTTTTAAGGATACAAGTAATATTTTTGGGTCTTTGAGTGATACTTTTTAGCATTACAGTTGATATTGATTTTGACGATTTTTATTGAGTAATAATTTTTTGTGTTACGGTTGATACTAATTTTGATGGCTTTTATTTTTGCAGAGTTCACCAAATCAACATGCATTTTTCATCGTTGATCGATCAACGGACACACACAAAACCACGCCAATTTAAAATTATCCAAAGTCCATTTATCCGCTAACGAAAAACACACGTGACCGCCAAAGGAGACTAGCATGGAAATTGTAGAACATCGTGAGATCTTAAACAGTTAAAAAATTAAAAAGTACTCCATTTCATTTTGTTTGTTGTTTTAGGATTTTTCTTTAGTGTCAAAATGTTTATTATTTTATATATTTTGACACTCTCTTTCTCAAATTTAACCTTACAAATATATGGAGAGAAAAAAAATTCAACTTTTTAGGAAAATATAAGTGAATATGATTTTATGTAATATAAAAGGAAAGAATATATTAGTCCAAAAAATTAATTGTTAACTCTAAATTAAAATTCTAAAATAATAAACAAAACGAAACGGAGGGAGTAAAACAAATACTCCTTCCGTTTCTAATTAAATGTCATTTTGGATGAATGCACACGCATTAATAAATTAATTGAGTTATTTAATACTACCTCCGTTTCATAATGTTTGTTGTTTAAGGTTTTTTTTTTAGTTTTAAAATGTTTGTTGTTTTATATAATTTGACATTTTCTCTCCCAATTTTAACCCTCTCAAATCCTACAAGATTTTTTGATTCTAACTTACCTATAATATATGAAGAGAGAAAAATATATGGAGAGAGAAAATATTGTTATTTTTTAGGAAAATATAGATAAATTAGATTTTATGGCATATATAAGGGATGGGTATATTTATCCACGAAATTAATTCTTAATTCCAGATAAATAAAACATAACAACAAACATTATGAAACGGAGGTAGTATACTCTTATATGAATAGATTAAATGAGTTAAATATAAATATATAAATGAGGATAAATATATGAAAAATGAGAATTTTATATCTCAGATGACCTGTTGTTTTTGGAGGTGAGTACAAAATAGAATTAAAGAAAAATTTCATCTCGTAGACAAAACAAGAAAAAGAAATCCAAAACTCACACTAAAGGAACTAAAATCCCATAAAAAAAATGGCTACAGCTTCCTTCAAATCCACTTCCAGAAGAGGCGCAGCCACCGAACCCAAAGCACCGCCGCGACAGTGCTGTTTCCCGGAAGATCCACGTCCCATTTGACGACACCAAGGCTTCGATTTCCACCAAATTTTCTAACAGCAGTGATAACACTCTTTTCTCGAGCTAATCTTCTTCACTATTCTTTCGTAAAAAACTTCTGTAATTGAATTCTAACGGAGAGCGAAAATTTCCCAGCGAATTCTGCCAAAATCTCCTGCAAATCAACTGAAATTCCATTTTCCGGCGGCACCTCTTCACTAATGAGGATTGTCGGATTGACCGGCGGCATAGGATCTGGGAAGAGTACGGTCTCAAATCTCTTCAAAGCTAATGGTATTCCCGTCGTCGATGCTGACGTCGTTGCTCGCGTATGCCCTATCTACCGATTTTTTAAAATTATTGTTTTATTTGTGCTGTTTGACAGGTGGAATGATTTTTTTGGAGTTCTAGAATGTTCTGAAGAAAGGAACGGGTGGATGGAGAAAAGTTGTGGCTGCGTTTGGCAACGAGATTTTGCTGCCTAGCGGTGAAGTCGATCGACCGAAGTTAGGGCAAATTGTGTTCAATGATCCTGATAAGCGTCAGCTTCTTAATAGGTAGTGCTTTTGCTTATGTATAATATATTTGCATTGTTTGTTTCAGTAGAGATTTTGAAATTTTGTTGGATTTTTGTGGTAGATAGAATTCATTGTTGAATTTCACGTTACTTTGTAGAATTATGTATTGTAGACTTGTAGTTGCAGCTCTCTTGAGTTAAAATGAGATGAAAGTTTTACTACTTGAATGCTGTAGATAATGGTGTCTATAGGAGTGGCTATTATAGGAGAATTAGGTTTAAGTTTATAAGATACAATGCGTTTGTATTACTGTGAAACGGGGCTTGTGACCGTGGATTTTCATTTAGAGCATCTATGGATTAAGGGTCCGGGTGGAACTTTCTTGGATAATATGAATTGACAGCGAGAGGAGGCTGGTTGGAAATTGTCGTTGAGGAAATATGGTGAAAGATGTTTTCCATGTCTGGCTTATTATTGTGCTTATTATTGTGCTACCCTCTCGGTGTGTTTCTTGCTGACTGTAGATACATGTTAGGGGCTATCAAGCTTTTAATGTTAGTTTGTCTGTTTTCAACTGTAAATAGTTGTGAAGTTAAAAGACTTCCCAAATTATCACTTTGGTAAGCTTCACTTGATATTCTGTGACTGTTTGAGCATATAAACATTGCATTGATACATGTAAGTTGGTTATTTAGAGGTGAAGATTGTTCGTGCTGTTTTTTATACTTTGTTTGAAAGTGAAGTGCAATGTTTTTCTCTAAATATTATGCTAGCTTATATGATGTTTATGTTCTCGAATTGGCCCAAGAACTGTGTTATCAAAGTGCTTCTACTGTCCCTATATGGCTAGTGGAGTTTCCATTAACTTGGATGATTTATTGACATTGATGTGAACCTTCCTTCTTCTTAAAGAATTCAATATATTACATAGTAAGGCGCTGCTCTAAATTGATTTGATTTAATGAGTATGGAAATGAATTTTGGCAGTCTCTTCTATGCTTTTTCTGTGAAACTTCTTCTTTTTGGGGTTCATTAAGATGGATTTATAATGCTGTGGAGCTTGTGCGACTTCATAAGTTTTATTTATTTTTTCAGGTTGCTGGCTCCTTACATTTCCTCTGGGATTCTTCTGGAAGTGTTGAAGCTATGGATGAAGGGTTGTAAAGTTATTGTCCTCGATGTACCACTGTTGTTTGAGGCCAAAATGGACAGGTGGACTACACCCATCATCGTGGTCTGGGTGGATCCTAAGACTCAGCTTGAACGACTTATGTCCAGAGACGGAACAACAGCTGAAGAGGCCAACAGTCGGATCAATGCTCAGATGCCTCTCGATTTGAAGAAGACGAAAGCAGATATTGTGATAGATAACTCAGGATCACTGGATGACCTGAATGAAAGCTTCAGAGAAGCATTGGTCCGCGTCAAAAAACCGTTGACATGGACTGAGTTTGGTCTTTCGAGAGATGGAGCTCTTGTGGCTTTTGTTTCCATTCTTTGTGGCGTTATCTTATGCCGGAAAGCTTTGTGATTGACGTGCCACGGATCCTTATATTAACTTTTTTTTAAGCTTGTGATGCATTTGTATGTGCGACTGATTGCTCATGGAAAGCAGCATTTATTCAAATTAACATTATAGATATTCCGCCTGCTTATGTTGTTTTATCGGAAGAGCTTTATGGAGCTATATGATGTTGTATGTGGTTAGAGAGATTTCATTTCCTCTGAAAATGTCCACAATTTATTGTCGAAAGTATTAATTAATTCATGTGTTACATCCCAACTTATAAAATGGTAAAAAAGGAAAAAAGTAGCATATAAATCTTGCACATTGGTATCTGATCAGACGAACCAAAGCATTTTTTTGAATCTTGATATAAAATCAAATGACTTTTTGAGTTAGAGGAGGGATTCCGTGCACAGCCCCTATCTGCGGCCTTATTTCAGACCACGCCGTGCCCGTCTAATTTTTTTTTTTCTGGGCTGTTTTTTTTTTTTTCAATTTTCTATTTTTTCTCTGTTTTTTTTTTCTCAAAAATTTTATACTTTAAAATAAAATTAGTAAACCCCTAAAATTAAAGTGAATTGGTTTAATTTATTTGAAATAAATATAAATTTATACTCTAACATGAAATCAATAAACCCTCAAAAAACACAACATAATCCACTAAAAAAGCCATAAACCTAAAAACCGTGAACCTTACAAAAATTATGAACTCCTGAACTATAAACATTAATTGGAATAAAAAAAAATCACAATTTAAACTAAATAAACTAGCATAAGATGACTATCAAACTCCTTACTTTTTAATGATTTTTTTGAATTTTGATTAATACATTTTAATGTTACCATTAATACCGATTTTATCGTAATTTTATTGACCCGTCCCGTCTGAAATAAATATTATTTACGTATAGTGTACGGAAGTGCCTTGTGACCTTGTTTGAGTTATAAAAGAAATTGAAAGATCCACAAGAATATCCACTTGTTGTGAGAGTGACACTTGGATTTCACGGTTGACGAACCATATTCACACAATTGGCACTTTACAGAAGATAAGCAGGTCCAATCATCCACATAATCAGCTCACATCTAGAGAGAGAGAGAGAGAATGGCTGAAGCAGTTCCCAAATTACGGTGGAACAGCCTCAGCTCAGCCTCCCATTCAATCAGCCGCCTATCTCCTACCCATGGCCACCGCTCATCCCACCTCAGACCACCAATCGCCACTAACAGCCGTGAAATACGGTGCAAAGCCGTGGAGATCGGAAGTGCAGCGCCGCCAGCCGCGGCGGCGGGCAGAGTCAAGAAAAACAGATATGAAATGGAGAACTTAACTACATGGCTGTTGAAGCAAGAACAAGGCGGATACATCGACACCGAGCTCACAATAGTTCTCTCCAGCATCTCATTAGCCTGCAAACAGATTGCTTCATTGCTCCAACGATCCAACATTATCAATCTCACCGGAGCTCAGGGCACCATCAACATCCAAGGCGAGGATCAGAAAAAACTCGACGTCATCTCCAATGAGGTTGATTCTCCTTCACATTTTCTCCATGTTTTATTCTCTTTGTTGATGTACGAGGTTTCAGTTGTTTTGCAACTGTCTGAGATCGAGCGGAAGGACTGGGATTATAGCATCGGAGGAAGAGGATGTGCCGGTTGCCGTTGAAGAGACTTATTCCGGCAATTACATCGTAGTTTTTGATCCCATCGATGGCTCTGCTAATATCGACACTAGCTTGACAACAGGCTCCATTTTCGGAATCTATGGCCCTGATAAGCAATGCATTTTCGACTTAGATGATGATTCTACGGTAAATTCAATTCAATTCAACCTATCTACTTATAATTAAAAGCATTCTCTTGTACTTCTCCGAATATCTAGTCTAATAGTTAGTGCATTCTGGATAGCTCGACCAAGAAGACGAGAAGTGCATAGTCAGTGTTTGCCAGCCGGGGAGCAATTTATTGGCTGCAGGGTACTGCTTATACTCGAGCTCGGTTGTATTCACGCTCTCAATAGGGAGAGGAGTCTATGTCTTCACCCTTGATCCTGCCTACGGGGAATTCGTGATGACACACGAAAACATCAAGATTCCTACTTCTAAGAGAATTTACTCCTTCAATGAAGGCAACTATGATTTGTTTGATGCCAAGCTGCAGAAGTATTTGGATGACTTGAGAAAACCGGGCCCTGATGGGAAGCCTTATTCGGGCCGTTACATAGGCTGTTTGGTTGGTGAGATTCACAGAATGTTGCTAGTAGGGGGAATCTATGGAAATCCGGACAACAAAAACAGCAAGAATGGTAATCTGAGGTTGTTGTATGAATGTGCACCAATGAGCTATTTGGTAGAGCAGGCTGGGGGGAAAGCAATTGACGGGTACCAGCGGATACTAGACATCAAGCCCGACAAGGTACAATGTGCAGGAAAACAATGTCACTGATTATGTATCTATTAGAAGTTAGAACAACTATCTTGAATTAGACATGTTGCAGTTAAGGATTTAAGTCGAGGTTTTCTCTTTTGCAGATACATCAACGTACTCCTATATTCATTGGAAGCCCAGATGAAATCGACAAGCTGGTACAATACTTGTCTGAAGACTCCTGATTCAAGACTTTGTCTGACATTCATCTATTAAAGGCAAAGTTCGAATAGTTTGTAGGTTGTAATATTGTAAAACAGATCCGAGCAAGATATTTCATTCATTTAGCAATTTGATTTTCCTATACAACATTAATTAATATTTCAATGGAATTAGAATACTACATATATGGATAATTCTAATGCATTTACATAACGCAATTTAAATAAATCAGTTCTAGCAAATCTAAGCAGGGAGTGTAAATGTTGTTGCTAATCCTTCTAGCTTGTCAGTGTATCTGAATTCAGATGTTATCGAGTCAAATCATGCTCTATCGGACTAGTTTTCTTGAACAAAGTTCCTTCTCTGATTTTTAACTGCAAACAAAGAAAAAATCTGCTTCAACAAAAGGAATTAATTTAGACATAAATGGAGACCAACATATATAATAGGAGTGAAAAAATACCAGGACTAAGAATTGTAATGCATTTAGTGACAGACCGCATTGCTGCAACAGAATCTGTACCTGGTTACAGATCATGAAAAAAAAAATCAGCATTTCATAAGAGAAACATAATGGGGTTTAATAAATTACACCACTTTTTAACTTCTTACCAACTAAGTTCATATCATTCTCCCCTATTAGTCCTGTCATGGATGATGAAAACTCCGATGTAATCTGTGTAGTGCCCATTTCAACATTTCCTGAGATAGGAGGTGACCTGGAATGGACATGTACATGGATTAGGTTGTTGCAAAAACAATTTCATTATGAAGAAAATTTATGGAAAAGCCTATATAATTACCCTGAACAAGAATCTGGTGAAGAATCTAATGCTTGCTTTGAAGATAAAGCTAATCCTTCGCTTCCAATATCAAAGTCCAACAGAAACTCCGAGAGGTTGAAATCCAATCCAAGAGCATCCAAATTTGGAAAATCCAAGTCAAGAATATCCTCAGATTCAGATGTTGAGTTACCATCAGTGGTGTGATTCTCAGTGATCATTGGCATTTCAGAAGAGCCAAAATCGAGCCTTCCTTTAACATGGTCCTTCATGTTAGACCTCTTCGAGTTTGGCTTAAGAGGTGAGCAAGTAATTTGGTTTTTCTCTATTGAGAAGTAACCTATTTTCTTGTTTGGGCTAACTTGAATCGTCTCTGAAGAGAATATTGTGCAGTTAGCAGACATAATCTGCTGCATATCTTTACTAGAAGTAGCAGTAGAAGAGATCTCTAAAGGCGAACTAGATTTTTCAGTTTGAGAAGAAGATGCTCGCGGAGGTGTTTTAGGGACAGAGGAATTTGCTCGAGATGATGGACTTTCCTGATTGAACAGACACTTCACAACATTAGATACTTGAACTGACGATCCATTGGGAGCATTGACGCATGCAGATGACTGATCAACAGAATTCATCAGAGATTTTCCTTGATTCTTTTCAGCATTGCTGGATTGTGTGACTATGCTAACATCTGCCAAAATAGAACACACAACAAATTAGCACCATTACAAACAAAAAGAATCAACTTGCTACAACAAAAGAATTTACCTTTGGACTGTGTGGATCTACGAGATCTCTTAGAAGCTACAAGACTATCTGTGACATCTTTTCTTTTGGCTGGTGCTTGATTTGTGATCGGAGTAGATAAATTTGTGGTATCTTTTCGAGTAATCAATGGCCTCGAGGTAGACATCATAGCTGGAGTATTGTACATAGGATAGAAGCCTGAAAAGATAAGACATTACAAGAAACTATGAATTTCAATCACATTAATACAGATTTCTGAAACATTTCTCAGACAACAACAAATCCAACAGATTTAAACTATTACTCAACTATACTCCACAAAATACCGCAACTACTTAATTTCCTTAGTTGAAGAGCCTACAGCAATTAAAATTTCAGATTTAACAGTGAATATGAGAAGGGAAAAAAACTAAGAAGTGAAATTGCTACATTAGAAATGCTGAACATTTATGCACAAATTGTCAGGTCATAAACTATAGTAACAAATTAAGCCAATTAATTATTGTGCAAATTAAAATTTACAACCTAATAAAACTAAATAAACTAGGGCAAAACTAGTACCTGCCGGCCTCCCGACGGCGAGATCAGCCTGAGAAGCTGTAGCCACCGCTGATGCAGTAGGTGGCGGCAGTGGCGGGGGAGGGGTAACAACGTTACTTCCGGTGCCATTGTAAGCATTCATGACATCCTGCATTCCGCTGAGCAAATTCTGCACCCGCAGCTTCTCCTGCTCCAAACGGTGCCGTTCCTGATCCACGGATACCTTCTGCTCCTTCAGCGTAATGTACTCGTCCAAAATCGCCGCCAAACTCAACAAGCTCTTCGGAGCCTGCAACATTTTCAAATCATATATCAAAAAACCTAAACTACCACCAAAAAACACAAACAAAAAAAATAACAAAATCAAATTACTTCTTGAACGGGGGATTTGGCGATCAGATGCGATGCTTCCGATCGGAAAGAGGTGCGCGTCTGGACATAACTGTTGTCCGAGAGGTATCGATCGACAATGAACGCAATCTGAACCGGGGTTACTTTCCCTTTGCCCACTAATTCTTGCTTCTTCGACTTGCTTTGCTTCCCCATCTTTTTGTTATTCTTTTAGGATTCCTTGTTTACTTCTCTCTCTCTCTCTCCGGCAGAACTGAGCGGGTGTGGTTCTAGTAGAGAGAGAGAAACTATGGAAGAAGAGAGAGATGGGGGGGGGGGGGTTGAATAGTGTGAGAGGGAAGTGAAAACAGAGGAGGGAGGTGATGACGCGGGAGCATTTCAAAAATTTTGGAGGTAAGTTTGGTTCCTTCGACGATTACAATGCGAGTTTTAGCGGTTAAATTAATTTTGTTTCCCTCCAACTTGGATCCATGACCCGACCCGATCCCATTTGATTGGTGATGGTGTTATTAATGCTTTTAATTAGTCTTCCCATAAATATATTTTATTTCCAATCTGTGAGTATTTATTATTGCGCTATTTTAATTTCATTTTCTCGTCCTACTCACTCCTAGTCGATTTTAAGTTAAATTTTCAATAAGATTGCACGGATCTAACGGTAATTATTCATTTGGAATGTATTATCTAATAATTAGGAAATAATTGAATTGATAATCTAGTATGGTGAATTGACAATTCTGAAATAGCCGTTATGCCAATTTTGTAAATTCAGATTTAATGTTGATAAAAAAAAAATATAGATTTTCAATGGTCAAATCGGCTACCTTATCTAATGGAAGGATTGAAGTGCGAATTTTGCCAGATCAAAATTTCGACATATTGTAAAACAACGGTAAATATAAACGTAGATTTTTGAAATATCAGTCAAAGATCACTTGATAGTGAAAGTTTAGGGGCCGGGCCTATGATTATTGTAAAATGTTTAAATAAACATCTCAAGTGTTGTAAAGTGTGCGGATAAACACTTTAATAAAGAATATTAATTTTTATTTTAATAATTAATTTTAATTAAATATGAAAACTCTCATTATGAGTTTTCCGATAGTAGCCTCAATTTGTCAATTTAATGGCGATCAATTGAGTAATTAGACTAATAAATCTCAGATGTGATAATTTGTACGTGTAATTTAGACTTCAAATTTTGATGTCGAATTAAAGTGAAATATCGAAATTGAACGAAGAATTTTGATTTTTAAACTTTAGAATGTGGGATATAATCGTGATCTCAATTTATTCAATTAGTAACTATAAACAATATAACTGAGCCTCCAATTATACATCCAAATTTCGCACTTTAAATTATATGTTGGGTAGGTCTTGTGTGTACTAAGTGCACGTCAGACGGTCAATACGTTGACAAAAAAATCCGTCAAAATTAGTATCATTCATAGCACTGAAAAGTATCAATTTCAAATCCCGAAAGTATCATTTGCATTATTAAAAAGTATCGGCTAGTAAAAAAAATAATAAAAAATTGTTAAAATTAGTATCAATCTAAGTACTAAAAATATCATTTAGAATTAAAAAAAGGAAAAAGTATCATCCGTTTTGACGACTTTTTTGTCAACGCGTTGACCGTCTGATGTACATCTTATATACAGGAGTATTTGCATTATATGCTATATACTCGTATTTAATATTTTATCCCTCTCTTTCATACATGATTGTTTTAATTTTATGAATATTCATTGTCTAAATATCTAGGCTAGTTTCTATATTTATTTTGTAAATGTAGTGATCATTTTTTGCCAACCCGCTACGTTGATCCCGAGAAGATTAAACGTTGTCGTTTAATCAAGTAGCCTCATAAATATCGGGTAATTTGGATTATTTTGAATTAACCGTCCGTATTATCTGGAAGAATTGACGTGATCAAAAGAATCGGATCATGCCTCAACCGTTTCTGTAATTTGCGTAAACCCTAGCCGCTACTTCTGCCTATAAAAGGAGATCCCCCTCCTCATTTGACGACTACGTTGACATACCAACAAGTTTCATATCATACCCTAAAAACACTGAGTTCACTATTTTCTGAGTTAATTCGACACTGGCGATTCAACGTCTGGGCATCTTTCTTAAGTTCTTATAAGACCAAACGACATTTCCACCTGATTTCTAGTCACGTTCTGGCTAGAAATACCTGTTATTAAGCTCTTTAATTATTTAATTATTTCATATTTTATCTCTTCATACTCTTCTTCTTTCCTGATTTGATCATCGAAGGCCCAATGACCGTCAACCCCCCGACAGTCTTTGGCTCTTACGGTATTTTCTGATATTTATTTCACAGATTGATCGCTACTTTAAACTGAATCAATTAATTGCAAATTTCTGGATCCACAGTAGAAAAAAATAAGTATAACATATTATGATATTTATTTATTTAATTATCATTTATAATAATTTTTTAAATTATAATGAAAAATCCAATCAGAGTATGTATAAATGAGAGTGAGGAATTAATTAATATCGATAATATCATAATATAGAATGAGGAAGACTTCCGTGCATCCCCACCCCTTATTTGTGGCCTCATGCCAGACGGCACGATCTCACACACGCGTGGAGCCCACGCGCCTGTCTATTTTGTTTTTTGGGTTGATTCGATCACCGCGTTGACCCAGATCAAAGTGAATTGACTTGTATTTTTTGACGAATTGACCCGCATTTTGACCTAACTCATCTCAAATAGTGCTACTTACACATAGTGCATGAAAGTTTTGTGATATGAAATTTTTTAAAGGCAAAACCCTACTTTTGGTCCTTGTACTTTTAAATTTTTTCGAATTTGGTCCCTCTACTTCATTTGGTTAAAATGAAGTCCATGTACTATCAATTTAGTTAAAATGAGGTATCTGTCTTATGAATTTAGATAAAATCAAGTCCTTGAGGGACTTGATTTTATCTAAATTGATAGTAGAAGGACTTGATTTTAACTAAAATTGATAGTACATGGACATAATTTAAAAATAAAAAAAGATTGAAAAAATAAATAAACAACAATAAAAAATAAATATATATTGAATTTTTTAATTATAAAATTTATTTAAAAATTAAAAAATAAAATTAATTATTTTTTTTATAATCACTATAATTTTATATTTTGATTTTGATTTTTTTTTTGGAAAAAAATCAAACAAAAGTTTTAAAATTTTGATTTTTATTTAATTGATTTTTTTTAATTTACTCTTTTGAAAATAAATTAAAATTACATAATTTTATAAAAATTAAATTATTTATTTTTTCACAAATTATTTTTAAAATTAAAAAATGAATAAAAAATTTAAATAATTTTTTGATTTTTTCAAAAAATAGTAAATAAAAATAAAACATAAAATTTCATTGGTTTCAAAAAATTTAATTAAATCTATGTTTTATTTTTTACTTAAAAACATTAATTTGTATTTATTTCATTTTTATTTAATTATTTTTTCAACTTTTATTAGTTTATTTTTAAGAAAAATAAAATTTTATTTTTATTTTTAAATTGGGTCCCCGTACTATTAATTTTAGTTAAAATCAAGTCCCCCTACTATCAATTTAGAAAAAATTAAGTCCCTCAGTGTAGAGGTCAAAAAATCTATAATTGATCGTTTCTTCGAGTTCGGGCTCCGGCAATCTACAAGACAAATAAAACACACCTGAAGTCGAAGGACCGTCGGGGGGTTGACGATCGAACGAACTCCGATGCTCAAGTCAGAATTGAAACTAATAAAGATAATAACTTAAAAGGGAATGAAAAACGATAAATCGAATGATAAACGGTAGTTATGAGTCGGAGGGGGTCGAACTCTACTGCCGTAGAGGGTTATGAGTATGCCGTATGATGGATTGTGTGATGAAAGCTCGTGAATGAGTCAAAAAACGTGTGTTGCGTCAATGATAGTTGATTATTCGATTATTTTTTTCTCTTATTATGAAAGGGGCATATATATAAAGGAGGGTTTAACCAATTTCCGCTTTTCAAGGGATCCTTTCTATCCCTTTTAGAGTTTTGACGAGGCCTCGCTTATCTTCAATGGATATGTTTGACTTGGTCTTCTTAAGAGTCTGTTCAAGCTTGGTTTCCTTTTTTTTAAGCCTCTGGACCTCGGTTACTGAGGCGTCGACCTCGAGGTCGAGGCCTCTGGACCTCAAGGCGTCGACCTCGAGGTGTCGACCTCTTCGATTCTTTAGACTTTTAAAAATGGTCATGGGCCTAGTCTCTGGGCCTATATAGAAATAGGGCCTCTACAAGCCTCCAACTACCTTCCGAGATTCTTGGAATATCCCTATCTTTAATAGGGTTTTGAAGGAGTCTCCCCTTACCCGGAACGGGCTTTGACTTGGTCGTTCGACTTGAATTTTGGCTGACCTCGATTAAGGCTTCGACCCCCTGACTTCGGCTCTGAGACTTCGACCTCGAATGATCGTGGGCCTCAGTTTTGGGCCTTAGCGAAAAAAGGCCTTACACTCAGGGACTTGATTTTATCTAAATTCATAGGACATGGACCTCATTTTAACTAAATTAATAGTACATGGACTTCATTTTAACCAAATGAAATAGAGAAATCCAATTCAGAAAAATTTAAAAGTACAAAGACCAAAAACAGTGTTTTGCCTTTTTTAAATACACTATAGATTTAAAAATGCGGATAGATTTACTCATATATTTGTTAGTTGATCCAAGAATAAGAATTACGGGCTGGGCCCGTAAAAGAGGTGATGGCCCAATAACAGTGGCAGGCAGGCAGCATTATCCACAACTAAAAACTCCAGTCATTCGAAAATCAAGAATCATCACCAGCTGCAAAGACCTCGACGAAGAAGATGAAGCAAGGACTTCTCTCATGGAGTCATACCACATTCGTCTCACTCCCTTTCCCCCCAACTCTCAAACCCATAATCCCCAAACCCAAATTCTCGAAAATCACTGTGACGCTCAATTCAGTGGATGAAAGCCCGGCGACGGGTAGAGAGAGACGGCAGATGAGGAAGGAGAGAAGAGAGGGAAAGCCCGCCTACAACTGGAAGGAGGAGGTCGAGATGAAGCTTATCAAGAAGCCGAAGAAGCGATACGCGTCTTGGACGGAGGAGCTGAATTTGGACACTCTCGCTTTGCTCGGCCCGCAGTGGTGGGTCGTCCGAGTTTCCAGAGTTTCGGGCCATGAAACCGCCGAAAGAATGGCCCGTTTGATGGCCCGAACCTTCCCTGATATGGAATTCAAGGTCAATTTTGATTAATTCGTCTTTTTCATTCGGGTTAAATTTAAGCTGCTTGTTGAATGAAAATAATATTATTACATTTGCAGGAGTTGCAAATTTGGTTATATTTTATACGTTCATTGCAACAGAAACGATGACTTCATAGTGTTGAACACATGAATTTATGTCTAAATAAATTTTATAAAGCTATATTATGAACGTCCTTTGATTTATTTTTTTATATGAAATATATGCACGGACGCACCTTGATTCATAATAATAGCTGTTGCCAAGAAAGTTGGTACTTGTACTTGAGTTCCTCTGATACAAAAGAATCATACTTCTTTCAGCTATTAAGAAAAATAATAATAAAATAAAATTATTGCTATCGAGTGGAACGTGTGCTGAATTTGAGGTCAGCAAGTTTTATTCGTTAATGTGATCAATGAAGCTTGATTTTAAGGATCAACAACCTGTAGCTTTATCCAGTACAGCCACTCTAATCGATCTTGTTCTTGCTAAGGGCAAGGAATGCACTAGGCCAAGGAGTGCATGAGTAGGTTTGCCTTGTTGAATCCATCGAAAAAGGTTCTGATTTGTGTCAAGAATACAAAATCCAGGGTCATGACTCATGATCAACAAAATGTAGACAATTGTTAAGAGATGTGATTTTGATGCTACTCGTGATTATTTATTTACCGGAGCTCTGGATTGGTTTTTAGCAGCTCAAAATCCCCTTATCTGCTGGCTGAATTAAGTCTGATTGGCTCCTTATATTAGTGCTAACTTGTTTCTAAGGAAAGATCCATTCGGCGCTCTCTTCTTGCAATTGTCCTGAAAAGAAGCTCATATAGGGCTTGATTGAATGGTGCACACGACATATTGGAGCAGTACTAAGTTTGAGTTTTGTTGGTTTTTCTGATTGCTTCCCTGGATGCTGATCTGCAGGTTTATAATCCATCCGTCCAAATTAAAAGAAAATTAAAAAATGGAACCCTCTCTATTAAACCAAAACCACTCTTCCCTGGATGTGTGTTTCTGAAGTGTGTGATGAACAAGGAGGTACATGACTTCATACGAGAATGTGACGGGGTTGGAGGGTTTATTGGATCAAAGGTTGGAAATACGTAAGAGTTCCCATTTGTCCATATTTTTCTTGTTCTATGGAGTATGGATCTATTCTTCCAATTATTTGATAAACTTGGCACGTGCTTGCAACCAACTACGATAAGACTGTTATCACATTGCTCTATCCTATTTAATTGCAAGCCGATGGTTTTTTTACTTGTGCAGGAAGCGCCAGATCAATAAACCTAGGCCAGTAGATGAAGATGACATGGAACCGATATTTAAACAAGCAAAAGAAGAGCAAGAGAAAGCTGATCAAGCATTTGAAGAAGAGCAACTAAAGAATGAAGCTTCCGATCCTAAGAAACTTGGTGTGGCTGCATCTCTGAACTCCCAAAATCTTAAACAGACAAATTCCTCGAAAAAGGCTGCAGGCAGAGGTAGAAAAGGTGGAAAGGGGACAATAGAGGGTCCGACTAGTTCCATGAAACTTGGTTCAATTGTACAAGTTATGTCCGGGGCATTCGCTGGATTTTCTGGCACCCTTAAGAAAGTTGATAGCAAGACAGGGCTGGTATATTCTCGTCCTCCGATCCTATATTATGTTGTGAAGATAGGCATTAGAAAAAATGGAGGGTATTTACATCCCACTTGAAGAAAATAGAGTTTTGAAAATCTTAATTAAATTTGGATAGATAAAGGCTATAAAGCCCACCCCCAACTATGGACATGTTTGCCAAAATTCTTCTGTTTGCTTATCAGTGAAACTCTGTGCTAAAAAAAAAAAAAAAAACTTACAGGGCTAGAAGCGACCTGTTTATATGCTCGTTAAACCCTTTTGTGTTATGGTTTGCATATTGAACTTCATTCTGGCAATTAACTCTATGCTATTTTTAATATTTATGAATCTCAGAGTGATTTGTTCACTTGGCACATCACAAATTCTGTGTTATATTTTTTCTGTTTTATATCATAATTCGGTAACTTTTCCTACAGGTGACTGTTGGATTTACACTGTTTGGGAAGGAGACTTTAGCAGATATTGACGGCAAGGAAATTGTTGCTGAGACAAATTGACACACAACTATTGCGGATCTCTTTGATGCTAAATTACATTGATGAACAGGGGACAGGTCTCTCTGAAAATGACAGTGAGACCCCTCGCGTGACCAGGGAAGATTCAGCAGGCTAGGAACATGCAAAGGGATGTTCTTCTCCCTACTGGATACAGCTCTTCCACCTGGTATGCTACTAAAATAATGCTGCCACTAACATGTTTAGGCAATGCCCAGAATCGAGGGTAGGGTGGTCTCGATTAATGTTGCATTCTCTCTTTCTAGTTACCTTAGCGCAATTAAAGTCTGTCCATTATGGCCGTTCTAAGTGGAGATAGGAAGTTAATTACATGTTCGGGCAGAATAGTTAGAAAGAAATATTCATTCCAATGCTGTATTCTTTAGTCATCTGAGTTCCCGTATGCATTGATCAGTTATGAGTTGGGAAATAGCCTCTATTTGGTAGAACGAACGACGAGCTCTTATATGCTTGCTTGTTTCATCACTATTCCTCTCCACTTCTTCCTTCCATTCATCCATGGCTCAGCTTAACATCTACTGTGAATTTCATTTGCTTCAGTTTTGCTCATTCTGCATGAGGATTGCATTTATCTAATTCTTAACATCTACTGTGAATTTCTGCCATTGATATTTGTTATTTGATATTTCCCTTTTGTGAGATGGTTATCTAGTTTGATGATTGATAGATAGTTAGGTAAACGCTCACGAACCTACTCACGTGCTTTAAATAATAGATTTGGACATGGGATCGTAGCTTTTTAATTTTGAAGCAATTCTACTTGTTGAAATATATCGAGTATAACATTTAATTACCTCATACACACATTAATATGAATGCTATATATATGAATGTATTTTATTTTTTTTATTTATGTTGAATAAGTGATGATTAATTTGATCGATGTCTTTATATTTTATTTCAAAGGTGAAGGGAATTATTTTTGCAGATGACAGAATTTTTCTCACCAGCCAAATGTATTATATATGGACGTGGTCCATATTTTTTCACTTAGCCGTAGCCATCTCATAAATGACATTTATTGCTACTGATATCCATATAGGCCAAAATATTCTAAATTAAAATTAAATTAGCTACGATTTTGACGAGTCATACGTTATAACTCAATTATTGAGGCCTTGTGTTTTTTTTTTGGGTGGGGGTGGACCGCATAAGTATATCATGCAATTAATTAGTTTCTATTTATAATACTTGCCGGTTCTATATATTGCCAACATTTTCTTAATTCGCTCACATGTTAGTCTCCTCATTTGCAATCAATATCTATGTATATTGATAAAGTTGTCGTAAAAATTATAAATATGTCATTATCTCATTTTAAATAGCTACCAAATTATGTTTATATTATTATATTTATTTTAAGTATTCACACACTATATCTAATATACACTATAAATATACCTTTTTATTTACCTTGTAAGCATATAATAATTTCTTTCAAATAAATTTATTAAATTCTAATATAATTACCACGTGTATTATTGTATAAAACGAGTCTTCTAGTAAAAATAATATTTTTTGTAAAGTTAATACATGAATGTATTTTTTTTTTATTCGGTCTTGCACACGAGTTTTTGCATCCAACAAACATGAATACGTATAAAAGAAATGGTTAAAAGCTTTTAAAATCATACGCTTCACATATTTTTTTTTTGTTCTTAACATGAACTTCAAATTTTATCATTAAAAACACAAACTAAACAAGTCTTACAAATTTCACATCAATTATAATTCCCATAAAATTGAAACCGATGTGGGTGTCAAATAAATACACATTGACTGATTTTAATTAAAGTAATTAACCTAAAAAAATGTCATTTTTTACGGTCATATATAATTTTAAGCTCATGTTAAAACCCTAAAAAGTGTAAAGTTGGTGGTTTTAAAAACATTTAATCATAAAATAAAACAAACTAAATAATAAGAAAAATATCAAGAGACATCAATATCTTCTTTTTTATTTGATCTAAATAAACTTTGCAATTGGGATGAGATCCTCTATTCTGACTATTGAATATCTGCTTTGTATATTCTTAAAATAAATCTCAATAACTACCTACTAACAAAAAATCAAATACAAAAAACATATACCCAATGGCCAATGAGATGACATATAAAATTGAAATAAATGATGCCATCCATTGCCCATCAACTTTCCAAATAAATATTGGATGGCTCTATATATATTACATAAATTATCAAACATCATAAACATTCTTTAATTAATAAACAAAAATCTTACTTAAATTAAACCACGTATCTATGATCATTAATGAATTGCGTGTGGCTGTAAAAGCAGCCATAAAATAAGAAAAATTATGAGAAACAATATAATATATAATCCTAAAAAATACGATCGATATTGATATGGACCTAATATGCAAGATGAAGATGACGGAGCAACACACAAATAAAAGTTTGTTAAACAAATCAGTGAGACGTCTTCTTCCAAACAAAGGTCCACTGATTGTCGAGCTGTCATCTCTGTATAAAGTACGTGTTGTGTGTGTGTTTTTTTTTAATGCACGTCTATAGATACACACTGTCTGTATCTATACATGGAGTAGACCGTTGAATGTATCAAGAAAGACAGTGGACACGCAGTTATTACGCTTCTTTATTTTGATTATTTTTGTTTTTGAGGAAAAGAAGAAGAAGATTAGTTTATGGGAAAAGAAGTGTAGAGTGATTAGAGTAATCACGAAGGCCATAGCTCTGCACATGTTTGTTTACTGTCGGGAGAAGCACTGTCAAAGTGGTTGTAATCTATATTCACGAGGAATCTTCTTCTTTTTTTTTTCTATTCTTTTTTCTTTTCTTTTTGGGGTGGGGGGCTAATACATATTTTAATTGTTTTTCTAAATAAAGTTTAGATTGTAAACACGATAAATAATATCTCAGTAGTGTATTTATCTTATATGTATTTATCTAATATCAAGTTGTAGTTTTTTTTTTACAAGATTGCTCATATTTGATTGTTGGGTATATAGATATAAGTATTCGTAATGAAGAAAATTCATGTATTTTAATTTTAGTAATTTTTGCTTTCTCTTTTGTGTAACCTGTTAACTTTAACTACAATATTAGGCATGGAATAATTATTCGAAATCTATGCATGAGTGATGACAAGACAAAATCACGGGCATTATATTTTACGAGAATGTAATAAGTATATATTAAAATATATCATTTTTAATTTCACGTCACAAGTAAAATCATAAAAAAAAAATTCTTTTGTATTATTTGATGTCAAAGAATAAAATATTTAGAGACAAGAACACAAAAGCATACAAGCACTAAAAGCAAAATATGGGTGAGAAAGAGGACCACCACTGCAAATTCAGAAAACAGAAGGGCATAATCGTAAAGAATCTCATATTATATTCCCTCAGTCAGCAACCACTGAGAAAGCAAGCAAATCGGACAGTGTAGCAGAAGCAAGTAAAACGTATTAAATTTTCACAACCTCCACCACCACCACCACCATTCCCTTGCCCATTTCCCCAAATTTTCCATAGCTTCTTCTCAAACCCTAGAAATATTCATAAAAAAATTGCACCCAAAATTTATTCTACATGGGCTTTTCCAAGAAACCCTTGTAATAAATCCTGATTAAAAGACAAAAGAAGCACATAAGCCTTGCTCACAAAGCTCAGATCAAATATGGCTGCATTTTCTTCTCCCAGTCCCAGGTACTTATTAGCCTTCTTTTTGCTGAATCTTTACTTGAAAGTTACGGATGCAGACCCAAATTTAACCTTTTCCTACAAGAATTTCGGCAAAGATTCAAACTTTGAGTCTCAGCTTGCTCTGTTTGGGGATGCTGAGGTTGCTAGAGATAATTTGTCTGTTCAAATTTCTGGTTCTGGGGTTTCTACTTCTGGGAGGTTTGTCTGTAAGAAGCCCTTTAATCTTGTTCATGAAAAATCAAGAAATGTGGTGTCTTTTTCGAATTACTTTGCATTTTCGATGTCTGGGGTAAATGGGGATGGCTTGGCTTTCGTGATGCTCCCTCTTGGGTTCCCATTGAATGCTTTTGATGGTGGAGAGATGGGATTGTTAGGAGAGAGAAAAATGAGGTTCCTTGCAGTAGAATTTGATACTTTCAAGGATGAAAAACATGGTGATGTGAATGGTAATCATGTTGGGGTAGATGTTGGAAGTCCTGTCTCTGTTAAAGTGAGCAATGTTTCATCCATCAATTTGGTGCTGAATGGTGGAGAAAAGTTGCAAGCTTGGATTGATTACGAAGCAAGTAGTAAAAGATTCGAGGTTAGGTTGAGCAAGTTTGGTGAAAGTAGGCCACTTGATCCATTGCTCACTCACTCCATTGATCTGTTGGAAATGTGGAAAGATGAGGCAGTTATTGTGGGATTGAGCTCGTCGTCGAGTAGAAATTCATCTCAGAAGTGCAACATCTTTTCATGGAGTTTTAAGTCAAGGAGTATGCCGCATTGGATGCATTCGGAACCATTGGATCCACAGCATTTTGTGGGGAAGGAAGAAGAGCTGAAAGTTCGTAAGAGAAGCGACTGCACACTAAGAATCATTTCTGCATTAGTATTTGGCACTGGGTGTGGAGCTATGGGGGCCTTCCTCGTGTTGTTCGTGTGGAGTATCTTGGGGAATAGGCGCCCCGTCGTGCCAGAGGAGTTTGCGGTGCAGCCTAAGGAGTTCGAGTACAAAAAGTTCGATGTTTCTGTAGTTAAAACCATCGAAGATGGTAAGGGTTTAGGTGCTTGATTTGCAGTAGAGAATGGGTGTTTTGTCTTTGTAAATCCTCTCCATTTTTAGTACTTGGATTGCTGTGGTTTGGCATGGTGCTGTAATTTAGTGATCAATCATTCCAATCAAGTTTTGATCTATTATTTATATATGTTATGATCATTAAAATACAGCTTCATTTGGGAACATGTAGCTCCTTTTATTTCAGTGATTGCTACAATCATCGGACTAAATGGTCCAAGGTTATGTAATTGCTAATATCTAAGTATTCATAGTAGTTCATTTTTGTGATTCTTCACCAAAAGCTTTTGATTTGCATTATACTTGTGACAATGCGTATAACTATTATAGATACCCAATTTTGTTTTATTTGTTAAAGGAATTGGCCTTGCTTTGAAATGTCACCCAATTTTATTTTATTTTTTGAAAGAAATTGGCTTTGCTTTGAAATGTGAATGAAATTTGGTTGTTTTATGATTTGAGTGTATGTATCCAAAGATTTCCGATTAATCAGAAGGTAACTATTGTTGGATAATGAATTGAGAACTAAAATATTATTTAGGTAACGTTAACAAGAAATCTTTTTTTTTTAGTAGAACGTTAGCAAGCAATCTGGATTCTGGACACAACCTTGTAATTAAAGGAAGTATTTCAAAAATGCCTATTTCCTCCCTCCATAATAATAATAGTAATAATAATAAGTTTTTATTTCCCAAACGATTTCATTTACATATCAAAAATTTCGAATCTAAGAAGTTCCTTCCAATTTATTTGATCAAATTTCCTAACACACTGATAATATTAAAACATAAATCAATCATTGTAAAAAATAAAATCCCAAAGGAGTAGACAAATAAGCCCAGACCAACAGTGATAAGGCCTAACATTTACAGAAAGCCTTCTAGCAAACTAATTCAAGCAAACGACGTCGTTGGCTTCGTACCTAGGGTTACCCATCACCTCCTTTTAATGTCCAATTCTCAGATTTTCAACTGAACCCTAGCTCCAAACTTCTGCGCTTTTAAATCTCAAAATTTTGGAATTTCGTTTTGTTTTCTTGAATTTCATTACAATGTTAAAAAAGGATCGATGATGTGTTGAAGAATACTGCGTTATCTATCTGATTTTTCCGATTCGGAATTGAAGATAGCCTTTTAAATTCCTGAGATCCTCTTGTTTTTTTTCTCTTTCAAAATTATATTTGCAAAATTGAATTTTGTTTTGGAGGGTTTTTGATTAGATTAGGTGATGAGCATCAGAGATGAGATAACATTAATTGTCATCCTTGCACTTTGATTACGAAATGAAGAAAAGTAATGGGGAAATTTTACTCTGAGATGTTCACCACCTCCTTGTTTTCTTTCCTCTTTTGTTTTTCATTTTTGTCAATAATTATTGTATCACTGATTTCCAAATTCACGCGCTATCTGTCTGAAATTTCTTTTGAAGAATTCAGGATAATTTCGTGATTATGAGATCCAAAATGTATATTCTATTCATTTTCACGGTTTTTTCTATTTATTTCTGAATTCTTTTGTTTTTATTTTTTATATTTTTAATTGTGGATCAGTGATGTTCTCTAATACTGCGTTATCTATCTGTAATATTTCTTTTTTGAAGATAACTACAAATCCTGAGATCCAATGTATTATCCCTGATTTGCTCCTTTTTGAGGATTTGAGCTGAGGCCTGGATTTGAACCCCAGCGTTCTATCGATTGCCTGGGAAATTACCGTTTCATTATTTTATGAATATTAAGAAATACAGTATAATTTTAACATTATTGTTCAAAAATCTTGGATGCTTAACTTTTATGTGAATAATTCGTGTACAGCTCTTCGAGTAACATTTGTACGTGGAAAAATAAATTGAAAATTTATTATAAAAAGTTGCTTGAAGTAAATTTTCCCCTAAAAAGTATAGATTTAAAATTCTTCTTAAATGGGCTTATTTGAGATGAATCATGTGTAAATCAACTTTCGAAATATAGATTTAAATTATCCTTAAAAAATATAGATCTAAATTTTAAACATTTATCATTTTCTTTAAAATATAAATTATTTTATTTTTGAAAATATTTAATACGGTTGTCATTAGTTAAAGTATAAAGGCTTAATTATTTTAAAAATAATGAATTTTGGATGTAATTGCAAATTTAACACAAGTAATTAAAACATCAGTTTTAAAATTTATGTGTTATTTAACATCTTTAATTTTTTTTAAAATAAATTAACCTCAAATTCTGTCGTCAACTTGCTGATCTCTTCAACCCTATCATGATTCGACTATTAATTTTGAAAAACTATATCAATGTGGCCGAGTTTAACAATCTCTAATTTTTTCCTCATTGATGTGAGTGTGAAATTCGATCCATTTTGACTTTATTTTTAAAAATGTATGGTCAAATCATGACAGACTTTGATGAGACGAGCAAGTTGCCAGTTGAATTGTATGTTAATTTATTTTACAAAAAAATAGTAATCTTGAATAACACCCAGGTTCAAAATTGATGTTATAATTGCTTACTCTTAAAGTTTATGTTAAATTTACAACCATGCTTAAAGTTCATAATTTTTAAGACAATTAATCCAAGTATAAAATATAATTATTTACATTCTTACCTTTGATATAAAAGTGTTTCTATATACACCACCAAATTTTCTTTATACACCACATTTTTACTTTATGCACTATATATAATTTAAAATTTTTATCATTTTTTCTTTATACACACCAATGTAAATATCATGTTTGCCCTTCTACTTAAAAATTTAAGATATTAATTAATAAAAAATTAAAGAAAACCGCAACAGCCGGTGAGGCTCTCCTCAACACTCGCTGAATGACCACGACTATTCAGACGTTCTCCCCAGCACCACCTGTTGACTCCGACGACCCATGTCTACAACGGAAAACACCTCTCGATCCACCATGACTATCAAATTGATTTTTTCTCCAACAAAAAAAGTCGAAACAATGGAGGAAAAATGCAACAGCTACGACGGTGACGATGATGCTCCACCCAATCAGGTGTGCCTGTGTGCAAACGAAAGAGAGAGATCAGAAAGGAAGTGGGAGAGAAAAAGGTAGCGGGAGAGAGAAAGGGAGGCGGTAGAGAGAGGCCAGGAGGGGAGAGAGAGAAACAAATTTTTTTTTATATTGTGTTTTTTATATTATTTAATTAGTAAGGATATTTTAATAATCTATAAAATTAATATTTTAAAATTATTCTAATTAATGGTGTAAATTGAAAATTTAACGGTGTATATAAAAACAACCTTGAAATAATGAAATTCACTAAATAAGTTCAAATTTTCTATCTACATGACATCAAATAATTCACTGGCGTCCATAGACAAATGCGGTGGAACGGTGAAATCGTGGCGTTACAGAATCCACAATTTTTATTCCTCTTCGCCAAAAAGTAAAACGTCGAGCATTTTCTTCTTACTCCTTCCCCAAGCAAATTATCAATCTCTTATATATGCAAACTCTAATTCCTACTAATCTCACCAGAAATTTATCGCATCTTCATCCAATCACCCAATTTACCAGAAACCTCTTCGAAATGGGGATGGTGTTAGGTAAAATCAGCGTGGAAACTCCGAAATTCGAAGTGATCGCCGCCGCGAACGACTACGAAATCCGAAAATACCCGCCGTCAGTCATCGCGGAAGTCACGTACGATCCCGCGCAGTTCAAATCTGACAAGGACGGCGGCTTCATGATCCTCGCCAACTACATCGGCGCTCTCGGTAATCCGCAGAATATGAAGCCGGAGAAGATCGCGATGACGGCGCCGGTGATTACCAAAACGGCGTCGGAGAAGATCGCCATGACGGCGCCCGTCGTGACCAAGAGCGGAGGTGAGTTGGTGACCATGGGGTTTATACTGCCGTCGAAGTATGTTAGGGCGGAGGAGGCACCGCGGCCGGTGGATGAGCGGGTGGTGATCAGGGAAGAGGGGGAGAAGAAGTACGGTGTGGTGCGGTTCAGCGGGGTGGCGCGTGACGGAGTGGTGGCGGAGAAGGTGGAGGAGTTGAGGAAGTGTTTGGAAAGAGATGGGTATAAGGTGGCGGGGGATTTTGTGCTGGCGAGGTATAATCCGCCATGGACTCTGCCGCCGTTCCGAACTAATGAGGTCATGATTCCGGTGGAGTGAATTTTTGAGATTTAGGAGGAATTTCTATGTTCCGTGTGTATCTCATATTATTACTGTGATCATTAATAGATATTGACATAATAATTTTGGATACTCATATTGTTTTTTCTCTCTCTCTTTTTCTTTTTTTTTTGTCATTTCCAACAATAAATCCTACAATACAGTTAATTTTACAATCTTATAAAGATAAAATTACAAATTTTCAATAGAAAGTTCCTATTTGCACCACAATAATTACTCTTTGCACCAGAAAATAAATTAATTAAAAAATAATCAATTATGAAATTACTTAATTACCCTTATTAAATAAAAATATAAAAATTCAAAATTAAATGAAAAGGAAAAAGAAAAAAGTGTCTCTTTCTTCCTTCTTCCAACCGCCGTCGCTGCCATCTTTCTCCCAACAACATAGCGCCGTCTGCCATTCATCTTCACCATAAGCAATTTGTAATCCAAATTTTTTTAAGTAAAACACATATTATGCACACGCAAGCAAACAAAAACGCACACGCATGCAAACAAACGGAAAAGGAACTGAAGAAAAGTTGAAAGCCATTAATCAATAGAGGTCTGCTTCTAGCGCAAGTTCAATCTCTCACGGTTCATACCTTCAGAAACGGCGTTGGATTGGTTGAGCGCATCAAGCGCGGACTCAAAGGGGCTAAAGGCAGCGAGCTTCACCACCTTACCGAAGCGGTTAAGGTCGTCGACGGAGCTCCGGACCGCCTCCGTATTCTGGCCGATTTCATCAATTCCGTCAGCTGAGAAGAGCCCGTATGCCGACGCCGACCCGTATAGCACGAACAGCGTCGTCGCAGAGGAAGAAGAAAAACTCCTCTTTCGCCTTTGTGTGTGTGTGAGAGAGAGTGTGCGCAAGCTCTCGAGATATTGTTCGCTGCCCTTTTACTGATTTTAATTTTTTTTTAAGTAAAATACATATTTTAGATGGAAGGGCATTATTGTAAATATTAGTGGTGCAAAGAGTAAAAACATGAGTGCAATGAGTAGTTGTGATGCAAAGAGCAAATTTGGTGGTGCAAATGGAAACTCCATTTTCAATATTCATTTCCAACAGCTTCTCTCTATATTTCACTCTATAATTGAATATTCCGTTCTATACTTACTGCTATTCATTTAATTTTCGTTATTAAATTATTAAATTAAATATATAGTTATATATATATATATTGAAATATTTTTTATTTAATAAATAAATAAGCATATTTATTTTACAAGACTAAAAAATTTCGGATAAACACAATCAATTTATTTAAAATAAAACCAACATTTCATAATAGATAATTTAACAAAAGCATAAAAACATTACGAAGTTCCAAGTGGGTATCTTTGTCTTTGATTTTTTTTTTTAAATCGAGCTAAAAATGTTTGAAATTGATCGATCAATTCCTTCATTCGACATTTCAACCTTTGGAATTGACACTTCTCTTGCATCATCAATTGGTGCATCAAGATCTCATTCATCTTCATATTATGCATGATAATGCACACATCTATTATATCTTGCAAATCTTTTTCATCCAATAGCGGGTTGGATTTGCCACAATTGTGAATCGACTTTGAAGAACTCCGAATGTGCTCCGCATCTTTCCTATGTGATTTTTGTTTCATTACAAAATATATTTTTGGGGGAATAAGGATCATGAATTGTTTTCACAAGAGCGGATCATTTTGGATATATTCTATCAGCTAAATAATATCTCATATTATACTTTTTTTCTTGTATAACATAATGTGCAGGTGGGGCGATACCTCCAGCAAGATCAGCAGATAGATGAGATCTTTCTAATACATTGATATCATTATTAGATCCTGCATACCCATGTCATATCCAGAAATCATAATGAGCAACATTTTCAAGAATAAATCTCGGACTTCCACTACGACCCGTATATTGTCCTGCCCAAGCAGTTGGATAATTTTTCCACTTCTAATGCATGCAATCTATACTACCTAATATTCCTGAAAATCCACATTCTTTACCAATATAAAGTAGTCTATCAACATCACTAGTACTAGGAGATCTTAGATATTGATTTGAAAATACTTTCACAATTGCACGATAAAATCTCTTGACACATTCAAGGGAAATGGACTCACCAATATTATGTACTCATCAACAACATCCGCTGGTACTGCGTACGCCAATATCCGAATGCAGCTGTAATTTTTTGAAGTGTTGACAAGCCAAATCTCCCAACTACATTTCTATGCTGCACAAAGTAATCATCGTGATTTTTTACAGCATCAACAACACGAAAAAATAAACTTTGAGACATTTGAAAATGTCTATGAAACATTCCTTCAGGATAAGTTGGATTTTCAAAAAAAAATAATCATTGAAAAGTCATTGAGCAGCTCCTTCTCGGTCACGATAGATTATTTATGACTAGAAATAGAACCTCTGTGAACAATTATCACATTTTAGTTATTAAGAAATTCTACTATGATAATATTGTTGGTGGAAATTTGTTGAAGTAGCATTTGTTGTTTAATATCATAGTTATGTCTTAAATTTTCAAGATCATCATCAGATGAACTTGGAGTATATCATATCTAGAAAATTTGATGATTGAATCGCGACCTTTGATTGTGACTTTCTTTATATATATGATAAACACTCATTTTGCATAGTTTTTAGTTGTCTTTTGATGCACGTTTAAATAAGATTATGCTTTAATATGGTGTCATTCGTTACATTTTAATGTTTTGAGTTGATTTCCGTTTTGATATAGTTTCACGTGTTATTGTGCAGATTCAAGTGGTTTACTAATATGCGTAGCTCGATGATTGTTTAATTGTTATATGTTGAGGAATCAAGTTGGATGAGCCAAGAGTATGAATAAGTTGAAAATGATAAAATCTTGGCTTTGAAGGATTGAGTGGGTGGCGCAACATAGAAGAGGAACATGGCGCGGGGTGGCGTAAGGAAATATTGAGTTGCGCGACGTGAGAAATTGGACCAGCCGATTCTAGCCGTTTGTTTTCTTATTTTTCTAGTTTTTCTTTCTCTAATGGGCTTAAGCTTATTTCCTAGTATATATAGATTTATTAGACCAGTTTTTGCACCCGGACATTCATTATTTTAGAATACAACTTAAAGTTACTGCTTTTCTCTGTAATATTGAAGATTGAAGTTTTATTTTACATCATTCCATTACAGTTCTTTTAATCTTCTGTAATTTTAATTATGCGTTTTAATTTATTTACTTCTTCCATTACTTTAGATTTCATTATGAGTGAGTAGTTTTAGAATTAATTATAGGGTTTGTAGCATGATTGAAGTTATGTAAAAATAATAGATAAATTGTTAATCTACTTTTACACTGACACTTGGCGGAGATAGGTAATTAGAATTATGATCATCCACCGATAATTGGATTGAACTTGGAAGTTGATAGAGTTGAATTAATATATAATGAATTCATGTGTAAGCATTTCTTAGGATTAATTATTTTATTAAATTGATAATTACGTTTTTAATCTTGTTTAATTTGCATTTGTTTTAATTATTGAGTTTAATAGTTTAATTTTAAATATTCGCCTAGGAATAGTATACTTAAGAAATTGTGAAGTCTAGATAATAAGAATTTGTTAACTTAATACTCAATGTTAATGCAGTCTATATGGATACAAAACTCGATTTGCTAGCTTTATTGCATTGATTTGTATTAGTTGCAGTTAATTGCATAAAAAATAGTGCATCAGTCTACATCGTTCAATCATTATCTCGTCTACAATATCTGAAGATTGAAGGGAAAATGTGCAAATGCACCCCTAGCGTTTACCTTAGGAAGCATATTCACCCTTAAGGTTATTTTTGGAGCAAATAACACTATAACGTTTACACAAAAGTGCAAATCCGCCCCCCCTCCCCAAAATAGTATTGTTGTTCAAAAATATAGAAATTTATTTTTTTCATATTTTTCATCCCTAAAAAATAATAATTTTTATAGGATGAAATTTATTAAAAAAAACTTACGTGCATTTTTCATACATTTTTTAATAAATTTCATTCACAAAAATACAAAATCAATTAAACTCAATAATGATGATGATGATTTTAGGTCTATATTTAAAGAGGGATTATAATTTAAAAAAAAATGAAAATTATACAAAAAAAATAGTGTTGGGAAAAAAAGCATGAATAAAATGGTATTTTGCACAAAAAAACACTATTTTTGGGGAGGGAATGGGGAATTTGCACTATTTGAAAAACATTAGGGTGGTATTTGCTCTAAACAAAATGTTAAGGGTGAATTTGCTCCTCTATGTAAACGTTAGGGGTGTATTTACACATTTTCCTAATATTGAATCACAACCATTGATTACAGTTTCCTTACATCTAGACTATTGAACTATTATCTAATTCTGTTTTCTTAAATAATGTGTATATCTTATCTAGAAAATCTGATAATTGAATCACAACCTTTGATGGTGAGTTTCTTTAAATCTACACCGTTTAATCATTATCTCGTCCAAAATATCTGAAGATTGAATCACAACCATTATTAAAAATTCCTTATATTCACACTATTAAATTATTACCTAATTCTAATTTCTTAAATAATGTGTATATCTTATCTAGAAAATTTGATGATTGAATTACAACCTTTGATTGTGATTTTCTTTAAATCTACACCGTTCAGTCATTGTCTCGTCTAAAATATCTAAAGATTGAATTACAACCATTGATTACAATTTTCTTACCTTTAAAAATATATTCCTCGTGATACACATAATTTCTTACTACACATGACCATTTCAATATATTTTACTTGCTCTCTTTGTCTACCTTATTGTCAATATTCTTCTATTTTCAATTATGAGATGTTTGTTCCTAAAAATCAAAATTACACCACTTGTCATGTGTATATGGATGTATCTCAAGATCCAATACAGGGTAAAAATCAGAAGCTCTGGAATCGTGTTACATAAGTTTACAATGCCACAAAACCATCTCCATCCATGTCGAGTAGACCTCAAAGATCCATTGATACACATATGCATGCCATTCTTGGTGTTTGTTCAAAATTCAAATGATGCATAGAGTAAGTCGAACTTAATAATCCGAGTGGTGCATCTGCACTTGATATTGTAAGTTGTCATTTTTATGATTTTTTTTTTGTTTATTATTTATCTTATTAAATTTTAAAAATGTTTCATTTGTTATGCAGATAATTCGTGCAAAGAAATTGATAAAACTAGACCCAAAATATAAAAAAGGTTTCAAATTTGATCACGTGTGAGATGTATTGAAAGATCTTAAGAAGTTTGATTGTATGTTGCAAATATCACGAGTGGAAAGATACCAATCCCAACCAGGTATGCTGGCGTTTGATTCTCCATTGTCGTCTGATGGATTATCTTCATTTAATCTCAATTTAAGTGACAGTAGTGGTAGTGGAACAACATCGCAACGCCCAGAGGGTGTGAAAGGTAAAAAGGAAAAAAAAGTGAATATATGTCTATTGTTGTAGACACAATTAGAGACGCAAAAAAAAAATCCAGCAATTTTTTGCACACTCATATGCTAATAAAGAACGCGATATGAAGGTAGAAATGAGAAATATTGAAGCTCAAAACAAAGCTACTAACTGAAAAGTATAGGAAGTACACTGAAGCGACTTATTGGGAAGCCAATAACAAAATCTTAATGGATACAGACTTGATCTCTAATCGTGCTAAACATTTGCACTTTGAACAATATCAAGCTAGAATCTTGTCGAAAAGGCAAGAACAACTCAATCAATCAATTCAGTCAACCAATATTTTCGATCAATCAACTCTGCCAACTAATAATACGTTCGACTCTAGGAGTTATTATCTAGATATGAGAGGATCTGGATTTGGAAGTGGCCTTGGAGATTATTAGCTAAAATAAGTGTGTTGCATTTTCAATATTTTATTGTTATCGTAATGTGTTATCATCATTATTAATTATGGATGTGTATTGTTTATTATAATGTATTAGGACTTTGTATTGTTATCGATCATAATGTTTATGTATTTGTATTTTTTTTATTAACTATATATTATTTATTTTGTGTTTAAATTAATGCGATAATATTTATTTAATTAATATATAAAATAATTTTAATAATAAAAATATGTTTAATAAAATTTAAATACAAAAAGGAGAAAAAAAAAAAGATAAATGAAATATTATAAAGAAATTCATATTTTTATAAATCTTGCACTATTCATTCAACATCAATTTGTCAAGCTGAGTAAGAGCTATTGGAGGGCCTTATATAATTTGCAGTTTCCCACACTACAATTCATATATTTTGGAGTTGGCGGAGCCAATCTATCAATCATGAAAGCGGTGGCAAACTAGAAATCCATTTAAGATATTTAATTCTCTACACTTGTTTAAATTTAATACAATAATAAAATGAGAATCCTGAATATTTTCTTATTATATTTTAAATATAGAATAAATATTCTATTAGTAATCATTTTTTTCAGAATCACATTCTCAGACATCATATTCCCAAAAATTTTACTTTCCTACCAACCAAATGAGCCATAAGAGTTAAGAAAATTTAGCTATTTTATTAGAGTGACGATGTATATCGTTATTGCTAACAACGAAGAAAAAAAAATAGTTTTTTTTTTAATTTCTTCATTTTTTTATTTTTACTAATAAATATTTATTTTTTGAATTAATTTTTTTTATCTCACATCTCGCACATTACACTCGACTAACGCTGACGCATGTGTTTGTGCATTGTACTCAATAATTATTTTTTTTTTAAAATATATACATATCCTAAAATTGAATTAGTGAACAATAAAATTAAATTGAATTAATTTAATTTTTTTAAATTAGTTTAATTTTTTTATTCGGCGTCTCGCGCAGTACACTTGTTTGATTCTAACACATGACTCATGTACCGCGCTCGATAATGATTTCTTTGAAATAAATATATACACCCTAAAATGAAATTAGTGAGCACTAAAATTAAATTGAATTAATTTAATTTTTTGAATTAGTTCAAATTTTTTATTCGGCGTCTTGCGCAGTGCACTTGCCGGACACTAACGCATGACTCGTGCACCGCGCTCAATAATATATTTTTTAAATAAATACATATCCTAACATTGAATTAGTGAATCCTATATTTAAATTTAATTAATTTAATTTTTGGAATAATTTAATTTTTTATCATACGTCTCGTGAAACGTACTAGTCCGACGCTAATACGTTGACTCGTGCACTGCACTCAATAATTATTTTTTTGAAATAAATATATACACTAAAATATAATTATTGAACTCTAAAATTACATTGAATTAATATATTTTTTTTGTTCGACGTGTCGTGCAGTGCAATGCGTTACGCTCAATTAGGGTTGTAAATGAGTCAAACTACTCGCGAGATACTCGGGTATCGGCTCGAAAAAAGCTCGCTTGAGACTGACTCGTTTCTTAAATGAGCTGAGCTCGAGCCTGCTAAACGAGCTCGTCATTTTCTCGAGCCGAGCTCGAGCTTGGCTCGTCGAGCTTGCGAGCTAACTCGGTTCGTGAGGTTCTCGAGCTTTTTAACGAGTTGTCTCACGAACTGTCTCGCGAGTCGGCTCGCAAGTAGTTAAACGAGCCAAACTCGAGCCTGGCTCGCGAGATGTCTCACGAGCTCGGCTCGCGAGTACTTAAACGAGCCGAGCTCGAGCCGGGCTCGCGAGCTATTCAATTTAGAACTCGAGACACATACTATTTTTATAATTATTAAAATATTATTTATTTATATTGTAAGTTTTGTTAAATTAATACTTCTCATTAAAAATTAAACGAAATTAATGGTATTAACTATTAAACTAATATTATTAAAGTTAAGAAATCAATGATCAAGAGTAACGATTATATACACAAACATACAAACTAATGAACTATATATATATAATATAGTTATCTTATGTACAATTCTACATAGTATATTAGTATGATAAATAATAATATGAAATATGAAATGATATTATATTAGTATTGTCGAACTTAAGAAATTGAACGTTCAATAATAAATAATGAGTCATAAGAGAAATTAAGATTGATATTTACAAAATAATATTTCTCAATTCATTAATTAATAAATATGAAATGAAATCAATAATATTAATTTGATATTATCAAAATTAAGAAATATGGTGTTTAACACAAGAGTAGATGAGTAATAAAAGAAAATAAAGAAATAGGAGAATCAACAATATATAATACATAATATATAGATTATAGTTTATCTTAGATTATTAGTTATAACTTACAAGAATATAAATTGTAAATTATAAATTTATATTGCATGTAAAGTAATAAAGGAAAAAAAAATAAAAAAATTATGATTAATATTAACAATTTGACAAAATAATACTCATCGTTAAATATTAAAACATGAAATGTAATCAATGATATTACACTAATATTATCGAAAGTAACAAAATAATACTAGAAAAGAAAAATTAGCAAAAATTAAAATTAATTAAATGTTTAAGAGTAACAATATTCTTTTTTTTTTTAGCCAAAGAGTAACAATATTCTTAGCACCAATGTTATATAGTTAATCTTAAGCTATGAGTCATATATACTGCTGTCCATCAATTAGTATTCTAGTATATAATCAATATTAGTTAAACTGTGCATAAGCAATAAAAGAAAAAAAGAAAATTCACAAAAATTAATACTAATATTGACAAAATAATCAATCTCAATCCATTAAATAAGAATGAAATGAAATAAATGATATTGGAACAATAATAATTTCTCAAAAATTTCTTATCAGAATTAAGAAATCAAGTTCAAGAGTAACAATATTCTTATTTCTTATCAGTTAATTAGCATCGTTGTATAATTAATCTTAAATTCTTAGTTATATATACTATTTACATTATAGTACATAGTTTATATAACTATAGTTTATATTAGTTAATATGCACATAATAATAAAAAAATTCAACAAAAATTAAGACTAACATTAAATAAGCTAAACTATGAATAATAATTTAAAAAGTTAAGAATTAACAGTCTCTTAAATAATATAGAATTATTAATTTTTAAATTATCTTAATATATTGTAATAGGAATAACTTATGAGTTGGGATTCATGATTTGTGAATCTTACGACACACACTCGATAACTAATACATACACATAATATATATATAATATTATATACATATATATATTATATAACTAATAAACATACATTATAAATTTAAAAATATATAAAAAATTAGAGAAATGAAAAAATATCAATATTAACAAATAAATAAACGAGTTGAGCTCGAGCTCGAGCTCGAGTTCGGGCACAAATTTTAAATAATCGAGCCGAACCCGAGCCGAGCTCGGATTCGGGCTCGAGTTTTAAATAAACAAGCTGAACCCGAGCTCGAGCTCATGGATACTTAAACGAGTCGAGTTCGAGCTTGACAGTACTCGGCTCGTTTACACCCCTACGCTCAATACAAAATAATACTCGCTTCGTCCCATTTATATAATCCACTTTATCCTCGCACGTAGATTAAAAATATTTATGAAAACAAGATATTAAAGTTTAACTTCCATTATTACCCTTACTTAAAATTAATGACTCTAAACAATTTAAATGGTTGAGTTTTAATTTTCAATACATAGTAAGGGTATATTTGTATATTACTATGATAATTAATACTATTTATAGTTATGGGACTATATAATTGGGACACCTCAAAATAGTAATAGGGACTATATAAATGGGACGAAGGGAGTAATTTTTAAATAATATATAAAAAAACGAAAAGAAAGTAAGAAGAAACAAAAATAAATGAAAAAAAATGAAAACAGTAATCAAAGAAAGCAAAAGAAAAATAAAGGTGGGCACAAGCGCTTGAGACTCACGCTGGTGGCTGACGTGATCTCACGCGCGTGGGCTAAAAACTCGCGGGTGGAGCGGGTACGTAGGCAAGTTTGGGTTCGATGGTGCCCGCACCGTACTTGGATTTCCGTTTTCAATTAAAAAAAATATTTTTAAAATGTTCTAGAAAAAAATTTGGGGATATAAATGATGATATTAGTATATATTAATTATGTCGGTTTCGATATTTTTTTCCGCCTCCTACTGTGTTAATGATATTAGTGTGTTTTAACGATATCGTGAGAGAAAAAAAAACCACATTATCTTTAACATAGCATGAGATAAAAAAGAAAAAAAAAAGTGATCAATATAAGGGATAATTTCACTTCTAGTCCATCAAAATAGTGTCGAAGCACTTTTAGTCACACATCTAATTTTTTTTGTCCCAATATTTATTACTCAACATTTTTGGTTCCATATTTATTTTTTTTACTTCTTTGGTTCCAAACTAACAACTTCACAAATATTTGAGAATGTTAATTTTGGAACAAAAAAGGTTGAAAAATAAAATTTGGGACACAGAAGTCGATAACATTATATTATGTGCGTTGTAATCGCTTGTTATAATATAATTATCACATGTTGATTTTATTTTTCAAAAAAACATCCAATTATATTTTTATTATCTACACATTTTTTCAATATCAATTTTTATATTTTTTGTCCTAAATTTTATTTTCTCGACTTTTATGTTCCCAAATTTGATTTTTTTGACATTTTTTATTTCAAAATTTACATCCCCGAATAGTTGTGAGGTAAGTCGTTAAGTTTGAGACCAAAAAAGTCAAAAAAATATAATATAAGACAAAAAAAATATCAAGTAAATAAATATTGAAACCAAAAAAGTCAGATGTGGGACTAAAAGTGATCTGACCCTATTCTAATGGAACTAAAAGCGAAGTCATCTCCCAACATAATTAACATCTATTTAATGAGTAAGATACGTGCCCAAAATATATTTTTACCAAAGTATTTTCAAAGAGGAATGCTTCTGTGCACCAAGCCCCCGACCCATATATGCGGCGCTATTTCAGACGGCGCACGGACCTCATGCGCCCGTCTTAATTTTTTTTTTTTTTTTGATATTTTCTATATTTTCCTTTTTTTTGTCAAAAATTTTATATCCTAAAATAAAATTAGTGAATACTAAAATTAAAGTGAATTGATTTAATTTGTTTGAAATAAATATAAATTGGTATCCTATCATGAAATTATTAAACCCTAAAAAATACAAAACAAACCCCCATAGAAAACCCTAAAAAATACAAAATAAACCCTAAAAAACCCTGAAAAACCATGAACTCTAAAAAAAACCATATACTCCTAAACTCTAAACGTTAATTGGAATGAAAAAAATCATAATTTGAACTAAATAAATTAGTATAAAATAACTAACAAACCCTTACCTTTTATGAATACGGGTGATACTTTTCAAATTTTGAGTGATATTTTTAGTGTTAGAGTTGATACTGATTTGACGGGTTTTTTTTTTTATTTTTGTGGGTTGACCCGCGTTTTGACCCGCCTCGTCTGAAATAAGTCTTATTTACACCTAGTGAATGGAAGTGTTTGTGATTTTAAAAATATATTTTTTACCTAAAAACCGGATTTCATAAATCTTATTTACACCTAATGCACGGAAGTATTTGTGACTTTAAAAATATTTTTTTAACTAAAAACGGAAATCAGGTACGGTGCCCGTATAATGGGCCTAGATTTTTATGTTGGGTCTTAAGTCTTAACCCATATTTTGCAGGGTTAAACAATGATAGATTACGCACATCATCCCCAGTTTTCAAAATTTAGTTAAAAAAATAAATTTGTAACATGTTTTTGTATATAATTTTTTGGGGACATATGTTATTCTTTAAGTGAATGCTAATTATATTGGTCAATTTTTTTCACCTCCTCCTATGTTAATGAGAATATTTTGTTTTTTTATATTTACATCAATATCATTTATATAGTAGGATGCGAAACAAAAATTAGGATCAATATCATTAACATATATTAATGTCGTCATTAATGTCCTCACAAAATTATTTACAAAAACATTTCACAATTTTTTTAATTAAAAGTACGAATTTGGTGGGGCACCGTCATCGAATTTTCCGTTAAATAATCTCTCGTAAAAAAACAACACAATTGGAAATGGTTAAAACCCGTTTATGTCGCTGCAATTTCTAGACTTTTTTTTTTTTTTTTTTTTTTGAGGAAATGCAAACACACACTAAACAATAGCTAAAACTATAAGAATAATGATAACCACCATAAATATTCATAGAAAACTATACGACAACAAATATTCATACAAAACCGTCAACAATAATGTGTTAAACTCGTAGTGTCTCATTCAATTTGAACTCGTCCATTCGATTAGCACCTTTGTAAATAAGGGTTACTTACTAAGTGACACATGTAGCTTTATCATATTATTAAGGCATTTTCAATACATTTCTGTCGATTAGATAACAAGAAATATTGGCTGTTTTATTCGCTGGTGAGATGTTGCGAATTTCGGCAGATCATACACCAAACAACATTATGTCATTGTCGAACTCTAATTATGCATATGTATATAGTTTACATACATAAATAAATAAATAAATAAAAGTGGGTGTTTACTGTTTAGCGAACTCTAGAGATTCCACTTTCGCTGTCGTGCCACTCTAATTGCTTTATTATTCTAAATAAATATTATAGAACATTGGATACGTTTTAGTTTCAGTTCGGCTTTTCTTGTCTATCTTCTACTGCCTTATTTTAATATCCACCTGTCATTCTCTTACTGCATCTCTTCTTTAAAACACCCCTTCACGTTCCAACTGTGATTCCTATTTATGCTGCCTCTCTCTCTCTCTCTCTCTCTCTCTCTCTCTCTCTCTACTTTGTACCTGTTTTCCCTGCCCTTCACGCCATACCATAGTATTGGGCGAACATTTAATGCTGAGTTGGGAGTGTAACGGAACCAACTGAACTACATTAATCTGATTTTGAAAAGACATGATTTAGCTTTTATATGATGTGGCCCTTAACATTTCCGAATATTTTAGGTTCCAACTACTCCAAAGTCGAAAGAGGTGTGGACCAAAATTTGTATTGAGAATTTGAAATGGTAGAAAACATAACAAGGCAAGTATAAGAATTAAGAATGATGATTCTTTCAGAATATTTCATATCTATCACATTTGGCGCCAATAGTTACTTACATTTTCATGTGCTCGTAATTCGACTCATGTATATCGAACCAATCATGAAACAATAAATTGAATGCATGTATGTATGTGTATTTTTCACTGTATATACATGTGTGTATCTCTGCACAAGTTAAACCCCCAGCGCTCTGTTATCAGCAAAACTCAACCCAACTTCTCAGCTCAATGTACAGACATGGCAAACCGTTTTTAACCGCTGCAACGCGTGTTCTTGGAAGGGTGTACGTACAACTCTGCTTTCTCCGATTGTACGTGCACCTATTATCCTGACTGCGTAATAAACGAACCAAACTCAAACTCAAATGGCCTCCTGTCATGTGCTGTACAGTAACACTATGAGCTGCAAAGATGGTGCTAGTAATCAATTATGATCATTGCGAAGCAACTCTTAGACTGTCTTGTCTTTCATCGAGCTGCTCCTTCTGCTGCTTCTTTTGCTCTGCTGATTTGTTGCATACACAGCCGGGGAAAGGATTCGCGTAGAAGTTCTCTTCTAGTCTTGGTATTTCCCCGGCCTGCCTCGCCTCTGGTGCACCGATTCTGTCCTCGTGTATATGCTTCACCTCAGAGGCGAACCGCTCCCAAGGAATCGAGCCATCGTCATAAGAATCAATGAGTCTCACAAAATTTAACCTGTGACAAGAAACGCATGCAATGCATTTAGTGTTTGAATCTAGAAATGGACAAAATTATAGGTGGAAGTGATCAATAAGTGTTGAAATAATGAATTTACCTATCTGGATTTATCGTCCTTCTAAATCCCTCGAACCTTCTGTGGCCCTGCACCGCCTTCGCCATGTTCCCATCATAGGTGTAGACGAACACATCACTTTCCAAGGCTATGATGTAGTCCAAGGCAGCAAGGCGGTTCTGATAAGGCTTGAAGGGCTCCAGCTCTTGTGCTGTTGCGAGGGTTGTGTGTGAGTAGACGTTCGGATACTCTCTCCGAAGTGCATCCATGCTATTATTACCGTAGATTTCTCCTGCCACGATATATATTTTTGTTGAAGAAGGATATCCCAAGGTTTTGAGCAATAGTGCTGACTCTCTTGGAGACATGGGGCAGCCGCCTTGCACTCGCCTTTCTTTGCTGTCGATCTCTTTCTCCTTCCAATGCTTGACGCTGTACCTCATCTCACGAAGCTCCTCAGCTTCCAAAGCAGTCAGATTGTGGTTGCAGCCGGTGAATGCAAGCATGTCTTTTTCGTACCTGATCAAAAGGAATCAGATTAATTAGGCCAGTTGAAAATGATTTTTTTTTCTTCTTGGATCAAGAATTCGAGTAGTGTGTTGTTGTTACCTCAGGTGAAGAGCAATATAAGGTTCGCCTTCTTCTCTGAGACGATCAACAAGTTTCTTTCCGAACTCTTCAATGTCTGGCGTGTAGCGAAGAGCCTCATAGTTTGTACGGCACCTCAGTTTCTGAATCGAGGAGGGTAGGCCATTGTTGGCGAGGCGTGAGTCTGTATGTGTAAACTTGATAACTTTATGCTTCTTCAGTAAATGAAGAATTTCTCCTCTGTAGTAACTAGCCTGTGCAGCAAACAGCGTAAAACTAGTGAGATTTCGACAGCAATTTCATCCACTAAGCTGCATCACTAAGTCGTTTGCAAGAGTGTGTACCTTCGACCAAGAGACGGGTGCTTTGATCAGGGGATTCACTGATGCATATCGCGGTGGCAACGTCTCAACTATGTCGATATCTTCTCTCAAAACTTCGATAAAATGCCTCCAATCAAAGATATCCTTAAAATCACTGTAGAAACAAAGAAAAGAAAGTTTATCACAAGGGAACAGAGCTAAGAATTGAATTATTATTACAAGTGATGACCTTAAATAAACTTTACCTAGGATCTGTCCAAAAACTCTGATGATCAAGGGAAGGCAGCACAAGAGTGGCATTCATAATCTTTGCTACTGCAACCATGTCACATATCTGCATTCAAAGATTTTGTATGCACGTACGTCGTCTATTAGATTACAACATTTGACTGGTTAAAAACTGAAGGAAAGCAATGAATCCATGCAATGATCAACTACTTACTCCTGTTCTCATTTGATTCAGTCCTCCATTTGCATGAACTAAAATATAGCCGTTCGTCTTATTGCCTGTCCCTGAAGAAATTTTACAACTTTTATATGTAAGACAAGAGTTGGTACACAGCAAGGCTTAAAACAGAGAGAATTAGCAGAAAATTCAGCCATACTTATACGGTTTCGAGGTCGAGCTATGCATCTGTAGTAGCTGTCACTATTGGGCTTCATCCATATTTCTGGGACCTGCATGAAAGAATTCAAGAATTAGCTCTACTCACATTTATGCTGTGTGGCCAAATTTTACATTCATCACCAAAAACTATGCCGTGTTGTGACATGTTTATTCATTATTTTCTAGTCAAATGATGAAATGAAACAGAACATTTCGCGGACAAATATTAGTCAGTGTCATGAAAAATATCATAAAATGAAATACGAAATTGAAACATTGAATATCCAATCATAGAAGGCCAGAAAATTCAAGAACAGAACAAATAATTCTGCTTCTTCAATGCAAACACGGCAAATATAACCAAAATAATAATTAAAATCTAGTTAGGTATAATTTTTATTTTATTTTATTAATAAACTTTTGTAATTTTTTTGGTGGGGGATAACTGTAGCAGCACAACGGTCAAATAGACAGCAGAATTCCACATGGATAAATGATAATAATGGAAAAACGGGTCAAAGGCAACTAAGGGAAACTTCAACGCTCTATTTTAGTTGCCGCCCACTAATGTGCTCCTTGCAAATAAACAACCAAAAATACCATATTTCTTCACTTTATTAACACAAATATGTATCACCATTAATTATTAATTATCATAATGAATTACATTCCCCAGAAAAAAAAAAATCAATTTTTTTATTGCTCAGACAATACAACAATCACCAAGGAACACAAACATGGAATGTTCAGATAATTCTCGGACTTCAGTTAAGGATTGTCACAATTTGGGTCGATAAATGCGAGATTTAGTAAATGGCGGTGGAGATGCATCTTGGGAAAATCAACAACTCGAAATCTAAGACAATCAAAATTAACCTCACCAAATCCGTAATCTCTAAAGTTGAGCTAAAAATGGAAACGGAAAAGTTACCCTTTTTAGAGAGAGAGAGAGAGAGAGAGGAGAGAGAATAAAATTTCCAGTTGTATTTTTTCAACTCACCGGAAATTCTTTCATCTGCCGCTGCTGCAAAGCGGCACCGGTTGATGCTTCCGAATCAAAAACTGCCATGTGCGCACTAGACGACAAATCATTTTTGAAATTCTGAATAAACAAACTCTCCTTCTCCGTCCTCACAATCTTGCCGCCGCCGCCTATCGGGAACGAGAACTTAAAAAAGGCCGAAACCACCACCATCGCCAAAAGCAACAAGAAAACTGTACGGCCCATGTTCTTCCTTGATGTCAAAGAATTGAAAACTCCACACGCACTCAACACACATTCCTCCACGCACAGAACCCAATTCTCTGGCACCCTCTTCCGCGAAAGCAGATACCGAATCGCCGGGTGGTGGTGGTGCAAACCGTTGTACTGATACGCGCCGCCTCCGCTGCCGCTGCCATGGCCACTGCCGTTGTTGGACATTGCTTCCTCATCCGCGTCGCTCTTCGTGTGCTCCAAGGCGGCGGCGATTTGCACCTGATCGGCGGGTTTGTCCTTGTCCTGGTCGTTGCTCATGGCATCGGCAACGCGGCGGCGGTGGTGGGTGACGGTGGCTCCCCCGTGGATTTGGGCTGTGGTGGTGGTGGGTGAAGAAGTGGTGGCTCCGCCGCTTGACATTGCTCGGCAGATACACATAGGATGAATTCCAGTCAATAAACTCGTGAAAAGGAATGGAAATTGTGTTATGGGATTAGAGAGAGAAAGAAGGGAGGAGGGCAGTGGCCATGAACGCTGAACCGTTGCTTTGTTTTCTTATATGTATTTATACGTCTCATTTCATTCTACGGTGTGAACGATATAAGAAAAACAAGTTTTTTTTTTTTCTTTATGTTTTTTCTTTTTCTTTTTCTTTTTTCCGTATTTCTTACATTGGGAGAGGGAACCGAAATCTATGGGGCAAGAAAAACAACTGAGAGAGAGAGAGAGAGGCTAATGAAGAGAGAGAAAGAGACAGATTTATGTGATTGGGCATTTCGCCTCTGATTTTTATTTTTATTTTTTTTAGTTGGACCTCTGATTTATTTATTTATTATTAAAAGCGTTGAATTCTTTCTATTATTAGAACATCTCCAGCCCAACACCTCAAATTCATTTCGCAGTAAATGTCCCATCAAATAGTAATTTATCTCCAACCAACAAACTTATTTTCAAACTCAAAAAATATTCCCTCAATATCCGTTCTCATATCACTTTTTATCTTTTATCAATAACACTCACATATTTATCAAATTTACAAATTGAACCTCTTAATTTTATTTTATTTTTGTATATTCATGGAACATCTAATATAAATAATTATTAATCAATAATTTATTACAAAATATAATGTTACTAGATATTTTAATTTTGCAATTTCTCATGTATTTTTTTAATGTTGGTTAGGTAATTTCAACGTATGTGATGTGTTCATATTTTCATTATTTGGAATATGTTATTTATTTTAATGTCATTGTTATGATTTTTAATTTACGTGTTTATGTGCATAATTTTTTTTATGTCGCTTTAATTTTTACAATTATAATTTTAATTATTCTCTTAATAAATATCATGTACAAAAAAGGAAAATACATACACAACACAAATCATTACAAAATACTAAAAATACACTATTATAAATCTACAAAGAAACAAAGGACTAAATTATAATTTTACAAAACTTAAATAGTAGATGAGTATTGGAATAGTGTAAACTCAAATTTGAGTTTTTACTATTCATAAAAGTAGTAAAATACTCATTTTGAGTTTGAATACGAGTCTTGATTAGAGTGAAAAGGTGGACTCAAAATGAGATATGAATCTTGTTGTAGATGGTCTTAATACGGATAATAGGCTGAAAAAATTATTTACCGTTTGAGCGTCTGTGATTTTAGTAAATCTACGTTGGATTGGCCTATGGGTTCTTCTCTTTCATATTATTTATTCATTCATTTTTCTAAGCGAAAATTTGGTATTTTTTGCTTCCGAAACAGTATAATAGCCTTTGATTTAATGTGGAAAACAAGAAAGTTATTACGAGATTCAGCATTAATATTTTTCAGTTCCCAAATTTATTTAATCTTCTACATAAATTTATTTTTGTGAACTTTGACCAACTACTATTTACATTAAATCGGATATATACTCAAGTGTTGCAACATTACAATTTTTCCACCCAAAACTAACATTACAAGTGAAGACGACTCGATCTTTAGAATGGCCCCAACTAAGAATAACTGAAAAATAACTTACATATGTCTTTAATATTACTATTTATAAGGCTAGTGGTTTGTGACGGAATTGGCTTGACTTAGGAAAAATTAAATGAAATAAAATTGGTATAATTGCAGAAATAATTAACACCATAAAGAACACAGCGTGAAGGGTCTGTTGCTTTTTGGGATTTTCGGTTACTTGTTAGGGGAGAATATTGTCACAAGAATGCATTTAGATGTCTCACATGGATGGAATTTGGAACTCTTCTTTTCACTTTCTTCTTATTTATTTTTTCCCTTTTTATTTTATTTTTGAGCAAATGAAAAGCCAGCATTAAATAATTTGGATGCATGAGAGGTTTATAGAGTTGGATCTGTGATTTATGATGGATGAGGCAATTTAATGAAATGACTTAATTTCTTATGCTTTTTGTGTGTGTGTGTGTGATTAATTTGTTTTGTTTCGTTTTGTTTGATAACCAAGATTCATGTATTTGACAATTTATGAATCCATTCATATCAAGTGTATTTCAGTCAATTGTTGCATTGCATGAGTGATTATATTACTGCATTATAGAGTGAAAGTTTTTTTTAGCCATTTAAGATGGAGCAAAAATATTTATAATAATAAATTATTTATTTAGGTTTACACGCAAATATTTCTTTTTATAACATATGATTATAATATGATAATGATAAAGTTAATGTTTATCTTGAAAATTATATTTTGTGAAATATATGTTTACAACAATATATTAAGTATGGCATGTTTCAAAATTTAGCTAATAAACATATTTAATACAGTTATATAAATATTAGCCTTCGTATATATGGTATGTCACCTAAAAATAAGTATTACTCTTTTTTTGTATCAATCACATGATTTTTCATTCTCAACATAATACTCCCTCAATTTCATAATATTTGTTGTTTTATGAATTTTATTTTGTTTCAAAATGTTTGCTGTTTTATATATTTTCACACTCTTTCTTTGAAGTTTAACCCTACAAATATATGGAGAGATAAAGTTTTGTCAACTTTTTATAAAAATATTAGGGAATAAGATTTTATTTGATATATATAGAAGAAAGGGATATATTAGTTTAAAAAATTAATTGTTAATTCAAGATTAAAATTTTAAAACAACAGACATTATGAAACGGATGGAATATATTTTTAACATATTGACGTTTTTAAGTTATTATTAAGTGATATATTTCGAGTGAGTTTAAAAGCTTGGATTAAAAAAATAAAATAAAAATCTCACATCGATTGTGTAAATTATAGTCTGTGAGTTATAATCAGTTATGCAAACTCTAAAATTGCTAGCCTTTTGCGATTTTGCCTTTATAGGTGTGTTCATTTCTATAAAAAAAAATTAAAAAAAAAAGAAGTTTGTTTTTTTCTTTTACAGGTGGTGTCATGGGTTTGATTTTGTCCGATGTTTAGCCTGCTGAATGGATTTTCAATTAATTCAATAGTTGGTTTCCTCAAAAAAAAAAAAAAAAGGAACTATTTCCTTTAAATATGTATCTATAGTGGTATATTTATACCTAAATTTCTATATCTAATGATTAACGTCACAATTGCCAAAAAGAAACAGGAAATTAGCAAAATACGTACTATTTAGATATTGCTATACTTAAATATATTATGGGAAAAATAATAGTTTCTATGTTAGAAATTCATTTCCTCAGTTGGATATGATGATGAGGAATCTATTAATTATAAATCTCAAAAGTTACATAGTCAGAGACGCAAATTATATTAGGAAGGTGATTAGCCTAACTAATAATTGCGATGATATTGATTTGAGAAACGACGCAACAAAATTATAATGTGGTTTAATGAATTTTTGCCGAATAAATTTGCTCGATTTGGTAAAATTAAACTTATTTATCATTTTAAATGTTTAGATTATCTGAGTTAATCGAATACCCAGGGAAAAAACATGTGTTTTAGTCTAACTATCTTACGCCTTAGGTCGGAATAATTACGATGTAATTATCAAATTCAATGCGCCGACTTTGATATATTATAAATGTGTTGATTTAAAATAAAAGTTTTTATATATAATATTTTTTATTAAATTATGATCATAAATTAGAAAGTTCAAAGGTAATATTTAATTTCTACATTCTAAATAAAATACAGACACAATATATATTACTTTTGTACATAAACCATCACCAAACTAAGTCGATTTTTTCCTCCTAAATAATTCATTTATGTATGCATGCAATGTGTTGATATATGTACACACACACATACACATATATATAATGTATAAAGTTAAAATGACAAAATTAATAGGAAAAAATTAGAGTTAACCGACAAAATTAAACTTTATCCATAATTGAAAATTTCTATGCCCTTCTTCGATAAACTCGACAACAATTTGGTAGAATAACGGAGAAATTTATGTCGTTTGTCATCCATGGCTGATATATATAAGCCATTTAATTAATTGTTAATTGGTATGATTTTATACGACCAAAAGGAGGAAAACAAATAAAACAATGGCTGAACAAATATAAAGAACCACATAAATAAATAAGATCGAATAACTAATTATAATTCTCTTTTGCCATAATTGATCCTAATATACGACGTGATATATATCGCCATTCATAAAATAAATGTAAATCGTGTGTGAAACATGATGCTTATATAAATAACTATAAGCACGATCAATTTTGTGTTTGTTTATATATACACTAATAGCGGTGGCAATTTTATTGTGGCACCAATTAATTGGTGGGGTAAGACTAAGGGCATAATTTAGGTTCAATTACCCAATTTTCATGATGGTGTCTTGGGATAAATGGATTTAAACTACTCTTTATTACGTCGATTACTTATTATTGTAGGACTAAATCCAACTTCAATTATTCCAAGTTGATAATTTTAATGTCCTGGAAAAAATAAGATATTCAAGGTTAGTTTTGAGTATGAAAAGGGACTTCAACAGTAATTTTGATAGTAACCCCTACACATTATGTAAGATTTTATTTACCTTGCAATATTGTATTTATCATCTCTTAAAGGCAAAAATTGCTGTGAATAATCTTCTACTCAGTAGTCAATACTTTAACTAAACTTCATTAATTAATTATGCTATTAAACACGTATTAGAATATATACATTCATATATATCACCTTATTTTTTATAGAAATGAATAATATATATCTATCACCTTAATTAAAAAATTTCGAAAAATATATATGAAGATACATAAGTGTTTATTGTAATATATTGAAGGGAATAAACAGCCATATAATATATATATATATATATATATATATGAGATTTGGAGTTCAATTTAGTATGTACAATTTGACTAATGAAATAAATTAATCAACGAAAAAGTGACTTAAAATTCTTCTTTCATGGACATAATGCATTGCTTCACCTTCCCACCGCGACACCTTTACTTTTATTCCCCTCTTCATCAAACTTAAATTCCTTAATTTTAACTAAAAGTTAGCAAACTTTCTCACTTTTTAAATTTTACATCATCTAGTTAATTAAATACATATGTATATATGTATATATAGTGGGTTTATTTACGATTCCCCTAATAAATTTTATTTATTTTATTTTTTTATCAATGATGCCCGGCACCAAAATAAGATTTGTAGAAAGTAACAAAAAAACCAGATCAAGAATCACAGCTAGCGGGGGTGGCGGCTGGTCAGCTCCACAGTCAGCATCATGAGGCATTGAAGCTTCTTGGTCTTTATTTTCATCGTTTTGTAGCATGACAAATCTTGCCTACTCCCTCCAAATATACCCTATCATTAATTCAAATACAAATTAATTACAAACCACCCTCGTTTCTGTATAATAGCTTAATTGATCAACATGCTATATGGATTTACTATACACATTTATAATTTCGAATTCGTGAATATACTTTTTAAGATGGGTTGTTGGCGTAAAACTGGTCTTACTTCTTTTATTCCGTTTTAGATATTGAGTTTTATTGCACATTAAATAATATTGTAGTCATTAATTAATTATGCTTAAATTCTTACACTAAAAGTAAAATTGTTTAAATTCCTACGACTCTTAAAAAACATATTAATTGATTCTCTATTCTCATTTATCAACACTCCAGTCACTTTTAAGCATTTTCAATACTTTGAGTATAAAAAAACCACACTTACAGTAATAAGAAGAAAAAGGCAGAGATGCTTGATACCATGTCAACATGTACTTTTAATCAACACAAGAGTAGGGATGATAAATTCACGTGTATATATTTTGTAATACATTTTTTTAGGTGGTCATTACAATTGATTTCAACATTAATTTACAACTTATAACAATAACATCACAATATATACTTAATAGCAATATATTTTACCCCCAATGTTTCATTTGTATCACAATTCTATCTTAATTAAATCTAAATATATTTTTTATAACTAAAAATTGAGTCATCGTGTCAGAAAATAATACGTAAACAAAAAATACAAATACACACATAAGTCAAAGTTGAGCCATCATGCCATATAGAATTTGATAAAAATGAAATGTTGGTAATAAAGTTATGGTTAAATATAAATGAGAGAAATTAGAAACAGTAGGAAATTTGAGATATGGATTCACATAGTGAGGCGTAGTTGAAGCGCGTGTCTAGCTGTAGATTGAGGGCCACCTAAGCCCAATAAGCACGGACAATGATTTGGGCGGAACCAGCCAACCAACCAACCTCGGCCATTCACACAATTACGCCACGCGTCGCGCCTATTACACCAAAACAAACCGTCGAATTATTTAAATGATTAATTAATTAGGCCGCACCATCATTGGCTCAGATCAAGTCGGTGAGTTACCAAATTAAATTAAATTAAACAGATTTTCCGATTTTTCTTGAATATTTCAACACGGAGAGAATATTTTGTGCAGCTGGAACGTGGGGCAGGCCTCTTTAAATTCCTTACAAATAATCGATTATATTATAGTAAATTGCGATAAATAATAAAATTATTTTTCCCTTATTCTCTCTATTCGGGAATTATTATATTCGCGAAAGTGGTGTACCGGATGGTCGATTTAAAAATCATATGGAAGAATGGAATGTACAGTCAGTAAAGTCGGATGAAGATATGATAAATTTTTTTGTTAGAAAAACTGACATAAATAAATAAACAAATCAGTATGATTTGTAAAATTGTTAGCCTTTCTTTTCTTATTGTTTCTATTTATTTTAGTTTTTGCTAACTTTTACCACCTTGGCAATATTTTATTAGTACTAACATAATATTAGAATAAGAAATAAGAAATAAATTAAAAAATAATATTAGAATAAGAACTTATTCCAGATATATTTATTGTCAGTATTAGTAAGATGGACTTATTTGGTTTGACTTATGCCCTTTAAAGTAAATTAAGGCTTTACCATATTAATTAGTCCATATGGATGAACTTGTAATTAAGCGTGACTTATTGAAAGATTAAATCAAATTAATTAGCAATAGCCGGATTTGGGATCTCAAATTAGAAATTGGCATTATGGCATATATATATATATATATGAGAATAATTAATAACCTATCGTGGCTACTTTCATACCCACAATAAGTGTTCATACTTTATATTAACATTATTCAATATATAAAAAAGAAATGTCATTTATATAAATCTATATCCAATGCATGAATCTAATATTTTTACATTAAAACATGAATGATACACGATTCAAAAAATTAATTATCCAAATTTAAAATGATTAATTATTAAAGCAGTTAATTCATTGCTTCAAAATAAGACAGAGAGATTAAAAAAGTGAGAGAATTATATCATAAAATCTAATCATGGATAAATAACAAAAGAATATAGAAATTACAATATAAAGAAGCATATCTATTTTTCTACAACTCAAATTACATATCTAACAAAATTGAGGAATAATGTTATTTAGTCCACAATTTGTGTCACACTCAGTATCTCATCCTATGTTTGAATTTTTTTATTATAATTATTTTTTTATATATAATATTTCTTTCATTCTATTACAAATTTTTTAAACTCGAAATTAGATGCAGATTGGGTTGATTCTATATAATAACAAAAATCAAATGTTGAGCCTTGAAAAAAAATCCAAAAAATTAAGGCATGCATGCATAAAAAAATAAATTACTCCCTTCGTCCCAAATATATAGTCCATGTTACTATTTTGAGATGTCCCAATTATATAGTCTTATTACTAGAAGTAGTATTAATTTCCATTGTATTGTACAAATACACCCTTGTTAAATCTTGAAAATTTAAAAAAAATATATTAACTTAATTTTTTTCAAGTCATAAATCTTAAATAAGGATAATATTGATAGTTTAGCTTTAATATTTTATTTTCATAAATATTTTTAATTTACGTGCGAAAATAAAACGAACTATATAATTGAGATAGAGGAAGTATTATAAAAATTCAAGTGTGACTTATTGAAAGATTAAATCAAATTAATTAGCAATAGCCGGATTTGGAATCTCATAAATTAGAAATTGGCGCGCGCATATATATATATATATATATATATATACACACACTATACTTAGTTTACCTCCAATACTTTATGATTAATTATAATTATGAATCTCAACCCCCAACATTATTTTGTTGTAGAATCCTCTGATTATCCACTTGTCGGTCACTACATTTTTCTTGTTTATTATCGTACCTCACAATTATCGAACTTATAATTAAATACTAGATATTTAAAGGTATCAGTACAATGAATCTCAGAAAATCTGATCGAATACGATACGGCCCTACATGTCCTAAATCCTCAATTTGGGGATTTTTATTTCTTACAAGTTTATAATTAAATATTATTTATTGTTTTATGAAGTATACGTTTATAGGTTTTTCATTTAAGAATAAATGTGTAGATATAATACAATATCGTCACCGTAAAAATAAAAAATTGAAAATATAGAATCCATAAAATTATGTGCGGTGTCATCAAACAAATAAGAATTTCAAATTATTTTTAAAAACAATATGAATTTCTGACAGCTGTCGTAACTCATAACAAGGCTTTTTATTATTATTTTTATAATCTATATATATTAAATTTTATGATCCTACTACTTTTATGAGCACGCATTAAATTATTATTAAAAATGATACGGGAGTCAGAAAATAAAATTGAAGAATTTAGTATTACCACGCACTTGTATTACAATGGTGCGTGATTAATGTAGAAATAATCAAGATACCCTTTTGAACATATTCAATAATTGCATTGGGGTGGAAAAAATAGGGAAGCAAATCCAACATAATTATGAACTCGAATTTAATTAAATCGGGATAGGTTCGGGATGTCGAGAAGGACGTGTCAATAGTTCAGGACAGAAGAATTGCTGATGGGAATTCGCCTGAAAGTGAGAAGGGGACGGTGGTGTGCAAGAGAGGAGATAAAGACTTGATTTTTAGTGTTGAAGTTATTAGTCCCGTGGTCAATTGAAATTAAAAGAGGGATCTTCATTTTACCCGTTGGATCACTTTACTAGGATGGGTGGTTGAGATCTAGTCAAATATTGGTGTTGTTTTACTTCTGTTGGGCTTAGTTTGTTATTTTATGTTTATTGAAAAAATGAGCCTAGAATATATATTAAAGCCCACTTGTATTAGGGTTAAAACCCTCATGTCCTTCCTGCCGAGGATTATGAAAAAAATATCATAATTGTTCCCCTACCTTTCTTCTGCGCCTCCTCTCTCATTTCTTTTGTTTCATCTCCCATTTCTTATCAAGATCACATTTTTTATCAGTCAAATACAACAAAAATAGCTAGAAAAAAGAAGATCCCTACAGTTGGTAATCAGAGCCAACTATCTTCGAAAGAAGAAATGGCTGAACACACCCGTTTTCAAGATCTGTTGGCAGCACAAAAGAAACTCGATCAGATTCTCCAGACTGAAACGTTAAAAAGAAAGTCTGTTGAAACAAAATTGCAAGAAAAAAATGGAAATCATTAATACTGATATGCAAGGGAAATTTGAATATCTTACCAAACTTCTAGCTGATACGCGTCTGGAAGTTCTGAAGGGAGGTAAAGGCAAGGAGACCACTGCTGGCGACTAAATCTTGGGTGAACCTCCCCTTCGGCTACCCAGGAATCATCCTACTACCGAGGGCCATCCACTGCAAGACTCATGGCTGTCATGGATACCCAAAACTCGTAGATAATCAACCATTTACCTAAGGTGGATTTCCCAAAATTCGATGAGTCGCTCCCTAGATCTTAGATCATAAATGCAACGAGTACTTCAGTATGATTCCTATTATATTTGATGGACAGAAAATTGCCCTAGCTACCATGCAGTTCGAGGGAAAAGCAGCTCAATGGTATCAAAACCTGGCTGCTAAGGGTTTAGAATTGACATGGCAACAATTTTTAGAGATGATTTCGGTTAGGTTTAATGATCTAAAGAAAACTAAGATCATTTGTGATTTCAACAAGCTCAAACACACTTGATCCTATGAAGATTGTGTAGAAAGGTTTAAGGAACTCAAAGCCTATATGGATTTGCTACACCCTGGGGAGTTCACTGAGAGCTACTATATGGCGAATTTCTTAAGTGGCCTAGGTGAGGAACTAAAATCTGCTATCATGATGTTCAAGCCCACAGATCTGCAACACACTATTAAGCTTGGGCAAAGTCAATTGTTGACCATAGAAGCTATCTCTAAGAAACTCAAAGGGGCTGGTAAGACATACTTAAGTCACAACCAAAATTACACAAGAGATACCAATCGAAACACGTGTGCTAAAGGGAATACCCATACGCCCAATCCTCCCAAGTCCCATGTTAAGTTGTTAACTGCGGGACATATGGCAGAAAGAAGGCAGCAGAGTCTTTGTTACAACTGCGATGAAAAATTTATTACATGCAATAGATGCAAACAGAGAGTAATGTATGCAATGATGACTGAGGAAGAGGAGTTAACTTACCTTTAAGACCAGGAGTTACAGGAAAGGATATGAGAGAAACTGATGAGCCTATGGAAGAGACTCAATTATCTTTAAATGTACTTACAAGGAGTGAAAGGCCTAACCACTATGAGGTTTAATGGTAGCTATGAGGATCACCCTTTGTAGATCTTAATTGATACGGGTAGTATCCTCAACTTCATCGAGAGAACCACAATAGAGAGTTTGGGAATCTCTCTAAAAATGGTAACACCTCTACGCATTAAAGTGGTTAATGGGAATAGACTTATCAATGAACAAGCTGCAGAGGATTTCTCCTGGAATATGCAAGGACATTCATTCAAGCATTCCCTTAAGCTTATTCAAAATGAGGGGTATGACCTCATATTGAGTGGAGACTGGCTCAAGGCTTATACCATAATAGAATTAGATTACGAAAAGATGGTTGTAACAGTTAAGAATGAAGGGAAGAAGGTGAAGATGTTTGCTCAAACTTCACACGATGAATGTCAGTTCATCTCCAGCCACACCCTATTTAACCTTCTATACTCAAAACATAGGTAGTAACTGGAGGAGATATATTTTATCATAGTTTCCACAGATGAGCAAGAGCAGAACATGGAGTTTCAGCCTTTGATTACCGAGTTTGCAAATGTATTTGTTGAGCCTAAAGGGTTACCGCATGTTAAGGGTATTGACCATCAGATTATACTAAAGAAGAGAAGTGTTTCTAAGCACCAATACCCTTATAGGGCTTCACATAACCAAAAAGATGAGATAGAGATGATCGTTACTGATCTGCTAGACTCTAGAGTCATACAGAATAGCTAAAGCCCATTTGTTTCCCCTGTACTATTAGTCAAGAAGAAGGACAATACTTGGAGGTTGTGTGTAGGTTACATGTACTTGAATGGCCTAATAGTTAAACATGACTACCCGATACCAGTAATAGATGAGTTGTTGGATGAGTTATTTGGGGCACATATATTCTCAAAGATCGACCTAAGGTCTGGGTATTACCAGATCTTCATGAAACCTGAGCATCGATATCTAACAGCTTTTAGGGCTCACCAAGGACATTATGAATTCCTGGTGATGCCTTTCGGGTTATGCAACGCCCCCACAACCTTCTAATCCTTGATGAATCAAGTATTTAGAGGCTGCTTAAGGAAACATGCTCTTGTATTCTTTGATGACATCCTGGTCTACAGCAAAACCAAATAAGAGCATCGAGAACATCTAAGTGAGGTGTTTTAGATACTAAGAAAGAACTCTTTATTTGCAAGAGTCCAAATACCAGTTTGTAAGGAGTAGTATAAAGTATCCGGGACATATCATTTCAGGAGAATGGGTATCAACTGACCCACAAAAAATTGAAAGTATGAGAAGTTGGCCAACACCTAAGACAGTTAAACAACTCAGAGGTTTTTTGGGGCTGACAGATTACTATAAAAAATTCATTAAGGGATAACGGTGTTCTTAGCAAACCCTTGACAACCCTCCTTAAGAGAAACATATTCAAATGGAATGATGAAGCAGAGCATGCATTCCATAACCTCAAATTAGCAATGATGTGTGCTCATGTCCTAGCTTTACCTGACTTTTCTAAAGCTTTCATATTAGAGACTGATGTTAGTGGGTATGTGATTATGGTTGTTTTAATGCATGAAGGTAGGCCAATTGCCTACATGAGTAAGACATTGTGTCCTAAGAATCAAACTTTGTCTATTTATGAAAGATAGTTCTTAGCGGTCCTTATGGCTATGCACAGGTGGAGGCACTACTTACATAGGCATAAATTCATAATTAAGATAGACCAGCAGACCTTCAAACACTTGTTGGATCAAAAGGCCATGTCTCCTACTCAACAGAAATGGAGAGCTAAACTTTTGGGCTTAGATTATAAAACATGCTATAAGAAATGTAAGGAAAACAGAGCTGCAGATGCACTCTCTAGAGTGCAAGAGGATGAGGCCAGCTGCATAGCAATCACTACAGTAGCACCTACATGGCTCAAAGAAGTGGTGGATAGCTACACTAAAGACCATTTCTGTCAAAAGGTAATCACCTCCAAGGGAAGTTACCCCAGTTTGTGATAAGTGGTATTTTTGCACAACATTTTGAGGTTGAAACGAAGTGAATTGAAGAGTTGTGCATGTGCTTTAACCCAAATTGCACTTTTAACCTCCCGATTTGGAAGTTTTATTTGTTGTTTGAGTTTCACAGGAAATGGAGAATGAATAAATGAATTTTTGAGTGATCAAATGCCATGAAAAGATAGAGAATTGAATGGGGAACGCTTTGCAAGTTGAATCGCCTCAATCGAACAAGAAATGAGGGAGAATGGAGCAAAATCGTGAAAGGTGTCAGTGCAGAAATTCTGGCGCGAGTGGCAGCGCGATTGGAGGCGCGACCGGTCTGCACTTGCGCCAGAGACATGTTTTTCTTTGATCGGGACGTGACTAAGGGCGCGATCGGGAACGCGACTGAGCCCGTGTCGCGCCCCCAGCCCAGAATTTCAGATCCGTGCGGCTCTTTCTCTTTTTAATTGATTTTCCTCTCACATCCACACACAACACACAACACAAAATCCATTTTTCTCCACAAAAATCCCCAAATTTCCCCCAACACCAAAACCCTTCTTCCCCTTTCCATTTTCACATCTCACCCATCAAATCCCTCACTCTAGCTAGGATTTCCACCTAGCTAGGGTGAATAAGGAGCTAGGGCTTGAAGATGGAGCAAAGAGGAGAAGAGTGGAAACAAGGATGGATTCGATACCCAACTTCCGGGTTGTGTCAAGTTTCTTTTCTTGTTTTTACCTTTATTTTCTTTAAGATAATTTAATCCTTGCATTGTATAGATGTTAGGTTAGATTATCTTATATTTTGGGATTCAACATATTTTGGTATTTATGCATTTCTATTTCTATTGATTGTTTATGGCCTCAATTTATTTCTTGTGCTTATGCTATGTTGGGTGTTGATTAATTGATCACTAATTTCCACAATTTTATCTATTGATTCAAAATCGAGAGATGAGTTCAATAGACGAACCTTAGGCACGAGGCACATTTTTCAATAAATTCGAGAGAATTGATGTTAGTGTGAGGGCATGAAATCTTAGAAATTTTTGGTAGGTATATGTGTAGGATTCATTCGGAGACGGTGAATCTAGCGTGACCCTCCAAACTTAAGTATCTCGAAAGAGAGCTTAAATGAGATTTTCCTAGTGAAATTTGGCACCACAAATAGACATTCAATATGATCGTTAGCGTTAAGTACCTGAAGAAATCAATCCCGAAAGTATCTCTACCTTATTGTTCCCTTCTCCATTTATTTTTCCATTTATTTATTGCTTTCTTTAATTTAGATTAGTTAATTATCTTTCCATTTTCTTATCGTCTAGATAACGATTGAGGTTCGATGTTGTAGTACACACAATTAGATCTAATTAGTCTCTGTGGATATGATACTCTTGCTCGCCATATTTACTATAATTACACCGTACACTTGCGGTATAGTTTTAGTCGAATAAAAAGTTTGAACAATTTGTATCCAGAATTCACCATCACAGATGGATTATTAAGGCTCCATGGAAGAGTAGTAGTGGGGAGCTATAAGGAACTCATGCAGAAACTATTAAACATAATGCATGAGTCACCTTATGGCAGACATTCAGGTATTATTGGTACATATGCTAGACTCAAGAGATCATTCTACTGGCCAGGAATGAAGGTGGATGTGACCAAGATGGTAAGGGAATGTGATGTGTGTAGAATGAACAAAGCAGAGCATGGATTGAAACCTGAGTTACTAAAACCCTTGCCCATTCCAGCCTAAGCTTAAACACATATTAACATAGATTTTATGGAGGGACTGCCTAAGTCTGGGGGTAAAGATGCCATCTTGGTAGTCATTGATAGACTGACCAAATATGGGCATTTCATAGCACTCATACACCCCATCACTACCCAATCAGTAGCTAAGGTATTCATGGAAAACATCCATAAGCTACATGGTACTCCTGTGAACATCATTACAGACAGAGACAAACTATTTACTAGCAATTTCTGGAGGGACCTCTTTAAGGGCTTGGGAGTTACTCTCTCATTCACATCAGCCTATCATCCAGAAACCGATGGGCAGACTGAGAGGGTAAACAGGTGCTTGGAGAACTACCTACGGTGTATGACATCAAACTCTCCAAAACAGTGGGGTAAATGGCTTTCATTGGCTGAATATTGGTACAATACCAATTATCACCCATCACTAAAACTAACTCCATTCCAAGCCCTCTACGGCTATGAACCTCCTAATCTATCCAGCGGGACTTACCGACATGCTATTTATTAACAAATAATTGTACCGTAAGTGCACGATATTATTGCAATATATAGGTGAACAAGAGTATCGTATCCCACAAAGACCATTATTAACCAGTTCTTATTCACAGACACGTAGTTAATATCTAGACACAACGCATGCAGATAAAAAAGAAATAAAAATAACATGTATAAAATAAAGACACAATATACAAAATATTGAAATGAATAAATAATAAAAAAATACTAGGCTTTAGGAAAATTGGATTTATTATATCATTTAACAATATTTATTGATTCTCTCAACCGGACTAACTGTCTTTAATCTATCAGTGGTGGAGAATCACTAGTCTGTTATCAGTTTGTTGTGTAAGGCATATACCATAACATAGATATAATGAGCATGCACTTCACTGTGGTTGGTTCTTCACACATGTCATTACTCATAATCTAGCACAAAGATCTATTCAACCCTATGTGATACTTGTTCACTTGGTCGGTCCTTCCAAGCACACATAATTTGATTTCTATCTTTCCATCATTAATTATTCTTCGATCAGTACTTCAAATTAACGACTAGTATGCATAAATGGTGATCAAGCATTCATACAAGATATGAAATAAATCATAGAAATCAAACTCTGAGAGATAGCAAGAAGAAAACGTAATCAACTCATATATTAAAATCATTAAGTTTCAATCCCTAAAACCTAGCTACAGAATTAGCTAGACATAATTAAATAAATAAACAATAGAGTTTTAGTGTCCATGAAAGCAAAGATAAAGGAACCGATGAACAATATGTAATCCAGTGGCTGCATCTTATCTGCAATGACACTTCGTCTTTAACAACCTTGTTGTCTCCTCTTGAGTAGACGACACCTCTTTCTCTTCTCTTCTCTTCTCTTCTCTTCTTGGACTTTATCTCCCAGTCTTGAACGTCCTCTCCCTTGTGTGTATGGTGTCTCTAGTGTCCTCCCTAATGTGTATGAGTGTGTATCAAATGAGAGCTTTTATATGTAGGTTAGAAATCCTGAATTAGAATGTGAAAATCGCATTCTCGCGGATCCGTTGCACATAGGTCGACCAAGCTGGCCGGGTCGACTCAGAGCCCCATTTTTGCACAGGATCGACCCAGATAAGCTGAGCCAGGTCGACCTATTCATGTGTAAATTACACTGGGCGAGGTCGACCCACCCCTGCTTTGAGTTGGGCTTTGGATTTCTTTGGGTTCTGATAACTTAATCCGGTCCATTAGGCTTCAATAAAGCATTTAATTAAGCTCAAGATCCTAATTAAACACCCATTCAACTCTTCTTGTCCATATTCACTAATTTTGCTTTAAATATGCAATGAAATCACAACAATTACTGCAAAACTAGCAAACACATCAAAAACTCCAAATGATAACAATTTAAGCACAAAAGCTATATAAAATACACAACTTCATATATAAATAACATCAATTCATATCCAAAAGTTGTGTAAAATACACAACTGTCACTTACTTAGACTCAACTAATGTAGAGGTTGAGAATAACATTCAGCATAGGAGATTAATGTTGCAGAGCATAAAAGAAAACGTGCAAGAAACCCAAAACATGATGAATGTGTATGATGATAGGTCTATAACTGAAAGGCAATTTGAAGTTGGAGACTGGGTATAACTCAAATTGCAGCCATATTGACAGAATTCCGTGCAACTTCGACGCAATGTAAAATTGGCCTCTCGTTACTATGATTCATATCAGGCAATAGAAAGAATTGGTAAGGTAGCTTATAAACTGGACCTACTCAGCGGGTCTCGAATCCACCCAGTCTTTCATGTATCACTATTGAAGAAGAAAATGAGTGAGAATACAGTACCTCTTTAAGAACTTCCAGCAGCTACTGAGGATGGGGTATTCAACCTAGTGCTAACCTCAATCTTGGGACGACGAACTCTACAACAGGTTTCTACCAAAGTGGCTCAACTTTGGGTACAATGGGGTGATGAAAAATCCCATATTTCCAGCTGGGAAGACACTTCATTTGTTCACAAAAGTTTCTCAGGTTTCGACCTCAGAGACGAGGATAGACAAAAGAAGGGAGAATTGTTGTGAACTCAAATTTAATTGAATCGAGAAAGGTTCGGGATGTCGAGAAGGACGTGTTGTTAGCTCAGGACAGGAGAATTATCGGTGGGAATTCGCCTGAAAGTGATAAGGGGACGATGGTGTGCAAGAGAGGAGATAAAGACTTGATTTTTAGGGTTGAAGTTATTAGCCCTGTGGTTGATTGAAATTAAAAGATGGATCTTCATTTTACCCATTGGATCACTTTACTAGGATGGGTGGTTGAGATCTAGTCAAATATTGATGTTGTTTTACTTTTGTTGGGCTTAGTTTGTTATTTTATGTTTATTGAAAAAAATGTGCCTAGAATATTTATTAAAGCCCACTTGTAATAGGGTTAAAACCCTCCCGTCCTTCCTGTCGAGGATTATGAAAAAAATATCATAATTTTCCCTTTACCTTTCTTCTGCGCCTCCTCTTTCATTTATTCTATGTCATCTCTCATTCCTTATCAAGATTACAATTTTTATCAGTCAAATACAACAAAAATAGCTAGAAACAAGATCCCTACACAATATTGCATATAAATGCGGATGTACGAATAAATTGAACACTACATATTAATGGAATAATGCATAATTGAATTATTGAGTTTTTATTTGGTTCAATTGATTATTGAAATTTTACACTATGTTAAATTGCTTGCAATTGATGATAGAAAGCCGGTTGAAAAGCAAATGAAATTTCGAGAACCCTTGCCAAAAACACAGAAACATAAATATTGTAGATGCAACTTTAATAAGGGAGGTCAATAAAAATTTCTAAACAATATAATACATGATAAAATATTTTAAGTGTATCTTAATACATCGGTTTAAAATTGGGTTAATTTTGCAGGTTAAAAATTGAGTTTTTATTTGGTTCAATTGATTATTGAAATTTTACACTATGTTAAATTGCTTGCAATTGATGATAGAAAGCCGGTTGAAAAACAAATGAAATTTCGAGAACCCTTGCCAAAAACACAGAAACATAAATATTGTAGATGCAACTTTAATAAGGGGGGTCAATAAGAATTTCTAAACAATATAATACATGATAAAATATTTTAAGTGTATCTTAATACAATGGTTTAAAATTGGGTTAATTTCGCATGTTAAATCGTAAACAATTCCAAAAAGAATCGAGAGAAAAAATATAATTCATAACACTAAAAAGTATCACTATTGCTACTTCGCTTATATGAGTTGATTAATACATCCAAAATTGGATATATTAATCCCAATTAGCGTGTATATTTATTTTGAAAAAATTAATTATTGAACGCAGTGTACGAGCTCACATGTTACCGTTGGGCGAGTGAACTGCATGAGTTGCTAGATTAAAAAAATTAAATAAATTCACTTTAATTTTAGGGTTCATTAATTATATTATAGTGTATATATTTATTTTGAAAAAATTAATTGTTAAATGCAATGCACGAGCCCACATGCTAGCGTCGGGCGAGTGCACTGTGTTGCTGTATCAAAAAATTTAAATTAATAGCATTTTTTTGGGGAAACATAAAACTTAAAAAAAAAAAAAAATCAAGCGTAGAGAGTACACGTGTGTGTTTTAAATCTAGAGAGATAGAGAAGGTGCAAATGAACAAATTATTTTAGAGCTTTATTTTGGTAGAAGGAGAAATAATGACTTAAACTATCTATATGTATGTAATTTAGTGAATGCACTTTTATAATTAAAAAAATTGAAGGGAAGATACTGATAATAGACAGTTAAAAATTTAAAGAAAAAAAGTTAGTGTTGTACTAAAAAAAAGTTCTACAAAAATATCACATATAAAAAATGATCATTTTCACTGTCAAGAATAAAATTAGTCATTATGTTCTAATTTTAGAATTCGATCTGATATACGTGAAATTTGTTCTAAGTGTTGTTCCAACTTTGACGTTAGAGCAGAGTGATTATGTTCTAACCTATATGTTCAAACATATGTTAGGTTAAAATGTTTTTTTTTTTTTTTTTAATTAAGGGCAAATTACAATTTAATTTCCAACGTTTGAAGATTTAACAAAAATAACCCAACGTTTTAATAATTACAATTTAATTCCCAACGTTCGAATATTCTAACAGAAATAACCCAACGTTTAATATTAACAATTTAATTCCCAACGTTTGAACATTTTAACATAAATGACCCGATAATTTAGGTGAAAAAAAACCATTTTGGTCATTTTTTCGACAAAAATGTTAGTCCGTTATATGGGTCGCTAGCTCACTTGAGAGTAAATGTGATTGAAATTGATCAAAATGATTTTTTTCACCTAAATTATTGGATCATTTCTGTTAAAATGTTGAGAATTAAATTGTTAATATTAAAGGTTGGGTTATTTTTGTTAAAATATCCAAACGTTGGGAATTTAATTGTAATTATTAAAACGTTAGGTTATTTTTATTAAAACCTTCAAACGTTGGGAATTAAATTATAATTTGCCCTTTAATTAAAATAAATATTTTTAGTTAAAAAGACATTAATATAAATATGGGGTGCAAAGAATAAAATCAATATTGAATAACAATGGTCCAAATAGAAATTCCCTTTAATACTCACTTCTCTCCAGTTACGACCTTTATCGGCTCTCCCTCTATTTTCCCATTTCCATCAATCCATGGAGTTCTCCTCGGTGTTGGGCAACGGCTTTCATCCCGTGTTTCGTTTCCATTCAACCCTGCCCATCAATAACTTTGGCCAAACTGTAGCCAACACATTCGCAACGCCGCCCTTGCCGCCACCTACCCGGCCGCGGAGAGTTACGACTCCAATTTCTTCTAACGCTACTGCAACTAATACTGATGTTCGGAACAAATCAACGAACGGTTCTAAAAAAATACTGAAGAGTCTCGCGGCTTCGCAGACAACAAGAGAATCCGCAGTTCACGATATTCAACATTCTTCTGATTTGGAATCTGCTCTCTTGAGGTTTTTGTTAATCGATTATGTTTCTTAAACGTTGGCAATTGAATTAATAGCCTGTCCATTACTGCAGAATTTTGACATAGTTGTTAGTTTATTTACTCGAAATCTGCGAGCATTTATCGCCAGTTGCTCTTCTGAGGAAGTTTGATTGGATTATGATTGATTTGGGTGTTATGAAGCTGAAATTCGAGCTGCATTTGAATTAAGTGTTACTGTCGTCTTCCTGGAATTAGCATACTAGATATTTTGTCCATTATTGTCCTAACAGCCACTCCTTTGCTCAATGCGCCAATATGATTTATCAGTCTTTACATGTTAGTACTTGAAACATGTTCGGTCCTGAGTTGCAGAATAAATTTTCTTGTTTACAACTATCTTTGAGTGTCTGTATCTTATTAATGTGGAGGTGATTGTACAACATTCACATTGAGATATTGCAGGGAATGTGAATCTTGCTCCCTCCTAGGTTTGTCAAGCTACACTCACCTAGTTTCTTAGGAATGTTTGATTGACCTCTTTCTTTATTTTGGGCAATAAGATGGACTAAATTGGTGAATCATGAGGGAAAGCATGCCCTTGGCTCTGCTCGTTAAGTGAATGTTCACCTTAACACTAAAGAAATACAGAAGAATAACTTATCATTCTTATTGCAGATCAGGAGAAGTGTTGAAAGTGCAAGATCTGAATATCATATTGCGTCATTTTGGGAAGCTAAACAGATTGAAGGATGTTTATCAGGTTCTAATGGATTACAACTTCTGTTCATTCCTTTTTCTTTTTCTGTTTTTTTTTTTTTGGAATATATTGGTCATTATATGTTGATCCCTGTTCTCGTCAAATGTTTGTCTCACTATGGGCTGTGACTGTGAACATTGGGATTTAGGTACGGACTTGCTGAGTTTTGGGTGGATTTCTCTTGCCTAGACATAACGTGTTTCCGGTGTATTTTTTATTATAATTACTTATTACTGTATTATTTAAATATTTTCCCCTTTTCTTGATTAGTTGGTGTTTTCTTTTTAGCTTTTTGTTGAATAAAATTGACTTTGACCAAAAACATATTCTGATAGCTTCAAAATTATGATGGTATATTTATTATACCTATGTTGTGCATTTTTTTAAGTTCACTCAGTTTGGACTTTGGAGTATGTAGATACTGTGTAGCTAGACTGGGAACAATGAGTCTTTTGGCTCAAATCAGACAGCCGATGGGAAACATAACAATTTTCTAGTAGTCATATTGATATGGTTGAACAACTAAACAAAACATACGCAAAATATTATGCATCATTTAATACCCGTTTAAAGCTTTGCGATTGAGATGCTCTCATTTTCTCCATATAGAATGTTTAGAATATTGTAGTTGTACTTAGATATTCATATTACCACTTGCCTTGAGCAAAAGATTGAGGTTGTTGATGTGAAAATTTTGCTTTCCCTATTTATGGGTATTTTGTAGCATTTTCTACCTGACAGATATAGCTTGGAAATAATTCAATGTTTGCCCAGAGCAAATTTTTATTTTCTTTTATTAGGGCTTTCTCTCATTGACACTTCTCAGAAAGAAATTTCTGATCAAAATGGTTAACACAAAAAACTCATCAGCCTTTTGTTGTAACTATTTGACAATCTTTTGCAGTTATTTGATTGGATGCAGCAGCATGGCAAAACTAATTTTGCTTCCTACAGCAGTTATATAAAGTTCGTAGGGAGGGATTCTAATTCTTCGAAGGCCATGGAAATATACAATAGCATCAAAGATGATTCCACAAGGAGCAACGTCTCTGTTTGTAATTCCACACTATGTTGTCTAATTAAATGTGGCAAGTTCAACAGCAGCCTGAAGCTATTTAATCAAATGATGCAAGCTGGTTTAGTACCTGATAGTGTAACTTATAGCACGGTATGTTATTCTAATCTTCATGTACAAAATATGAAGGTATTCTGTGTTGCAACCAACCACTTTTAGTCATGTTGTATTAGTAATATGGATATAAAGTGTTCTAGCTCCTTTTAAGTTGTTAACAACATGGTCCCCCCAACAAACCGGTGTGAGTTTTTAAAGGGATTGAATTCTGATTAAGTGTTCTAGCTTCTTTTAAGTTGAGAAAACGTGGTCCCTCCAGCAAAGAGCTGTTAGTTTTTAAAGAGATTAAATGCTGATTTGGTGAACAAAATGTTTTGATACAATCAGCTAAACTTGATTTCAAATTTTATTTGGGGAGGGGCTCAAATGCCTAGTGTTAACGTATGAAATAAATGAAAAGTACAAATTAACAGAGCATGAATGTTGAATATGGAGTATATAAAGATTATAGATGAAGAAACAAAATTTAAATGGACAAACATAATTTGGACACGTGTAGTAGATAACTTCAGATTGTAAGAATATAAAGTCGCAATCAACAAGCACTCAAATCATATTGTTATGTAATATTTATCATAACCAACTAATAAAGTTAATAATATGAACACTTAATTAATTAGTAGTGCATCAAATCAAGCAACTTTGAAGGCACAAATACATTTGTTGTTCACATAGTGCAAGTACCAAATAATCTAATGAAAATCTCAAATCCTGAGCACACAAGCAAAATATTTGATATCTTTTGCTGCTTTTAAAATACATTAAGATAGTTTAAAAATTATAAGTTTCTTGTTTCCTCAACTGGATGTTTATGGAGTTCATCAGTTTTCATATGACCTCACGATTGTGATTTTCTGCAATTTTCAGCTACTTTTAGGCTGTGCCAAGGTGAAAGGCGGATACTTTAAGGCAATGGAACTGGTTCGGGAAATGAAGTCCAGGGGGTTAAGTATGGACACTGTACTGTATGGAACGCTTATATCAGTTTGTGCTTCAAATAATCAATGTGAAGAAGCCGAAAAGTACTTTGATGAGATGAAGTCTGAAGGTCATTCTCCTAATGTCTTCCACTACAGCTCTTTGCTAAATGCATATGCTATTGACGGAAATTATACAAAGGCTGATAACGTGATTCAAGAAATGAAATCTGCAGGGTTAACCTTGAACAAGGTGTGTTTCCGAGCTGCAGATGCAATCTTGTCCATTTATATTATTAGGTACAGGTAATGTGGAGCATAAATCCATCTGAAGTCATTGATGTAGCTAAATTCCATCTAGTATTTTTGTGAAACATTTTAACCTTAGGTTTTGGAGAGACGGGGAATGAAAAACGAAATAAATTGCATCAGAAAGCAAAAATTATTATCATCTGAAGCGAGGAAAATAATTTATTTATTCTTTCTCTCTTCCTCACTAAAGCCGATGGCCAAACATACTCTTTGTTCTATTAACATCCATTGAAATAGTAAAAGTCCAATTATGATTAGCCTTTGTAGGTAACTCAAGCATATTATTTGTAATCTTGTACTCCATCTTTATTTATAAAAGATCAGTTAGGGATCTTCTGCATAAGACGAATGAAATACCAAATTTCCTTCAGATTCTCAATCCTTTCTTAACTTTCTTATGTATTTGTGGCCTTTGACAAGTTTAGTCCTATTTTTTTGTCGTCTTTAGGGGTCCAAGGTTGCAATTGTCATTTTTTTCGATTTAGCTTTGCTTTGGTTCAGTCACATTGGTTAGCCGTTATGACCAAACCTCTTAAGTTTTTTTTTTCTTCCTATTGACTTGATGAACCAGCATCAAATAAACTCTAGGCGTGTAATTCTACTGAGTGGCAATGCATCTACACAGTACAGTTCATTAGTCCCTGATGCTCGTTGATTCAAATTGGGGAACTAATTTCTGCTTGCAACTATTTCACATCTCAATCCCAAGTTAATTGTCTATATTTATTTCAGGTTATTCTGACAACTCTGTTGAAAGTATATGTTAGAGGAGGGCTATTTGAGAAATCAAGAGAACTGCTGGATGAACTGCAAGCTCTAGGCTATGCTGAAGATGAGGTGACAATGAATCTACTTTTTATGGCCATTGTGTTTATGCTGAAATTCGAAATGGTTGGCTAATGGCTTGTTCGATAGGGCCTTTCATTTAAAACAATGATGTGCATTAACTAAAATCCAATTGATTGGAGAAACCCATCCAAAACTAGAAAAAAGAGGCCATAATGGGGATTTGAGTTTGTGAGTTGTGGAGGTGGAGGTGGAGGAAAGACTTGATGACTTCTTGAAATTCCTCTCTTTTCCTTTTCCCCTCATTTTTGTTAATTTCTTTTTTAACTGATGCGTCTTTAGTTTTTTAGTTTTTGATCTTTGTTTTGTGGTTTTATGTTGTGATAATTCTGTCAGTGTCCGTTAAAACTACTTAATATATATAAAAAAGCAGGGAAATGTTCATTAATTGTATATGGATAAGTTTTGACGGATTTAAGAGGTATAAATTGTAAAGAAAATATCATTTTATTCACTGTCGATAACCTTTACCTATCCTGTCAAGAGAACTCAAGATCACTAGTTATCTATGAGGTTGCATCTAGCACCAACATTTAGAAGCACGCGGGAAAGATGAAAATAATCGGCATCAATTACCACACACTCTTATGCAAATATTCTAGTTATTACTTATTAATTGCTGGAGAGGCAGCAGAAATGGCTGTGAGGGGTGATCAGTTCACAGTATTGTTTCTTTTCTATTCTCTTGGATGCGATGACTGCTGAGTGGGTAAGCAATTAGGAAGGCGGCTGTATCTTTTTGAGGGAAAATAAATCTTGCATTTAATCCTGTTTTAAGTTGAGATGTTAGCAAGTTGGAAAGGTTGTCTATTTAGAAAGAGAAGATTCAATTCGATCCAAACTAGATATATATCTTTATCTTTTAATTTGGTCAATCTGGGGCTACATATATCTTTTTGATGAATCAGATATATATGGTTCTGTAAGATTTATATCTTTATCTTTTAATTTGGTCAATCTGGGGCTACATAAGTTTGTTCCTTTATATGAAATTGTATTTTAACCTGTTCCCAGTGCAATGAGCATTACTCTCCAATAGGAGTAACATTGGTTTTTGCAATCTAATTGTTAGAGTTTCTGCAGCTTGACATCTGTGACTGTTCTTTGCAGATGCCATACTGTTTACTGATGGATGGCCTTGCGAAGTCTGGGAAACTTAAGGAAGCTAAATCAGTTTTTGATGAAATGAGGCAAAAGGAAGTAAAAAATGGTATGTTCCTGGAAATTTAGACACCTTATGCCAAATAATAGTGGAAACATATTATATTTGTAAGAACCCCTAACCTCACAATCTGACCCAAATAAATTTAGAAATTTCATTGAGAGATGTTAACCTTTGATTTTTTATAAAAGTCTAGCATGGTTATTTCTTGGAGTTTTTTCAGAAAATTAATAGGGAAAAGGATGTCAAAACCTTTATAAATACAAGATTTAATGCACAGATTGAATAACATCTGATGACTGATCCTCTAGTGTTGGTTTGATTGCCTAGGGACATAATTAAAAAATGTTACAAAAGAATCTAGCATAACATATGAAACATAGCTCTGTCTCACTATACATTCATGACCCAAAACCTAGTCTAGTCACTTGCTTTGTTTTTATTTGGAAAAGTGAGCCCTAATCTGTCAAGAGGACATATTTTTACCCAATATTTTGTAGGAAAAGGGAAAACAGCCAATGCTTTCTAGTCGGGCGGTCGCATTGAATTGCAAATTAGGCCTTAATTGGTTGGGTTAGGTGCCTAATTGGTTGGGCTAGAGCCACCTAGCACTGTAGCACACAATTGACACCTAGGCAGGCTTCTCAGCCGCATTAGACAACACTGCTCTTCATCCATGAAACACCATCCATTCATTTTAAAAAGCTCAGCATTCCTCTGCAATATCGTGCGTTACATATCATGAATGCGTCAATTATCATCTCCTTCATGTGCATTATGAATAATAATACTTAATGGATTGTATTCTCATAAAAAAAAAACTAGTGTGTGTGTGTGTGTATATTTTTAAGGGTATCATATACTATTAAAATGACAACAATGAGATGAACAATTAGCATATAAAACAGAGGTTTCTAATATGACAAAGAAGAGCATCTAGAAGTTTCAACTTACCTTGAAGTGCACATTTTAATAATTTTTAGAAGCATTCCCTCAAAAAAAAAAAAATGTTTACAAGTACATGCTTTCTTTCTCAATACCAGATCTGGTGCAAATATTTTCATATTAAAACTATTAAATTACCAACTAAAACTGAAGTGAAGTTACCTACTTTCTACTCGTGTAATTACAATTTCCTCCATTTACACCATGGATATTAGTGCCTAAGATTTATTAGGCATTTCTAAATCAGTCTCCAGCATCAAGCGATTCAAGCCAACCTAAACTATAGTAGGATCATGGACATATAATTTTATTATCGGATGTTTTTTATGGCCTTAATTATCAATGTATTTTCAGGGTATGCACTAGTACGACTAATATAATTAATTATTCTAACCTCATAGAGTCAATAATGATTTGAAATGGCATAGATGGCATCATTTGTAAATGATATCCAATTTGTTTGCAGGTATAACTTTTGCCTTCCTGTAAATTACGTAGTACTGTAATTATATTTTTACACATATTGAACTCAAACAATCATGTTTTAAGTATCAATGTTAATGAATTAACCTGCTCCATAAGAGGTTATGGTGCATAAATTAGATAACCTCAACATATTGATGTTGATTTTCACAAGGGACACATCTTCCTATTTTTAAATTGCAAAGATTGAAATAAATATTCTATCAAAACTCAGAAATTGATTGGTGTTTTTACAGAATATAATTTCTTATGTAATTATCATAAATTGCAGACTTGCAGTCAACAAATTTGTGTTCTTAAGCTGCAAATTTTCTTTTATTATTCATTAAGTCTTACACTAGCATATTGAGATGTTAATATTTAATATAGATTGAAGGAGAACATTATTTCATCTCAAAGTGGGTAGAAAGACAAAAGAGATCAAGAGAAACTCCATTTTGGTGTGACGAACATAAATTTATTTAGTACTAATCAGAAGAAAACAAGATAAAATCATTTATTTCATTCAGAAAATTTGTATCACAATTTCTCTTTAATAAGTTTATCCCATATTTGCATCTTAGTTTAAAAAATGCAAGGCGCGGCTTTAGGGATTTTTTTCTGACCAGGCGCGGTCACCTACGGAAAGCCCATCCAGGCGCGTCTAGGCTCGCGAAAGCATGTGAGGCGCACCCAAGCGCTGCCTCTGCCGCACCGCCCCTCTGCCGCATCGCCCTTTGGCGGAATCATGGAAGTAGGGCAGCGGGTGTGAACGAAGATGAAAAAGAAAGAAGATGCGGCGCATCTTGACATGAGAGAGAGAAGATCTTATTATTTTAGGATTTTAGTAATTGATTGTGGGCTGGGCTTTTTATTGAACTGTGGGCCACTGATAGTAATGGGCTCAATATAATATTACTCCAATCAATTATGCAATAAAAATATTACAAAATACACAATCAAATATATAAATATTTATATATCATCATATAAATATTGGTGCGCCTCGCCTACAAAAAGCCCGCGCCTGCGCCTGGGCTCCAGGGCAGTTTGTGCCTCGGTGCGCTTTGCGCCTTTTTAAACTAAGATTTGCATAAAGAATTTACATAGGCATTTTTGTTTAACCACTTCGCCTCAGTGATGAGAGGTTAACCTCCATTAACAAGATTTTATAAATGTATTTAGAGTTTACAGTTAGTTTAGGGAGCAGTGAAGCATTAGCTTGTTGATCAGAAGTAGTGCATATTAGGCAACAAGGTATTGTGTAAGAATTAAAATCTTTTCTGTAGACTTCTTCTTACATCCAATGAATGTTTGAATCCTAGCTCAGTGACATTAAAACTAGTTGAAGGGTCAAAACACTGAAGGTACTCATTGTAGCAGTTTGATGCTCGAAAGCTGTATCTGGAATATTGTACTTTGTTATTGGGCACCAGTAGTATAAGTGTCTTTTTGCGTTCACTTTCACTCAATTGATCTGATGAAAGATTTTGTAGTTTTCTCTATTTGTTTTTGTTCAGTTTGAAGTGCAGAGAATTTCACAATGCACGAGTATTCATTTTGTAATTTTACGTCTTCCAGTCTTCTCCTTTGGAGTTACTTGCCGTACTAATTACAATCTTAACTCAAAACATGTGTAGATGGATACTCCTACAGTATTATGATTTCAGCCCTTTGCCGTGGCAAACTTGTTGAAGAAGCAAAGCAGTTGGCTAGTGAGTTTGAGATGAAGTATGACAAGTATGATGTGGTTATTTTGAACTCAATGCTCTGTGCCTATTGTAGATCTGGTGAAATGGAGAATGTAATGAAGATGATGAAGAAAATGGACGAGTCAGCAATTAGTCCTGATTGGAACACCTTTAAAATTTTAATAAAATATTTCTGCAAGGAGCAGTTGTATTTACTTGCCTATCGTACAATGGAGGATATGCACAGGAAAGGTCACCAGCCTCCTGAGGTAAATAGTGGCAAGAGTTTTATGTGTGCAGATGCACAGTTTTCTGAGTCCCAAATACTTGTCTTTATTCTTGTAGCTTTTGCTTGAGACTTATTCGTTGTGATCACCTGATGTGGATGTTCTTGCTTTTATATGTCTGCTACTGGCTTTGATCTATTAAGGAACCAAACTTGTTGGATACTGGTGTTTTTTGATAAATTGGCGAATTCCTTACAGCTTGACGATGAGACTAAGAGTATAAATGAAAGGTTTAGAGTTGAGGATTTGAAATTCATAATAACAAATTCATTGAACTTGCTTGGGATGAGTTCGTCCTGTTATGAGTTTTAAAGCCACGATCTCTTATTTTCTTCTAATTCATCTCATCAAATCCAAATCTCCTAGTCTAACTGCAAATAAATGAAATGTGTTTCATTTATTCTGTTTGACTGTGGGGATAGTGATTCAGATATAGCCTTGGAAGACTAATAGTAGGGGATGCAAGTATTCAAAGGATAATTTTTTAGAAGAATTATTCTTGGGGCAAGACTTATTAGCAACTACTATCCTTGTGGATCTTCTAAAGGATCATAGCTTTTAGAGGTTTGATGTTCATAATCATATTATGAGAATCTTCCAATTTTACGTTCTAATAGCTTATGCATTTATTCTCATCTTTATTGGCTTTCTGTTTCCATAATTCCTGTCGGCTTTCCCCATCCTTTGGTTGAATTAGGCAGTGCTTGACAACTGTCATCTCGTAACTATTGTCCTCAATTGTGAAGCGGTGGGTAAATGCTCAAAGTTCCATCAAATTATGTAAAGATGACGGAATAGATTCTAGCTATTGGACAGGACATGTTTAATCCAGTACAACTCAGTAAATTGTCTCCACAGATACTTACAGGTTTTATCTTCGCAGGATCTCGCTGTCTCTTTGATGAAGTCACTTGGTTCAACGGGTGCATATTCAGAAGCATTTTCAGTATACAATTTGCTGAAATATAGCAAGAGAACGATGAATAAGGCCCTTCATGGAAAGATTTTACAGATTTTACTTTCAGGTGGCCTTCTTAAAGATGCATATTTAGTGGTCAAGGTATGAATTCTGTTTTGAGTATATTTAGTATTTGTTGGTCTTTGTACTCTGTATTTATTGCTCCTCCACTTTCTTCAGGATAATGCAGAGTTAATACCTAAGCCAGCTATTAAAAAGTTCACTATATCCTTTATGAGGAACGGCAACATAAACTTGGTGAATGATGTGATCAAGTCTATCCACAATTCAGACAACAAGATTGATCAGGTAGTCATATATGATTATGGAACTAAACTGCTTTTGTTATTAGATATAAGAAATGTGCTTCGGGTCTGCTACTTTGCCTCACCCAAACCTGAGATTAAGAGTTTATACTTCTCATAAGCCGGTATAATTCATCTCCTGCTTAAATCTATGTATTGGTCTTAATTCTATGCTACATGTGTTGTTTATGAACTTAACCTTGGCGCGAATCTTGCTTGAACCACATTGATTTTCTGTATTTTGAATAAGGAGCATCTTTTTCTGTTTATCATTGCGTGTTTAGCCTTTACCATTTGCTCCTTTTTGATTTGAGATTCAGTCATTTGATGCATTGTCTGTTTCAGGGTATATTTCGCTTGGCCATTTCACGTTATATTGAGCAACCTGAAAAGAAAGACCTGCTTCTTCATTTGCTACAGTGGATGCCTGGTCAAGGTTATGCTGTTGATTCAACTACAAGTGATTTGATAGAGAATTCACGCTTGTTTGAGCACCATTCTATTGAAGAATTATTGTCCAAGCATTATACAACATTAAAGACAAATAAATCACGTGAGAGGATTGCAGGATGAGCATGAGCTTGTAGCATTTCAGGTATGCATTGTTTTTAATATCGCCCCTTTTTGGATGAAGGCAGCACTTAAGGCTAGTTCTCAAGAAAAACCTTCAATTTTGGGACTCTGCTTTGTAACCTTTTTGATTCTGATGAGTATAGCTCCTTTCTTTGTTATCAGACAAGTTCTCTGATGTTTTATATCTTGTTCTTACCATAGCATATCGGTTGAGCTGCCACAATAGATACTGATAGTTACTAACTGGTAGAGGCAAAGTTGTATCCTGGTGGATGTGCAGATCAATCTATTATGGAACAAAAAGGAATGGGCCAAATTCTCGATGAGTTTGCTTGTGATTGGAAGTGCGACCTTTGAAGGTGTTCACTTCATGCCAAAAATGGCCTTGGGTCTCTGATGTAGCTTGTTTTCATGCTGAATCTGCACAGGGTACAATTTTCTTGTTCGAAAAGCAATTTAAGATATGCTACCAGAAGTATTGAATTTCAGGCCATGATTCAAGTAGGATAACACTAGTATTAGCTTGAAACAAGTTATCCGCTTCTGTTATTCTTGAATGCTTTAGCTTCTTGAAAAGGTTTAAAATTTAAACTACACTCTTAATGTTAAATTTTGAGGAATGATACTGGTCATAATTGAAAGTTGATTTGCTAATGAAAACAATTATCTGCATAAGATTTTTTGTCCTCTCACTTGTTGACAAGTTAAATTGTTAAATGGTTACTAATGAAAACAATTATCTGCATAAGATATTTTTAATGAATCTTAGTTATCAATCATAGCCCTAGCTTTTGTTATTGACTTGACAAATTTACAGGAAAATATATTCTTTGCATTAGATTGGTTCCCTCCGCATATTTCTCTTCTTTACATCCGTGTCTCACTTCATAAGATTTAGTTACAAACAATCGAATTATAACCTCATCATAGATGACATGTTACGAGACTGTTCAACTGACTTATGAGCTCTTAAAGAGCATATAACATCTCTCAAGTCCTGGCAACTTCTTTAAACAAAGTACTTATAAACTCTTACCATAAGAAATTAGTGCTCTGTTCGTTATTTCTTTGTCTCTGGGATATATGTTTCGGTCACATGTGGTAGTGAAAATAGATTGAGAATGAAACCAGACAAGAACTAGGCCGTGAAGGACAAAAGTAGTTGTAAATATCATGATCAATTTTGGTTTGTTGTGTTAGTGAGTTGAAATTATAATATTTCAAATGTGTTTTTGCATTAAATATAGCACTATATATTGGGATGGAATATATTAGATGTTTTGATTTATTTTAATGGAATATTAAAATTAGCATGGATATTAAATCTTGTTATTATCTTAGGTAAGCAATGATTTGGTTCTGAGCACAATTAGGTATATTGAAATTAAATTAAATTGATAGTGAAAGAAGTCAGAGACACTTTGCTTTATCTTGAGAAAATAACAGGGGAGTTCCCTCGTAGCATGTTCCAAACTGTAAGAAACTGCGTTTAGGAGAACGAAAACAAGAACAACTAAGATCTTAAGCTATTTTTCTAGAAGTAAGGAGATCTTAACTTAATCTATAACAAATCTTATTAGGAACTCTGTTAGTTAAAATCATCACTAAGATCTTAAAAGCTCCTTAAACCTATTCCATCCAAGATGTAGTTAGGAGGCATAGGATCTTCCAAATAAGTTTACTAACGATATAGCAAGTTTAAGAATCAATTTCTCTTAAGATTTATGATAGCAATTATAGACCTCACCATTTAATTTTTGTTCTTAAATATTTTGGAATTCGGTTGTTGATTTGCAAAAACTTGGGTTTAAGTATGAGAAAGATAAAGAAGGCAAGTTTCTGCGTATTACATTTTTATTTCTCAGCATTACTGGCGTCTTCATTCTTCTACAGGGGTTTGTTCAAGGAAAATGTGGACACCAGTGACTACTACTTCACGATAGTGATTATTTTGGAATACCTTATTTATGTCCACTGGAGTTTCTCCCTTGAATAATAAATTTCATTGACCATATATGATCCACATTTTTTCAGTGGATATGCCTAATGCAATCTTCAAGTTCATTGTTAGTTATTGAGTTTTTACAAGGAGTACATGATAAAAAAAAGGTTTGTTTTGTAGGGCTTGGAAAAAGGAACCAGAAGCATTCTTAACTGGCTGAAACGATACATTTGCTTCTGCATTACTCCAGGTTTTGCTCCTGATCTAGTTCTGAAATAGTTGCTGAAGATAACATGGTATATAAATCCGATGCCCACTTTTGTTGATACTTCTAAGTGTTTCTGGACAAAAGAAAATCCATTATGTATATTGCAATTGTTTCAGTCCTACTTTATTTACACTTTTGGTGTAAAATTGAAATCTAATCCTAAATCCAAAATCATTATAAAAACATCCTAATACAATACACAATCTATATATGCAATCAAAATAGCAAACAAAGAAAAAGAACCTTGGGTGTGGAAAGAGAGCAATTGAGAGATTAGGGCTAGTACGCTTTTGCTTTTTTGAATTATCTTTCAAGAATCCTCCTCCTCCAGATACGGTTAGTATGCTTTCGTTTTTTTGAATTTTGTGAAGTCTGACTTCCACTTCTATAAATATAACTGCAAAATAATTGAATAATATGCAGAAATCAAGAATGGAGATCAAAATAACTGAAGTTAAAAAAACAATAGACATGCTTCCATCGTTTCTTGAATTTTTCTACAAGAATCTCCCTCGTCCAAGAGATGTCTTACTTCATTCAAGCCATCATCAGGCGAGTCTATTTCTACGTGAAATAAGACATCTCCCTCCCTCAAGAAAATGTAAGCCAATCTCATGTATAAACTGGGGATAAATCCAATCCATCAATTAAGTTAATCTCGACAGCCAAGATTGATCTCAAATAAATGCATTCAAAATTGTAATATTTTAATACAATACTTATATTAAGTTGAGATTATGTTGGTAATTCAAAAATCTCTATAATATCATATCCCTTATTTCACGATTTTTATATTTCCGTGCATTCAGTTTTGTAGTATTACTAGTATCTAATCCGTGCGTTGCACGGTGGCAGTGAACCGGTATGTGACTCGTGCGTTGCACGAAAAGGAAATTAGTTAAATTTAATATTATTTTATCTTTTAATGTAATTTTAGTAATATTAGTATTTAAAAGGGTATAAAATTTATAAAATATTTGCATAATTATAAATTTTATGCACATAAGTATTAAGACAATTTGATATGACATATATATGATAAGTAATCATTTAGTTGTTAACATTTTATATTGATATTAATTCCTTGTTAAATTATATACACTTAATAACCATAAATTATGGTATAAGTAAATAAAAAATAAAAAATAATGTACTTAAGTTTACAAATTTTGAAATATTTCTCTATACACAACATTTGTAACCCTTGAAATAGCAACGTACAATTGGCCATGAGTGAAAATTGGTTTCTGCAACAATAAAGCAACGTGAGAAAGTGATTGTCCTTGGCTCTTATTTATTGTCATTGCATATGAGGTCATGAGAGAAAATTATCTTCTCTGAAACTTAAAAGGCAATCTTGGATCCGTAGGCGTAAGAGACATTCTTGGAATTAGTACCATTTGTTGTGCATTTTGACCTGTTACAAATATTGCTTCGACAACCTGTTTGCCAAGTCTTGTGATCATCAATCGAGTCCCATTACATAAACCATTTGCATGATCTATGTTTCTCAACAACATAACAGGAGTACCGATTTTCTAAAATAATTCATGATTCGGAACGCCTGAGCATTTGATACTATTTAAGAATTCTGGAGTATGAACTTCTTGCAACAAACCCGTATTGTTATCTGATTTGCATGTCGAGTCAGAACTTAAATACAATTGGCCCTCACATTTGTTCAAATTAATCATGTATTGATTTACAGATTCAACCGCATTTAAAGTTGGAGCAAGTATTGCTCGTTCTTGTAGATAAGTTGTATCTGCAATATCAGTACCATATGATGGAAAAGTATTCTAAACAATTGTTGAAATTGGATCTTCTGACCATTTCAATACAATGTCATTCGGAATGTCAATATTGACATGTCCATCATTTGGGCCATCAATTGTACCGTAACTAATGCTGGCAATCCAATTCGTAAATTGTTCTAACTCATTAGCTGCATCATTACGACCCAAATTTGACAATCTCATATTTTTTGTCAATCTCAATACCTTACAATCTTTCCACAGATAGGAAGAATTTATTGTGGCATGAACAATATTTTGTCTGCTTCCTTTTGGAATAACTGGTAAAATCTATCGAAAATCTCCTCCAAAAATTCTATGTGCACTTGACGAATCAGAAATATGCATTATATCTCGAAGTGTTCGATCCAAAGCTTCAAAGCAATACTTTTGCATCATAGGTGCCTCATCCCAAATTATAAGCTTACATCTAACAATCAATTCTGCTAGTGGACTTCCTTGGCTAATGTTGCAGGTGAATCTTCATTTGAATTTAATGGTATTTTAAATCGTGAATGGACTGTCCGTCCACCTGGTAATAATATAGAAACAATGCCACTTGATGCAACATTTAACACAATTTATTCTTTTGATTTCAATGCTGCTGATAATGTCTTCCATATAAATGTCTTTCCAGTACCTCCATATCCATATAGAAAAAACATCCCTCCTGAATCTGATGACATAGCATCCAAAATAATTTGATACACATTGTGTTGTTTATCTGTAAGTTTGCTAACAAACACTTTGTGATCATTTTCCAATTTGTTTCTATCATATCTCATTTCATCATTTTTCAAAACTCTTGATCAACTTTTCAATTTCCACTAGATAATAACTTTGAATTTGTTCATCAATCAAATGGAATTCTGTAAATTTATAAGAATATTGAATAATGTAAATTAAAATAATATGAAAAAATTCAACAAATATTAAATAAGTATATTTTTATGTACCTGGATGTTGTAGTAATGATCGTTGCTTATATAATATATCATCAGATAAATATATCCAATAATTATTCCACACCACTTTTGGACGTCTCATTGAATTGGAGCTAAGAGCTTCTCCAAGAGGTATGCTCACCTCTCGCCAAACGGTAGAATTAAGTGCAAAAGTGCTATTTGGCTTCTCCAACAGCAGCCATCACGTCTCTCTAGTCTGGTGAATTGTGAATAGTGTCTCGGTTAATTAACCGAGACACTATTCATCTCTGCAGCCAAATTTACTTTTTTTTTTCATTTTCTTTCATTATTAATATTTCATTATTAATATGGTATGGTAGATGGTTTTTTCTTTTTCTTTCTTTAATTATATAATTGTGGTAATATATTTGGTTGATTTTGTATATTTTGTATTAAATTTTTTATTTTGTCTTAAAAGATAAAATACATAATTAATAAAAATAGAATTACATACATATTTAACAATATAAAACAACAAATATATTATAATAAACGATACAAAACTACAAATATATTACAATAAACAATACAAATACATAAGTTGATTGTTTTTACATGAACCTTTTAATTTTTGTTAAATAAAAATAAAATTTAATTATATATTAATTAAAAATAAAAAATAATGAGCAAGAATATAAATATATATTTATATATATATATATATACATATAATCATATTCAATTAAATAATTCGATAAAAAAAATTAAATCAATAGTAAAGAGTATAAAAATGGAGTATTCCATTGTAGGGTGAAATGTAGAGTGATGCTGTTGGAGATGAAAATTGAAAATCTGTAACTTTAACTGTAGTGTAGTGTAGAGTTAACTGTATTCTGGTGAAAACTGTTGGAGATGGCCTAACAATGTAACAAATAACTTTCTCAAAAATTCAGCAGATGACCAATAACTTGCTTCAACAATCCCATAAATAAATTCCTTATCATCGTCTAATAATCTCAATGCATAACATGCATCTCTGAATGAAGCATACTGCACACCATTAATTTTTCTGATGTCTTCATAACATGTAGGACCTCGCACTACATTAAGTAAACATCTCAAATAATACATTTTCCCACTGCCTGGAGGAACAAAAAAAATTCTTCCAATTGAGAAATATTTTTTCCTTGGTACCCATTCTTTTGTAGTTTTTTTCCAAACAAACTTTGTTGGAAATAAAACATAAGTAAGTTTCCGTGCTTCTGGATACTTCTTATTTGCTTCAAATCAAGCTAAAAACATATACTTTCATGAACAGTTGATCTATTGAGGACATCATCAATTGAATCAGAATCTTGAAAGAAAACTGTCTGTTTATTTTCAAGATGAAAACTTAATCTCTCGACAGGAGGATATTTGTATTGAATTTCAAATCCAAATATTCTCTAGGCAGCCTCGCAGGGGGAAATATATCCGTAATCATAATGCATACTTATTTCATCAATATTTTTCCCACTTTCATCATCTTTAGTGCTCTAATAAAAGGCTGCAGTAACACGATTGTGACCTTTATTCACATATTTGGACAAATATTTTATTGATCGTGACTGATTGCACCATTCAACATTTATATGGGCAGCATAATTCATTAGAAGGAATCGATTGTGAGGAACAACGTATCTATTATCCATCATCATTCCATTCTTCAAAATTGTTCTTCCATCGTCTCTGCGTCTATATATTGGATAACCATCTTCATCTATGGCTGTTATCTCAGTAAAAAATTTTGGAAAATATTTACTGCAACGACCATTTCTCATGCATGGTGAATTTTTTTTCGCAGCACCACATGGACCATGAATCATGAAATCCTGTACAACTGTGTAATATTGTGAATCCGACTCTTTATCATGTATTTCAGCGGATATAATTTGGTCAATCACTTTTGATTCTCGATTTTGATCATCTTTCGATATAAAAAGTAAGATATGTGCATGTGGAAGACCATTCTTTTGAAATTTAACAGTATATACCACTATAATCTATATTATATAGAAAAATAGAAAAAATATGATTTTACCTCCAAAATTGATGGCAATTTTGTAATAATAATTGTCAATTGAGGTCATTAATTTTTCGTTTTTTATGCATTTAATTTTTATAAAATTTTTTAAAAAAATTGAATCTGTTTTGAGGGTGGGAGAACGTGTAATTTTTCTAATTTTGCATGCAATAATATTTTATCCGTATTTTTTGTATGCAATAATATTTTTCTAATTTTGCATAAAAACATATTTTATTCGTATTTAAATGTATTAAAATTCCTTCATTTTAAAAAGAGTTGCGAGTATTCAAAATTTTATATTTTATGATTCAGATTATTTATTTAATTTAAAATAAAATAAAAGTTTTAAAAATTGTGGGAATCATGTGAATATATATTAAAATTTATAATTTAAATTGATAGTGGGAGAACTTGTGATTCGGTTGAGCACGAATTAAAAAATAAATACAGACATTGGAAAATGAACTTGATAACGCCCCACTAAAAAGAATGTAACTTCCACTTCCCCACTACATTGAACCTAACATAAAAGTGAACAATAAATATTAAAATGAACTCATTTCCAACAATGTACTTCAGTCAGTTTCTCTCCTTACTCTCTCAATTTACTCTAAATATTAAGTCAGAAATTGTTTATATTGTATAGGTGGAAGAATATATTTCAAAAAATGAAGCAGAAAATGGACCATCTCTTGAAACCTTTTCTGCTCCATTTTTTGAAATAGATTCTTCCTCCTATACAATATAAACAATTTCTGACTTAATATTTAAAGTTATTGTTGTAATAAAAAAAATATAGTATGAGTTATTTGTTATTTGTACTTGAATCGAAAAATGTTGTCCACAAATTTTTTGGATTATTTATTTCTCATAAGAAATCCTTGCTACACTGAAAGATTCAGTGTAATTTTTTGTTTGTCCAGGTTGAACATTAACATTGAACAAAGTTTTTTGTTTGCTAACATTTCAATTCCTGATGGAATTCCCCCTCAATGCTACAACCCTGTAAAACACTTTAATTGGCATTTATCTTTTTTAATTTTAGAAATTTTTTTTAAATAACTTTTATCGCACTCAATTCTGAAGTAGTTTTTTCAATAAGTACAATGCTTTCTTTATCTCATAGTAGGAAGGTGGTTGTTCCAGTTTCATCAACAACTCTCACGGTTAACTTGTACCTATAATATAAAATTAAAAAATATTATAATTTATAAAAAATTATAAAATTTTAATTTAAATATTAATTACCTCGGTTTCCCTGCAATGTCAAATGATTGACATTTTTCGTAGAAAAATTGGTTGGCAGTTGGTTTCAATTTCTTTTGACATCGCTTACAAGTTAAATAAGACCAATCTCCAATTGTCTCCACACATAGTATAGTTGCATAATTCCAAAAACTGCTCGTCTAAATAAATTCAGATTAGTTAAACTTATTTTAAATATAGCTATTTTTGAATGCTTTTCTATATACTGAGAGTACTTTTCCCTCTGTCAGAATTTGAGATATGATTTTCAGCTGAAAATCACCATCTTTTATTTCATCACTTAATGTCCTTGATGATGTGAGAATAGAAATAGTAGTTGATCTCACTTTTCCAGTAGTGAGATACCTCCAAATCAAAAAATAAAAAATTAATAATATACATAATTATGTATTTTGAATCAACAGATAGAATTTTTTTTAAAAATAAGCAGTGTAAAAATCTACATTGCTTCATAAATTATGTATTTATGTTTCTAAATCTGTAATGTAAAAATATGAATACTGCATAATATTATATTAAATGAATTAATTTACATGCACGTTGTAGAGGTGAAAAATCTCTATAATTAATCATTCTTCGAGTTCGGGCTCCGGCGATCTACAAGACAAGGAAAACACGTGAAGTCGAAAGACCGTCGGGGGGTTGACGATCGAACGGACTCCGACGCTCAAGTCAGAATCGAATAAATAAAGATGAAAGCGAATAAATTGACAGGATTATAAGAGTTATTCGATAATTCATGGGGGTCGAGCTTCGTTCCGTGGACCCTTGTGTACGTGTGTTGCTTGCGAAATTGTGTGATAAATGCTTCTATTTTGATCTGGATAGCGAGTGTTGTGTGAATGATAGTTGAATTATCCCCCTTACTGCCGTTATGAAGAGCATATATATACTGGTGAGCTCCTAACTGAATCCCGATATTTTAGGGATCTCCTCTATCCCTTTTAGGGTTTTTGACGGGGTATAGGTTATCTTCAACGGATACTTTGACCCAGTCTTCTCCTTGAGAAGATCGATCGTGGACTCTCGCTTTAGACCTCTGGATTTTTGAGGAATAAGGTGTCGACCTCGAGAAGTGGACTTCGAGGTGTAGACCTCGAGACATTTGATCACGAGGCGTCAATCTTATTCGGTTCTTTAAACCTTCAAAGGGCCGTGGGCTTGGTCTTTGGGCCTATGCAAAAATAGGGCCTCTACACACGTGAACTCTGCTATCTCCTCAATATTCTGATCAGTCAAAATCTTTGTCACATTAAATAATGTCAAAATTCTTACTCCACTTATTGCCATATTAAATTAATCATAATTATAATGAGTTCAAAGATATACAAATGTAAAAAAAAAAAAAAACATTTTGCGTACCCCTGAAAATGTTTGGTTGGCAAAATTGCATTATTATGCCAACTGGTGCTTCTGGTCCAGAATTCAGAAAATTAATCACCTCCTCCACATAATTTTCCCAAAGAGTGCAAATAATAGTATTTTCCCTACAAATATTGAAAATGAATAATTATTTATGGTGTGTCAATATGTTTACTAAATACATAATCACATAACATTAAAAAAAATTAAAATATGACATTGAACTTAAAATTTGAAGTAATTAAATCATTAACAAAATTAATAATAGCAGATATGATATAAAAAAAATATTAATTATCTTGACTGATTAGAATTTCGTTAGTAAAAAAAATTCGTGTAGTTCAAATATTAAACGTTCATCTTCACATATGATGTTTTATTTCTGTATTTAAAATCAATTAAAAAATGAATAAATAAATGGATCGAATAATCTTTTCACTTTTTTTTTTAGAATAGTATCGTTTAGAAAACAACAGAAAATAACATACTCCAAAAATCTCAAAATTATAAAAAATATGTAATTAAAACAGAAAATAACATACTCCAAATCCTCCAACACTAAATCCATCAGTTTTGTCATCTTCCCATTTATCTCTCTATTTTGTGGTCTATAGTGTGAGACTATAGTTCCCATGACATCTGCAAAAAAAAAAAAATAAAAAAAAAATAATAATAATTTAAATTATTATCTGATTGACATATAATTTTTGTATATATGCAAAATAGCTTACCAAACATTGCAGAATCCCCTAAATTCTCCATGTTTGCAATATCTACAAATGTCTTTATCTCGTATAAATTCTTTGGAAAATCTTCATGGAACACTTCAAAAAGTCGCGTGTATTTAAAGATGATAATCTTATGAACACATGACGTAGTCTTGTATTTCATGATGTTTAGACCAATCACAAAATTGATTAGTGCATACACATTGCCTTCAATAAGACGATCTTTAAACTTTTCAATGTTGGATTTGGAAATAGTGACATGAATTCTTTCACCCTACAAAATATAAAAAACATTTTTAATGTTTCATAATGTTTTATTTCAAAAGCATAAAAAATATTTTGATAAACACAGTAATTGTTTGTACCTCTCGATCGTGGAAAATACATTCGATGGCACACGAATTGGAGTTTTCATAGCATCGAATCAATCGAAGTTCTAGACCAAAGGTGCCTCTTCCAGGCTTTAACATGTTGATTGTTCCAAATACTGGTGCCATTTTTTATGTGGAACTTTCAAAATGCTGAATGAATAAATGGTGAGACAAAATGTTGGACGACTTTAGAGTAAATGGAGAGAGTGAGGAGAGAAACTGGCCGAAGTACATTGTTGGAAATGAGTTCGTTTTAATATTTATTGTTCACTTTTATGTTAGGTTCAATGTAGTGGAGAAGTGGAAGTTACATTCTTTTTAGTGGGGCGTTATCAAGTTCACTTTCCAATGTCTGTATTTTTTTTTGTTTAATTCGTGCTCATCCGAATCACAAGTTCTCCCACTATCAATTTAAATTATAAATTTTAATATATATTCACGTGATTCCAACAATTTTTAAAACTTTTATTTTATTTTAAATTAAATTAATAATCTGAATCATAAAATAAATAATTTTGAATACCCGTAACTCTTTTTAAAATGAAGGAATTTTAATACATTTAAATACGGATAAAATATATTTTTATGCAAAATTAGAAAAATATCATTGCATACAAAAAATACGGATAAAATATTATTGCATGCAAAATTAGAAAAATTACACGTTCTCCCACTCTCAAAACGGATACAATTTTTTTAAAATTCTTATAAAAATTAGATGCATAAAAAAGGGAAAATTAATGACCTAAATTAATAATTATTATTACAAAATTGTCATCAATTTTGGAGGCAAAATCAGATTTTTTCTGTTTTTATATATAGTATAGATTTCTATTCACCCACTTAATATTTTGGTATTAATTAGTTGGCTTTAGCCAAATAATTTTTAATTATAGAGTCTCTTTTATCAAGTAATTTTATTCGCTTAGTCACTTACATAGGTTATGTGAACTTGTGCAATTGTGTTTTTTGTTTTCTTGTGTTGGAAAGGAGGAACGGTGTGGCGAATTCAAAACTTTTCCATTACACACATGAACTTCCATCGCCTGTGTGTCTCATATTTTCTATTTTTTTTAAGTGTTATCTATACATATATTAAGGTAAAATTGTAAGGGTAAAATATAATTAAAAAAAGTCAGTTAAAATTTTATTTAAATTAATACTTTTACTGAAAACTTTCAAAAGTTTAGTTGTGGTCGAATTGTTTAATGTGAAGTTTAAAATTGGTTGGGCTAGGATTGATACCTGACTCCTGAAACACATTTTCTGTTTTTTTTTCTTTTTCAATATTTTCGTTTCCATTTTTTTTTCCTTTTCTTTTATTTGCTTTCCATTCTTTTTACAATATTTTCATTTCCATTACTTTTATTTCCTTATCAAAATTATTCGGATTTTTTTTTCTTTTATTTTCGTTACGGGTCTTTCTTTTATTTCAATGTCTTTCTAATTTTTTTGTTTTATCACTTAATATTTTTTAGGTACATGATCATGCCCACACTACCTTTTACAATTTTTTCTTTTATTACTTATTATTTTTAGTTCATGATCAAGAATGCCATTTATTTTGATAATTAGCATGGCTTCTTTTTCTTTTTAATTTTTTGATTTCGAAATTTTCTTTATTTTTCATTTTCATTTTTTTCTTTTATTTCTACCTCTTTCTAATTTTTTCTTTTATCACTTAATATTTTTTAGGTGCATGATTAAGCCCACCACTTATTTTGATAATTGACATTAATTAATTTTCTTTTTTTTTTCTTTTTAAATTTTTCCTTTTGAATTTTTCTTTTCATTTTTTTTCTTTTTTTCCTTTGCGATCTTTTCCTGTATTTCTACCATTTCCCAACTTTGTATTACTTAATAGTTTTTAGGTACGTTATCAAGTCTACTATATATTTTGATGATTAATATTAATTCTTTTTTTTTCATTTTTTCCTTTTTATTGCTTTTTCTTTTTGATTTTTTTTTCTTTTATTTCAACTTCTATCCAATTTTTTCTTTTGTAACTTAATATTTTTTAGGTACATGATCAATGGCACAATTTATTTTGATAAGTAACATTAATTCTATTTATTCAATATTGTAACTCTTTTATTCCTTAATTTAATTTCTTTTTAGTATTTATATATAGTCAAGTACTCAAATCTACCATTTATTTTACTGATTAACATTAATTCTACTTATTTAATATTTTAATCATTGATTATTTAATATTTTAGTTGATTGTATTCATTTTTTGAACTTATATGTATGTTTGACAATATCAATGCATTATTAAAATATTAAAAAAATTATTCACGCCAGGTGATTACATTTTCTAATTAAAATTATAACCATTCAAACCATGATTGATCTGCATTTATAAATAAAATGAAAAATTATCAAATTATTTCTTAAAATATTCTTCAAATTAGTTATTTTTCATGGTTCGCAATGCTCTCCCGTGCTTTAAAGTTCTTTGCCTTGTGTGCATATGTTGAAGATGTAGATATGAATGTATTGATGATTTATACCAATCTTAGTAGTGATGAATGATGAAGATGTGCATCTGGAAGAAAGGTGGACACACTCACACATTTCCGCTCAAATTTAGCATTTTCATTTTATATTAAAATTGTTGAAATTTGTTATTTAACACGTATTAGACATTCTTTTTTGTAATGTAATTTTTTGCCAATCCCAGTGTTAAAAATTGTTGCACGAAGTTAAATATTTTAAACAGACAATTATATAATATTTTATTATATTATTAGGAGAATTGTTACATCAATTAGTATCTAACAATGTGACATAAAAAATTGTTATGTCCGCATTTTTAAAGAAAAATCCCATGAGCTATAAAAAAACGATTGAAGCACCAAAAAAATAATAAATCAATTTTATATATTATTTGACAAAAAATTGATTATATTTAGGATATCTGAAGCCCTCTAATCAATTATATAATATTTATGTAATCATATATAAATATTTTAAGTGCATTTGATACTCATAATATTTTCTAATTAAATTATAATGTAACCATTTCAAAATTTAAAATATTAATTCATAAATATTTAAATCCGTACAACGGGAGAAATTATAGTTATAAATAATTCGTTTAAATTGTATTCAATTATGACAAGTTTAATAAAAGCCCATTGGTATACATTGGCACAGCCCAACTTGGGAAGACTAAGCAAAACTTTTTCCAAAGGCATTATGCCATTATCACATAACTATAGAAGCCCAACTTCCCCCTTTTTTAACGAAAAGAATTAGGGTTTCCCGCAATCGTCACTCTTAGCTCAGAAGCTTTTCCAACTGCAGCAATGGTGAAGGGGCGGCAAGGAGAGCGCGTGAGGCTCTACGTTCGAGGAACCATACTCGGATACAAAAGGTAATTAGAAAAGGAAGCTCAATTGTTCCGTTAAGCCGTGTTTGGCTTGGTGACAAATGGCGTGGTTGTTGTGATTCGATAATAGGTCGAAGTCGAACCAGTATCCAAACACGTCTCTGGTGCAGATAGAGGGCGTGAACACGCAGGAGGAAGTATCGTGGTACCTCGGGAAGAAAATGGCGTACATTTACAAGGCCAAAGTGAAGAAGAACGGCTCCCACTACCGCTGCATTTGGGGAAAAGTCACGCGTCCCCACGGCAACAGCGGCGTCGTTCGCACCAAATTCAAGTCTAATCTTCCCCCAAAATCCATGGTAATTTTTTTTTATTTGTTTTCGGTCATAAGCGTGGGATTTCTGTTGTGTTTATGTTTGGTGTTTTCTTGGTGAAACAGGGTGCCAGAGTGAGGGTTTTCATGTACCCGAGCAACATTTGAGGTGAATTTTCTGACTCTGTAACTGGATTGAGTTTATATGTAGGAAAATGTTAGCTGTTCATCATCGTTTTGATCCTAGTTGAATAGTTGGAGGTTGAGTTTATATGTAGGAGAATGTTAGCTGTTCATCATCGTTTTGATCCTAGTTGAATAGTTGGAGGGGGAATGTTAATTGAATTTGACTGCTCTATGGGTTTTGCTAAAGTTGCCTGCTTCGATTCATGTATGTTAGAGGATAGTTCAGGCTTCATAGGATAGGAGTGCTAAGCTAGCTCGATTTTCACTTATTGTTAGTGATTTGATGCAATGGTTGCCTTCTTGCTTCAGTTCTTGCACAATGTGTGATGAGACAGTGACAATGCATGCTTCCTTGTCTTTAAGGTTACTATTGATGGTATTGTGTCGGTTTTTGGATTGGTATAATACGATTTTATTGATCGAAGGAACTATATATACAAACTAGTGCACATCGGCATTTCCCAGTTGATGCAAACCTGAACCAGTTATGTTACGTGGCAGGGGAAGGGGGCACGGTGCTGTTACAAAACACTTAGTTCAAAATGTCATCCATCATGTACATAGCCAGGAACGGTAGAATAAAAAAAGGATTTTTTTGTAGATGAACTTTGATATCTAAAACCAGTTCACACACACACAGCTAGACTTAAAGGATTTCATGTCTCTATTCACCTGGGCAGTGAGTTGCTCGAGAAATCTGTTAAGTATGGACTAAGCATGCGTATGCCAACTTAGAAGTTGAAATTTCTCTTGTTTCATCCCTTTTTGCTCTTGTATAGGAATTCGTTAGAATAAAAATCGTCACTGAAATTGTCGTGCCATTGCTTTGTGTTGTGCCACATTTGCACTAAGTTGTTGATTTTTGGATTCTGTATTTGCTGTTGATTATGGTTGAGAGTGGTGACCATTATTTTTTTCTCGTGTTATGCCCGAGTCAATTGAAGGATTATTTGGGTTTAAGTGCAGCCGTCGCGCTAAATGTTGTATCATGTTTTGCAGTGATCGGGCGTGTGCAGATTTCACTGAGCTTGGAGGACGACTAGCCATCAAGCTTTTTAGCTGTTGTTTGAGTTTACAAAAGTTTTGTAACGTGAATTGACGTTAGCCCTATCCAATTCCCAGTTTTGTCTGACATTGAATTTGTGAATGAGACCTTGTTGCTTTTCTATGGTGCAATAGTTATCACATCAGCAATGCCGCGGTGGTGGTGGGTGACGGTGGCTCTGCCCTTAGACATTGCTCCTTAGACATTGCTCCAATGATACACAGGATCTCGAAAGATACACGCAGGATTAAATTTTGTCGATATACCAACATTTTTTATTTTATTTGCAATCACATCCAAATTTTTTCAACGATGAAATTATGTTGTTTTAGCTGCATATGAGACAAATTTTGCCAAAAACAAAACAAAATTGGAATATGGTACAGAAACCGATTAGAAAAAATTACGTCGATAAGAAAAAAAAAAAGTATTCTACATAAACTGATGAGAAAATAAATATTCTACATAAGTTAAAGGATTAATTATGATTAAATGTATAAATTTGTATAGATATATAGCATAATAATAAGATTGGGGGTGTCTATTCTACACAATCTTGTATTTTCGTTTGTTGGAAAATTGGGGTGTTTATTTTGTAAAAAAATAAATACAAGATTGTGTTTCAATTGCAACGTTTTCAAAATTCATGTCCAGTCTGTAAATTATGAAAAAATTTATGTATTTAATCGGTATTAATCTTAAACTAAAATGACCTATGTTTTGAAAGTCCAACAAAATTCGATCCCCAAACCTCGCAGTGGCCAAAAGTCCAACAATTTTGACAAAATCATGATGATTTCGATGAAGGTTTAACATTTTATGTGGGAAAATAGCAATATTTCTCATCTAGGTATTTCCCAGCATTGTGGCTAAACTTATAGTTGTCGGAAAAAATTACAGCGGGTAGGATCGTTACAAAAATGAAATGTCAGAGTATTAAGTATAATTTAGCATTATTTTTTTATTACATTAAATATTAATAATAAAATTGTATTTTACGGTAATTTGTATGACAAGTCTTTATGGGATAAAATGAACCGAAGCTAAATTTTGCACGAATCAACATAGAAAAACTTCAGAACTCCAGAGACAATACAATAGAGCAACAAAAACCAGACCACCAAACTCGAGTGTAAACTCCAATGTTCTTACTCGCATGATAACACACTACTCCAACTTGTAATGAATCTTATGCATCTCTTTCACTTCAATCAAACGAGGTCCATCAACAACAAGGGCTCGGGTTCATGTGAGAACCGGCTACAACTTCAACCACTCTAGGCATGGGCAAAGCCCCCAGCAAAACCTCGAAGGATAAGAGTCCTTCAAGTACACCTCTCTTGCTGTTCCAATGATATAGAAACTGAAGGAGCTACGCCGATGAGTCATGGTTACTCGAGTTACTGGAACAACAGAGATGGTATGCCTTTCACAGATCACCCTTGCAGTCGGAGATACTTGAGCCCTTTCAGCAATTACTTCCGAAGAGAACTTGTTGAGGAAATACGAGTCAGCAAAATAGGCCGGGGTGCATTGGTGGGCTTGAGTATTGCACAACTGCACGCCTTTTGCCCTGTGGAAAACTTCGTCTGGGACGGATGCTGCCCCAGTAGTCGCGCTCACTTTTCTTGCTTGCAAGGTTGTCCTATTCAGGAAAAGTATCACATATATACAACTAAACCACTAGATTTTAACTTCATGATCATACTCTTCATCAAATTCAGCCCGGTAACAGTCTTAGGATAACATATTTGAAGTGAGTCGAAACATACCATCTTACAACAGCCACTTTGCGTGTCAGAAGAGAGCCACCACCTTGACATGTCTCGCATTGGATTAGTCCTTGAGATCCGCATGTTGCACAAGGTATCATCCCCTTACCCGTACAGTTTTTACATCTGCAAGTGAAATTTTGGGTCCATGGTGCAAAAAATGAAGTTACATACAAGCATGCACATAACACAGAGCCCCCCCCCCCCCCCCCCAACAGATCTGAACAAAATTCGTAGCAATTTCCCTTCATTTTATAACCCTTTTAATGATTATTAGTTATCCTTCGTGAACTAAGAAATGGTAAAAAGCTTTAGTTGCAACTTAAAGAAAAATCATTCTTGAATCACTTAGCAGATGACAACATGAATAGTTCCAAAAGTAAATGCTTACATTGTGTCAGATCCATCCATATGCGCCAGCAAACCTCTCCCATTACAAGTGGAGCACTGAAACATCCGATTCGCATTGAAGAAACCAGGTTCCTGATCTGCATTACAAGTCAGGCATACGATATTTCCTCTTCCTCTGCAACCTACAGATTTCAAATGTTAAATCAAGGCGTGCTTTGGAAAATTTGATTGTGAAACCAGGGCAACCTATATTCTTGTGCTTGTACCTGAGCATTTCTCAATAGCTTCTGAATGAGGAATTACAATGCGAGACTCTTTTTCAGGAATGAATATTGGCGGAAACTCAGACCTCAGATCCAGTTCCCATAATCCAAGTTCAGGACCCTTATCTTTTCCATCCACATCACCACCAAGGTACGGCTCCTTCTCAGTTATTGTTTCTCTATCTTCAGCAAAAGTTTCCAGGGTTCCCACATAAACATTGCAATCCTCCACTGCATGAATGGTCCAAGAACGAGCTGGACGACTACCCCAACAGCAACGATGACCAACATGATCTAAGAGTAGTTCTCGTATTTCTACCTCATCCAGCACTTGCCTGTGTATGTATTTAAAGGAATAACCATAAGACACGATGCAGAAGGCTATGAATAACCTTAAGACATTAAAGAAAATCATAACCTCACAAAAATGTGGATATTTTGAGAGGCATTTGAGACTATAGTATTTGCAAATATGAAAAATATCAAAGGATTTAGAAAGAAAGCAACACAAAAGCAGCAATAGGAATAAGGATCCAAGAAAGTGATTTGGCTTGACAACAGCCTCTCTGTGTTACTTTCAAATGGTGTAACATTGAGTAATCTTCCAAAGCCAACTGCTTTCCATATAGAAGCATCAATTCCCAGTTTCAGACCTTAATATCTAAGAAAGAACTTAAATTCTGGAGATGGATATAACAATAGAACATACTATGCAAATGCCATTCTTTCATCATTTTTAATACATGCAGCAAGCAGTAGATTCAATACTAACCTCTGTCCGTTGATAGCATTTTCTCTGAAATGCCCATAATAAGCGTCCTGGGGGTAACCAAGCACTTGTTCTGCAACAAGATTACCAACACAACTCAATAAAGAAGAATAGCACATATATTGGAAAATAAAAAAATATTGGATTTACCGAGTTAAGATGTTGGGATTTGAAAATAAAGCAAGCAATGATATACTTAAGAATAGTGCAATAGCATCTTGCTTGTCTGTGTGTGTGTGTATGAGCCATGAATCAGGAGAGTAATGATAATTGCTTTCTTCAACACGTGCAATCCCACATGTTTAAACATCAAAAAGAACAGGTCTTCAGGAAAGTAATGCACGAAAAAATATTCTTAATCTACACACAGATTCTAAGACCTTGAAGTTAAACTGCATAATTTATCTAAATGTCTTCCACAGAAATTTACTGACTGCAATGGAATCGTATATCCCAAACATAACAACAACAACAACACACGATTAGCACAAGAAACAAACAAAAAGTAGACTAACTGAATTTAACAGACACATGATGTTACAATTAACTACTCGTAAAACCCAAATAAAAATTCCAAGAAAATAAATTAGCTCGATCAATATTCCGATTACCACTAGGATAGTGAGGCTGTGGAGAACTGAGCAAAGGGGCATGAAGAGATGGCGGATAGATGTCGGAAGAAGCGGCCACCGATCGAATTTCATCGACGCTGACTACGCTTCCGGCGATGGACGCCGGCGGAATTACGGAGGCTGCTCTGCCCGCGTGATCGTATGAACTCTCGCTCTCTCTTTTTTCTGCTCCAATTCATCGCCACAAAAGTAAGATATCGTTGGTAGAAAAAAATATGGAGGAATTCGAAAACGAAACTGGGAAATTACCTGCTGATAACAAAGGCTGCTCCATTCTGGGTGGTTTGAGAAATTGAAGATGATTGAAGGCGAATGAGCGTATTAATAATCCCAAGATTTTATCTTAATGAAGAAGGCAGTGGAAAAACGAGGCTTCTTGTGTAGGGGTGTTGACGCGCCCAGAGTCCTTGAGCTGGCGATTTTGGCTGCTAGGTAACGTTGAGCTTCTAAATTCTAATATACTTCCACAATTTTATTATTATTTTTTACAAAAAAAAAAACTTGTACAATATTAATTTGTTCAATAAAAAATGGAACATTACGTTATATGCACATCCCACGACGACTGAGACTCCGGACTAATATTATAACTTTGAGAAAAGGAAAATGAAATTATATATGGCGCGTTTATAATAAGTATGACGTAGTAATAAAGTATGTGGTGAATAGTTGTTATAAAGTAGGTTGAGTCTTGAATTTGAAAAATTATGTTCGTGTTGATAGTATGTAACTTTTCTTTGTAGAAACTCGAATGTAAAATATTTCGTGTAATTAAACGATGGAGTATCACCATAAAACATGAATAATCGTGATGAATTTAAGTTGCACGGAACAAGAACTTGGGAGAGAAACTATCCTCACTCAAATTCCAATATTATTCACATGAAACATAGCATTTGGAGTATCAAGAACTTAATAGCTCTTCTTTGAAATGAGAGTAGCGAGTCTTGAATCTGATATCTGTATCTCTTACACATGAATCTTCACTGTTGGTGTCTCTACTACGAAGTAGAACATGTTTGTAATTGCTCCTCGAGTTCATATTTTATTTTGCCAAATTGTTAATTATATATACGGTGCAAACACCCCAAGCACAATCCAATTAGTTGCTCATTGAAAAAAGAATTTAAACCTATTTAATTTAATTTTTTTGCCAACAAGGTTATTATGAGAGGTAGAAGATGCCTATTGTGTGAGAAAGTCGTGATTAAATACAATAAAGTGGGCCGGAAAAGTCCACAATTCTAATTTCTAATACATGAAGCTGGGCTTTTAAATTAGCCCAATCAGCTCAGTAAATCCCCTAGTAAAAATTAGGGTTTCTTTCGCTTCTTCTCAGAGCATTTGGGAATTCGAACAGCAGAGCAGCAATGGTGAAGGGGAGGCAAGGCGAGCGCGTGAGACTCTACGTCCGCGGCACAATCCTTGGATACAAAAGGTAACAAAGTAAAATCAATCAGTAATTTTATTTCATTGATCTTCATTTAGGCCGTGTTTGGCATGGCGAAAAACGGTTCGTGATTTTTACCTGTGATTATAGGTCGAAGTCGAACCAGTACCCAAACACGTCGTTGGTTCAGGTGGAGGGAGTGAACACGCAGGAGGAAGTGGGGTGGTACCTTGGGAAGCGTTTGGCGTACATTTACAAGGCCAAGGTGAAGAAGAACGGCTCTCACTACCGCTGCATTTGGGGAAAAATCGCCCGCCCCCACGGAAATAGCGGCGTCGTTCGCGCCAAATTCAAGTCTAATCTCCCTCCCAAATCCATGGTATGCCAATTTCAGCTCTTCATTAACTGTGGAACAACCTTGATTGATGTTAATTTGTTGATTCTATCGCGCATTTGAATGTGTTACTGTATTGGATGTTTGCATCTTATGTCGTTGAATTCGATTTAGAAAAAAATGTTTTTTTATGTTTGGAGGTCACCAGATTGGATTTGAAATTTTTATCATAGTGTTCTGAAATTCATCAGATGAAGCACAAAATCATTTTTTCTGCTGGTAGTGTGTGTTTTGAGTTATAATTGTTGAAACCATCTCATCAAACTTCGTAGATTTCCTTTTGGGGTTTTACCTTCCATAAAAATGTTGAAGATTGAACATTAGAAGCTCAAGTATGTATTGCTGCTAGTCTAATACGTGCTCTTCAATACGGCTACCCTCTTGAAAAAGAACAAAACCAGCAGTATCACAATTCACAACAAGCCATGAATCAAGATCTCATAATTAAGTTTTTATAGAAACAGATTCTCAATGGAAATCAAAGCAATATTGCGTTCTCAAATCATTATGAAATGTATGGCAAAGTTTCTTTTGTAATGTGCTGAATTGTTTCATTTGTTTGATTGTGAACAGGGATCTCGAGTCAGGGTTTTTATGTATCCGAGCAATGTTTGAGGTGACCACTCAAACCTTACATTTCATATGAAGTCAAATGTCGTTGTTTGCATGAATTTGAACTTGTTGCATGATTATAAATACTTTTTAGGGAAGTTAAAAACAAAGTTGTGACTTCTACTTTGTTCTCGCTTGAATCAATTAGTACTGGTTGCTAATGTAGCCTACTTGTCTGTCTGCAAAAGTTTAATAAGGTTTCGTAAAGCTACTAAACACATCAACTCGAGCATAGGTTATATTATCTGAGAAAGCACTTGCTGGTCTACCTGTTCTTATCAGCATTTTTGTTCAGCAGCATGCCTAGAGGTCCCTAGTGTGTGTGTGTGTGTGTGTGTGTGTATGTGTGTGCGTGTGAAGCTCCATTTTATAAATTGTCACGCAATGTGGAGCGACGATTTAACGATCTTATTCATGCGTTTTTTTAACTTCTTTATCTTGTTTCTTTTCTTTGTATAAATTTCCAACTAATTCGTTTTTTTTATCTTTCAGCAGGCGAAGGTGGAGGACACAAGGTGAAGCCAAGTTTCAATTTGAAATATTGTTTATGGAGGATTAGTACTGAAGTTTTAAGCTTTGCATTCTCTTCTCATTTATCGTTGCCCTGTATATTTCGTTGCATTTTGACTTAATGTGTCTTTTCAAGAACAAGCAATTTTTCTCGTGAGTTCGTGATAGCGGCCTTTTATGTCATCGAATTGGTTGCTATGCTCGAATTTCGAAATATACTCAGGGCTTGTTATATATTTTACACTGAAATGTTATACGTAACCGCGCTAATCAAGTACAATCTACAAATCTAATACATTTGTAGTAAGAAATTGTCCTTTCGGAATTGTAAGCAAAGTGCTTTTTTTTAATCCAAATGTTTCCCTAAGGTTAAGATAAATTGTTCTGGCATTCTAATAATAATGAAGGATGTAAATGCCAAAATATGCCGTATTAACAAATAAAAGGTCTGACTTTGGATGAAGGAATTTGCTATTTTAGGAAAAAATATCGCGGTTTTTGAAATAAAGGATCAGGTTGATTACATTTTAAATTATTAGTCATACTTTTGAAAATAATATGATTTTCTTCTTTCTTTTAAGCTCGGAGGAGATAAAGTTGTGATTAATACTCAAGAGTTTGCGAGTTGAGACTTGAGACCGCACCCACTTGACTCCATACAAGAAAAGTTCACTGCTTGGATGTACTTGGAGTTATTACTTATTAGGAGCTGATTGGTATGGTGGAATGGAATGACCATTCTCATGTCTATTTCCATTCCTCTGATTGGTATGCCTTAACATCGGGAATCACCATTCCCGAAGGAATCGCTATTCCCAAAAGTAAGGGAATAGCCATTCCACTCACCCCCATGAGTTTAGCTATTCCCAATGAACCAAAAAATTAATATATTGTATATTTACACATAATGACATCTTATAATATCATTTGATCATATTTAGAAAAATAATTCGAAAATTATATTAAATAATTTATTATTATCATTATTATTATTTCATAATTATTTTTATATTATATATTTATATTTAAAAAAATTAAAATATATATATTAAAATAAAATTTTGATATTTTTAAAATTGTATTGAAGAAAAATAAAAGTGGTACCAAAATAAATGTAATATATAAATATATTCTAATAAAAAATAAACTAATTATAATTTAATATATTCAGATAAAAAATTAAAATGATAAACTATTTTTCTGTGGAGTAAAAATATTTTTATTAAGGTATACAAATTATTATGTGTATTAATTAAATACTTTGGAATAAAGTTTTTAATAAATTAAATAAATTATTTTTTTCTAAAATATTAGAAAAAAAAATCACTTACTATAAAAGAAATGCAATTTAGAAATATAAGAAAAAAAATTACAACACGTGTTAATAATATTAGTTATTACACTTTGTTCAATTATAAAGAAATTTAAAAGTATTAAAAATATTCATTTTATAATATAAAAAGTAAAATAGTATTCGATTCCGTTCTTCATTCCGGTGACATACCAATCATAAGAATTGTCATTCCATTCAGACCTTCATTTCATTCCTAAGTTCATTTCATTCATACCTGATTCCATTCTTTCATACCAATAACCTCCTTAGTGGATCAAAATTTCACTTTTAACTCGGATAATTTGGAATTATTAAAAAATAAAACCAAAACAAATCAAACCAAACATGACCTAAAAGCAACTCCAATGCTAAACACTTATTTGGTGTAGATTCTGCACTAAATAGATGAGTTCAGCAACAATTTTTTTGGCAACTCCAATGTTCTGTACCAAATATTATATTTTGTCTCATAATTGAAACTAGTATTTCTCCCGTGCAGTGCATGGAGACACTTTTACACATTTTAAGTTTAAATAATATAAATTATTTATAAATGCAAGTAAATAATTTAAGAACTTCCAAACTTGAGTAAAGAATAACAAAAATATATATACATAAAAAATTATATGCAAATGAAGTATAAGTGGATATTCAACTTGTAATATAATTAATTTTTAGATATAAGGTAACACGAATCAAATAATGGGTCTAGTATTGGACTTGTGAAGAGAAAATATATTATGTGCAATTTATTGATCTACATTTTTTTTATAATATTTATAGCAAGATTAAGCCATTTTAAGTTATTGTAAACTACTAAATAATGTTATAGACACATGTATATAGAAAATAAAATGCATGACCAGTGGCGGATCCAGACAAAAATCTTTAGGGAGGCGTCATTTTATTATGCATAAAAAATCTACGTAAATAAATAAATATTAAGAACATATTATTGTCTAAAAAATCATAAATTTAAATGAGATATAAATGTATAAATATTTCGTGCATTCAAAATAATCTAAAAATTGACATATAAGGTTCTTTTCGGATCTCTTATTTAAGTACTCTCTTCATACTTGATCTCGAATAGAAATATCAAACTATTTAATCAGTTTTCGTAATCCCGAATTACTAACAATATCAATTATATTTAGTTCTACTTGTATCCGAAATTGTTTTTTCACCAATTCATTAACTACAGGTAAACGGGAAGATGAGAAAGATGTACCTCTACTAATTTTGTAATAAAAAAAAAACCCTCCATATCCTATATATATATATATATATATATATAGAGAGAGAGAGAGAGAGAGAGAGAGATTGATATAATATAACAAATTGATAAAAATAATGACATTGAATCTCAATTTAAATAAAACAATATTAATATTATTAAATAAACAACAATATTATAAATATAAGAAATTAAAAGAAAAAAAAGAACAAAAAAAAATACTTGTGAAACCGAACCACCAAAATTCAATCAACTACTTATATTTAATCACAAATACAACATATTTATATTTAAAAAAATTATATAAAACCTATATATAAAAAAAAAAGTCGGGGGGTAAGTCCCCCCATCCGCCCCTGTGCATGACAATATTACCATTATTACGAGTTAAACATATTTGAATTGATAATAAAATAATTTAAAAAGGAAATAAAAAATAAAAGTATCTTCATTTTATTTTAAAAAAATGTAATAATCAGGTAGAAAACATATATGGTTCTTTACTTGAACTAATACACTAATTTTTTGATGATTAATAAATGAATTTTCGTTATTTTCTTGCAGAAAAAATGTATTTTTTAAATTGATAACTTCAAACGTGTAATGCATGTTTAATTTCTAAATATAAATATATACTAAAAACTTAAAAACATTGTTAAATATATGCAAATGATCATTTTAGAGCAACATGGAGATAAAATATAAAAAATGACATTACGAATAGTTAACATAAAAAATAAATAATTATTACAAAATTAATACCCTGACTACTATCATGCTCTTAGAATACTAATTATAAATTTTCCTCTTAAGTTTCTGCAACCAATTGCTACAAATTTGGTCTACATATTTCGATATAATACTATAGAATTTTGTGTTGGTTTCAGCATGAAACCGCAAATATATGAAATAAAATGAATTTCCTCAAAACGCCATTGAAATGGCCCACAAAATATGCATATATAGATCAAAAGAAGTATGTGAGTGATCAAATTGATGGAAAATTTACTACACACAATTAAAAAATGACATCATTCTAGAGCACATTATTTATTATTAGAGCAACATGTAATGATCTCACTTATATTTGTAACTTTTTTCCACTTTCCCTTCCCAATGGTTGTAATAGTGTAGGATTTGACTGGATTTAACTAGTTATATAATAAAGTTTCAATCTTGGTAATAAATGTAAGAGATCGGCTGGTAGAAATTTGGGGAGGAAATAGAAGAAAGGTAGGAGGAAAGTTTAGGGTAATTTTCTCATACCCATTTCATTTCATTAAGAGGTATATATACAGGACAGCCCTACAATATTGGGCCTCACTACAATATATTGGGCCACTTTAAGGAATTTAAATAAATAAAAACAGCCCGACTGCAATAACTTAACCCGAATGAAGAACGGGTCTGAATTAGAATTCTCAATCATCTCTCAATTGCCCTAATTCAATTCTCCTCCTCTGATTCTCTAAAAAGAGCGATTTTTAACTCAGCTACTGTCTCTGCTCTGATCACTTCCTCTCCCACCATCAACTTCTTCTCTTTCTCCATTCACCTCCATTCCCACAACATTACCCCCGTCAAAAGATGATCCTTGTCCCCAAGGATCAAAAGAGGGGAACTTTCTCTTCAAAAACTTCACGTCCTCCCATGAAATGAGTTCAGAGCTCTCGTTGGCCTCCCACCGTACCAGCAGTTGAGTGAAGGAATCACGTCCCCGTTCAATGGTCCTGGAGTCAAGGACGGTACAGGGCATAATGCGGAAGGACCCATTTTCTGCCAATTCAGGTAACATTTGAACTACCACCTTGCCTTCTCTAATTTTTTTCTTTAGCATAGAGATGTGAAAAAGGGGATGAACCTTAGACCCTTCTGGTAAATTCAATCTATAGGCCACCTGCCCAACCCTTTCTATGACTGTATAAGGGCCATAGTAGCGAGAGGCAAGCTTGATGTTCTTCCGTAGTGCGATAGAAGTCTGGCGATAGGGCTGCAACTTTAAGTACACCTGATCCCCAACCTCCAATGTTCTATCTGCCCTAGATTTATCTGCATAGGTCTTCATCCGATTTTGGGCTTTTTGCAGATTAGTTTTCAAGCGCTGCATTATAAGCTTGCGTTCCAGCACCACATCTCTAACCTCCCCTTGAGTAGTATCCAAATAGAGCCCTATAGAAAGATAAGGAGGAGCATACCCATAAAGAGCTTGAAAAGGGGTAGTCTTAAGAGCTGTGTGATAGTTCGTATTGTACCAATGTTCTGCCAGGGCTAGCCACTTAGTCCATTGCCTAGGGCAATCTGAGGTCATGCACCTGAGATAATTTTCTAGGCATTGATTTAGTCTCTCTGTCTGACCATCTGATTGTGGATGGTAAGCAGAAGAGAAGTTTAAGGTGACTCCCATTACCCTGAACAATTCCTTCCAAAAATTACTGGTGAAGATCTTGTCTCTGTCTGAGACTATACTCACCGGTAGCCCACGTAACTTATAAATAGTGTTTAGGAAGATTTTGGCCACAGTTTGAGAAGTAAAGGGGTGGGATAAAGCTACAAAGTGCCCAAATTTTGTCAGTCTGTCAACCACCACCATAATAATTTCTTTCCCGGCAGATTTAGGCAATCCTTCTATAAAATCCATAGTAATATGGCTCCAGGGTTGATCAGGTATAGGCAAAGGCTGTAATAGTCCCGGTGTAGCTCTAGACCTAGGCTTGTTGAGGGCGCATGTGTCACAAGATTGAACCAGTTGTGTTACATCATGTTTCATGTGTGGCAAAAAAAAAAAACTCCCTTAAGTCTCATGTAGGTCCCATTCACACCTGAATGCCCCCCATAAGAAGAGCCATGCATGGTGTCCATTAGCTTAAGTTTAAGCTCTGGATTACTCCCAACAGCTACCCTCCCCTTGTATCTGATGAGTCCTTCCTTGATAGAAAAATTTGGGCAAGATTGAGGATCTTCCTGTAAGGACTTCTCATTTTTTTCAAAATAATCATCACCTTGGTAGCTATGTATAACCTCTTGCACCCATTCAGGTGTAGTGGTGCTAATTGCCAATGAGTCAGTCTTCTTCTGTGTTACCTCTTCTAGATAGTGCATCTGCTGCCCTGTTCTCACTTCCTTTCTTGTAACAAATTTCATAATCCAAGCCGAGCAGTTTAGTAACCCATTTCTGTTGCAAAGGGTTCACTATCTTCTGATCTAACAGATGCTTCAAAGCTTGTTGATCTGTTTTGATAATAAATTTATGTCCCACCAAGTAGTGTTTCCACTTCTGAATAGCCAACAACACAACAAGGAACTCTCTTTCATAAATTGATAATGTTTGATTCTTGGGGCACAATGTTTTACTAAGATAAGCAATGGGTCTACCATTCTGCATAAGAACTGCCCCTACCCCAAGGCCACTAGCATCAGTTTCCACCATAAATGGCTTGGTAAAATCAGGCAAGGCTAGAACTGGTGCTTGTGACATAGCCTTCTTAAGATTGATGAATGCTTGGTCTGCCTCAGGTCCCCACTTGAAATTATTCTTCTTTAGCAGCTGAGTTAGGGGCTTACTAATGAGCCCATAATTCTTTATAAATTTCATGTAATATCTAGTTAGGCCCAAGAACCCCCTGAGTTGTTTTACACTTTTAGGGATAAGCCAAGACACCATACTCTCAATATTGTTAGGATCTGTAGAAACCCCATCTTGATTAATAATGTGTCCTAAATATTCAACACTAGTCTGCCCAAAAACACATTTAGATCTCTTAGCATATAAGGTATGCTCCTTGAGGATAGTGAAGACCTGCTTTAGATGTTGTAGGTGCTCTTCCCAGGTTTTGCTGTAGATTAGTATGTCATCAAAGAACACAAGCACAAATTTTCTTAGGCAGTTGCTAAACACCTGGTTCATAAGGGACTGGAAAGTAGCAGGTGCATTGCAAAGGCCAAACGGCATTACAAGAAACTCAAAATGGCCATGATGTGTGCTGAATGCAGTTAGAAATCTATGCTCTGGCTGCATCAGTATTTGGAAATAGCCAGACCTCAGGTCTATCTTAGAAAAGAATTTTGATCCATTAAGCTCATCCAAAATCTCATCTATTATAGGTATAGGGTACTCATGTTTCACAGTCAAAGAATTTAGGTACCTGTAGTCCACGCACAATCTCCAGGTTCCATCTTTTTTCTTCACTAGTAGGGCAGGAGAAGCAAATGGGCTTTTGCTATGTTGCACTATCCCTGCCTCTAGCAGCTCCTTGACTATGCTTTCAATCTCATCTTTATCCTTGTGAGAGGATCTGTAGGGATGTTGATGCTTGGGTTCACTTCCTGGTTTAAGGATGATCTGATGTTCAATTCCTCTGGAGGGTGGCAACCCCTTTGGTTCTTGAAACAACTCTTCATACTCTGTGAGGAGTTGTTGCAGGTCAGAGTTCTTTTGCTGCTTAGGTTTAGAAGCTGAGATTACAAATAGTTCTTCTATGTCTCCCTTAGCCTTTGTGTGCAACATCTTAAAAAGAAAGTTGTGAGAAATGAATTGGCAATCAGCCTGAGATTGGCTGGCAAAGAGCTTAACCCTCTTTCCTAGCCAATGAATAGTCATTGTCATCTTTTCATAATCAAACTCAATAGGTGAGCAAGCCTTGAGCCAGTCACCCCCTAAAATAATGTCACATCCCTCATGGTGTAACAACCTTAAGGAGTGTTTGAGGGAGTGTCCTTGTAATTTCCAGGCAAAATCATCTGTCTGCAAAGTACTAGTTAGCCTTTGCCCATTTGCAACTTTAATAAATAGAGGGTCTGCTGCCACAATCCCACACCCCAACTTGTGAGCTGTGGAGTGCTTGATAAAGCTTAGGGTACTACCAGTGTCAACTAGAATCTGTAGTTGCTGCCCCTGACATGTTCCAGTGAACCTCATAGTAGTGATGCTATCATCCCCTTTTAAAGCATTTAGTGAGATTAGGGCCTCTTCGGTAGGTAAAATATGATCACCTCCCTCTTCACACTCTACCTCTGAATCTAGAAAGTTAAGCTCTTCATCCTCTGTCATCATCATATAGTTCACTCTATTTTTGCATCTATGTCCTGGTACAAACTTCTCATCACAGTTATAGCAAAGTCCCTGTGACCTCCTTTCAGCCATCTGGGCTGCAGTGAGTAGCTTAACTGGGGCTCTTTGAGTATTAGGTGGGGTTGTGTTGGCTTGAGAAGTAAGTGTTGCAGGTTGATGAATAGGTCTGGTTGATTGGGCACCCCAATTGTTGCCATAGGACCTGCTAGTAGTCTTGAGCTTCTTTGTAAGAGCTTTCATAGTAATCAACTGGTTCCTACCCAACTCAACTGCTTGCTCAAGTGATGTAGGATTGAACATAGTTATGGCAGCCCTAAGCTCTTCACTCAAGCCACTGATGAAGCTAGCCAAAAAATAGTTCTCCGAATAGGCTCCTTGTCCGTACATTTGCATGCAACTTTTCAATTCTTCAAATCTGTCAACATAATCCTGATAGTTACTAGTGTGTTTTAGTTTGTTAAGCTCAACCACAATATGAGATTCTTTTAATTCTTCAAATCTTGTAGATACCACTTCCACAAATTGTTTCCAACTGAGTTCCAAGTATCTCTGATTAAAGTTCTGAATCCATAGGGCGGCTCTCCCCTCAAAATTCATTGCAGCCAGAGATATCTTTTGCTCATCTAAAAGATTAGGCACTAGGTTGAAGTAACCATTGCATTTTAAAATCCAGACTCTGGGTTGTGTACCATCAAATGTGGGAAACTCAATGCAGGGTAGATGAGCTATTACCTGAGAATTAGGCATTCCCAACACACCCCTTTCTCTTCCAGTAGTCTGAGTCCTAGTGTTGGATCCCTCACCCATAGAAATAGGTGGAGGCTCTCCTAAAATAGAGCTGTCATCAGACACTCCTTTACCTTTATTTCCCTCATTCAACAACTGAACTGAAACAGAGGCAGTCAGCTTTGATAAGTGCTCCAGTTTACCATTAATACATGTGTTCATTTCTTGCATTTGCTCCTGCAATCTTACTTCCATTGCTTCTCTTTTCAGGGATTCAGATTGCAACATCTGATTCAACTGCTTGTGGCCTTCCTGCAGCTCCTTAAGTCTGGTTCCATCAGCCATGTCCAAGGAGGGTTGGCTCTGAGTACCAAATGTAATGATCTCACTTATATTTGTAACTTTTTTCCACTTTCCCTTCCCAATGGTTGTAATAGTGTAGGATTTGACTGGATTTAACTAGTTATATAATAAAGTTTCAATCTTGGTAATAAATGTAAGAGATCGACTGGTAGAAATTTAGGGAGGAAATAGAAGAAAGGTAGGAGGAAAGTTTAGGGTAATTTTCTCATAACCATTTCATTTCATTAAGAGGTATATATACAGGACAACCCTACAATATTGGGCCTCACTACAACATATTGGGACACTTTAAGGAATTTAAATAAATAAAAACAGCCCGACTGCAATAACTTAACCCGAATGAAGAATGGGTCTGAATTAGAATTCCCAATCATCTCTCCTCTGATTCTCTAAAAAGAGCGATTTTTAACTCTACAGCTACTGTCTCTGCTCTGATCACTTCCTCTCCCACCATCAACTTCTTCTCTTTCTCCTCCATTCACCTCCATTCCCACAACACAACATAAAGAAATCTTCTATAATAACATGAAAAGACTGAAGAAGTTAAAAAAGTTAGTAAATTAAAAAACACATCGGAAAGATGAAACTTCTCGGACGATCGATTCCACTATTGCCAAGGTAATTGAATTAGTTGGTACCAATTAGTATTCCCTAAAATAGAAAATTCAATTAACAAACATAAATTAAACTTATGAAACCAGAAGAAATAACAACACAAATTGGGAATAGCATGAAAAATCTAATAAAAATGACTACTTCAAAATGATAGCAAAAAATTCTCGGTCGACATTGTTTCAACTTTCAAGTTGCAATATTTTAAAATTCACTATAAAAAATATAGCAGATAAATATAAATGAATATTGTAATTATCTTCTAAAATAAATAAAATAAAATAAATAAATAAAAAACTCACCTCAATATCATTGAAAATGAATTGACAAAATACATCACTACCTTTTTCTAGCTGTATTATCCACGCCCTTGTGCACTCTTGATGATATAATATCCACCAAGTTAAATGATAGTAAAATTTACACACAAATTAAAATTCTCATAAATGCATTGAGTAAAATGAGAAAGGTAAACATAGTAAGCATACCGAGAAATGAGTATGAAGGATAACAAACCTCAAAATTTTCAAGTAGACTCCGTCTGATAATTCGTACTAATGGTAAATCTTTTTATAAATAAAATTAAAACAACTTTCGCCACCCTGTATGGATATTTATTAATAATGGACGTAATTGATGATAATTATAAAGAGTTTATTAATTGTTTTGGAATCCATAATTACATGGGATTTATACACAAACTAACTTGCTTACTTGAGAAGAATGTAAATATACGTATAATTGTAGTGTGTGTGTATAATCTATACATATATTAAAGCAAAATTGTAGGGGTAAAATTGTCATAAAAATAAATTAGTCAAAACTTTTTAAAAATTATATGTTTGCCGAAAATTCAAGCAATCAGTAGTGTAGGACAGTTGGTTGAGGTGCATCATTGCACACTCAAGTTGCGAGCGTTCGATCCCTCCGTCCTGCAAAAATTTTACATTCCAATTTTTAAATTTGATTCAAACTCTAGCTCATCCAATATTTTTAACTTTTTGGATATTTTAAATAAAAAAATATCACAAAAACATTCATAAATAACATTTAACAACTATTCATATCCTTAAATTTTTTACATTTCTAAATAAAAAATATCATTAAAACTTAATAAAAATGCTCATCGAAAATATTTATATTTTTAATTATACTACTACTTATGGTGTAACCATTTATATTTTTAACTTTTTAGAATTTTTTTTATAAAAAATATATCACTAAAACATGCATAGATAACAATTAACAACCATTCACATCTTTAATTTTTTAGATTTTCTAAATATTAAATATCACCAAATTAAAACATAACAAAATATGCCAATTGAAAATATTTAAATTTTTATTTTTTAAATTCTAATACTACTTATGCTATAAACATTCATATTTATAACTTTTTAGATTTTGTTAAATAAAAAACATTGTTCACCAAAACATGAATAGATAACAATTAATAACCATTTACATCTTTAATTTTTTAAATTTTCTATAAAAAATCATCAAAACATATGTCCATCGAAAATATTTAAATTTTCAATTTTTTAATTCTAATACCACTTTTGGTGTAAGCAAATGACTTATTATATAATTAATGAGCATTTTGAATGACTACCATTTAAATATTTAGTTTTTTTTTAATTCTAATACTACTCAAATTCATGATGTAAATAAAGGGACAAGAGAGCCTTTAATGGGCAAAAAATAGATAAAAGAGGCCCATTCATTTAAAACAAAATAGCATAGAGTTGATTTTTTTTTTTTAATTTTAAGTAATATACTTTTTATGGTGCGGATGAAATTTTCTATTATATTTTGTGCAACACTTCATACTACATAATTCAAATTATTAAGTTAACACAAACTGTAGCTTAAGATTCCATCGGATTATCGTGTAATCAAAGGGGCTTATAATTAATGGGAGCTTTTAATGGCAAATAAAAATTAAAAAAAAAACATCCAAAAGATAATAATAATAATAATGATGATGACGATGATGATGATGATGATGATGATGATGATGATGATGTGAGTGCTTACTTCTACAAGCATGCCGGTTCGATTCATCATTACATAGCAAAACACATTGTATTCATTTTCTTTGTCAATTTGATTCCTCGAGCCGCATCTATCATTCAATTTTTTAAGTTTTTATAATTATTAAATAATAAAATATCACCAAAACATTCATAAATAATAATTAAAAATCATTGACGAATAATAATTAAAAATCATTGACATCTTGAGTTTTTTATATTGTTTAAATAAAAAAAAAACTATCATTAAAACTTAATAAAATATCCATCTAAAATATTTACATTTTTTTTTAAAATTATAACACTACTCATGGTGTAAACAATCATATGTTTAATTTTTTAGATTTTTTTTAAATAAAAAAAACTCGAAAACATGCATAGATAACAATTAATAATTTATTCAATTCATATCTTTAACTTTTTAGATTTACAAAATATAAAATATCACCAAAACATAACAAAATATGCCCATGGAATTTTTTTTTTAATTCTAATACTATTTATGGTGTAAACATTCATATATTTAACTTTTTAGATTTTGTTAAATAAAAAACACTAATCATCAAAACATGAATAGATAACAATTAACAACCATTCACATATTTAATTTTTTAGATTTTCTTACAAAAAACCACCAAAGCATAAGAAAATGTCCATCGAAAATATTTGAATTTTCTAATTTTTTAAATCTAATACTACTTTTGATGTAATCAAACGACTTATTATATAATTAACGGGTATTTTGAATTTCAACCATTTTAATTTTTTTATGTTTTTTAATTCTAATGCTACTCATGATGTAGATAAAGGGACAAGAGCTTTTACTAGGGGAAAAAAGAAAAGAAAAAAAGAGGCCAATTCAGTTAAAACAAAATAATGTAGAATTGATTTTTTTTTTAATTCTAATTAATATATTTTTTATGGTGCAGATGAAATTCTCTAATACATTTTGGGCAACTCTCCACGCTATATAATTAAAATTATTAATTTTTTCACAAACAGTAGCTTATGATTCTGTCTGCGGCTTATCATGCAATCAAAGGGGTTTATAATTATTGGAAGCTTTTAATGGCACACAAAAAGTTAAAAACAAGATCACCCAAAAAAGAAAATTAATAAGAGGTAGAAAGATGATGATAATAATAATAATAATAATAATAATAATAATAATAATAATAATAATAATAATAATAATAATAATAAAATGAGAAATAATGATGTTTCTATTATTATTATTATTATTATTATGGTATGAAAACTATTACTTCCAATGTTTCCACTATCATTAAACTTAAAATGTGTAGATTGATTTCCGTACATCGTACAGGAGATATACTAGTTACTAATAAAAGCAACAATCACTGAAATTAATGGTTAATTTAATTTTAGAATGACATGTTCATCAATTGATTGTACATATAATTTATGTATTAACCATTTGAAATCGATTACCAACACATAATATATATCTTATATATCTAACTATTTATTATATATATATATAATCATTCTATATTTTTCATGTAATTTTCTACAAAGATTGTTATATTGTATATATATATATAATAGAAACAAAATTTAAAATATATTATAATCTGTATTATATAGAAACAAAAAAAAATGATCATGTTTTAGTGGATATTATATTATGATATATATATATATATACTATAAATTTTAGAACTTCAAATTATATGAAATATAATATCCAAAATAGTAGGTGGACATTTCCTTGCATATAGCAATAATCTCGGCAAGCATTAATATACAATATTATATTAAATTTGCAAGTTTGTATAACTAATGAATTTGTAATTAACTAAATAATTAGTATTAATTATATATATATATATATATATATATATATGATTGGGTTCCAGAAGGAACCACACTCTAGGTGAGAACCGAGAACCAATCTGAGTCATATATCCGCTATATTTGGACGACCAAGATATGCTCCAGATTTTAAAAAATGCGGTGGCAATCTCGTAATAACGTCCAACTTCACTGCCCCTGAATCTTAGTAAGGATAAAATCGAAAATTTTGAAAATATATGAATACTCAGAATTTACGTGTATATTTTTCAATTTAGGGTTTTAGCACTGTCATTTCCTATTTTAGCATTGTCATGGCCTTTTATTAGCATTGTCATTACTTATTTTAGCATTAGCATAAAAAAATGTCATCGACATTGTAAAAAAACCACGAACAGACATTGTTACATGTTGAATTATCAATATATGAATACTCATAATTTATGTGTATATATATTTTTCAATTTAGGGTTTTAGCATTGTCATTCCCTATTTTAGCATTGTCATGACTTATTTTAGCACCGCCATGACTTATTTTAGCACTAAAATGACCCTTATTTAGCATTACAATAAAAAAATATCATCGGTATTGTAAAAAAAATAATGAACAAACATTATTACATGTTATTGAATTATGAATATAGTGCAAACACTATTACATTTGCAAACTCTCATTTTTAGCATTAGCATAACCCTATATTAGCGTTGTGATTAAAGACTTGTTGTGATCATTACAAACCAACTAATATGATTTGTGGTGCTAGCATCATTGTTAACTGTATTTGTATCATCATATCTCATTTTAGCATTATCGTTAAATTATAAAACACAATCATGAACATAAATGTGATTACAGTTTTTACAATGTCATAAATCGAACCTTACCATTATTTCGTAAAGATTTACTAGTTTCATTTTTTGTTTTTTAGTAAACCTAACATTGTAGTGGTCATTTTTCGTCAATCCGATATGCTGGCCCAGAAGGGTTAAATGATAGAATACAATCGGTATTCCAATACATAAGCATTCAATTTAAAATTTGAATTAACGATCAGTTCCGCCTTATCCGGTAAGATTGACGGGTTCAGAGGAGTCGACACGTCTTTCAAACCTCCTCCGCGATCCTCGCGAACCCTAGCTACTACCTCCACCTTTAAAAGGAGGCATCCCTCCTCATTTGAGAGGTACGCTGAAATACCCACAAGCTTCACATCACACCCGAAGAATACTGAACTCACAATTTTCTAGGTTAATTCCACCCCGGCGATTCAACATCCGGCCTTCTTCCTGCATTCTTCTAGGATCGAACGGCATTTCCCTAGATTTCTAGTCACGTTCTGGATAAGGATTATCGTCATTAAGCACCTTAATTATTTAATTATTCCGTATTTTGTTTCTTTCTACACTTCTTCTTTTCCTGACTTGAGCGTCGGAGGCCCAACGATCGTCAACCCCCCGACGGTCTTTGGCACTTACGGTGTTTTCTGTTTTTGTTTCACAGATTGGCTGCAGCTCCGGACTGAATCAATTAATTACAGATTTCCGGATCTACAATTTGGCGCCCACCGTGGGGCAGCGATCTATTCGTGAAACAAAATGACAATGCCTAATGAGAGTCGCAGAGATGGAAAAGGACCCCAGCAGGATGGCAGAACCGCTACGCCTTCGCCCGATGTTGATCTGTCGCTGGTTGATGTTCTGAGGAATATACAGCATCAAATGGTAAACACCACGGGGGAGTTAGCGCTTCTAAGATCAGAGAATGCTTCACTCCGCAGTAAACTTGAAGATTTGACCATCAATGACAACACGCGCCATCTGAACTACATCAAACCCACCAATCTGTTCGGCGAGCCAAATTCGGTATACTCTGAGCGTCGTCATTCTGTTACTTTTACTGATCCATTTATTGCAGGTACTAGTGCGTCAGCACAGAAGGTAGACACAAGACAACAAATGGAGGAGAGCCCGCTAAGGCCACCTCCAGGATTCGAGTATCATGCTTCTGGGCAGGAAAGGATCCAGCACCAGACTTTCGAGCAAGAAAGGGTTGAACAGCAGCGCAGGTTCAACCAGGGATTCGATCAGAGAATGATCGATCACCCAAGTGAATTGGAGCAACAACTGGCTGGTATCGAGGCAATGATAACGCGAATTCCTGGTGTACCTCTCTCAATCCGCAAGGCTGCACCAAATAGCTTCGCTGACTCACCGTTCGTGGATAAAATAAGGTTAACAGAGATGCCGTCGAAATTCACCTTACCATCTATGAAGTTATTTAACGGAACCTCAGATCCAGATGACCATATCGCACAGTATAAACAGAAGATGTTCATCGCAGCAATACCTAAGTACCTCAGAGAAGCCTGCATGTGCAAGGGTTTTGGGTCCAGCCTATCAGGAGTCGCACTGCAGTGGTTCACGAACCTTCCTAATGCTTCGATTGGATCATTTGCACAACTCACAGATCTTTTCGTAGAACAATTTGCCAGCAGCCGGAAAATTGAGAAACATTCAGATGACCTCTATGCCATTATTCAGTATCCAAATGAAACACTTAGGAATTATGTTGCACGGTTCAATAGAGAAAAGGTAGAGATACCAGGCTGCAACGCTGACACCGCCATATCAGCCTTCAGAAAGGGGCTAAAGAGGGATTCAGACCTTTACAAAGAACTCACAAAGTACCCGTGTAAGACAATGGATGATATTTTAGCAAAGGCATGGGCACAAATTAAGTGGGAGGAAGACGAAGACTAATATTATCGACCCAAGCCAAGAGGTCGAGATGAAGGAAGAGACTCCCGCAGAAATGATAGAAGAAGAACCAACCATTACCCCCGCAATGATCGCTACAGACCTCGAGGTCGAGAGGATATTTCAGATCCATATGATCGACGTTTGCCAGAATACAACCTGTGCATCACACCCTCAGAAGCCGTCAATGCCTTGAAGGAACTCGGTAGTACAGTGAAGTGGCCGCCCAAGATGAGGAGTCCAGATCATGAACGTGACAGAACAAAGTACTGCGAATTCCACAAAGATCACGGCCATAAAACAGATGATTGTATCGCATTGCGTCACGAAGTCATCGACCTACTCAAGCGAGGCCATTTGAAAGATTTGCTGACTGATAAGGGGAAGCAGACCTTCAGCAAAAATGATGAGAATCTGAAGGATCCACCAAAGCCCCCACCAATTGAGCATGTGGTTAATTGCATAACTGGAGGATCCGAGGTTAGCGGAGTGTCCCAAGCATCAGCAAAATGACACTGCAGATCTCTGAAATACACGCCCATGATACCAAAACCCGATACCGAAATGGAACTCATAACTTTGAGTTTCACCAACAGCGAAGCTTCTGAACTCTCACACCCGCACCATGATGCACTTGTTATTTCAGTCCTTATTTCTAACTGCATGATCAAGAGGACTCTCATTGATGGTGGAAGTTCGACTAATGTCATTTTTTTTATCTACTTTGAAAGGAATGCAGGTCCCCGAGGCTAACATCGTCAAAAAATCAATGACCTTGATTGGATTTAGCGGCGAGCACAAAGCCACCATAGGTGAAATTACACTACATGTGTATACGGAAGGGGTTAACCTACACACCAAGTTTCAAATTATCGATGCACCCTCAGCATACAACGTCATCCTGGGGAGACCTTAGATTTACGAACTAAAAGCTGTACCCTCGACCTACCACCAAGTTATACGCTTTTCAACCCCATGGGGAATCAGACAGATCCGTGGAGAGCAAATTGCATCAAGAGACTGCTACAGATCGGCTTTCAAGACTAACCACGTGCAGGTATAAGAAGTAAACCAAATTGATGAGGCATCGACGTCAAACTCAAAATATGAATACGGAGAAAGCTCAAATTCAAAATATGAGCAAGGAGAAAGTTCAGGGTCGACCTCCTACGTCGAACCTGAAATGGAAGATCTCGATGAAATACGGATTCATCCCGACTACCCAGACCACATCATTCAAATTGGGTCGAGACTGACTTCTGAAATGCGAGCAAAGTTAATCTCGTTTTTGTCAGAACACCATGATTACTTCGCATGGTCACACGCCGATATGACAGGTATCGATCCTTCTATCATAACTCACAGGTTACAGGTCGATCCTGATCACCCACCAGTCAAACAAAAAAGAAGAAAATTTGCAGCAGAACGAAATCAAGTGATAGAGGAAGAAGTTCAGAAGCTAATCGATATCGGTTCAGTTCGAGAGGTGCAGTACCCTGATTGGTTAGCTAATGTTGTGGTAGTAAAGAAGAAGAATGGAAAGAACAGAATGTGTATTGACTGCACCGATCTAAATAAGGCATGCCCAAAGGATTCATTTCCACTCCCTAACATCGACACGCTTGTCGATGCAATAGCAGGACATGAGATGATGAGCTTCATGGATGCTTTCTCTGGGTATAATCAGATTCTCTTACATCTAGATGATCAAGAAAGAATAGCGTTCGTCACAAGTCGAGGCATCTACTGCTACAAAGTCATGCCGTTCGGGTTAAAAAATGTAGGAGCCACATACCAGAGACTGGTTAATCGCATGTTCGAAAAGTTAATAGGTTCGACGATGGAGGTCTACATAGATGATATGCTTGTAAAATCACTACAAGCCAAAGATCACATTGGGCACCTGAGGCAATCATTCGAAGTGTTAAGAAAATACAACATGAAGCTTAACCCCTCCAAATGTTCTTTCGGAGTAACGTCGGGAAAATTTTTAGGGTACCTCGTCACAAAAAGAGGAATCGAAGCTAATCCCGACCAAATCAGGGCAGTGGAAAATATAAAGGCACCCCGCAACATCAAAGAAGTACAAAAGCTCACGGGTCGTTTGGCAGCACTTAGTCGTTTCATATCAAAATATTCTGACAAGAGCCATCAATTCTTCAACACACTCCGAAAGGGAAAAGACTTCGAGTGGACACCAGAGTGCGACCAAGCTCTCAACCAACTTAAGTCCTATCTCTCAAGTCCGTCTTTGCTCTCGAAGCCTAACTCAGGTGAGGTACTTTTCATTTATTTATCCGTATCTGCTAACTCTTTAAGTGCAGTGTTAGTTCGTGAAGAACAGGGAAGACAATACCCTATCTACTATGCCAGCAAATCGCTACTCAATGCAGAGACCAGATACACTCAACTTGAAAAATTAGCCCTTGCACTAGTCATGGCCTCGCGAAAGTTGAAGCCGTACTTCCAGGCGCACCCAATCACGGTGGTGACGACCTTTCCACTAAAGACTGTGTTAAGCAAGCCAGACTTATCCGACAGATTATCAAAGTGGGCAGTAGAGCTTGGAGAGTATGACATCACCTATTTACCCCGGACTGCAATAAAATCACAGGTTTTGGCCGATTTTATTGCAGATTTTTCATCAGAGCAGCATCAGCTTGCCGAAAAAGAACTACTCTCAATAACCGAAGGTGATAATTCAAATCACTGGACCCTTCAAGTTGACGGCTCCAGTAATTTCAAGGGGAGTGGATTGGGTATAGTATTGATCTCTCCCAAAGGTGACGTTGTTGAAAGAGCGGTTCGATGTGGATTCAAGACAACAAATAATGAAGCAGAATACGAAGCACTGATCGCCGGACTGACCTTAGCCAAAGATATGAAGATACCAAACATCAAAGTACAAAGTGACTCACAACTTATTGTAAGTCAGTTCGGAGGAGATTTTCAAGCAAAAGATTCTAGAATGTCAGCATACCTTACCATGGTGAAGGAACTATCAAAATCATTCACAGAAATAGAAGTTACCCACGTAGCGAGGGAGGAAAATCGACATGCAGATGCACTGGCCAACCTAAGGTCAGCAATTGATTGTCAGTCATCGAAGCACATACCCTTAACATATGCCCAATGGCCAGCAGTGTGGAAAGAAGAAGCAGAAACCAAATCGGTGGAAATAGTTGAGGTTGAAGTCAGTTGGATGACTCCGATCATCAAATACATTACCGAGAATGAACTACCTGAAGACAAGACAGAGGCTAGGAGGATCAGAGCTAAGACAATGAAGTTCAACATGATCAGTGGGTCTTTATACAGAAGTTCTTACTCAGGCCCCTACCTGAAGTGTGTAGGCCCAAATCAAGCAAAATATATCCTTGAAGAACTACACGAGGGAGAATGTGGAAATCACTCTGGACCACGAAGCCTAGCAAACAGGGCCCTAACAGCAGGTTTCTACTGGCCGACCATGAGAGCCGATTCAAAGAGTTACGTTAAAAAATGTGATAAATGCCAGAGATTTGCTCAGTCCAATCACACTCATCCAGAACCACTCCACCCTTTAATAACGCCCTGGTCTTTCATGAAGTGGGGCATGGACATCGTAGGAAAACTACCCAAGGGTAGCAATCAGAAAGTTTTTCTCTTGGTCATGACAGATTACTTCACAAAGTGGATCGAAGCAGACGCATTCGCACAGGTCAAGGACCGTGAGGTAAGAGGTTTTGTGTGGAAACATATTTTTTGCAGGTTTGGAGTACCAGCAGAGATCGTCACCGACAATGGGCCTCAATTTATCAGTTTTGAGTTCCAAGACTTCTGTAAAAAATGGGGAGTCAAGCTAACCTATTCCACCCCAAGGTACCCAGCCGCTAATGGTCAAGCCGAAGCCTCCAACAAAACAATAATGAACACCCTGAAGAAAAAGCTAGATAAACACAAGGGAAAATGGGTCGAGCATCTCCCCAGCGTGCTATGGTCTTACCGAACCACAACGCGAACAGCTACGGGAGAAACACCTTTTTCTCTAACATACGGATCTGAAGCCGTCCTACCTCCAGAGATAGGGATCAGGAATGCGAAGACCTCAAGGGTAAATGAAAAGGAGAATAATCAAGAGCTAGAACATAACCTAGACACAATCGATGAGCAACGGGATCAAGCAGCAATGAGAATAGCTTCATACCAGCAGCAGATAGCCCGACATTATGATAAACACGTTCGGCTCCACAGTTTCAAGGTCGGAGATTGGGTCCTTAGAAAAGTTTTTCAAAATACTGAGGAAATCGGGGCTGGCAAACTAGGCCCTAACTGGGAAGGTCCATACCTGATCATGAAGGTAGTAGGAAACGGGGCTTACAAACTGCAAACTGTTGAAGGCAGAGAAATTGCAAATAGCTGGAACGCAGCTCACCTCAAGCAGTATCATTTCTAAACCCTTAGCTAAATTTTTCAAATTTTGTGTTGTTTATTTCTTTATTCGAACTGTTACTGACTTGAGCGTCGGAGGGTCGATGGCTATGCCATCGACCATCTAGGCATGCTGCATGCAGATTGAAACTCAACCATGATAACCGAGGTTCAGTAAAGAAGCCCCTTTAAGGTCGATCCCGCAGTCCTTAGGGTGAACATCGATCCTGAAAGAATGAGTTTGCGTTTCTATTTCATTTTCTTTTACTACTTTCAATAATTTTCAAATTGATTTCCTACTTCAGCTACTGACTTGAGCGTCGGAGGGTCGATGGCTCTGCTATCGACCATCTAGTCATGTTACGTGCAGATTAAAACTCAATACCGACAACCGAGGCTCAATAGAGAAGTCCATGAAGGCTGACCTTGCAACCCCTAGGGTGAACATCGACCCTGAAGAAATGAGTTCGCATTCTCGTTTGTTTTCTTTTACTATTTTGAATTATTTTCAAACTTATTCCCTACATCAGTTACTGACTTGAGCGTCGGAGGGTCGATGGCTTAGCCATCGACCATCTAACCCTGTTGCCTATAGGTTGAAAATCAATGTTGACAACTCGAGTCAGATCTTGACATGCATTCGATGACAATGTTGACAACTCAAGTCAGATCTTGACATGCATTCGACGACAAATTCTGAAACGATGTTCAATACCAACATCTCTAAGGCATGGTTCAACCTCAATGCAAGTTCAGCCTCGATTCAAAACAAATTGTGATTTAGATAACTTGCATACATATGCTAGCCTTAGATCCTAGAATTGTAATCTACCGATCAGATTAAATGTAAAACAATCAATACATATATTTTTACGTATATGTTTCTAAGATTCTCTCGTTCACATATATGTCGTGCACTTGCAAGCATAACTTCCAAACATCGAAGTTGAAGTAAAACAAAGCTCAAGTATGAAGTGTCATTCAGAATGTCACTACCCTAAATGAGAGTTCAACATCGATAAAATAAAGTGGAGAATCACCATAAATATACTGCGACACCGAAACCGGCGGAAATAACAAGAAGTCTAAATGAACGACAAATATGCGAATAATAAAAAAAAAATCAGCCATATGCTGTATAGCTCCATCACCCTACGATGCATCGTCGCCATAAAGGAAAGACAAATCAAGATCAGGATTCTTGTCCTTGATCATTCCTACTAAGCCTTCAGCTATCTTCATTTCCATGTCAGCACGAATTGATTGAAAAGCTTCAGAATCAGCTATTTTCTGGAGGTCGATCCCCTCACCTTTTTTAGCGGCATCAAGGGCCTTATCACGAACCGCCAATTCGGATTTATAATGGTCCTTGGCAGCATCAAACTCCTTCTGCAGTTTGGAATGAGAAATCTTCACTTTGCTCAGACGACTTTTGTATGTTTCGGATTCTTCCAATGTCGTTGCCGCCTTCTTCTCAGCCTCAGCTTTCCCCCTCCTGACTTTTTCTACTTCAGTTTTCAAAGCAGCTATCTCAGCCTCAAGCTTGGAGGTTGAAGATGACTCAGCTTCAAGATTTGCCCAAGCACACGATAGTGCCATGGTAACCTACATTCACAAAAATTGAAACAAATTAATACGTCAAATTATATGTAAAAAAAAAATTATTATTAGATACATGCCTGAACAGAATGGTTGAGGGCGCGAGCAATCTGAGACTTCAATCCAGCCGCTTGTAGATTGCCAATGTCGACCACCACCATCTCATTCTGCATTTTAGACCAGACAATGCTGGAGGGATCGAATGTAGCTGAATTTCGAGGAACTATCTCATTCCCTAATTCGTCGAGCGTCGGGCCCATTGGCCCATCAGCAGCAGAGGGAGAACTAAATCCCACCTCAACTACCACTGAATCTGGTTTCTCTTGAGCAGGTGTGGCATGTGGGGTAGGACTAGGAGCTGGGGCCGATGTCCTCGCCTTCTTACTTGAGGGGGCGTCAGAGGAACGCCGACTCCCAGACGGGGCTGCAGACCCCAAAGCACCTTCCCCATTCGATTTATCCTTGACTTCATCTGCCTTAGCTTTGATCTCTGTCAATCGGAGGGTACGAGTACTACGAGGAGGCATCATGATAGCACTAACAGTTCTTCTAGCTCGCAAGATATTCAATGAACGATAGGCCTTAGGAACTTGGAGGGCTCTCTCAATTCGCTCAAGTGATACACCCTGCGGCGTAGGTTTCTCAGAAAATGCTACAAAAGAAACAAATGAAGATAGTTAAAAACGATAAGAAAGAAGTGAAGTACTATCCCCACAAATTAATGAAGAAAAAACGCACAAGCCAATTTAAAAGATCGAGGTGGACATTCTTCACTGGATTCACCACATGTTACCCAAAACCATTTAGGCTTCCATTCACCGGAGGATGAGATACAATCTTTCACAAGCCCTGGGAACCCGCCAGTCCATCTAGTGAAGTAATAGAAGCCCGGATTATCCGGCACTCTACTGATCCTATACAACGAATGCCACTCATCCAATGTCGGCTCACTAAACTTCAGGTCGTACCATATCAATAGCATACCCACCATATGGCCATAACCATTGGGAGAAATTTGGGCTGGAGAAATCCCATAACTAGCTGCGACCTTCCTAAAGAAGTTATGTAAGGGTAATCGAACCCCTCTCTTAAAAACATCAGCATAAAACGCAACAGAATCCTGTTGAGGCCAACAAGCTCTTTCCGAAGACTTTGGGACCCTCACTTTCAGTTGACAAGCGACCCCATAAGATTGTATTAAGTTTTTTAGATATCTTTGGTTGATTGTAGACGGCACTGTTTCTGCCTTGAACCCTAAAGATCTATGGGAGCCATCTGCGATTTTATCTGTATTGTCAGAACCATCGACCTTCTCACTTAAATTCTCTATCTGATGAATGACCACGTCCTCGTCCTCAGCAATTGTATTATCGGTATCATATGTACTGTCAGACCCTGAATTTGAGCCCTCGTCCTCAGAATCAGATACATCTCTTAAGTTCCAGATCTCACCGCATTCCATAGACCCCGAATTTTTGTTCAGAATCTTTGATTTTTTCGAATCTTCCGCCTCGGGGTTCCTAGTCTTAGGCATCTCCATATCGCACTGCAGATATCCATCATCTTATTTCTTATTTATTTTGAGGGTCGACTTTTTCCACTTATTCTCGGGTTCACAATCCAGAAAATAAATAAACTCACACAAATCAAGATCAAAAATAAAAAAGACGACAACTTACCAATTATCTTGATGTCTCTACGGGCTTGAAACTCAGAAATAACGATGAAGATGGTCTTGAGCGTCTTGAGCATCTACATCAGAAGAAAATTTTCTCCTTCTTATAGAAGTAGCAGGTGACGTAGCTAGGGTGGAGTCTTGATCCCCAAGCAAAAAGAAAAGCCCTATTTCAAAGCCCAGTCCGGATAGAAATTTGAGTTGCGTAAGGATTCTTCATTATCACACTTATCCTGTTACAAAAATAAATAAATAATAATAATCGACCCTAGGTCGACTGTTTTGGAAGAAATATCGACCCTAGGGTCGACTATTTTGGAAGAAATAATAATCGACCCTAGGGTCGACTGTTTTGGAAGGAGTAATGGTCGATCCTAGGGTCTATGGGTTAAAAATCGAACTTTACCATTATTTCGTAAAGATTTACTAGTTTCATTTTTTGTTTTTTAGTAAACCTAACATTGTAGTGGTCATTTTTCGTCAATCCGATATGCTGGCCTAGAAGGGTTAAATGATAGAATACAATCGGTATTCCAATACATAAGCATTCAATTTAAAATTTGAATTAACGATCAGTTCCGCCTTATCCGGTAAGATTGACGGGTTCAGAGGAGTCGACACGTCTTTCAAACCTCCTCTGCGATCCTCGCGAACCCTAGCTGCTACCTCCACCTTTAAAAGAAGGCCTCCCTCCTCATTTGAGAGGTACGCTGAAATACCCACAAGCTTCACATCACACCCGAAGAATACTGAACTCACAATTTTCTAGGTTAATTCCACCCCGGCGATTCAACATCCGGCCTTCTTCCTGCATTCTTCCAGGATCGAACGGCATTTCCCTAGATTTCTAGTCACGTTCTGGATAAGGATTATCGTCATTAAGCACCTTAATTATTTAATTATTCCGTATTTTGTTTCTTTCTACACTTCTTCTTTTCCTGACTTGAGCGTCGGAGGCCCAACGATCGTCAACCCCTCGACGGTCTTTGGCTCTTACGGTGTTTTCTGTTTTTGTTTCACAGATTGGCCGCTGCTCCGGACTGAATCAATTAATTGCAGATTTCCGGATCTACAAACATTTTTGTCCATCTGTAATTTATCTGCGCATTTTCTTGGTTTTAGCACTTTAGTTTAGAGTTTTAGCACTGTCATCTCATATTTTAGCATTCTGATTATGTTTTTTTAGCATTGTTATTTCCGTTTACTTAATAGTATTATATAAAAAATTATAGGTGCTAAAAAGACTGCAGAATATGAAAGTAGTAGAAATAAAAGAGCTAAGACTGCCCCAAATAATGAAGATAATAGAAGCAGTGATGTATATTTCAAATATCCATTCTTAGAAGTAACAACATGCCCATCAACTCTCTTAGAGGCTGTAAGGGAAATGAATAAAGCACAATGGGAAGCAGCCCCAAAAGGTCACAAGCTTCCCATGATTGTCCTTTTAAATGAATGGTGCAAAAATCATTAAATACCTGCAACCATGTAAAAATTCATAAATCTCTGTTATTCTCTTCCTCATCGTAAATAAAAGACTACAAATGCTAACACTATCACCTACCAAAATATTCAAACATTAACTAACAGTGCTAAAAAAGAAAATGAAAGTGCTAAAATATAAACTACCAGTGCTAAAATAACAGAATGCAAATGCCAAAACTAATAGAACGGCAAGTCTAAATAATAAACAGACTAACCTGTTAGTCCTATGTGTTGCATCAAACGAGTATCAAATCCACATGATGAGGCATACACCTTGTAAAAGGTTATACCATCATCTAAAGTAAGGAAAATCTTGTCCAATGCAGGCTTCAAAGATGGTTCACATTCAGGTGTGTAAAATTCAGAAGACGCTGGTGAAATCTCCAAATTGGAAGAAACACAATCTGCACATTTATCAATACACAACTAATCACATTAATGCTTAAAAAAATATCATGCTAAAATTGTTCACAGTAGTGCTAAAATAAGATTACAACGTTGCTAAAATATGTCATGCTTGTGCTAAAATACCTGTTCACAACATGTTTTTATAAATACTTATTTGTTTTTACAATGATAATAACTAGTTCCGTAATGCTAAAAATAACGTCTCTAATGCTAATAAGACATGTTTTAATGCTAGCAAATATACAGATATCCACGCACATAGTAATTACACCAGTGCTAAAACTAATTACACCAGTGCTAAAACAGTAATATTATTGTTAATGTTGAGTTCATCATGCAAAACATAATCTGCAGAACTAAAAATACATGTTGATCATCAAAAATCAAAAGTTCAACTTAATAGGCTTCGTCAACCTTGTCGAACAAATTTAAAACAAAGTCGATAAAAAAATCACAGCAAAACAACAACAAAAATATTTTTATCCGTCATCTTCATCTAAGAACAACAAAAACTCCGGGAAAAATCGCGTGAGCAATGATTAAGATGAATATATTTCAAAGAGAATCGACTGGAATTTGGGATTATATGAACACGGGAAAAATCGCAGAAAAACTACAACAAAAAAACTTTTTTACCCGGCGTCTTCATCAAATAACAACGAACAACACAAACTCCAGGCAAAAAATCGCGTGAACACCGATTAAGATGAATAAAATTCGAAAAGAATCGACTGAAATTTCGATTACATAAATACAGACGAAATCGATATGTAGAAGGAAAGAGATTTCGAATGCAAAATGGAATAGATTTCATTCCAGAAATAATAGAATTTCTAAATTACAAAAATACCCCTGCTTCATTAAAAAGTCAGTAATATTACAACTATGCCACCGCATTTTTTAAATCTTGGAATGTATCTTAGCCTTCCAAATAGGCGAGATCTATGGTTGAAATTGGTTCTCAGTTCTCACAGGGGAATGTGGTTCTCACACGATCCACTCTTTCTCTCGCTCTCTCTCTCTCTATATATATAAAGATAGATATGAATATGTTTAATGATTTAGTATTTTTTTTAAAATGATAATTATTTAAAATTAATAACTATTGATTATATACTTTCAAAAAAATATTAAAAAATTATAACATATAATGTGTTTAGCATAATAAAAGTATTTTAAATGATCATCAAGTTCTTATGATTAGTGAAAAATATTACGAGACTACAACACTTATAAAAATTCATATATTTTGGTCTCAATATTCATAATTGATATTTTTTACCACATATGTTCCATTAATGCATTTCAAAGCGCAATACGAGCATATTTGTTCTTGATTCCTATATATTGCACACGAAATTCGTTGAACCAAAAACTAAATTAATTGTGATTTTATTAAAATTATTTATTTATTTATATGATTTATAATTTAAATTAAGTGAATATATAATTTATAGACTAAATTTATTAGATAACCCATTTAAAAATAATTTTAAATAATAATCTTTTGCCTCAAATTTAGTGCATGATTTGTTATTGCACCAATTCGAAGTAGGATTTAACACAATATTGGAGTAAATTTCTATTCAAAATTGGTGTTTTAGTCCAACATCGGCTATAAGAGAGTTGTAATTATTTTAAGACCCATTCCTTGGACTCGGACCCACTATGCTAAGGTATTGGGCTAAATCCCAGGCCCATTATTCCAAAATTAGGGCCCATTTCCATACAAATTTTTACAAACTTAAATTGAAATTAAATTTCAATACCAAAAAAAAAAAAAAAACCTTTCTTAAAATCAAACTGCTTTATGCGCTAGGGCTTAATAGAACACTCTGGTTTTCTGGAATTACGTTCTCTCCTGGTATGTTTCTCATCGTTATACTCAATTCTAAACATTGTAATTCTTTACTTTACTGTTTGTTTCTTTATTCACATATAAATTGGAATGTATGGTACTTTTTTTTTCTTCCCGAAGAAGATTGATTAACAAGTTCAAATTCAATTTGGAACTCTTAGAGTTTACATATGTATTACACATAGATTATGCATTTTTTATTTTTTTGAGAAATCGAACATAGATTTGAGATGAGAGCTATAAAAGTGAAAGCCGAATAAATAAATAAAGTAATAGGCCCAAACGCATTAACATATACATATACATACATCGCTGTAAGCCTATAACACATACACAGTTGAACCAATACACGAGATTTCCGATCCCTTCATTTTTCTCTAGGTTAGGGTTTTAGAACTACATCATAATCGAAGGTAATATTTATTTGATTGCATCATCACAATGTTACTGAGCTTCTATCCGATGCATGATTCCCATTTCTCCTCAATTTTGTTGTGCATGATTTTGCTCTCTTTATTCATTGGATAGTTAGACGGTTGTTTTTATCTTAGTTGGTTGATTTTTTTTTTACTTTTTTTTTATGGTTGATTTGCTTCGTAGGTAATGGATTTATAATTACTACTAAAGAGTTGAGTTTGTGTGTTCTAGATTTGAGAAGTTATGAATTGGTGTAGTTGTGGACTGTTATTAGCAGATTCGTTTTCTGCTTTGGGCATTTGGGTATGTGTGTTAGAGTTAGATTTGTATCTGATTTATGTGATCCTTTGTGTTTTCCATTTTGGGTGAGAAGGCAAGGGAGTAGTTGGTGTTTGTGGATTGGGGGGTCTTACTTAAATGCGTTGCTTATGAGAATGCATTAGAATGACGGATTTGATGAGAATACTATATAAGATTAATGTGTCTGTCTAAACGAAGTTAGGAGGATTTTGATATGCGAAGTTTCATATGATTACTTTGGCCGAAATGAAGGAATCCCTTAGCTACAAGACGCGTGTTGTTATCGTTCTCAAATTTGGAATTGCTTTTCCATTTGTTAGATTTGCATTCTGAAAGTTTGTGACCCATGTTAAATGCCTTTTTCTTGTAGAAATAGGAATCAAGCAGTGGTTGTTCTCTGAGTTGGAAGTTGAAATTGTAAACACTACGCTACCTGAATTTCGGGGGAAAGATGCTGCAGATTCGGCTTAGCAAGCCAGCTAGTGAAACTGGTTCAACTGCAAAACCTGTGCTTGTGGACACTGTCACAGTTGCATGCCCAGATCATCTTGTGTTAGCTGATCTTCCTGTGGCGAAGAGTCTGGGTGCGGCATGTGCAACTGCTGTTATCAAGTCTGTTGGACGCAGGTCCCGTCGCCAGCTTGGTGAGCGTGTTCATTTTTGTGTTCGATGCAACTTCCCTGTTGCTATTTATGGGCGTCTGGTAAGTATACAATTCCAGTCTTTTGGTGGCATTTGAGTTGTTAAATAACCTAATACTAAACGTCTAAACCTTGGCGTGATTTGATAGCCTGTTTTTCACCACATTAGCTAATGCAATTGGTGACTCAAGAAAAATAAGAACCGGAAGTATAGAAAAGGATATTTAATATCTATTTGACTTGTGAGCTTTGATGAGTAATTAATCTTTCTGATTGTATGTCAAGTCATGTCTGCTACTCTGTGTTTGTTCGGCATATGTTTCCTTCCCGAGTTTGGCTTCATGAAAAGCTATACATGCACCTTTGTTGTATTTAATGTTTATGCATGGTTATTCTTGTTGGATTACTTCAAGATTATTATTGCCCCTTATATAGGGGCATCATTAGCTACTGGTGAATCTTTTTTTGAAAAGTCAGTATCTATCTTTTGGTTTTATTTGTTGCAAGCCTTACTCGATTTTGTGTTACTGTCACCTTTATTTAAGTTTTTATGGTTTAGCACACTTTTGACATTAATGTCTGATCTGATTGAAGCTATGAAGAAGAGCTAAATATATTTCCTGCATGCAGCAGTTTTTCTTTGTATATATGTTTAACTGATGCCTTGGCAAACTTATGTTATTTCAGAGCCCATGTGAGCATGCCTTCTGTTTGGACTGTGCCAGAAGTGATTCTCTTTGCTACCTGTAAGACATACTTTCTTATGCATTTAGTTCCTTTACATGATAGTGCACATTTTCTTGAGGATCTTGGCTTCAAATTATGGTTGGTTGTATGATTTCCCATAGTCTTTCAAAAACTAGAAAGTAGTGTATGCTGTGGCCTCTTGAAAAACTTCTGTGTATGTACTATTGATGTTCAGTTATGCTAAGACATGTCTGCATCAGAACGAGTGGTGCTATCTGCAGACTGCAGCAAGCAGAAGTGTTACTAGAGATGAAGGAATACAGTTCTTTTTTTTTTTTTACTTGCAGCTGCCAGTGCCAACACCACAATATCATCACTTGTCAAGAAGTCAATGAGTTCACAGCTATCCCGTTTAACCAGAGAGTATTTATTTCAAAATTTTGTGAATGAGTGGTAAACTCTAATAGATTAGAGTTTCATTTTACAAACTCTACATTCTTCTGTTGGCACCTCAAGATCTCTGCTTATTGATATTCATATCTTTGTGATTTAGTTGTTAACTTAGGTAGTTCATTGACCTTGTTAATGATCTATGCTGATGCATGGCTTTGATTCTCCTTTGTTATTCATCTTGGTACAGTTGTGATGAACGCATTCAGAAGATCCAGACAATTAAAATGATGGAAGGAATCCTCATATGTGCAGCCCCTCATTGTCTCAAGTCGTTCTTAAAGAAGAGCGACTTTGAGTTACATATTAATGAGGCCCATGCTGATCTTCTTCACCCCAATAAGGAAAAAGAAGGGAATGAGTCAGAAGCTATGAGTGCTAGGAGACCTTCAGCCTCTGATTCCACAGTTCAAGCACCCCCAAGGCCAGCTTTTTCTCCCCATTCAAGTTCTCAAGTTCATGATCGTGAAGACAAAGCCCAGCTGCCCCAATCTAGGGAACCACCACCTTCGAGACCTGCTGTACAGCCAAGGCCAACGCCTCCTTTTCCTGGACAAGCTACAGATCATCCATCAGAGCAGCACCCTGATAGTATTCAGTCGCATGCCTTTGATAGAGCTACTTCCCAGAACCACTTTCCTCAGCAAACTTTTGAAGGCCAGGGGCAAGGTGGTGGCCGACAAGATTCAGGTCAGTTTCTAAGAAAGAAACCTATAATTTATATCCTGAATTTCCTTTTTGCAAGTACCTGCAATTCATTACCTCTGAATTCTGTTGTACCAGTTAACCCGAATTCAGTTCCAGCTCCACCTCAATTTGGTTACTCTCCTTACGCATCTGATGGAGCACAACAGTTCTTTGGTGCTCCATATGGAATGGCAAGACCAGATTCTACACCAGAATCTGGGTCAGGACAGGGTTCATTGTTAGGTTTCCCACCCGGACCTGGACCCGTGAATTTTGCCCAAAATTATCCACAGTGGAATGCAGTTCCTGGTTCTGTGCCTCTAGAACCTCCTATGGTATCTCAAGGGACTACAGATGGCTTTATGAATGTCGATTCTCAAGGAAGAGGATTCTTTCAGGGTGATTATGGACAGAATAAGAGTTTGGAACAGAGGCAGAGTGGGAATTTTGTGGATCCAAGAGACGGTAAAGGAATATTGGCACCCCAACCGCTGCATCTTCCTCCGCCACCTCCTGTACCCCCTCCCCACCTGCAACGGGGCAGGTCATACTCAGGTGATCATGATGGACCACCGGGCTTCAGTTGGCAGCCCGAGAGGCGAGATAGTTTCGGAGGTGCTCAGGATTAGGCCTACCTGCTGATATTTCTTTCGATTCGCGGCTTCTTCAGATGTAATACCATCTTTCATCGAGTTTTATGTTCATCTGTAACAGTACTCCAGCTTTTCCTCATTTTGTTGATGTTGGGAAGCTTAACTGAAACTGTATATTTTTTTAAATATATCTACGTAGTTTTAAATCTACATCATTCCCCACAACTGGGGGGATGTAATGTGGAAGAGAGGCTGAGTGGTTCATGAAACTAGTTCGAATATGCATTATGTAGCTACAAATGTGAATATTTTTCATTTGAAAATTCTCCTAATTAGTCGTAGGAAACCAAAATATACACAAGTGAGCTAATTCCATATTTCCATCTCCGAGCTCAATACAATGGCTTTCCGCATAAACAAACAAAATATATGTGATCCCAATAAGATTGAAACAAAAAAGGTTAAAAATCAAGCCAAGATTCATGATCATCAACTTAATTTCTTCATTTCCAGAAACCATTGGTGGACCTTGGTGATGCAACCTTCATCAAATCTTACATATAACTGCTGCAGCTTCCTGCACCAAATTAGAGCATACGAGTCGATATGGTCTTCATATCTTTCATATAATGCCGGAACTGTAAGAACCATCAAAAGGCCTGCCACAAAAGCAAAAGTGACAAAAGATTGTAATAAGGGGATGCCAATATATATGATAGTAGAAATGATAATCTTGAACTTACAAATGTAGCCCAATGTGAAGAAATCGGCAAGGCTCCCAATTATAGAGATCATCAAAAGAGTAAGAGCTGCTTTAACAAACATTCTTGAATCCCTTCCATAAGCGACATCCTCAGACACGGATAGCACGGTGTTTACATGATCACGAATGAAAGTTGCTGCTTCAACCGCGATTTCTTCTGACAGATACAAATGTGGTAGAGGTGGAGCAGGTCTGTTTCAAAAGCATTTGCAGTCACATAGTTGATCTCAGTTGAGGTAATGAACATTGCATAGGTAAAATGTTAAGACAAGAGGTTTAAGGGAGTGAACCTGTTCAAAATTGCTGCTGATTTTGACCATAAAAACAGAATGGTAAACAGAAGCAACAACACACTTGAAACTAATGTGAGCAGAGTATAACCAGATATCTCAAACACCACCCAAGCAGCCAAAGTCTGAACTAAAATCCCCACCGTCAGATTCTTCCTTCTCCACAACATCACATCTGCAACTATTCATCAAAAACAACAACTCAAATTTTCTTACATTCAATCATCAAATTCAGGATTTGACAATTTTTCTTGCATAGTCCTCTTTCAATATCAATTTGCAATACTTCCTACTCCCCAAGATCCAATTTTGTGCAGAAAAATGAGATTTTTAGATGAATTGTAGATGCAAGGAAGTTAATAGGCAAAAATCAAGAATAGCAAGCTTACCAAGACCACCTCCAAGAATCTGATGAACTGTTCTTTTCCTGTTAAATACTCGATCCGATGATCCCATTTTCAAGAATTCAGAAATGACCAGAACCCAATAATCAAATCAAATGCATTCCCTTCTATAACATGTAAAAAACTGATCTTTGATTTTTTATTTTTTATTTTTGTGTGCTTTTATATGAAGCAAAAAAAAAAAGTGATGCTACTATTTTAGTGGTTGTATGAAGGCAAAGCTTATATACATATAGGTATGCGTGTAAAGATGTTGACATGTGGGGTTAATTGGCTTCAAATTCCATCTAAACTCTCAAAAGCTTGAAAATTTAATTTACTTTTCATTGTCTACTGCTGCGAATCCACAAAATCAGCTCATTAAAATAAATTTGCAACTTTGTTGTGTGTGGGGGTGGGGGGGTTGTTTTTCTTGAAGACAGCAGAGATATGTGCAGGGGCATGTGGGAGTGCTGTTTGTTTCTTTACGTAGATCTCACGTAGAGTTTTCTAGATATGAATTATTAAATTTATTAATGAAATTAGGTACGTGTAATCTTGAATATACCCGCTTATAATAAACTTTCAGATTTGATTTTCTAACAAGGGAAGTCTGTATCTCCAATGTATTATATATTTGGATAAGTTAAAGAGACGACGTATTTTATAAAATAAAATGCTAAGTGTATTGAAAAGGACATGAAATAATAAAAGGGAAAAAAAGTAACATGAATATTCCTTTAATTCATATTTTTCCAATTTCCTATGTCGTGGTTCAATGGCTTATTCTAGTTCATACATGATATGATGTATGGTGTAGTGTATTTATTATACAATACTAATTAAAAATATATATATTACAACACAATAAGGGACAAATAATTATAAATAACCAGGGAAACACAATTTGGAAACTATGAATAAGAAATTAGCATATAGCCGTATCTTACCTAAAAAAACCTAACCCCAGCAAATATATTTGAAAATTTAACTATATTCCAAAAATGTGTTGTCCATGCCAAACCGGCTATTCATCTAAATTTTTATTTTTAAAAATTGAAATGGAAGGTCTCAAGTTTTTATCAGTAGTGTATATATAAAATACAAGGAAATAAATCACATTGAATTTAGAATTATAACTATAATCACTAGGATATAATATAAATTTCGTACCTAAAAAATCATTTATCAATAAATGAATGAATAAATAAATAAATAAATAAAAAAGGAACGCCGTACAACTTGTGCCTGTCCTGGCCTAGGAGCACAACATAGGAGCAATCGAGCATAAATCAAATAGCCCCAAAATCTGGCCCAAAACAAATTTTCAGAAAAATAACCGAGTTTAGTTATTACTATTATTTAAAAAGAAAAAAAAAACTGAGTTGTGTTTGAAGTTTGTATTTTGGCATTTTGTCGAGGGTTTTAACGGCCGCTGCCTCCCTCCTTCATTACTTAACTGTAGTTTTCTTTCTTTCCTTTTCATTTATTTATTTTTTACAAAAAAAAAGGAAGAAAAAAATTCAGCATAGAACTCATCGAAAATAATAAAATCCTGTAATTTAGTTTTTTTTTTCTTGTAGTTTCAGTGAAAGAGCACAAATACAACTTCAATCTGACGATCTTTCCTATGCTCCGCCTTACATATTAGTTTCTATCTCCCACGCTCTCGGCCTCTTCAAATTTTCCCATTTGCCTCTTCATCACTGTACGAATCTTTCCGATTTTTAGCTGCATTTTATTTATTATGTTGTTTTTGTTCTAATTATGTTTCTGTGAGATTATTTTTTTGGGGGGAGGCTATGTTTAGAATCAGATTGCTTCAATGATGAAAGCTCATATGAGCTGTGCTGTTTTGTTGATCTGAATCTGAATTTGTTTTATGACTTTGTGGTTTCAGGAAATTTGAGTTGGCGGCACGGTTCGGATTAGTTAAGGTGAGTCGTGCATTTGTTGCCAGTGATTCAGCTTAATAGTGTGTGTTAAGTCTGTAGAAGCTACAAGTTCGTTGATATCAACTTTTTGCATTTTGCTTGATGCTGTTAACATTTTCGTTGATTCCTGTTTTTTTGGAGATGAGTTGTGTGTGTTTGCATCGTTTCGCTTATGTTCATTGAGGTTTTGTCAATGTTTATTGCTTGGACTAGCTGCATGTCCTGTTGTATTAGTTCACCAGTAGTCAAATGTTGATAGTGTTCATCTGCTTGTTTGAGGCAATTAGTCAAAACCACAAATTCTGCCTATCGCGGTTGTTTGTATGATGATATGACTTTATTTATGTGATTTCTGTTTCCGACATTTGAAGGCATTGCTGCATTGCCCCCGTTAAACATTCTTGCATAGGTATTCTATTTCATGCATCAGAGTCGCATGCTTGAAAGTATTTGCAAGAATTGTGTTTTCTGTGGCTACCTATCAGTTTCACTGCATTGGCGATTTTCTGATATCATTCCTTTTCTCGCTCTCTTAAAAGCAGTTCACTTCCCAAATTTTTCTGGTTGCACGGGTCAAGAAATGGCTTCCATGACTCAGTGTCCAGCATCATTTACTGGGAATTTGTCTTCCAAGCCTACTGCTTCCGATCTTCTTAGGAGCTCCAATAATGGTACTTCTGGTGTACCCCTAAGAACCCTTGGAAGGGCCCAACTAGGAGCGAAAAGGAGAGACTTTACTATATCTGCAAAGGTTAGGAAAGTAAAGAAGCATGAATATCCATGGCCAGAAGATCCGGACCTAAATGTGAAGGGTGGAGTCCTCACCCACCTGTCACCTTTCAAGCCTTTGAAAGAGAAGCCAAAGCCAGTTACTTTGAATTTTGAGAAGCCTCTGTTGGATCTCCAGAAAAAGATAATTGATGTATGACCAATTTAAACTTCCGTCATGTATTTTTCAACATAAACTCATCAACCCATGAGTTTTAGTACTTGGTTCTGCCCTTACTCCTTTTCTTAAAAAATATTTATTTAATGCAGGTCCAAAAGATGGCAAATGAAACTGGGCTGGATTTCAGCGATCAAATTATTTCACTAGAGAATAAATATCAACAGGTTTAGTCAATAATATATCCTTTTCGCTGTAATGTACCCCTTTTACATTAGGAAGATAATATTGCTGCCTCTTCTGCCTCTTTCTGTTTTTGTTTGCTACCCATGTTGTTCATTTTTTACCATGCTGATTGCAGGCTCTGAAGGATCTCTACACGCATCTGACTCCTATACAACGTGTGAATATTGCGCGACATCCAAACAGGCCAACTTTCCTTGATCACATTTTCAATATTACTGAGAAGGTCTCACATATTTTTTCTGCTCCAACTTTATATCTGCAGAGTTTGTTTTAAAAAAATAAAATGTACTTTATTGGGCATAGTTGCTATAAAAGTGATACTGCTAGGTAAAAGGTTTTAGCACATGGTAAATGGGTATCCATTTAAAAGTAATCTTTTCAATCATGTATGTGCAGTTTGTTGAGCTCCATGGTGATCGAGCTGGATATGATGATCCTGCTGTAGTCACTGGACTTGGCACCATAAATGGAAGAAGCTACATGTTCATGGGCCATCAGAAGGGAAGGAACACGAAAGAAAATATTCAGCGCAACTTTGGGATGCCTACTCCTCATGGGTATGCGTATAGAACATGTATTTTCTCTCATTTTTACAAAATAAAAATAAAAATATTCGTAGTGCGGTGTAAAAGGCATCATCCCTGTTCCCACATCTCCTTGTTGCTTAATGATAACCATGTGAAATTGCTCGAGTTCATTGTGGTTTTGAATTTCCGTTTCGCAACAATGCATTTTAAAAATGAGGATGCTAATGGTAACATACTGGTGTCAACAGTTACAGGAAGGCTCTACGCATGATGTACTATGCAGATCACCATGGGTTTCCAATTGTCACCTTTATTGACACTCCAGGGGCGTATGCTGACCTTAAATCTGAAGAACTGGGACAAGTAATGTGTAGTTATTCTCTGATGCAAAATCCTTGTTAGTGATAAAAGTTTGCATGCTAATTGTGTTCTTTTTTATTTAGGGAGAAGCAATTGCACAAAATTTGAGGACCATGTTTGGTCTGAAAGTACCAATTGTTTCAATTGTTATGGGAGAGGGTGGCTCTGGCGGCGCTCTGGCTATTGGTTGTGCTAACAAGCTGCTAATGCTTGAAAATGCTGTCTTCTACGTTGCCAGGTGCTTTAATCGACAGTTTCATGTTGCAGTCGTTTTTTAAGATGCTTCATGTGTTCATGATCAAGATAGTAACAAAGGAGTGCATTGAGTTCTTCAATCTCAATTGTAGTCGTGCTAGTTGTTCCTCTACCATAACTAACTTTAGGAGTTACTTATGGTTCATGATTTTTAAATGGTAGGAATGCTCCTCTTGATAGAGGACTCTGGCATCCTGCCTTAGCTAGCAATTATATTGAGCAATTTCTGAAAGGCAGATATTAGCATCAAGCAACCTTGATGAAACATAGTAGTTAATCCATTCCTAACCTATCTTGCTCTCATGCAGAGCTTCCTTTATCATGTGTCACGCATATGATATATCTACAACTATGGCATATTTATTTGGTGGATACATAATATTGGAATTATATCTCCTTCTCTAAACAACTTCTTGTCAACTGTCAAATCAATTTGCTGCATTTTAACATGTCCGTTTCTATCTCCATGTGACAGTCCTGAAGCATGTGCTGCAATCTTGTGGAAGACTGCAAAAGCTTCTCCAAAGGTAGTTTGAAGAGGTCATATCTGGTATGCTTGTCAAGAATTGATGTTATAGTTATAACTTAAATCTACTTTTTTTTTTCTTCAGGCTGCTGAGAAGCTAAAGATAACAGCAACAGAGTTGACCAAGCTACAGATTTGCGATGGCATCATACCTGTAATTATTTCATCCTTTTCATTCTAAATGTGCAAACTGCTGTACCACTATTCTCTTTCTTCTTGTTATGCCCTAATTACTGGAACATCACAGTTTCTTCTAAATCAAGATAAGGGTATAGAGTTCTTTGATCTGCAACGTTTCTTTAAAACATAAGTTTCTAGAGAGAAAAAATGATGCTAATACCTCATGAACTATCATTATTTCGGATGTAGATCATTAGTAATCCAACTGTTAATGTCTTAGTGATTTGATTGTTAACTATTATTTGTAGTCTATCTTGCCCTTATTCAGGTTTAAAGAGTTGATATTCATATACCATCTACATCTTTGATTTGCATATTATAATCTGTTGCTTTTTAACAGGAACCTCTTGGTGGTGCACATGCAGATTCCTATTGGACTTCTCAACAGATAAAAACTGCAATTGTTGAATCAATGGATGTGAGTTTTGATTTGTTTTTCCATTTTAGCAAGTGTTTTTAAGTGCATGTGTTCATCAGAAATCAATAACTCAAAGACATGAGTGGAATGTGCAGGAACTTGTAAAGATGGACACTGAAACACTACTAAAACACAGGGCAGCAAAGTTCCGGAAAATTGGTGGATTCCAGGAGGGGATCCCAATTGATCCCAAAAGGAAAATCAACATGAAAAAGAAAGAAGAACCCATAGTTCAGATTAGTAAGACTTCAGAGGTGGAGTTGAAGGATGAGATTGACAAACTGAGACAGCAGATTTTAGAAGCCGCCAAATCGCCCACAGGATCCCCGGAGAAAGGATTAGAGGAGATGATTGAGAAACTAAAGATAGAGCTCGACTATGAATATGATGAGGCTGCAAAAGCTCTAGGCATGGAGGATAAAATTTTGATGATCCGTGAAGAAGTTGCAAAGTCAAGGAATGTAAATGATCAGCCAGCTCATCCCGCTTTAAAGGAAAAGATTGAACAGCTGATGGATGAATTTAAAGAAAACCTTCCTTCAGCTCCAAACTACTCCAGCCTGATGTATAAGCTTGATATGCTGGACGAATTGTCAAAAGCTTTCGATTTCTCAAAGAAGAGCCCCACCAAAGTTGACTTGAAAACTGAAATCAATAGGAGATTCAAAGAACTTGTGGAACGGCCTGATGTTAAACAAAAGATTGAAACACTGAAGGCTGAGATATCAAACTCAGGGGCGCCAGATATTGGCTCAAACCCAGAGCTAAATGAAAAGGTTATAAAGTTGAGCAGAGAGTTAGATTCAGAATTCAAAGCTGTTCTTGAATCTGTGGGTTTGCATATGGTCCCTTCAGACCCAGAAGCCAAGGCAAAAATAAATGCTTTTAACACAGAAGTTACAATGATTATAGATGAAGTCGTCAAGTCTTCAGATTTGAAAAACAAAATTGAGCTGCTGAAGGCAGAGGTTGCAAAAGCTGGAAATACACCAGACAAAGACTCGAGAAGTAAGATTGAGGCGTTGGTGGCAGAAACGAAGCAAGCCATAGGCGAGGCTGTAAGTTCTCCAGAATTGAAAGAAAAGCACGAGATGTTAGTGGCTGAGATATTAGAAGCCACTGAATCAGTAGATGACCAGTCTAACCTCCACGGTTCTCAAGTAAATGCCAATCTGGAAGCTAGCCGCAGCTTTGTCTGATGTAAGTGCACATTCCATTTTTGTTACTCATCCATGCTTATTTCATCCTTCATTTTTCGTGATTTTGTGATAAATTTGTTATAACCACATCAGCATGCTTCGGAGAAACCTGCCATTAGTCTACTATCATCGGTTGCTGATTTCGTTTTTCAGTAAAGCGTTGTTCATTCATGCGGCTTGGATGCTTATTTAAACGATACATTACTTTTAAACCACTTGATTGCTTGTTTCCAGTAGATGGGATGTAGAACATCTTAAATGGGCTCATGGATGTACAACATCTTATAAATGACCTCTATTCCATCTAAAATTTAGCATATTTTGTGAACTCGGTAGTATTTGTGACAGATTGTATTTCCATAAGATTAGAAAAGAGGATGTTGCGATGTATGTTGAAAACATTTCATTATTTCAATAAAATGTATTGGTGACTGCAACGCTTATTTCAACTTTTATATACTTTTCAGCCAAATATGCCATTTTTAGATGTTTCATTTTCCTATCTCTGTGATGTGGCTACTCATGCGGTAGAAATGTAGAATCGTGACACCATTAGTTACTTCATATGTAATTTTGAAATACTATTAAAGTCTTAACTACCCGCTGAAAGTGAGTAAATTAAATAGAAGATGAAATGTAGCTTGGAAAGAGAAAATCAATGGTTTACGATTGGATAGCATAAGGCCTTCCCCATTTTGAGCACCTCCTGATATTGCAAGCAAATTGAAATACGATAGAAAATAGGAAACAGAGAATTCACATGAAAATCCAGTTACTTATGGAATTTTATTTGAAATAAAATTTGAAGTGCACAATCTCAATAGTCAATACATAAATGGAATAACAGCTTTCCTATTGTTTGGAAAATCCTCTCCAAACTTTTCCATGTACCACTTGCGATTTGCCCTAGCCCTAGGTACCAAATAAGCAGAAGTATACACCAAAAACCCAAGCCCGGCCCAAGACCAAGTCATCAAAGCCCAGCCCGACCACTCCAAAATCTCACCAAAATAATTCGGACAACAAATCCACTCAAAAAGCCCACCCCTCGGTATTCTATATCCCCCACCACCCTCTTTCAAGCCCATCAGCAAATTATCCGACCATATATTCACAGCCGCGCCGCCGCCGAAGACCACCGTGCCAGCGACCATCCGCCACCAGAACCACCCGTCGCCGTCGAGATCAGCATATTCGGACACCCATCTGGCTTGTAAGTAGGCATTCAGCGTGTTAAACCCGAATGCCATCGCCGCCACGATCGCCGGAAAACCAGAGTTCTTGATTTCCCGGCGAGGGGCTCTGAGGAAGAGCCTGAGGGGGTAGATTAGTGTGCGGTGGAGGTAATGGAGGAGGAAAGGGGTGATGAGGATGATTGCACGTGGGTTGCGGCTGTTTCTGCCGTGGGGGAAGAGGAGGAGCGTGAGCCAGATGGTGGGGCTCTCCATGAGACACCAGGCGACCGGCGGCGGGAGGGTAGCGCCCCAGCCGGCACGGTGGTGCTTGCCGTAAGGGGCGGTGAGGAAGAGAGAGCTTAGGATGGTGGGGGGCGTGATCAAGAAGAGGGAGAGGAGAATGTAGTCGAACAACTTGTCATCGGAAAACATTTCCTCCGCCGGAATTTTTTACTTCGATCCTCGACGAGCTAGTACCAGGTTCCCAGGGTTACACTTACACCCCAATGAGAGAGAGAGAGAGAGAGAGAGAGAGCGAAATGATGCCATCAAAATACGAAAATAATTAATTAAGAATCTTATGGATGAAATCACTTTTTTTTTCCATTAATTATCCAGCCTTCTTCTCAAAAAATAAATAAATAAAATTCCCCAGCCTTCATCTAAAAAACAGACTGTGCCCCAGCCGCCTAACCAATTTTCTATTAATATTGTTGCAAATAATAATTAAAAAAAATTACATAGTCCGTAGCCAATTATCATGAATTTACAAGATTTTTCATGTGTTTTTTTAGGGGACACGTATTCTTTTTATGTTTTACATTGCGAGTTTTATAGAAATGCTAAAAGTTAATTTATCTTACAATTTTTGGATCGTAAAAATACGGAAAATTCTATGACGTGTGTGCATGTAGTGTGTCCTGTCACACAAAATGATAAATTTTAAATAATGAGCGTACTTATTATTTTATTATGTGTGAGAAGGACAGACTATATGCCCACACGTCATAGAATTTCTCGTAAAAATACATTAGTGTTAGTGGTTATGATTACGGGAATTTAGAGTCGATAAAAACTAAACTAATACTATTGAGATTTGAAAACTCTACGTGAACGATGGAATTTATCATTAATATTAAATTCAATAATCAAAATTGTATATTTTTTTACATGGATAATATCGACGACACCTATACTGCTACATAAGGTCATAGGTTAGATACTCTAATAATTAAAAATGTAATTTATTCTTGATTGTGCTTCATTGTTTTATTTGCTCATATACATTAGATGACATTATAATTTAATACATGCCATTTATTAATATTAATATGATAAAGAATGCAACACATTCAATAGTAGAGAAATCTAAGCCATACTCATGGTTTTAATGTTCCATTTAACAGTCCAATTCGATCAAAGATTCCCCAATTCCCTTGTTTTAAACGCGTAATTTTTGCTTCCTTTTTCACCCACTTTCTCAATATTCTATTTTATTTCAAACGGATTTATTTTATTTTTTTAGAGAAATTTCAAACGGATTTATGTGTTTACCAAGGGCTTGTTTCATTATTAGCGAGTATGTATTCTATATAGTCTAGAAAATCAAAGGATCGAGTGAAGAGATATTTATAATTTTTTTGGAAAGAAAGTTAAATTATGAGTGCTTGAAAATACACCTCTAAGCTTTCTTAACGCACTTTTAATTATGTCTCGACATTAAAAGGTGATATATTTTAACCAATGGCATTCATTAAGAAATTTTATTATAAAATAGATGACCATTTCTTGTAAAAGAATAATTTTTTAGGCGGTAACTTTCTTTGGAAACAAACTCCATTTTATAGAAATAAATAGAATTTTGAAAAAAAATAGAAAAAAATAAAAAATAATTGGGTGCGTGTACCCCACGAGTTGCGTGTGTGCCCAGTGGCTCTCGTGAGTGTGCTACACACGCCTGACGTGAACCATTTTTTGTTACCGTTATTTCTTAATGAGTCTGAGCCAGTCTAATGGGCCAGACCATACACTACATGTACGGGTAATTCTATTTCATAACCCCCAATATTAATTAAATTATAAATATTACTTACTAAACAATTTTGTCCTTACAACCCTCAACACTTAAAAACCCTAGAAGTATAAAATATATTCTCAATGTATAGCCCCACAAACCCCTAAATAAGTTGTGTATAAAACATTTTGTATTACACAACCTCCACGCTTTCATAAGAGGAAAACAAAACTTCAATCTTTTCCCGTACGTCAAAATATGCATTGTATATTTCGTCTCAAAATATTTGTTTTCTTGTGAAGCATGAATTCTTTTTTTTTTCTTTTTAATTCTAGTTGAGCCCGTGCATCATGACTGATGAGATTATCGTGGAAAAGTTTCAAAAGAATTGAAATCAAAGAAGATTTTTAAAGTGTTACTATGGAGACGAATACAGTATATTCAATTCACTTCATTTATTCCATTTCCATTTGTAATCCATTTCGAAAATAGATCAGCGGCGATGAAGTTTATGGATGAGTAATCCAAGTTTGTATGAAGCATTTTTATTTTGTGATATAATACATATACATACATATATATATATGTAAATGTGTGTGTGTGGTGTTGTATTGAAGAAAAATATTAGGTTTATTTACAAATGAAAATGAACGGTGTTATAAGTACAAATTATGATATTTAAAATTATTTTTTATTAAAATTAATACCGGGGGTTGCAAAGAGAAAATTGGAGATTATGAAATAGAATTACCAGTACATATAATGTATGGTCTGGGCCCATCAGACTAGCTCAGACTCATTAAGAAATAACGGTAACAAAAAATGGTTCACGTCGGGCGTGTGTACCAAACTCACGAGAGCCACGTGGGCGCACGCGCAGCTCGTGGGGTACACGGGCCCAATTATTTTTTAATTTTTTATTATTTTCTTTTTTTTTCAAAAATTTATTTATTTCTCTAAAATGGAGTTTGCTTCCAAAGAAAAAGTTACCGCCTAAAAAATTATTCTTTTACAAGAAATGGTCATGCAATTTTATAATAAAAAAATATTCTACTTTTGGAACCTTTTCATCTATCTAAATGTCAAATCAATTTAATTTCTTTCCTTTTTCATTTTATTCTAATGCACCCGAGATCCTTAATAGTTTTATTGATTTTTTTTTCTAAAGATATATTTTGTGGTCATTAAATTTTATCAATTAAATAATACAATTCTGTAATCGTTCTAAAAATTTATCTTTGCCCAATGTAGATGACTGTCCAGATTCCAGTCTATTATAGACATAAAATTTCAAATTTTACAATATGATACATCTATATATAGATGCGTATTGATGTATATGGCTTTAAGTCAGTTTTAAAACTAAAATACATTGTATTAGTTATCTTCTTTTCAAATACAGATTATATAAATAATAAATTTTTAATATTTATATTTTTAACAATTTGCAAATTTTTCAACGATTACCAATAAACATGTAGCAAATATTATGAATTGTTTGAAAAATTGGATTAGCCATAACTGACTATTTGTTCGACGAGTAATGAGTCCACTATAATTTAATATTTGCAATAGATTGGTACGTAATATCGATGATTTATAATTGGATTAATTACCTTAAAGATTATTAATTTTGGTATAGTCACAAATTTAACATGAAATTTAAAAATATAAAATCAAATTAAAACACTAATGTTGGTCTTGAGTGTTATTCAACATCCTCAATTTTTGGTAAAATAAATTGACCTCCGATTCCACCAACAAGTTGCTTGGGAATGTGTTCAATGACACTCAAGTTCAAAATTGGTGTTTTGATTATTTACTTTTAAATATTCATGTTAAATTTACAATTATATCCAAGTGATGATTTTTAATGCAATTAACCATTTATAATATTAAAATTTTTAAATATACATAATGTGAATCTCCCAACACATAAATTGTCATGTATCACCATGAGAATATGTGACTGTCAACAACATAATAAGTCATCTTTTCATGTACATTCAATTCAACCTCATAAATAACTTTTTTTAATATTACTAATGATGAGTTTCAAAATATTTATTTATTTAATACTTACATATTAAAGATATAATAATTGAGTTTAAGTCCATAAATGATCTCATGCATTTGCACGGGCGGAAATCTAGTTATATATCATAAAATAAAATTAATGAACCCTAAGATAAAAATAAATGAATTTAATTTATTTGAAATATGGGACTCGTCACAATACACTCGCCCGATGCTAACGCGTGAGTTCGTGCATTGTACTCGACAATTAATTTTTTTGAAATAAATGAAAACGGTAATTGAAAGTAAAAAATCTAATTTTTAAATAAATATATACCATAAAATAGAATTAGTAAACCCTAAAATAAAAGTGAATGGATTTAATTTATTTGAAATAAGGTGACTCATGCAATGCACTCGCCCGACGCTAATGTGAGGCTTGTGCATTGCGCTCGACAATTAAATTTTTTCGAAACAAATATAACCCCTAATTCAGATCATAAACCCTAAAAAAATAAAATAAAGCCCTAAAAATTCTACAAATATTAAACCATGAACCCTAAAAATTCCTAAACGCCTGAACTCTAACATTAATTGGATTGAAAAAAAAAAGTCACAAATTGAACTAAATAAGCTAGTGTAACATAGCTATCAGACCCGTTACTCTTTTAGGATACACATGATATTTTTTTACTTTTGAGTGATACTTTTTACTATTATGATTGATACTGATTTTGACTTTTTCTTTTTTTGCGCTTTGACCTGGGTTAACGTTGGTTGCATGGACCCGATCCGTTTGATGGATGCATGGGCCTTTAATGGGCCTAGGATGTTGCAGGAAAATTCTAAATATAACCCATGTGTTTACTCTTTATAACCCCCGTTATTTTATAAAATATACATTAAAATATGATAAGACTTTTTTATCCATTAGCCCCAACATCTAAAATCTATCCTAGCCTCCTATACCGCCCCTTTCTTTTTCTATAACTAAAAAGAGAAATAATGAAGATATAAAATCATAATCCCTTCTATCGCCCCCATTTTTTATGACCAAGAAAAGTGAGAGAATATACAAAAACCATAGCTTCATGCAAGTTCTAAAATTTCAGCAATGTTATCGATCAAAGCCCAATCTTGTTACTTGCTGGTTTTGTTTACTTGCAAAACTGAACCAAAAAAAAAAAGGTTAAGAGAAATTTACGACAAGGCAAACAACATCCAAGTAAGAAGATAATTGATTCTACATAATCATCAATATGAAAGCCGCCCACTCGGGCATTCTTGTTACTTGCAAAAAAAAAAAAACATATAGAGCAACAAATATGCACTTATATGACGTCTTAGGTTTACATTGTCACCAAATAGTTTTCATCATAAAACATTCAATAAGCTAAAAATATTATTTCTATGTGTGAACATAAGCACAAAAAATATATATTATTCAGCAAAAATGCAACATGATTGCTATCAGTGTGTTACCTTAATATTTTTGTCAATTTTTTTTTTCCGTCAGTTATCTCATTTTTTTTAGTTGTGAAAATTATAACGGATGTAATGAGGCTATGATTTTATGCCTTCCCTTTTATTTTTTCAGCAATATATAGAAAATGACAAAAACTTGTATGAGATGGTCTCATACATGAGACGGATTAATACATATGAGTTAATGATACTTCACCCATAAATAATGATACATGTGAGTTAATGATATTTCACCCATAAATAATGATACTCACATGCGGGTATAAATAATGATACTCACATGTGAGTTAATGATACTTCACCCATAAATAATGATCCCCGCATGTGAGTATTGACTCGTCTCATGTATGAGACGGTCTCACCCAAGTCTGCCCCATAGAAAAGAGGTTGGGAGATATATTGTAGGAGACTATGATATATTTTAGGAGTTGGGGGCTAAAATATAATATTTTTTTAGGTAAAATGAATAAATGCAGTTAAAAGGTGGATGATGTTATTTGGACTATTCTTTGCACCACAAATTATTTTTCATTTTCTTTTATTAGTAAATTTACTAAGAAACACTTAGTAAATAAAAAAAGTAAAAAAGGAAAAAAGAAGAAAATTAGAACTCTGTGGTCTTCTTCTCGGGCCTCGGCAAATCCGTCACCTTCTTCGGCGAATACGCCGCCCGCTGTCTGCATTTTCACCGCATCCCGCCATCACTACTGCCAACCTGCCGGTCAGAACAAAATTTTGGAATGTGTTATGGTTGGGTTTTTTAAGTAGATTCGCTCCATGTTTGAACTAGTATTTTTGAACAACCTGAATATGTTCGAAATCTTGTTTTCGAGCATTACTTAAACAGAAGTTAATAGAGTCCATTCAAAAATGAATTTACGAACTCACCATATTCATTCAAAAACTTATTTTCGAACGAGAATGTCTATTTTGAAAATCCTCTAGGTTCAAAAATTGAATTTCAAACAAACATGATGTGTTTGAAATTTCATTTTCGAACCACCATGACTTTGTTCAAAAAATTCAAATCTACTCTGCATTCAAAATTCATTTTTCAAACACACTTCAATGTGTTCAAACTATATTTTTCGAACGAAATGCGGCTCTACCTCTATCAAATATGCAAAATTTCAAAAATTATTCGAGACAAACTAAAGAAAAAACTTGCTTTACACGTTTCTTTTTGTAGATGTATAAAAATACGACTATAAGTAGAAGAATTATGAGATAGAAGGGTTTAATAAATGTTTTATAATATCTTTTCATTTTTTTTTTAATTTATGATGTATTGAAATTTTTTTATGGTGCGGAAAACAATTTAAAGGAAGTTGCTAAATGTACCCCCATTTCTATTATTTGTACCATAAATTATTTTTCATTTTATTTTATTACTTATAAATTTACCTAGAACCCCTCACTAATAAAAAATAAATAAATTCGCGTTCCGTTCGAAGTTGTTTGTTTGAACATGATAAATATGTTCAAAGTCATGTATTCGAACTGTACTTAAACAAAAATTCACGGAGTCCATTCGAAAATGGACCATGTTTGTGTGTTCGAAAATCTATTTTAAAACGACTTATTTTAAAAATCATACCTGTTCAAAAATGGAATTTCGAACAAATATGGTGAGTTCGAAATTTCATTTTCGAACCACTCTTGATTTTTTTTTTCTTTTTAAGTAATTTCAACACTCTTGTTTTTTTTACAAAAACTTATATCATACCGTCTAACGGATTCCTTTATGTTAGACGAGTCAAAACCTGCCCAGACCCACCCCAGACCCGCGCCCCACTGATTTTTTTTTTTTATTTTTTTTCCTTTTTTCTGCGGCGGCTGGCAAGTGGTTGCTTTCTTCTTCTTTTTTTCTTCTATTTCGTTTCTTTAATTCTTTCATCTCTTTTTCACTTTCTTTTTCTTTTTTTCTTATTTCTTTCTTGGTCTTTTTTTTTCTTTCTTTTTAATCATTATAATATAGTCTTCTCATGGTATACATTTATTTTTAAAAAATATATATATTTTTTCCTGGCGGTTGACTAATTATTGAGCCAAAAAAAAGTATCATTAATTAATCAAAGTATCATTATTTATGAGGTGAAGTATTATTAACTCACATATGAGTATCATTATTTATGGGGTGAAGTGAAGTCTCATTACTATGAAAAAAGTATCACTAATTGCAGAAGAAAGTGTCACTAATTAAAGAAAAGTATCGCTAATTGTAGAAGAAAATATCACTAATTAGAAGAAAAGTATCACTAATTAGAAAAAAAAGTATCACTAATTGCAGAAGAAAGTATCACTAATTAGAAAAAAAAGTATCACTAATTGCAGAAGAAAGTATCACTAATTGCAGAAGAAAGTATCACTAATCAGAAGAAAAGTATCACTAATTGCAGAAGAAAGTATCACTAATTAGAAGAAAAGTATCACTAATTGCAGAATAAAATATCACTAATTGCAAAAGAAAGTATCACTAATTGGAACAAACGTATCACTAATTGCAGAATAAAGTATGACAAAAGTATCACTAATTGCAGAAGAAAGTATCACTAATTGAAGAAAAATATCACTAATTGTAAAAGAAAGTATCATTAATTAGAAAGAAAGATATCACTAATTGCAGAAGAAAGTAACACTAATTAGAAGAATATTATCATTAATTGCGGAAGAAAATATCACTAATTAGAAGAAAAGTATCACTAATTGTAGAAGAAGTATCACTAATTAAAAAGAAAAGTATCAGTTCAAACATATTTCAATTCAAAAATTGAATAATTAGCTACATAAAAGAAAATGTTACAATTCAAAAATTGAACATGATAGTGAGTAGTAACTACTCATTATATTAGCAATGCTTCATTTTTTTATTAATAGTGATACTTACTTCATAATTAATCATACTTCTCTGTTGTTAATTCAATAATTAATGCTTAATCATCAGTAATTTTCATTTTAATGAAAATATAACGTCTGTGCTAAAGAAAGAAAGGAAAAAAAAGGAAGAGCACAAACGTGGTAAATAAGAAGAAGGGGGAAAAAAGAAAAAAAAAAGAAAAGTACTTTGTGCTAAAGAAAAAAGAAAAAAAAATAAAAAATAAAAAAAAGAAAACAAATAAATCAGCACGTAAGTGCTAAAAAAAGAGAAAACAGAGAGAGCCGCAAGTACCAAAGAAGAAAAACAAGAAAAAATAAAAATTAAATATAAAAAAAAGGAAGGGGGGACCATTAAAAAAAGTCAAAAAAAAAAAAAAAAGAGGGGACCACTTTGTTGGATCAAATAATATCCGTCTAATCCGTTAGACGGTCTAACAGGAGTGTGCCCTTTTTTTTTAACTAATTTCAAATTTTTTTTTTCTTTTGCTATGTAGAAAGTAAAATTAGTGATGTATTTAGTAATTTCCTAATTTAAATGGGGTATTTAAGTAAGTTCAAAATTGATTTAGCCTTTTAAAGGATATTTAAGTAAGTTTAAAATTAGTTTAATTTTTCTTTTTCCTTTTCGTAGCGCTGCTACAACCTGTTGCGATTTGCTTAACACTGCCCAAGTAGTACACTACTGGAAAAAAGGGGGGATTGAAGTAAACACGCAGTTTAGGTGAGCAAATCGTGAAGGAAATTGCACAATCGGTTCAAAAAAGCTCGAATTGAGGCAGGTTCTCTCTCAATCTCCTTGTTTTCGATGATCTTTCATCTTTCAATTTTTTTTAAATATTTACGCATTGAAGGGTTGCTGATGTTGGTGTTATATGTTTCCGCTTGAAAATCTTTGAAGGGTTTGTTTTAGAAATATGCGTTTACAGAATGGCAATGCATGTCTCGTTTATGCGTGCTTCAGTGTTTTATTTATTTATTTTCTTATTCCGCTGTGTGTGTTTATTCTGAAGAGAACAAATATTATGGTGATGTTTTCAAGCAACCCTTTTTGTTTGCAGAGCACAACAAATGGTAGTCGATACTGAGCTACTTGCCCCCCACCCCAAACGCATTGCATGTGGATTGTGTTGTGTGATTTATTTATTATTTTTTTGGTTAAGACAATACTCGGGAGGTTTTGGTTTTGGTAACTTTTTTTTTTGAGGGTTTTGGGGTTAGAGGAGTCGTCGATCCCGGAAGATTCTGATTTTTGGAAGATGTGATTTGTGATTGGGAGTTACTTGGTTTGAACTAAAACTTTTGCATGTTTTCAGATTTTTGGTGCTCGTGTTAATATAAACCATGACAAGGTCCTGCGTTTTCCTCATTATATGTAAAAAACAAAAGTTCATAAAATTTCCCCCTTTATTTGCTACTTCTACGGCTCAGGAAGCAGGGGGGGGGGGTGTTCAGGGAGGTGGAGGTAGTCATGGACTCATGGGATGGTTTATTGGGAGTCTTGTTGATGATTGCTTCGCATGACTATCTCGTTTTCATGATGGGACATGTACATTTTTTTTTCCTTTTCACACCCTGTTTTTATCCAAGAAGGGGGCGAAAAACTTTTGTGTTGTATGTTTGGTTGTTTGTTTTGTGCTAAGAGCTTGCTCATTTGTACATTTTAATTGAACTCTTCAATTCCAATGCATCAGAAGTTTTGTGGCTATTAGATTAGTGTGGGATGCCTTATTTTGTTTTGAAAACAAAGATTGGGGTTGAATTATGCTGCTGATATTTGATTAATTTCATCTTATTCTCATACAGATGGACGGATGGGAGTTTCTGGAAGAAGCTGGACCAAGCAGCATCAAAGAGAAGTTTTCTAATGGTTCCACTGCAATGGACCTTGATGATGAAATTGAATTTAACTGTTCTGATTCTGATGATGAGGTTGACTGTGCCCTGCAAGCTCTGGATAAAGGTTTCTTGAAAAGTTTCTGTAAGAAGGCGTCAACAGCATTTTTTGACCAATATGGTTTAATTAGCCACCAAATCAATTCATACAATGATTTTGTTGAACATGGGATCCAACAAGTATTTGATTCTATTCGAGAGATCAAGATCGAGCCGGGATATGATCCGTCGAAAAGGGGAGATGGTGAATGGAGGCATGCATCTCTCAAGTTTGGAAAGGTCACCCTTGATCGCCCAACATTCTGGACCGGTGAAAAGTTTTCATCGGCTGATGGTGCTAAAGAGTATTTGGATCTTTTGCCCAGGCACGCTCATCTTCAGAATATGACCTATTCATCCAGGATCAAAGTTGAGACTCATCTTCAGGTAATAGGTGGTCAGTTTCTTCTGTATTGTAGTATAATATTCCCTTGTTGTGTAGATCAGTTGCAATCTGCTTTATTTTGTAGTCTTCTCATGTTAATTAACCTGATTCAGAATATGACATATTCATCCATTTTTTTTTTAAATTTACAGGTTCCTAAATATTTTAATTTGTTTGGGTGTTAGAGTATCCAATTGTATATATGGCGTGTACATTCTAATTTAAAACTAACTAATTCACAGAGCAATTATATTTCTTAGTACCATCAAAGTGCTAATTAATGATGCTTTTATTTTATCAAAGTACTTTCATATTTTCTTATAGAAAAACTATATTTATTCTACAAGACAATACATCCTTTAAAATTTTTTGATCAGACTCTATATTTGCTTCATCAGTTTCAGCTCTGTGATTCTAGATGACACTTATCTTCCACTAAAAGGTGAAGATTTGATCTGATGAAATTTCTGTTATTTTGTAATATAGGTCAGATGTTTGTTATGACTGTTAGCAACTTGCCTTTTCTCTCGTTTTTTTTTTCAACATTTCCTTTGCTATAATTGTTTTTCATTATCATACACGGTTTCCCAACTGCAGTAATACATTTTTTTTCTCCTGGTCTTTTAGATTTTGATCAGCTCTGATAAGCTCAAACGTTTCAGGTTTACACTGAAGGTCTCTCCAGAAGTGATAAATTCAAAACTGGTGTGGATAAATTTGTTGAGAAGACAATACTGAATGAGTACCAAACTGATGTTAACTTTGGGAGACTCCCAGTCATGGTGAATTCAGACTTGTGCTGGATGAGTAAACATGAAGAAAGAGATTGTGAATTTGACCAAGGAGGTTATTTCCTGATCAAGGGTGCTGAGAAGGTAAGAGTTAGGTCCTGCTGTTTTTGTCAGTTGTTACATGGGAATTGTGATAGTGCATTGAGATAAGAGAGTATTGAAGTTTAATCTGGTTTTTCGTATTGCTTAATCTTTTTATTTCCTTGACTTGTTCCAAGTAAATATTTTAAAACTCGGATCCCTTTTTAGTCACTTAATATATCTATGATTTGGTTGATCTTAGTAGCCTAATTTGTTTAAGATTATGCAACATGGCATAATCTATTGAATATTGATAATTTACTACACTCTACTTTATTACTGAGAGAGTAGGCTTGGATTTTGATGTTTCAAGTCATTCCAAGGGGTCCTTTTATTTCTGTTGGTTTAACAATTCAAACAGCTGATTCAATGCCTTCAACTATTGGTGCAGACGTTCATTGCTCAGGAGCAAATATGCTATAGAAGGCTGTGGGTGTCTAAAGACCCCACATGGACAATTGCATATCGCCCAGTTCCAAAAAGGAAGCGAGTGTACATAAAATTAGTTCCCAAGGTGGAGCATTTGATAGCTGGACAAAAGATCCTTACAGTCTACTTTTATGTCGCGGAGCTTCCTATTTGGCTCCTGTTCTTTGCTTTGGGCGTTCCAAATGATAGAGAGGTGGTCAAGCTGATTGGTCTGGACACTGAAGAAGATCCTGATATAGTGAATATACTTGTGGCATCAATATATGACGCTGACAAGAAATTCGAAGGTTTTCGTAAGGAAGGGAACGCAATAAAGCACATCAAGGAGCTGATGCAGAATTGTAGATTTCCACCTACAGAATCAGTGGAAGAATGCATCCGTAACTACCTGTTTCCCAATCTTAGAAGCCCTGGGCAGAAGGCTTATTTTCTTGCATATATGGTCAAGTGTCTGCTGGAGGCTTTCAGAGGGCGCCGCAAAGTTGACAACAGAGATGATCTTAGAAACAAGAGGGTGGAGTTGGCTGGTGAGCTTCTTGAACGAGAATTGATGGTTCACATCAAACATGTGGAGAAGCGACTAATTAAAGCCATACAAAGAGATCTCTACAGAGATAGGGAGGTGCAAACAATTGACCACTACTTGGATGCCTCAATAATCACCAACGGCCTTTCCAGAGCCTTTTCAACTGGAGCCTGGGTGCACCCTTTCAAGAGAATGGAGAGGACTGCTGGTGTAGTGGCTACTCTCAGGCGAACAAATCCCTTGCAAGCGGTGTCTGATATGAGAAAAACACGGCAGCAGGTCTCATACACTGGCAGGGTTGGCGATGCTAGATATCCGTAAGTTGTTATAAGTTTTATTGATCTGGTTTCAGCCTTCAGGATGTGTTTCGGTGTAATCTTATGATTGTTAAAATTGATGTTGCAGGCACCCATCTCATTGGGGTAAAGTTTGCTTCATCTCTACTCCAGATGGAGAAAATTGTGGATTGGTGAAGAATCTGGCCGGCCTGGGTCTTGTCAGTACTAATATCCTGGAGCAAGAAAATCTCCTGAAAAAATTTCATGAGTGTGGAATGGAAAAACTAGATGATATTTCTTGTTTGCACGATGGAAAGCACAAAATTTTTCTGGATGGAGATTGGGTTGGTGCATGTAAAGATTCGTCATCATTTGTTGCTAAGCTGAGACGCAGGCGTCGCAGACAGGAAGTGCCTCATCAGGTTGTATTAAACTCATTTAATCTCTGCTAGCAATTGTGTGCCTAATATGCATTTCTGATGATTCTAGATATACTTGAGGGCATTCTAGTTCTATCTTGAGATGGCTTTGTTCTTTTGTAATGTGAAGCATGCTGCATTCTGCATTTGCATCTACCCCCACCCCCACCCCCCCCCCACCCCCAGAGAACATAAAGATATATATATTTTTTCTGGTCGTGTTAGTGCATTTTGTTGCTTTATTTCAAGGCTTCTGTCTGTGGTAGAAGTCTAAGGACATTATAGGTTTCAACATGTCACATCTTTTCCTATTCGGTTAGCTTGAGGTCTCCAGCAACTGATTTCTAAATAGGCACATGTGTGCAATTGTATTACATTATTTCTTTTGTGTACTAAAATCTATTTTCTGTTGCAGATTGAGATCAAAAGAGACAAGCATCATGGTGAAGTGCGAATATTTGCTGATGCTGGAAGGATACTGCGTCCTCTCTTCGTTGTTCAGAATTTGAAGAAGATCAAAGATTTGAAGGGAGAATTTTCATTTCAATCTCTTCTGGACAATGGCATAGTCGAGTTCATAGGACCAGAAGAAGAAGAAGATTCTCAAACTGCATGGGGCATTGACTACCTATTCACAGCCGAACTAGACAACCCGCCTGTAAAATATACCCACTGTGAGTTTGATAGTTCCTTCTTGCTAGGTTTAAGCTGTGGGATTATCCCTTTTGCCAATCATGATCATGCTAGGAGAGTTCTTTACCAATCTGCTAAGCATTCACAGCAAGCCATTGGGTACTCAACTACAAATCCTAGCATTAGAGTCGATACAAACTCTCATCAGTTATTCTATCCCCAAAGGCCTCTTTTTCGAACCATGCTTTCAGATTGCCTTGGGAAGTCAGCATATTCTGCTCACCACAAGGGGATGATGCCACGACCTGACTTTTTCAATGGCCAGTGTGCTATTGTGGCTGTCAATGTCCATCTTGGTTACAACCAAGAGGACTCACTGGTGATGAACCGTGCTTCACTAGAGCGTGGCATGTTCAGAACTGAACATGTACGGAGTTATAAGGCTGAGGTTGAGAATTCAGAAGCAGTGAGTAAAAGGTTTAAGACTGATGAGTTGGTTAGCTTTGGGAAGACGCAAAGCAAGATTGGGCGTGTTGACAGCCTTGATGATGATGGATTTCCCTATATTGGTGCAAATCTCCAAACTGGTGACATAGTCATCGGTAAGCATGCTGCTTCAGGGGTTGATCATAGCATCAAGCTCAAGCACACTGAAAGGGGCATGGTTCAAAAGGTTGTGCTGTCAGCCAATGATGAGGGAAAGAACTTTGCTGTTGTATCATTGAGACAGGTACATTTATATTTCAGAACTTTAGTCCCTGTTCCTCTCTCTCAAAAAAAAAAAAAGGCTTTTAGTTGTGTTTATCAGTTATTGGGAATATCATAACCTTTCATTTATTTGCTTAAATTGGCATGAAAATTATTTTGCTCCTGTGCATACCAATTCTGCTTGTGCGCCTTATTAACTTGAGCTCGGTTTCTTTTAATTGTGCTTTCATCTAGTCTTAGCTAATGTGATTTCCCTTGACTTTCTTCCTGACTGGATACCTGCATTTATGTGCGTCTACCACTGATTCTTTGGTTTCATCATAACTACGGATTATCTATTCGTACAACATTGGAGTAGTCTACCTGAAAGGTAACAATTAATTTAGTTGGATCACAGAGTGAATAGATCATGAGAGTTGTATGCCTCTGCCTTTTTAAGCAATATAGATTCTTTTTTCTATGGACCTGTTAGTCGACAGAAGCATTTTAAGAGCATCATGTTGATATGTTGGTCCCATTAACTGATAGCAACCCCCGAATTATAGTTTATAGTCGCAGGGAAATAAATGAACAGGAGGATGAATAAGACAGCTAGCACCAACCGACTCAAGGAAGAGCAGGAATCAGGGGATTAATCCTTGATATCCTGGGATCTGAGTTTCTCTGATTTCCATATTAATAATGTCTTTCCTTAGTTTGAATAATGCACAGACTGTGGACATTCCAGCCCCCTTGCTCAGGATTTTTTTTCTTTTGGAAGTCTTCACTTAGGAGTGAGGGGACATCAGACAATAATTGTAATCTTTAGCAATATTGCTTGGGCGGGCATAGCCTGTAAATCATCTTCAGAATTAATAAAACTTCCCTTCTTCCCAGTCCAATTACTTGGATTTTCACTTGCCTCTATTACTAATTCTGTATTGGAGGCATGAAACCGATTCAAAAGGCAAATATTGTACTAGTATTATACTTAGATGCTACACTTTTCCAGCTTAGAAGTACCCTCGTGTCAGCCTATTTCACGCACTTCCTTTATACATACTTTTTGCCTCAAGGATGAAATTAATCTATGCTCAAATGCATGCCACTGTTTTGAGGGGTTACAAATATTGTCTATGTTGTGATTAAACCATGCTCAATCTTTCTTTCTTTCTTTCTTTTTTTTTTTTTGTTATATGTTGTGGTTGAACCTAGAACTAAGGCCCAATATGGGAATATCTGTTACACTTCATGTTAAGTTTCTTAATTTTCATGTCTTGTGCAGGGTACACTTTTTTTTCCTTTATTATTATTATTATTATTATTATTATTATTATTATTATTATTATTATTATTATTATTATTATTATTATTATTATTATTATTATCTCATAATAGAATAATGATTGCGGCTGTCCAGGTTCGTACACCATGCCTTGGGGACAAGTTTTCGAGCATGCATGGGCAGAAGGGTGTTCTGGGGTTTTTGGAGTCTCAGGAGAACTTCCCTTTTACCAAACAAGGAATGGTTCCCGATATTGTGATAAACCCACATGCATTTCCTTCTCGACAAACGCCTGGACAACTTTTGGAGGCTGCCCTAGGCAAAGGGATTGCACTTGGAGGTGGACTAAAATATGCGACCCCATTTTCCACTCCATCAGTTGAAGATATATCGGCCCAACTTCACAGGTATATATCTATTAATGGTGGAATTTTTTAAGCTTTGCCTTCCTAATAGGTTATTTGATTCAGTGTCGTAAATGAATACATAGGTGGAACTACTATTGGGTTTATTATAGGGGAAAAAAAAAACACCTTTATGGTTTGGAAAAAATGATTAGAGATGAAGTAAACTAGGAAGGTATGGAAATCCCACCGTGCTCATTTAGGTTTCCCTCAGAAATTAATTTCAGAAATAGCACTACAAGGCGTGTAAAACCTTAATGCGTCTATTGGTTTCCCACTTTTTGTGTTTATATTGGAAATTTTCAATACGTCATTTTGGGGTGAAGAAAGTTATGCTTGTTAGACTATTGTTCGAAAAGTCTTGCTGCTCATTAGTTTATAAAGTAATTAATTTTTGATAACCTAACAAAAATTAGTTGGGAGTGAAGATTTTCCCCTTTAATCATAACCTAACAACTTGAAGAGAGGGTTCTGTATTCAATCGCCTTTGCCTTTGATATCTGTTTTGGCCACTTCACGAATAGACCGAAACGTTGAACCCATTTACAATGCTTTCTACAGCAGTACATTGTAGCTTTACTGTCTATAGTCTGCTACTTATATGAGTGCGCCCTTTCAGGCTCGGGTTTTCTAGATGGGGCGGCGAAAGAGTTTATGATGGCCGTACTGGTGAAAAGGTCGAATCCCTCATCTTTATGGGGCCAACATTTTATCAGCGCCTAACACACATGGCTGAGGACAAGGTGAAGTTCCGAAATACCGGTCCAGTTCACCCGCTCACTCGTCAGCCCGTGGCTGACAGGAAACGCTTTGGCGGGATAAAATTTGGTGAGATGGAACGCGACTGCCTCATAGCCCATGGTGCAGCAGCCAACCTGCACGAGCGGCTTTTCACCCTCAGTGACTCCTCGCAGATGCACATATGCAGGAAGTGCAAGAACATGGCGAATGTGATCCAGCGACCGGTATTTGGTGGTCGGAAGGTTCGGGGTCCATACTGTCGATTCTGTGAGTCGGTGGAGGATGTGGTGAGGGTGAATGTGCCGTATGGGGCTAAGTTGCTATGCCAAGAGCTCTTTAGTATGGGAATTTCACTGAAGTTTGACACTGAATTGTGCTGATTTGCTGGATGTAGAAACGTACAAATAAGTTGTGTACAGTTATGTCCTAATTTGATGGTATTGTCTGTTGCTACTAATGCTACTAACTAATTTTGAATCTTATTGTATAATTATCTGCCACATATATAATTATGTTTAGATTTGAAGTTAATTTTATGTATCAAAGCTTGTAAGATCATAACCTGGATTTTCCCCCAAGTTTGGATAAAATCTCCATCCTTTTTATTCTCAATTTTTACTAATATCCACACGATTCTTCATAAAATTAAATTAATTATATTTTGGGGAAAAATGATATTCTTGTGAGTGTATGTACGCAGTATTAATATATCAATATTCATTAATGAAAAATAGAATATTTGCAGCAAGTCAACAACGCATGCTTCATAATGTTCACCCTAATTAATTTCGTCGACTAGTGGAGAACAAATTTACTAATTCCTAAATCCAATCTGGTTTCATTATCCCCACTAATAGAATAATTAGAATTTTAACCTCCATGAATCAAAGGACGTAAAACGTGTGTTTCATTACAATAATTGTCTTTATAATCATGAATTTCGAGTATAATTATAAATTTAATACGAACTTTAAAATTATGTAATTAAAATACACCATCTTTAACTTGGTTGTTATATTTTATAAAATAACGGGGGCTATAAAACGTAAAACATGAGATGTGTTTAGAATTTTCCACCGGAGAATTGTAGTTAAGATATAGTGGCGTTTATAGAAGCACCCTACATTATACTACATTTTTAAAAGGGGGTTAATTACAATTAAATACATAAATTTTGACACAATTTGTAATTTAGACGCGAACTTTGAAATGTTATAATTAAAACACAATCTTGTAATTTTTTGCAAAATAGACACTTCCAAACTTTCCAATAAACGAAAACGAAAATATAACATGAAATATTGCAAAATTGTATAGATATATAGCATAATCATAATTTAAATTTCATTAATACAATAAAGCTCGGTATGAAATATAGTGTTTGATTTTCATATTATTGCAAATTGTGTCTATTTTATGAAAAAATGCAAGTTTGTGTTCTAATTGCAACATTTCAAAGTTCGTGTCTAAATTGCAAATTGTGTCAAAATTTATGTATTTAATCATAATTAACCCTATATGTTTGCTGATGTATGTGGACTTTTTTTTTTCTTCTCATTAGACCTTCTTGGGTTTTTACGGGTTCGAATAATTATTTAGATTTATCAAGTGAGAGTGTGATTTACTAAGCTCAAAGCTGGATCTTACGCAAATATTTTTATGGAAATAAGTTATAAAATTATAAATTATGATCATATTCAAAGTGTGGTTTCTAAGAAATAATCGGGGAAAATTTGAATATCTTGGATTAAAAATAAAATAAAATTAGTCTTGTAGAAAAGATTCAATCCGCTTATTACCCATTATCAATCCGGAACACGGCGGCACATCGAACAAGTGCAAATATGGAAAAATAGAGGGGCACTTAACTAAATTCCAAATCCTGACCATTTTCACAGAAAATAGAAGAGAAAATAAAGGAAATAGAAAATTGATGGGTTTTCTGTAAGTTCAATCCTGCTTCAAACTGTTTTCTTTCTCTCAGATCTCCAAAACCTCTCACTAGGGCTTTGACTACTTACAATTCTTGCCCTTTTGCCCTAATTTTTTACAATTTTCTGTTTTAGACAATTCAATTCTTGGAGGTTCTTGTGCCTAATTCATGAAAACTTGGAATTTTCTGTTTCTTAGTTTTCTTGTTTTCGCGCTATTGTGTTTGAGTTTCGATCATGGCGTATCCCAATCGGAGGAGGATAAAAAGAACAAATTTCGAGAGCGTGAGGCCACTGATGATGCCCTTGGTTACCCCAATTTGTAAGTTTTTTTTCTTTCTGAATCTTAATGTTTTGGATTAACATATTGCATTTCAATGCTAATTGCTTTAATATATTTTTATTTTTTTTTGGTTGTTCAATCCTTATTGGGTTTTTATTGGTGGGGGCGGAATTTGATTATTTGTGTGTAGTGTCAATCAGTTGGAAGCGAATGTCTGTTTGCTATTCTTGATTTATGATTTTCTTTAAAGATTAGTCATGCAATTCACGTTGCAACTTTATTCAACAGTTAAGTGATGCATAATATTTGATTTTTTAATTTATCTTTGTATAGCGATGAGGACGAGCTGTTGAATACACAATGCCCTCGGCATTTGGAACTTAGGTGGCAGGCTGAAGTGAGTTCTAGCATATATGCATCTCCGTTGGTTGCAGATATTAACAGGTGATGGAAGGGAAAGGAGTTGTTTGTCCTATGTTTACTGCATATTAATTGTGCCGTACATGTTGCATGTTTGCTCACTTTCTCTTATAGCTTGTTCTGTTCTATTTTACTTAAGTACTTGAGGGAGAAACCACATGAAATGTTGATGACGTGTGAAATCACTTGGGTCGCTTTTAAATGTTTAGATGATAAAAAAGATGATCTTTTTAAATGGGGTGTGTGTGTCTAGAGAGAGAGAGAGAGAGCAGCGACTGTATTTGAAAGAACACTTTCAGAGTTGTACGAGCTTTCTTTACTGCTCATTATCTGGGATTTTGTCTATGTTTTCTTTGCGTTGACATCTGAATCTCAATAAATTATCATGTATACTCCAGTGATGGGAAGCTTGAAGTTGTAGTTCCTTCATTTGTGCATTACTTGGAAGTCCTAGAAGGATCTGATGGAGATAAATTACCAGGTATTACCGCTAACGATTCATATAATATTTCATGTCATTATGAATGGAGATTATTGTCTATTTTTAGTGCCATTAATCCTCTTGTATATCTGGAAAGAGAGATGCATACAGAATCAAATGACCAGTATCAGAGTGCATACTGATCGCTAATGTCATGATGAACAATGTCTGTTCTATACACTTTATCAGGATGGCCAGCTTTCCATCAGTCTACTGTCCACTCTAGTCCTCTATTGTACGATATTGACAAGGATGGTGTTAGAGAAATTGCTTTAGCCACCTACAATGGTGAAGTTCTCTTTTTCAGGTAATTACTAATCATGCTAAAAAAATGCTTCCCTTTTGTGTGGAATTATAATTATCCCGACTTGATTTATTCTCTCTTCTTAAAAATAGGGTTTCAGGATACATGATGTCAGATAAGCTGGAGATTCCAAGGATAAAAGTTAAAAAGGATTGGCATGTGGGTTTGCATCCAGATCCTGTTGACCGTTCCCATCCAGATGTTCACGATGACCAATTGACCCAGGATGCTCTTACGGACTCATTAACTCGTAAGTTTATTTTTAAGCATTGTGTAACTTTGATATTTATTTTCTTTATGTTGCTTGTTCGGAGTTTACAATTTTGAAAATTTTATCTCTAATTTGAAATAATTCTTAGACCCCGACGGGAGTACACCTGCACAAAATACTATCCACTCCACAGAAAGTCACCATGACTCATCAAATCCTGTCCCAGACGAAGTTCGTCATGACACATTAAACAACACAATCTCTCAAGGCAGTCAGCTGAATGAGAGTGCACTTGCAGCAAATACTTCCCACTCCACAGCAAGTGACCATGACTCGTCAAATTCCATCGCAGAAGATGTTCAGCACGACACATCAAACAGCACAGCTTCTTCTGAAGGGAAAAAGAATGATAGTCCACCAGGTGCAGACATCAAAATGCCACCACAAATGAATGATTCATCTTCTGCTTCTGGATCTGAGAAAGCTAATACTGAAGAAACTGGAAAGACTGCAAGAAGGCGGCTTCTTGAAGATACAAAAGGCAACGAGGATGTTCATGCTTCAACTGTAGAAAATGACGGAGGTCTGGAAGCAGATGCTGATTCTTCATTTGAGTTGTTCAGAGAGACTGATGAGTTGGGTGATGAGTATAACTATGATTATGATGATTATGTTGACGAAACCATGTGGGGAGAAGAGGAATGGACTGAAGCACAACATGAGAAATTGGAAGATTATGTTCACATAGATGCGCATGTCTTGTGCACTCCAGTAAGTATAGTGATGCTTGAAGCTTTTTCTGTCAGCTTCTTTGTTACTTTGGACTACAATATCAATTTTGGTTTCAACTTCAGGTCATAGCAGACATAGATCATGATGGTGTCTCTGAGATGGTTGTTGCTGTTTCTTACTTCTTCGACCGCGAGTAAGTTTGTCTCTACATGTAAATTGTCTCTCTTATTTTATAGCCTCTTCATGATTTATTCAGGCAACATTCTGAGCAGATAAGTATTATTTAAGCCTCTGTAGTGATGATCATCTGTAGATTAGTATTAGTGTATTAGATAACTGATTGAATTTTTCAACACAATTGTTTTTGCTCTTCTTTTCTGTAACTGTTAGTTGTTGCTCTTCAAAGTTGCAACTTTTGTGAAATGCGTGTATTGATGAGTGATATGGGATTTGAAGTGTGCTGTGACTTTATTTTGATATATAGGAAGTAAGAAGAAACTCTTGCCGCTTTAGCCATACGTCGTGTTTCTAATTAGCTGTGACTAGTAGAACTGCCTGCACTGGGTATTTTCAGCTGATTTATTTGAAGTTTGATAGGTATTATGATAATCCAGAGCATTTGAAGGAACTTGGTGGTATTGATATTGGAAAATATGTTGCTGGGGGAATTGTAGTTTTCAACCTCGATACAAAGCAAGTTAAATGGAGTACACAACTGGATCTGAGTACCGATACTGCAAAGTTCCGAGCCTACATATATTCTTCCCCCACAGTTGTTGATTTGGATGGTGATGGGAACTTGGACATTCTAGTTGGCACTTCTTTTGGCTTGTTTTATGTCTTGGACCACAAAGGTGTGTAGTCTAGTAATAATTAAAAATTACGTTTACTTAGATTTTATCAATAAATTATCTAGTCATAGTTGAGATGCTATGGAAAGTATTCCTGCTGTTCTTGTTTTTGTTATTGGCTCCGATCCTTCCATGCAATGTTGTTACCGTACTTACTGATGCTAATTTACTGATCAGGCAAAGTTAGAGAGAAGTTTCCCCTTGAAATGGCTGAGATTCAAGGAGCGGTTGTTGCAGCTGACATCAATGATGACGGGAAAATCGAATTAGTGACTGCTGACGCCCACGGAAATGTTGCTGCTTGGACCCGTGAAGGAAAAGAAATTTGGGAAACTCATGTTAAGAGCCTTGTTCCACAGGTAATCTTGTGGTATCTTGACTTCTAAATATGGTTGTATTCGACCTGTATGTACACTCGATGAGCAGTTACTCGTTTTCTACAGGGTCCCACCATCGGAGATGTAGATGGGGATGGTCACACCGACGTTGTTGTGCCAACTCTATCTGGAAACATATATGTTCTTAGTGGCAAGGATGGATCAATTGTACGACCATATCCTTATAGAACACATGGTAGAGTGATGAATCAAGTTCTTCTAGTTGACTTGAAAAAACGTGGGGAGAAGCAGAAGGGGCTCACGATTATTACTACATCATTTGATGGGTATTTATACCTCATAGATGGACCTATGTCATGCGCTGATGTTGTGGATATTGGAGAAACAGCGTAAGATAATCTGGAATGCTATAAATGATCTTTGAACTGCCGCTATTTGTCTGTTCACTAAAACAAACGATTCTTGTTCTGCCACAGATATAGCATGGTTTTGGCTGACAATATAGATGGTGGGGACGACCTTGATCTTATCGTTGCCACCATGAATGGCAATGTCTTCTGTTTCTCAACCCCTTCACCACATCATCCTCTCAAGGTAATAGGCCAACAATATCAACTGTTTCCACTTGTTGGTAGATATTATTCACTAGCTCTTACAGAATTCTGTAATTCCAGGCTTGGAGATCATCGAATCAAGGGAGAAATAACGCAGCACACCGTTACAACCGCCAAGGAATTTATGTTACTACATCATCACGAGCTTTCCGAGATGAAGAAGGGAAGAACTTCTGGGTTGAAGTTGAGATTGTAGATAAACACAGGTTCCCATCTGGCACCCAAGCACCTTATAACGTCACGGTATGTATGCTACTCTAGTATAAAATAATACCGCATGTTTTTATTCCTTTTGTCGTCTATTTTGTAATCTTCCATGTTCTTTCTTGTTTGCAATCATAGATAAGTTTGTTGGTTCCCGGTAATTACCAAGGGGAGAGAACGATTAAGCAGAACCAGATCTTCGATCGCCCTGGGACACATCGGATAAAACTTCCGACGGTAGGAGTAAGGATTGCTGGAACTGTATTGGTGGAGATGGTTGACAAGAATGGGATCTATTTCTCAGATGATTTTTCCCTTACCTTCCATATGTACTACTACAAACTCTTGAAGTGGCTTCTCGTCCTTCCAATGCTTGGAATGTTTGGCATTCTCGTCATCCTGCGCCCGCAAGAAGGCATGCCGCTGCCATCATTTTCACGAAACACTGACTTGTGATCTGTAGCTGTTTAAGTGAATATCTGACACTTACTAGAAAGAAGTCGAAGCATGGTTTTGCAGAAATTCATGGGGAAAGAGATGAAAGCGAATTAACCGGAGAAATTATCATGCGATGGAGTTTTTAAGTTATGAAGATGTTTGCGAAGCCAATTTTTCCCTGAGAAAGTCAATGATTTTTGCAAAAGGCAATGTTGTGACTGAGGAGGCTTGTTCCTTTCTCTTTTTTGCCTGCTTGTAAAGCAAGAAATCTGATGATATATGAATGATATAGCACATGAATTTTCCAAGTTGAATCTATTTGATCTCTGTTCTGGGCTTATTTATTGTTATGCTTCGATTTGGTATATTTACAAGTGCAGAGAGCTAATTTGCATTGAAGAAACTGCTATATGCCAATTTACACCAAGAAAACTAATCCAACCCAGAAAATTGCTGTATTTCAAATCCTTAAAAGCAAAATCCAACGAGATTCAGAACATTGAAAACCACAACATCAACAACAACAACAGCATTAACGTATTCTGGAAAAGCAGAGAGAGAGAGAGAGAGAGAGAGAGACTGTATTCTGGAAAAGCAGAGAGAGAGAGAGAGAGACTGCTAATAGGGTTGCAAGACGGGCCTCTTACCAAGCCTCTTGATTTCCCTATCCATCTGGCCAGTAAGCATCAATCCAAACATTTTGTAATCGCAGAGAAGAGACCAAATTGGGTGACCAAAAGTAGCAGGAACATTCCCTTCAACGTAGAAATGGCTGTACCACGCCATACCGTATCCAATCAACGGCACCATCATCAACAACCACAGATTGAAAATCACTGCATATATCAGGCACAGAATACTGCACAGAGTTCCCGCGAAATGCCACCGCCGCGTCGCCGCTTTCGAGTGCTGGCTCACGTAAAACGCCCAGAATTCTTCCATGCTCCTGAAATTCATATCGGAATTCGAAAAGACGGCGGAGTTGTGAATTGATTGAATTGATTAGGAAGTAAATGAGAGAAGAATTCAATCAATTGGTTGAGTCTTTCAACTGCAAATGTTGTTGTTGTTGTTTTTGCAGCAGCAGCATATATATTATATATTATTATATTAATATGTGATGAATAATGGGATTGTGTGATGGGAGGAGCTTCCTGCAAATCAATGATTGGCCCCTCTTTTCTTCTTCACTATTCAACTCTCTCTCTCTCTCTCTTGTTTGTCTCTTTCCTTCGAATCTCTTTTTTTTTTGGTTTCGTGTTCATCGCCACCTATCCGAATTGTTTTCAAGGTTTCAACAAGAAAACGCATTTTATGTATGTATACAAATAGACAATTTACATAATAATCTAGAATAATTGATAAAAACACATTAATTCTAATTTATTGTGTCCCCTAGTAAGCTCAAGAGTGATGTAGATGGATGGAGGCTTGTAGAAAAATATCAACTTATTCATTTGGCGTGTGAAAGTGGTGTTTATGTATGGTATTTTTAAGTATTAATAATAATAATATTCGACCCCACATTGTTCCCAAAATTTTGAGATTTACCAAATGTACATATATTTCAGTTTTGATCATTGGCTCAAACCAACAAAATAACGATGTCTCCGTGGTTATTGTCGTATTTATTTCACTTGCCGATTTTGAATTTAAACATCTCACACTAACATGTAAATGCACCTATTTGGAGATGATAAGCTTTATCCAAATTCTTAAATAAACTAGTAAACTACCACCATGAAAAAGATAGTAGAAAACCATCATTTACAACAAATAAATCAACAAGACCTACCACATTAGATATTTTAATGTTAAAATCAACAAGACAAACATCTCCATCAAAACCTAAAATTGTGGACAAGATGCATATGTACTTAAGGGCACTTAAGAGTTGTACACGGAGTCCCTAATTTTAATTAAAACGTATAACAATCCATAAGATTTCATTTTCTTGTTATTATATGTTAAAATACATTAAATGGGGCCAGAAAAATATGTTTCTCAATCTAGGAAATACGGATGTGGAAAACAGGAAATGAATTCTCAACAATTAATTACATTGTAGATCAATTCAAGGAATGTGGTGATAGTAGCACATTTTTTCGGTACCAAATGCCACGATCATAATTTATTATTGATTTTTGTTTAAAAACCAACAGTTATTATGAACAAAAATTTAGACTTGGAACATTTTTACATAATAAATTCATAATCCAATATTATTTTTCGCAGATTGTCGGTAATATGTGATATTTTTGCGTATATCGATATATTTGGCCTCCTAAATGTTAACTGGCTTTTGCGTAGAAGAGTGACATATTGAAGAACTTGCAATATATTTATTTTCTTCAAATATTTTTTAGGGTTAAGGGCCACATAACCCCTCGACTATTCTACAAGGGCCACATTGCCCCCTCTTTGACTATTTAGTCCATTTAGCCCCTTCAACTCTTTAAAATGGCTCACATTGCCCCTTCCATGGATGGAAAAATTAACACCATTAACAAACATACACTAACACACATTTTACTCACACACTAAGATTTTTTCATATATTTTTACACACAATTTTACAATTAACCAAAATTATTACAAATTAATAAATTATGATTAATTATAACTAAAATAATAAATACCAATAAATTGATTAATAAATTAACTAAAACATAATGATAGTAATATAGTATGAAATTTCAATATATATATATATATACATATATATATATCGAGTTCATTTATAAAATTATTTTAAATTTTAAAATTCGATGATTCAATGATGAATACTACAATAGATATATTGAGTCTTCGTTTATGATGATTTATTAATGTTTTGGAAAGGGAGTATGATTTATGAATTTCAGATTTGCTTAGATTTTTCATCTTCAAAAGTCGTTATGTAGTGAAATTAATTGATTTGTGGGTCCGTTTTACTATTGAAAATAAAGTTGAACACTTAATTGCAAATTTGAAATACACAAATGATGATTTTTAGATTTAAATCATTTTATGAATTATCTCAATATATATATATATAGATATATTATAAATAATGAATTTTACATACTATATTATTATTATTATTAAGTGTTAATTAATTTATTAATAAATTTCATGGTATTTATTATTTTATTAATTGATAACCATAATTTATTAATTTGTAGCATTTTTGGTTGATTATAAAATTATGTGTAAAAGTATGCGAAAAATCTTAGTGTGTGAGAAAAATGTGTATTAGTGTGTGTTTGTTAATGATGTTAACTTTTCCATCCATAGAAGGGGCAATGTGAGCCATTTTAGATGGTCGAGGGGGCTAAATGGACCAAATAGTCAAAGAAGGGGTAATGTGACCCTTGTAGAATAATCGAGGGGGCTATGTGACCCTTAACCCTATTTTTTATACAACTCTTTGAGTCTTTAAATTCCACAACTCTGAAAAACAAACCAATAAAACAAAAAAGAATATGGTCACATTATGCATTATATGTATGTATATTATCTACTTCCCTTTGGATTTCATATAATTTCTCATTCATGCTACAGAAGATGACATTGTCCTAATCTAGAAGACTCTTTCTCCAGTAGCATAGAGATTCCAGAAGATGGCTGTAGCAAAATAAAGACATGCTGTAAGAGTTAAGAATGCTTGAAATGAACCTAGCCACTCCACAAAGAATCCTGTCCCAATTGTACTGATTATTGCTGCCAGTGTTCCTGCAGAATTCGAAATCCCTGCAAACAAAAACTTGTCATCAGCAGTCATGATCTCGTTTATGTTATTGCGTTGAAGAAGACAGGAGGACGACGTGTCTGAGGTGGATTCGAGTTCTTACCGTGAAGAAATCCTGCACATTGTGGCGCGATATCCTGATGAAAACGAGCAAAACCAATTTAGTTGAGCATGAACTTCTTGTTGCTCAAAAATCACAATCAGTGGTATATGCAGCAGAAAAACTTACTTGCATGTTCAACAAAAAGCCAGCTTGACTGAAAGAGCTCAAACTGAGGGCTGCTGTTAAGAATACGGCAGCAATTGTAGGAGTCCGGACATAGTTTAAGCAGAGCAACGCAACCCCAGGCCCGATGAACCCGATTGACTGTTATGATCAGAGTGTTAACTAATATGTTAATATTGCAGAGCTAAGATTCAACTGAACTGGTAGCTGATACTGAACAAAAAGTCGTGTTGTTGAGGAATTTGATAGGTGATTTTCAAGTTTGTGATGTTGTAGAACGTTACCTGCATGATCTTCCGGGCTGATGTGGTGGAATAACCCGATTTAATTAAGTAGTCGGATGCTGCCCCAGCAATGTAGCCCGAGATTGCCATTGTTGCCCAAGGAACTGCACTAAACCAAGCTGCTTGCTTCAAGTTCACATCGAACACCTAACATTTCAGCAGTAAAGATTTTAGCAACATTACGATCATGAATCAAACAATTCGCCATCAGTGGAAATCGTGTTGAAACAGATTAAGTGGCGGTACTCACAGTTTTAAAATAAACGGGCATCCATGATAGAAGAACGAAGTAGCCCTGCATTGAAGAACATATTAGATGTTCATTATATTACTCGAAATAGTATCATTACCACGAGAACTTTAGCTTTATGAATGGAAAAGAAAGAAATTAGAAACAGAATGATAAAAGAAAACGTACCCAGTTATTTGTGATATTAGCTAAGATGATTGCCCATGTTGGCAGTTTCGATAAGAGAAGCGTTAGTGGTGGTGGCTTGCTCTTGATGGCAGAAGAATCAGCTTTCCCAGCTTGGATTAACCACAGTTCAGATTTACTGATAGAACTGCACTCTTGGGGGTCGTTCGTGACCCTAGAAATCCACGTAACCAACCAAAGAAGCCCGAGAGAAGTAAAGAGGACGAAAGGGCCAGAAATTCCAATAGATGTCATCACCAACGGAGTTAAGACCAATCCCACTACATTCCCGAGCTGGAATCCTCCCATAGATAATCCAACAGCAGTAGCTCGTTCGTGGTTTGGAAACCATCTATTAGGAAACACACGGTCAAGAGCAGGCTCTATCCATATCACAAATTTGGTAACGATCTTAAATATATTACTGGTCTACTTAGTCACAGTTGAAAATCTGAAAGTATGAAATGAACTAGGATTCAGTATGCTTATTTCTAATTGTTACCTTGACAGAAGGTGATTCATTGCAGGTAACGCTACCCCTTCGGCCAGCCCAAAGAAAGCCCGGACAGCTAAGAGGCTAGTCGTGGAGTGATTTGCCGCCCATGGAGTGAGGAGAGTCGCCAGAGACCACAATGCTGCACCCCATGCAATAACTTTTTTCCCTCCATATCTATCCACCAACACTCCTCCAATAAACGAGGAAAACATGTATCCCCATAGAAAGGATGACTGCATGAAGCAGCAGCAGCAGCAGCATCAGGTAATCAGCAAAGCACTTATTTTATCTGATTACAAACAAAGAATGCCGCATGTGCATTTAAAGCTCCCGGTTTAAACTATTTATATGGCAAAATGCATGTTACAGAAACATTTTGTTAAGTAAAACTCGAGTGAAGCAATAGGAAAGTTGTAAAACTTCATAACCTAATAAGAATGCAAGAGCATCCCGATGCACTAAGAACTCTCAAACCACGAAAACAAATTTCCTTTATTGCATCATTCTTCTTCAAGTTTCAGGAACTTAACTACCTAAAAAACTTTCTTGTTGAACGAGGATTTCAATGTCCTGCGCATCATAGTCAAGTGTATTTCACCAGATGAATCAAGTAACAGTTTTTTGAAACTCTCATTTTGAGTTGTGGAATAGGAGCTCTATCATTTGCCATTCTATAAAAGTAAAGTTAGTATGAGCTCTTTTTAAATATTTTTCTCATTTTGTTGAGATCAAAATGACAAAAGGCAGTCTCAGACTCTCAGAACAGCGGCACATTTTTGAAAAACAAAATAATTCAATATTAGGCCACCAGGCTAGTAATTTACAAGTTTGAACGGGCCTCCAACAATACTTCTCCTTTTTATTGTTGAAATTTATTTATTCATTAATCTCTAAGTTAATAGAAAGAAAACAACAGCTAGCACAAACCACAAAGTCAGATAGCAAAGAAACTAGTCGTGTGAACTTTCAACAAGTAACCTCCTCCTCTTTCGCAACTGTGAGGATCGGTTATCTTCCTTTGAGCAATTACAACATTACAACGCTCCCACGCCACAAATGAACTAGTGTTAACATGCAAACAAAGTTGCCGGAATTGAGATCCCATCAAGCTCCAAGATTTCTCTTTTATGTTGATTATGAAAGTATTGCATAGATAAATTGTGGCACATTAATTTTACTTAAATTTCAACCATATATGGACTAGAGGCCGATATTTTCACCAAATTAAGGGCGGTTTCAATAATGGGATACATTTTATTCCACCTAACACATTCAAAGTGAGAAAAGGAAACAAACATTTTCTTCTCTCACCATTACCTACTTTTTGGCATCCACAATTCAAAGCTTCAGTTTATTATCATCCACAAACTATACCTACGACTCTAATAGCCAATCAAACAGACAGCTGGTTTATATTTATCAACTATATGAATTTAAGATTATTGTGACAGGGAATATCTAGTCATCGTCTTAACTCTTAAGTGACTCTAAGTCAAGTGAGCTATAGCTATTCGCCTATTCCCGCACGATGAGGACATTTACGATAAAATAAAATAAAATAAAATATATATACCTATATATCATGAAATAATAAAAAGAAATGAGGTGATGCTGACTCAGAATCTATGTGTTCAGACAACCTTGGACTTGGCCTTTGTAAAAGACAAAAGATATGTGGGGTTTTATTGAAACTTTAGAGATTTGGTGTAGTTGAAGATACACAGTAAACAACCACCCCCTCATTTCTCAACAACCAATTTCAAACACAACAAACCACCAACCACAAAGAAATCTAAACTTTCCAAATGTAACAGTTACGACTTACTCAAGAAAATAGGAAATAACCAGGTTTTTCACGCTATGCCCCACACCCACGAGAGGCCCCCTACCAAATTTTAGAAGGGTCGTCTTTTCACTTTTGCATCTTGCTGCATGTCACATTTGATTCCAAAAATGCAATTTAAAAAAAAAAAGGAAAATGAAATTTGAGAAGGGTACCTGAACAATTCCCAAGAAAGAACTGCTCCAGCCGTATTTGGCGGCGAGAGGGACTACGGCAACCGACATCACAACTCTATCTGCATTGCACAGACACATCACCGCCGCCACCATCGCCACCACCTTGAACCTCTCCGCCGCCGCAAACCCGCGTTCCTTCCTCCCCACAAACATGCCCCTCTCTATCCCCTCCGCCGTGCACCTCACCGGGCCACAAGCCCTCCTCTGCTTCTTCTCACTCTCCTCCAACCGAATCCCTCCGCTTCTCGCTCTAAAATCCAGCAATCTCTCTCCGTACGTCAGCGATAAATTCCGCCATTTCTTATGAGCTTGTGAATTGGAAAACGAACGAGACACCGCGAAACCAACCGGGCCCGAATGGAAAACGGGCCTTGAAACAGCGGTCTGTACCCGTGACTTCAATGGCGCGACGCTTGCCATTGGAGAAGGAGCGAGAGGCCGCCTACTTTTGATTTCTTGGAAAGGATAAAAAAAAGAAAAAGATTTTGGTAGCTGTTTATAAATAACGAGACATTAAGGAACTGTTTAATCGTTGGAAATATTTAGGGAGAATATTATAATAGAGTTGAATGGCGAATCGATCTGTGGCGAGAGTTGAAGGGAATGAAGGAAGGGGTGGCGGAGTTGGTGAGAGTTTTGAGTTGGTAAGCTCCAAACGTTTGAAAGTACAGCACTAATAAAACTCAAAATTCGAGGGCAGGTACCGCTCACGTGTCTTCTACACTATACATTCGTTTCACAACTACACTTATTTTAAATAATTCCTTTATTGAATGTCTCGGACGATTTTCAATATTTATTTAGTTTATATCTTATTTATTAATTTATTATCAAAAACATATCAGAAAATTTTACTGTTTAATTATTTTTTTTAATAATTTATTTATCCTCATGAAAAATTCAATCAATTTATATGAATGAGACGGGGAATAATCAATAGGGTTAATTGTCAAAAAATGCACCACCTTTCAACAAATTTGTAAATTAGACACCACTTTTCAAATATTTCAATAATGACACAACCTTTTATTTTGTAGCAAAATAGACACCCTTTTTTTTCCGGCCACCGACAAAATAACGTGGCTTTACTTATTTCCTACGTGGACTGGGACTCCTATGTGTACTTGCCACGTCAATGTTTATTTTTGGGTTAATTGTCAAAAAATGCACAACCTTTCAACGAATTTGCAAATTAGACACCACTTTTCAAACGTTTCAATAATGACACAACCTTTCATTCTGTAGCAAAATAGACACTCTTTTTTTTTCCGGCCACCGACAAAATGACGTGGCTTTACTTATTTCCTATGTGGACTGGGACTCCGACTTGAGAAAACGTTGTCATTTTCAACTTAAAGATTTGGGAATTAAACACATTAAATTTAAAGCTCACACATTCTTCACCCTAATTTCTCACGAGATATCCTCTTGAATTTGTCAAAAACTTTCGAATATTGAAAGTCCATACCAGAGGTTTCTATCGATGCCCAAATTGAAAGGTGATTTTTTTCATTGTTTTGTTATTTCTAATTGAAAGGTGATTTTGTTTTTTCATTGTTTTGTTATTTATGTGATTTTGTTTTTTCATTGTTTTGTTATTCTACTGATGCCCAGAGATAACAAAACAATGAAAAAAAAAATCACCTTTCAATTTGGGCATCGATAGAAACCTATGGTATGGACTTTCAATATTCGAAAGTTTTCGACAAATTCAAGAGGCTTTCTCATGAGAAATTAGGGTGAAGGATGTGTGAACTTTAAATTTAATGTTTGTTTAATTCCCAAATCTTTAAGCTGAAAACGACGTCGTTTCCTCAAGTCGGAGTCCCAGTCCACGTAGGAAATAAGTAAAGCAATGCCATTTTTTCGGTGGCCGAAAAAAAAGGGTGTCTATTTTGCTACAAAATGAAAGGTTGTGTCATTATTGAAACGATTGAAAAATGATGTCTAATTTGCAAATTCGTTGAAAGGTGATGCATTTTTTGGCAATTAATCCAAAAATAAACATTGACGTGGCAAATACACGTAGGAGTCTCAGTCCACGTAAGAAATAAGTAAAGCCACGTCATTTCGTCAGTGGCCGGAAAAAAAAGAGGTGTCTATTTTGCTACAGAATAAAAGATTGTGTTATGAAACGTTTGAAAAGTGGTGTCTAATTTACAAATTCGTTGAAAGGTGGTATATTTTTTGGCAATTAACCCTAATTAATATAAGTAAAGTGTAGTTATATATAAAATCGTTTTTAAAAGATGGTATGTGAAACACATGCATGGTGGACCGGAAGGACATGTGAGCACTTCATTAATATATATCTCAAATTTACCAATATTTAGCACTCACTTCATTCCACTTATATAAGTTGATTGGATTTTTCAATGCAATTAAGAAAATGATTGAAAATGATAATTAAACAAGTAAATTTTATAATATGCTCATATTTATTTTCATTCACAATGAGTTAATGTTCAGCGTACATCTATGTGAATTCACCAATCATTAAGGCAATGTTTGGTATACTGGTACGGATATACCCACATTAATAAAATCTGGATTGTTTTGAAAGATAATTGCGTATTAGCGATTTTAATTGTGTGTTTCGTTATTAAGATAAATATACTAAGATTGTTTCACACATCTATTTGGTACATTGTTTTATTTGGTAGACTAAGTTCTGTAATGAGTAAATTAGTTTAGGCAATGTTTGGTAGCCTAGATAAAGGCATATATACTAAGATTGCTACCCCAGAAACTGTATCCGAGGGGGGCGTCGGATACATTATCCAGCTGAATCAGTAAATTACACCCCGGGCCTCGCGTTAAGACCGGGCCTCGCGTGAACGAATAATGGCTACCAAACACACGGTTCTTGCTGGATACCTATACTAATACGCCTTTATCCAGGCTACCAAACATTGCCTAAATGAATAAAATTATATTATTAAACGAGTTAAGTAATACTATGCATGAATACCAATTCATGCATTGGACATCAAAAACGAAAAAGAAAATTTATGAATGAAGCAGAAAGAGTAGTACAGTATTAATTATTAAAATTTTATTTTGCTATAAGTACTACTTTATCGTCTCTAACTTCGAAAAGGGGAAAAAGTATTAATTTAATATAATTGAGTTGATTTAGCCCTCTATAGTCTACACTGCCATTAGAGGCGTGTCATTCTCCCACCCTATTTATTTTTCGGAAACTTGGGTTTTATTTATTTATTGTTATGTGTCAATAAATCTATGGCAGTCTCTAATTGTTGGTTCAGAACTTAGAAGCAATCCCACAAAAACAATCAAGAACAGAAAATGAACTAGGAACACCAAATTTAGAGTGGTTCGATCAATCGATCTACATCCACTATGAGAGAGATTATTTTATTGAGATGTAATTCAAGATTACAATATCTAATTGTAACTCACTCAAGAACTGTAATGAGATTACAAACTGTAAATTGCAACTAAGAATTAACACATGAATATTCTTCTCAGTTGCTTTCGCTTCCTCTCTCTCTCGCTGCTTTCTTTCCTTTTCTTTTGTGTGTGTTCTCTCTCTCTGATCTCAGCTGCAGATCAAAGCTTATATATTCTTCATATCTAAAAACCGCTCCTGAATTAACAAACTTTAAGAGGTGTGATGAGATTTTTTTTTTCACAACGATTTAACCAACACAAGCTTTAATTAACCAAATCTCAATTATGCAAGTGAACATACGGAGCATAGGAGACCGGGTCAAACACGGGGAATTAATTGCATAAATGAGTCTACAAGTACCATCACATCGAACATTTTCACTAGTCAAACCATTCGGAATTTGGTTGGAGAATTAACTAGAAAAACAAGATTCACAATAATAAACAAAGATAGCAACACAAGAGGAATAAAAGAGAATAAAAACCTAATAAAAATCACAATGAGGAAAAATGGCTCTAGGGCATTGTTCATTAGTGAAAACTTGTTCATTAAACAATGGATTTATGCATAATCTCCCCAAACAACAATTGATACCAAATTTAGTTGAAGCCCTCTCTTGAGCAACTAAGACCTTTCAATTAAACTCAATTCCCCTATCTCTAGGGCTAAATTGTAATTTAATCTAATCAAGCACAATCAATCAACAAACATCAATTAAACATTAATCTCTCGATCTAATGCAAAATTGAAACCATAAATCATTTACCCATGCATAATTGATTCTCTCGAACTCAATTATACACCAAATTCTATCCTAAGATGGCCAATCAAAGAATAGAAGCAATCAAACCATGATTTATGAGAAAGAAGGGGAAGATTAAGCAATAACCCATGTTTAATTCACAAACCCATCACCAAATCACAACACCCTAGATACCAAGAAATTTAGCTATTCATACTCAAAATAACAAACAAAACAACACAAAATAGAAGCATAGATCAAGGTAAGATGAAACCCGAAAACTTGTATTAAAATCTCCAAAATAGCTCTTGTTCTTCAAGATTCCAAGCTCCAAAGCTAAACACTTTTTCTCTCTCTAAAAATGGAAAAATATCAAGTTCAATCCTCATTTTTGAGCTAAGGTATCAATATATACAAGGTGTGGGAAGATAGGGTGAAAAATAAAGTAAAAACTAAAAATCCCGGAAATGTGACACAGGGGCACGACACGGGGTCGGTCGCGCCCTGCGGCTCGCGTCGGGGCTGGGAGGCGCGACCCAGGCAGAAGATGCTGGCTCGGGTCGCATTGCAGGTGGTGGAAAATCAGCTGCGGACACAGAGCGGCGGTCGCGGTGCTGGGCTGGCTCGGGTCGCGCTTATAGCTCTGCTCCGATACCTTTCACGGTTTTGCTTCGTTCTCTCTTGTTTCTAGTCCGATTGAGGTGATTCAACTTGCACCGTGCTCCCAATTCGATCCTCTATCTTTCCATGACATTAAATCACTTAAAAATTCATTTATTTATCCACAATTTTCTGCAAAACTCAAACAAGAAATAAAACTCTCAAGTAGAAAGGTTAAGAGCACAATTTAGGTTAAAACACATGCAATACTCTTCAATTAACTTCATTTAAACCTCAAAATATTGTGTCAAAATACCACTCATCATTTTCTAAAGTAACGGTGTTAGCAACACTTATTTTAAAAACCAACTAATATTACCCTAAACGATTATCAAACATACTAAAACATGATAAAAACATACAAAATAATGCTCGGATTAGGACTAAAATACGAGTATGTCAAGGTGATTAGATATAACCGCTGCTAACAAACCCCAGCTACAATCCTTCTTGAGCAAGATAGTTAACACAACTGATTTGACAGTTATCCACTACAACGCAGCTGCATGGGACTTACATGCAACCCTTGATCACACACATGCAGTTGATCAACAGCTTAAAACCTTTAGCAAAGATATTGAATCATGAGCTATGTTTTGCTTACAATCAACAATTCTCCACATTAGCTCTTGATTCACTTGTCAAGAACTAAAACTGCTTCTTTGCCTTCTGCCTTCTCTGAAAAATACAGCTCCACCTTCAGTTGCATTTTCCTTCTACTTCTGCTTTTTAGTTCATGCCTATAAGACCAAGACTCAGCTCATGTTTTGCTGTTGGCAAAGCCTTGGTAAGACAATCAGCAGGATTAACCAAAGTATCAATCTTGCTGACAGTGATGCTTTCATTTTCCACCAAGTCCCTTACAAAATGCAATTTAACATCAATATGCTTTGTTCTTTCATGATAACCTTGATGTCTTGCTAGATGAATTGCACTTTGATTGTCACAGAAAATAGTGACCTTTTCTTGAACAAAACCAAACTCTGATAGGATTCCTTGCAGCCATATGCCTTCCTTAATAGCTTCAGTCAAGGCAACATATTCAGCTTCTGTAGTTGAGAGGGCAACTACTGACTGATGTGAGGCCTTCCAGCTAACTGCTGATCCAAATAATGTGAACACATAGCCTGTCAAGGACTTTTTTGTATCAATGTTTGCAGCAAAATCTGCATCTACATATCCAATCAGAGCATCTTCAGCTTTGTTGCTCCTCTGAAACACCAAGCCTTTCTTGCAGGACCCTTTAACATATCTCAGAACCCATTTGACTGCCTCCCAGTGAGCCTTACCAGGATTGTTCATAAACCTGATGATGGCACTCATACCAAAAGTTAGGTCAGGTCTGCAGCAGACTATGGAATACATGAGACTCTCAACTGCACTAGCATAAGGAGTGTGTATCATCTTTTGCTTTTCATCTTCAGTCTCAAGACCTTGAGAAATGCTGAGTTTTAGTCCTTGCTTCATTGGTGTTGCTATTGGCTTGCTTAGATTCATATTGTATCTGCATAAAACTTTATTCAGATATAATTCTTGCGTGAGAGTAATCATTCATTCATGTCTAATCCTCTTTATCTGCATTCCAAGGATGACCTTGGCTTCTCCAAGATCCTTCATCTCAAATTCAGTATTTAAAATCTTCTTGGTGTTTCTGATCCCTTCAACTGAGTTGCTAGCTATCAACATATCATCTACATATAGCAGTAGATAGATATAGATACTGCCTTCAGTTTTGAAGTAGACACAACTATCAAACAGACTCCTCTCAAAGTTATTTGACACAACATACTCATCAAACCTCAAATACCACTGCCTAGGACTCTACTTGAGGCCATAAAGAGATCTTTCCAACTTGCATGCTTTCTTCTCTGACCTTTCTATATAAACACCTTCTGGGATCTGCATGTAGATGTCTTCAAAGAGCCTTCCATGAAGGAAGGTTGTGGTTACTTCCATTTGATGTAATTCCAGATCATGCTGAGCCACAAGAGCAAGTAGTATTCTGATGGAACAGTGCTTGACTACAGGTGAGAAAATTTCATTGTAGTCAACTCCTTCATTCTGTGAAAACCCTTTTGCAACAAGCATTGTTTTATACATGATTCCAGCTTCCTCAGTGGCACCATGCTTCTTTTTGAATATCCATTTACATCCTACCAGCTTTTGATCTGAAGGTTTCTCAACAATTCTCAAAGTATGGTTTTTGTTGAGTGACTGAAGCTCCTCTTCCACTGCAATGAGCCAATTCTCCTTTTCTGGGCTTGAAACTGCTTCTGAGTAGTTCCTAGGTTCATAGGACTCCACCTCAAGTGCAGTATATAAGGCAAATGACACAAGGTCAGTCTGTCTGTATCTGGTAGGAGGTTTAATGGTTCTTCTAGCTCTATCTCTTGTCAGCTGATATGAGCTCAGATCATGCTCCTTCTCAGCTTACTCTTCATTTGTATCTTCTGAATTTTCTCCTCTCATATCCTGAAGCTGATCATGACTCACTTCAACTGATGTGGTGGTACTATCTTCTTTTATCTTCATAGGAAATTGAGATTCATCAAAAGTGACATCTCTACACACAATAAACTTATGTGCCTTGATAGCCCAAAGCTTATAGCCTTTAACTCCAGGTGGATATCCAATGAATATACATTTGACTGCTCTAGGCTCCAATTTATCTTGTTTTATGTGAGCATAGGCTAAGCATCCAACTGTTCTTAAGGAGCCATATGCTGAGGGAGTGCCATACCACATTTCTTGAGGTGTCTTAAACTGAATTGCAAAGCTTGGACTTCTGTTAATTAGGTAGGCAGCAGTACAGACCAATTCTCCCCAGAAAGCTTTTGAGAGACCAGAGCTGTTGAGCATGCACCTTACCCTCTCCAGGAGAGTTTGATTCAATCTCTCTGCAACTCCATTTTGTTGTGGGGTTCCAGGGACTGTTCTGTGCCTAGTTATTCCCCTTTCTTTGCAGAATGTCATAAATTCCTCAGATAGGAATTCAAGCCCATTGTCTGTCCTGAAATTCTTGAGTTTCTTTCATGTTTTATTTTCAACTGCAGTAATCCACTCAGCAAACTTACCAAAAGCTTCATCCTTGGTTTTCAAAATGTAGATCCACACTTTTCTGGAGTAGTCATCTATTATAGACATAAAGTACCTTCCTCCTCCTTTTGTGGGAAGCTTAGTTGGTCCCCAAAGATATGCATGAGCATAGTCAAGAATGCTCTTGGTGTTGTGAGTTGTTGTAGTAAACTTTTGTCTTTTAGCTTTTCCATAAATGCAATGTTCACACACCTGGAGTTTGCTGATCTTATCACCCAGGAGCAGGCCTTGTTTCTCCAGTTCCTGCAGCCCCTTCTCACCTACATGAGCAAGTCTGCTATGCCACATATAGGTAGTATCATTTCCAGATGTGTTGTGAGCTTGACCAGAGATGGTTTTACCCACCAAGAAGTATAGCTCATTCCCATTTTCCCTTTTTATAACTGTTCTTCCTTCATTTACCACTGACAACTTTCCTTGATGGGAGGTGAATATATACCCCATAGAGTCAAACAGACCAAGAGAAATAAGGTTTCTTCTCAGGTCTGGGACATATCTAACATTATTCAAGATTCTAACCATGCCATCATGCATCCTGATCTTCACAGCCCCAATTCCCATGATCTTACATACTTGATCATTACCAAGCAAAACTGATCCATTAGCTGTAAGAGTTAAACTAGAAAACCATTCCTTTATTGGGGTCATATGAAAACTGCACCCAGAGTCCAGGACCCATTCTGAGTTTATCTCCTCAGAAGTTACACACAATGCTTCACATAAGTCATAGCCAGTATCTTGACATACCTGATTTGCTTGGTTTCTTTGAGTTTTCTTTGCATCTTCAGCAGCATACTTTGCCTTTAATTCTTGCCACTTTGTGCACTGCTTCTTGAAGTGCCCAGGTTGTTGGTAGTGAAAGCACTTCAAGTCTGCATTTCTTGGAGCTTCAGTAGTCTTCTTGTCATTCTTCTGGCTTCCCTTTGAGGAAGCTTTCTTGTTTTGATTCTTGGAGGAACTGCCCTTCTTGATGTGCAGACCTTCTCCATTGATTTGAAGAGAGTCGTTGCCATTAGACTTTTGCAAATCTTTGCATTTCAAAGCAATTTGAACCTCTTCAAGAGTGATGGTTTTCCTGCTACCAAAAATGAAGGTGTCTTTGAAATTTTCAAAAAACTTTGGTAGAGCAGAGAGAAGTAGGAGCGCCTTATCTTCTTCTTCAATCTTTGCATCGATGTTTTTCCAAATCATCAATCAATTTGTTGAAGTCATCTACCTGCTTCAAGATTGGTTTCTCATCTAACATCTTAAATGAGAACAGTCTCTGCTTCATAAACAATCTTTTTACCAGAGTTTTCAAATTGTATAAACTTTCCAGCTTCTCTCATACTCCAACTGCTGTGGTTTCTTTTGAGACTTCTCTCAAGGCTTTATCTCCCAGACAAAGAATTATTAGGCTGTGTGCCTTTTCCTTGATCTGAGCTAGATCTTCTGCCTTCTCCTTTCCCTTATCACTTGGTGATTCTTTCTTCAATGCAGCTCCTAGCCCTTGCTGAATTAATAGAGCTTTCACCTTCATCTTCCAAAGCCCAAAATCTATCTTGTCAGTGAGCTTTTCAACATCAAACCGAGTTGATCCTATTCTTGATTGGCTGCCTTCGAATTCCCACAGACGGCGCCAATTGTTGGTTCAGAACTTAGAAACAATCCCATAGCAACAATCAAGAATAGAAAATGAACTAGGAACACCAAATTTAGAGTGGTTCGATCAATTGATCTACATCCACTATGAGAGAGATTGTTTTATTGAGATGTAATTCAAGATTACAATATCTAACTGTAACTCACTCAAGAACTGTAATGAGATTACAAACTGTAAACCACAACTAAGAATTAACACATGAATATTCTTCTCAGTTGCTTTCTCTTCCTCTCTCTCTCTCTCGCTGTTTCTTTCCTTTTCTTTTGAGTGTGTTCTCTCTCTCTCTCTGATCTCAGCTGCAGATCAAAGCTTATATATTCTTCATATCTAAAAACCGCTCCTGAATTAACAAACTTTAAGAGGTGATTAGATATAACCGCCGCTAACAAACCCTAGCTACAATCCTTCTTGAGCAAGGTAGTTAACACAACTGATTTGACAGCTATCCACTGCAACGCAGCTGCATGGGATTTACATGCAACCCTTGATCACACGCATGCAGTTGATCAACAGCTTAAAACCTTTGGCAAAGATATTGAATCATGAGCTATGCTTTGCTTACAATCAACACTAATTAATAAGTAACATCCTAGATCGAGCTAAGTATAATTCATGTAAAATGCATTATTAACATACATATGATTATTGATTACATTTACATGTGTATGATTATTACCAGGGGGAGGGGACGGATTATCTATTTATTTAATAAAGCGGGATGTATTTAATTCTAGAGTTTGGTCCTCATATTTAGTCGGTAAATTTATTGAAAAAAAAAAAAATAAATCAATTATAACATGCTAATAAAAAAGAAGTTAAATAACACTTTCATACATGCATTTTGAGCGGGTAAGATCTCATGTTCTCATTCGTATTACATTGTGTGTTCCATAGCTAAGTTTTTTTTTATTTTTTTTTTAATATACCTTAATTGGGGAAGGATGGTCCTAAATAGAAATTTTAAATTAAAATAAATCATAATAAATTAAAAATTTTAAAAAAAAAAAAAAAAATCATAACAAAAAATGCAACAAGAATGGGAACCAGGTGATCACGTTTCCATTTTGAGCACCTCTTCAAAAATAGCACACTTTTTAAAAAAAGAAAAAATATAATTTGATATCTACATTTCGGCTTTTTTTTTCAAAATAACTATCTTTTTCCAAATTAACAAAATAGTATATATTTTTACATTTTTTTTTTTGCAAGTTTAATATTCGATCAATCTTACAGCTTGAAAATCAATTGTATTTTATGATTTATTGATTGAAGGCTATTTTTTACGCAGCTGGAGAAATATAAATATTAAAATACAATCAATTACATAGGGTTTTCGAGTCGGAAAATTGATAAAATGTTAGATTTGTAAAAAAAAGTGTATTTCTTTGTTAATTTTGAAAAAGTCCGCTATTTTTTAAAAAGATCTCAAAATTTAAGTATTAAAGTGTAATTTACTCTTTTCAAAATTAACAAAAGTAGTATCCATTTTTTTCAATTTGTTTGTAAATCTAACATTTGATCAATTTTACGGTCCAAAATGTGTACATAATTGATTGTATTTTGATATTCATTGATTGGATGATTTATTTTTATGTGGCTATAGATATTAAAGGTCAATCAGTTACATAAGATTTGCGGGCCGGAAATTTGATCAAATACTAGATTTGTAAATTTTTTAAAAAAAGTGAGTATCATTTTATTAATTTTTAAAAATATTAACTATTTTTATAAAATAAAAACCTAAAATATAAATATCAAATCATAATTTACCGATAAAATAAATTTCAATTGTTGTTGGCGATCTTGTAATTGAAAAATTATAAAATATGAAATTTTACTAATATTTTGTACGTGTTAAACTCATCACGTGAAGTTTGTCGTGTATATGATTTTCAATTCAATGACTACATATTTCTCGTCGTCACTTACAAAAAGTATCGAATAACGAAGGGAAGAGTGCCTCTAAAACGTGATTCTTATTTTTCTAAGGGCAAAATCAATTCATATTTTTATTTGACTGATAAGAACTATATCTGCTAATGTAAATTAGTAAAATATTTAAATATGAATTATATGAACTAATATGCTTTATTTAATTAAATCTTACATCAATTATTTCAGTTCTTATGCAATAACGATTTATAATTTGATAAACAAGGATTACCGAGATAATGAAATATAATATAATAAGTAATATTCCTTTTGATCGTGATAAAATAATGAGCAAATTAAATTTTATTAAATAGATATTGACCACTGTTTGTTTATTCTTCGACTCATTAATTAGCATATAATTAGCTAGGAAACAATCTTACGCACCGCCGCCGCCGCCAACTACCCTTCAAAATAAAATCAAAATTCAAAACCCACCACGAAATCAACCAAATTACGCATGCAGAGAGAGAGAGAGATGATGATGATCGCCGGCGGTGTATATTCCTTATTTATTACTCCATCCGTCCCATTTTGATTGAAATTCACCTAGTAATTAAAATATAGTCTCTGTTACTTAAAACCTATAAACAAATAAAATACAATCCCCATTACATAACCATCACTATCTAAAACTTTATCAAAATAAAATACAACCCCATTACATAACCATCACTGTCTAAAACTTTATCAAAATAAAATACAACCCCACTACGTACTTAAAAAACTCTAACTAAAATACAATTCATAACCGATATTACACATTTTTGCTTTATTTGATCAATTCCTCAAAATACAATTGAAAAAATTTAAGTATTTATGAATAAATTTAAACAAACTAAGGTAATATCAACTTGAAAATTAAAATTTATCATGGTCTACAACCATATCTAAGGTCATCTCCAACAGTCTGCACTATAATACAACATCACTATCACTAAAATGCAGCAAATTTTCAATTTCATCTCCAACAGCTTGCACTCTAATTCTACACCAAAAAAGAATATTCCAGAATATTCCTCTTATTTCATTTACAATTATTATTTTATAATTGATAACATATAATGATTTATGAAATTTCATTTAATGAATATATATATTTAAATTCAAATTTTCATAATAATTATGAAAATATTTTTTTAACAAATATATTTGGATTAATATAAAATAAAAATACGATTCATTAGAATATTACAAAATAAACATAAAGTTACATGATAATATATTAATCTAATTCTCCGAATTAGAATATTCCTCCCACAAATGATCAATTAATGCATTTCAAAGCGAGAAATGTTTTTATTTTAATGTACTTTTATCTATTTTAGTATTTTTATGTATTATTAGGAAAATATTTGTATCTTTTTATTTTATTTTATGCGTATTTTAATATTTTTATTTCATGTACTTTTATCTATTTTCCGTATTTTTATGTAGTTTTATTGTTGGTGTAATTTTATTTATTTTAGTATTTTTTATTGTTGGCCTAATTTTTATTTAATTTAATTTTATGTATCAATATTTGTATTTAATTAAATTTATCATATATAAAAAAATTTAATATTAATTATAACACATTATTTAAAATACAATACAAATAACATACACAAAATATAAAACAAAACAATAAACAATAAACAAAAAAAAAAAGCAAATGCCGTTGAGGAGAGAGGGGCGGTATATATACCGTCCCTCTCTCCATTGCAGCAAAATGCAGCGCCACCCTTGGAGATAATTTTAGCTGCAAAATAGTGAAATAGCTACCCCCTTGGAGATGCCCTAAGTCTTTAATATGAATCTCTTAAAAAATAGCTTTCTTTACAATAAGACTTTTAAATCAAGTAAATCCAACAATAAGGATTGTATTTTATTTTTTCTATAACTTTGAAGTAGTGGTGCTATACATTGGGGTTGTTTTATAATTAATTGAGGATCAGAAAGACAAATTGTCTAAAAAAGAAATTTTATATTTTAATTAATTTTGGTGGTTGTGATTGGAATCACCATGTATTTTCTCAAAGCGTTTATAAATGTGTGGAAGCTCGTGGATATAATTCGATGCTTCAATCTCATATTTTCCATGCTCTTAAAATGAGGAATATCCAGCCCATTACCATCCATGATTCGATCCATTAAGGAATGAAAAATGTCTGAAAAAAATTCCAACCCAAAAGGGAGAAGATGTGAGGGAAAAGGAAACAAGGCTATCAAACATAATGAAAACTACATTAAAGCCTAAAAAAAGAAGCGAAGAATTTAGTCTTTTGCATGTGGGCTCATTCTTTCTCTCTCCCTCACATCAATGACCACTTTATAAACCAACAAAAAAAAAAAGAAAGAAAAGGAAAAGCCATGGAGCACAAAAGCAAAAGGCCCATCTCTCCTCTTCACCATTGGAAATTCAATCACACGCAGTGGTGATTTTCATGCAACCTTTATAGTATTAAAATCAAGAAATTAAAGAAAAAAAAGGAAAGGAGGAAATGCAGAAAAAGCCCTTTTTCTTGTTTATTTGGAATCATTTAACTCTACAAACATTGATAATGATCAGCTAAAGTTCTGTTTGGAATATTTGTCAATCCCCAAGAGTTATATGCCTGTAAATCTCTCCCTTCCTAGTTTTTGTGTGTGTGTGTGTGTTTTGTCTGGCTTTAGTAACATGCCAAACTCTATATTCTTTCTTGGGATTCCTTAACTCAGATTTTATACATCTCTCTCTCTCTCTCTCTCTCTCTCTCTCTCTCTCTCTCTCTCTCTCTCTCACACACACACACACACACATATATTATGAGTTTGTGCGTGCTTATTGGGTGGATTATCATAAGATTTATTTAGATTTAATAGGCTAAAAGTTCATATAGAGTAGTATCATTACATTGGATTTTTAAATGATCTTGGTAGGAGATTAGGATGTCAATCATGAACCTCAGTTGCAGGCCTGTGGAGTAAAACATACTACCCAAAAACTATTTTGTGAGTGCTTTTAAGGGAAAAAAAATCAATTAGGCTCGCGCAAGTCATATTAATTTGTTCTCCAATTTTATATTTAATAATTTCGCATTATCATTTAACTACATAGTTTTTTTATTTTTTTACCCACACACTCGACCTGTGGCATTGAGTAGATTCAAACTCGTGATATTTGGTCTCCAAATAACCTCACTCCACCACTAGGCCACCAGGACGTACCATATAATGTTATTAAATATATGACTTGTACTGGCTAGTGAATTTAAATATGAAAAATATAATGAGGGCAATGTAATAAATATGATTGGGTATATGAATGATTTATTGACTCTAAGTAATTACCATTATATATAGTTATTCCCCGGGTTAAAACCCATGGTCTCTGCTATTAATCTCTATGTTTTATTTTATTTTATTTTGTTTTGCTTCTTTTTTTTTTTATTTTTATCAATTTTCGCATATTTGTCTCGTTTAATCCAACAATAATTGATTTTTTTTAAATCCAATAAATTAGTTAATATTGTACATTCTTAGTCATGAAAGTGATCAATATATATATATATATAATTGCCTATAGATATTGGCGTGACCCATATTTATAATTTTACAACAAATATATTTTAATGATATTGATAAGCTTAAATATTATAGACGATCCCAGTCAAATTAGATAGCCTATTAATTGATACACATTTGATGTGCCTTTCCCTTTATAGAGTAGGATGTAAATAAGGTTGTGAATAGGCAATTTTAATTTGGGTCCAAAATGAAGGCTTCTTTTGTAGTGGGATATCATTTAGCACAAATACAATATTCTTTATTATAAGACAAAATGCATATGTGGGGTAAATGGTCTAAATCAAGGGTCCAATTTTTAATTAATTAATATGATTGAGCTTTCTTTTCCATTTCCGATCTAATCTAGCAATTACAATTTATTGAAATATTCATATATTAACGTAGCATGTGCATGTTTTATATATAAATATATCCTATGACACTTTATAAAATTTTATAATTAATGATCCGAAGCGAAATTATGGCTCCAATTAGAGGCATATAACATGGAGAATAACTTCGAGATACGAATATTATGATTGTGATTATGGATAATAATTGTATAGTTCCTAATATTAAACACAATTATTAGACATAATGGCCGCCGAGAAATTTGTGACATTGGGGCGCACGCGTGACCTTCATTTCTTCATTATTTCGTTTACAAACCATTAAACCAACTTGCTCTAATTTTTTTATTTGCGAGATTACCTTTTTAATTAAATAATCATTTATATTCTCATCATATCATAATTTCAGTAAATAGTCAATTGGTTGTGTGTGAAATAAACAATTAATTGCATTTTAAAACTGCAGAGCAAAACAATGGAGAGATTTAGTTAAATAAATAAGCATGAGAGAGAGAGAGAGAGAGAGAGAGAGAATGAATTGAAACTAGTGTAATCTGTCATAAAATCCAGAAATGTGAATAGTTTATTAACATGCAAGAAAACTCAGAGCAGTTGGTAGCCCCTGCTTCTCTTAGTCATAGAAAATGGCAAAAGAAAACTACGTAAACAGAAAAAGTAAATCTTATACCGACACAATACATACAACCATATTATTTCTTTATCTGTATTATTAATTAATTATGGAAATACTTCCTTTGTCACGAAAAGTGTGTATTTGTATGTACACGAAACCAACTTGAAATTATCTATTCTCAATTTGTGTGTACCAACCGTGTATCAAGTTTTAATTTTTTTTTCAATTTTACTTTCTTTTAGTTTAGTATAATTTTACATTATTATTTAGGATTTCTTCCACCCAATTAAAGTTTATAATTAATTTTCATTTTTTAGTTAATATAATTGATTTTTGGGTTGATTATTCCAAACTTAGGACGTATAATTTTTAAAAGTTTTAATTTTTAGCAATAAATATTAATTATGATTAGTAATAATATAGTAAATTTTATTTTTATTAAAATCATTATTAACAAAATATAATTTTAATCTTGGCATACAGTTGACACACAAAGTTGAGACTAGAGTTGTCAAAACGGGCTGGCGTGGCGGGCCAGAAAAAATAGGGTCCTATCCGTCCCGCTTAAACCCACGGGTTGGTAGGCCGGCCCGTAGGCTTTCCCAGGTTTTTTTTTTTTTGTAATTAAATTCGAGTTTTAAACTTCAATAATGAGAAATATATTATTAACCTTAAACTGATATAAGTATGTTTGATGAATTTTACTAATTGAACATGTAGCTTAGTACCCAGAATATATATTAGAACTAAAATATTGAAACAAATTTTTTTATGGAATTGAAATAGTCAATTAAACAAACATATAAACTTTAATTTCGGGCTAAAGTCAGTGGAACCTAAAACTTTATTGCTCTATCCCATTTTATGGTCCTAGCACGACTTGATTGAATTAATATAATGCATACCTAATCAGGTTACAATTTACAAACATCAGGGGAATGGAAATATTATTATATAATTCATATTAATCATAAATATCATTTAACTATATATATATATATATATATATATAGGGTAGGGTTCACATGAGAACCATTCCCAATGTGGAAACTAAGAACTAATCTCAACCACACAATACTTTAATCTCAATGGTCCAGATTTAAATAAAAAGGTGGTGGCATAATGGTAAATATGAGGAAGTCAAACTTACCCCTGGTCAAAGCTGACATCAGCATCCTTACACAAATTTTCTTTAAACTTTAAACATTCACAACTTGCTCATTTTTCATTAGATTAACGCAAATTATATATCAAATTAAAGCTCTTTTCGTGCTCTTTCATTTAAGATCCATTATTCACATGTTTATTCGAAAATATATTTTTTCGTCCATAATAGTGTGTGATGTTAAACTCAGAATAGCATGACAAAATATTCACGATAACATGAAAGTATACACATAATAGCATGAAAAAATATTTACAACAACATGAAAAAACATTCATAAAACACATAAATTTTACTCATAATAGCATTAGTAATGTTCGTTAATAGTAGGACATTAACTGTTCATACTAGCATGTATATATATTCATATTAGCATGTATATATGTTAATAATAGCATGATAGTACTCTCATTTTAGCATAGCGAAATTTATAAGAATAAACAACGATTTTAAAGTGTTGTTTATATGATTTTCGAAAATTATGCTCAAATATTACAAGTTTGCCACCCTGCCTTTGACCAAAAATTGACCGAATCTTAGCCATTTAAATCAAAGTAATGGATGGATGAGATGTGTTCCTAGTTCTCACATGGGGGTTGAGTTCTCATTTGATCCGTTCCCTATATATATATTGACAGGTTTGACGGGCTACCCGCCCGCTGCGGGCTTACCCACCCGCCGGCTTCAAACTTAAAATCCTAGCCGTTAAAAAAAGAATGTGGATCCTCTGTTGTGCACTCTTGCACAACACCCTTTCCTGTGGCTTTTTTTCGCCAAAGAAACGGCATCATTTAGGCAATTGTGCACAATCATATCTTTGTTTTCTTCTTTTTAAACTAAAAATACAATAAAACTCAATTTAAAAAAAGTAACTCTAACTTAAAAAATAACTAAAAAACTAAATATAATAATCAACCATAATTATGGAAAAAAAAACTGAAAAAAAATTAAAGATAATAATGAACCATAATTAAGGCTGATTATTTAAAATTAGAGTTTATAATTATTTTATGAGTTTTTAGTTTATCATTTTTTACTGAGTTTGATTTTTCATAATTATGGTTTATCTTTAGTTTTATTTTTTCAGTTAATTTATTATTTAGGATTGATTATTTAATTGGAATTATAATTATATTTAGTTTTTTAGTTAATTTTTTAATTAAAGTTACATAGAGTTGAGTTTTATTGTATCTTTAGTTTTACGCAAAAAAAAAAAATAGAGAAGAAAATCAAAAGATAAATTAACTATGCCAAAGGACATATTTTCTATGGCAAAAAAGGCCACAACACAGCGCACAACAGAGGATCCACATCTGTCAAAAAGATGACTGGCAAGGGCTGATCCGGCGGGCTTAGCCTGTTTTGACAACTCTAGTTGGGACTAGACGATCTCTGCTCGATGAAATTTAGACTTTAAATTGAAGAAGAGATATTCTAGTCCCAATTTTTTATGCCAATATATAAAATATGTAGTATTAATCATATATTCTTCATAGTAATAAAATTTATTATATTATAACTTATCCTAATTAATATTTATTGCTAAAAATTGAAATTTTAAAAAATTGTATACTCTAAGTTTGGAATAATCAACCCTAAAATCAATGATATTAACTAGAAAAATAAAAATTAAATACTAAAAAATAATTATAAACCTTACTTGGGTAGAATAAACTCTAAATAATAATCTAAAAGTATACTAAATCAAAAGAAATTAAAATTGAAGGAAAAAAAGTAATAATTTTGATGTGTTGGTATATAGTTGACACACACAAATTGAAACTAGAGGATCTCATGTGTTTAAATTGACCTGACCTAGATCATATTATTTGATTTAAGTATTGACAATTGTAATTGAAATTCTGAAATTACATTTTTATTAAATAAAAATAAGTAAAATATGTCACCTAAAAATTCCTCACATCGATATCATCCCACCTAGTACATAATTAAGCCATTATTTATTTTTAAAGCTCTTTTTCTTTTTTTCGTCCTGGTGGAGTATATAAAGGCAAAGCAAAAAATGCAAAATGCAATGTCTAAAATGGCAGGCTCATTTCCTTTTCTTCATAAAACACAATTTGGACTCATTTGGACACACGTCCCTACTTCCCTTCATTCCTTTTGCTCATATTTCACATCCTATTAATTATTAATATAATCAAACATACACACACACACACACACACATATATTGTTACAAATATTAACCCACAACTGATAGAGAGTTCAAGTGATAAATCTCGCTCACATGTGCAATAACATACGAGCCACACAGAAAAAATATATTGTTAATGAAATTCGAATTCGAGGTATTTAGTGTGAAACTTAGGTATCACTGTAGAACCCATATTAATAGTCAATCCTAATAACTAATATAACCAAATATCAATGCTAAATAAAGTCCACACACACACACATATTAGGGTCGTATAGAATAGACCAAATAGAAACGCCAAGTTAGCCCAACATTGATACAAGCCAACCTCATGCCCTCTCCTTTTACACACACATATATAGTGTATATAAACTGGTAATTTTTTCACTGTTGAATCAATGGCTGTGAAAATCATTTTCACCCGCTAATAAAAGAATGTAATTATTCCCAACTCCAAAAGTGCTTTTGTTTTAGCAGTTGTTTATTTTTGTTATTTCAAAATCTACATTCTTTCTAATTAATAGCCGTTTATTTAGCATGATTATGAGAGTAGTAATCATAATATACAGTAATTATTATTATTATTATTATTATTATTATTATTATTATTATTATTATTATTATTATTATTATTTTTTCACTGTCGAGATCGATCTTTTACTCTTGGAATTAATACTGACTAGGATCCAATAAATGTCAAGGATCTTTTTTTCCTTATAAAATTTATATTTACAAACAAATGAAGGTCTATTAACCAGGATATAAAAGTAATTATAAACTCAACTATATATATGTATTGATTATAATGAGCACCGTGTTTTTGGTGTGAAAAAATAAGCACTATGTTTATTAATTCACTATAATTTTATCGTTTATTTAGTGTATTTTAGTGTTAATTAACACTAAATACAATTAAAACTAAAATAAATAAGATTAACAATAAAACTATAGTAAATAATCATAATGCCTGTAATTCTTAGACCAAGGTAAGTGTGTTGGAAAATAGGATTTATTAAATTGAGTTTTGACTCATTTTATTCGATTTTTAGTGACCGGAATATTTAATTTTGGAGGAATTAAATAACGTACGATTGTTCTATGTTGTGAGTAGATAATCATAGTATTTTTATTTGCTCAAATCTGATTTTCGGTGAGGGAGAAATAAATGGTTGAAGTTGGTCACACGATTGAGCATTTATGATGTGTGGGATAATGTGTTTAGGACACATTAAATAATCCCACATTGATTTCTTAATCAAGTTACGAAGTGTATTTAAGTGTATTAACACTTAAGTGAAGTAATTAAGTGCACAAGGATGTGGGCCATGAGCCCACACGCGCCCGCCCGCCTATGCCCGATCCAGTGTCCGTGCTCGTCTCGTCCTCGGACTTGGACTTTGGGCGTACGTGGGTTCCGGGACTTAGCCGTATCAGTTTTACGGTCTAGAAACGGTCAGGTCATGAAGCGGGTCGACGGGTCACAAGTTCCCTTCGAGTCCTCAGCCTCTCAGTTCTCGACATTATCCGCTGGAGCCTTGCGTATTTGTCTTGCGGAGAGAGGTTAGAGGGACATATTTCAGTTCTCGACATTATCCGCCGGAGCCTTGCGTATTTGTCTTGCGGAGAGAGGTTAGAGGGACATATTTAAGAGTTAGAGGGACATATATATTTATGTTTCCCATGTAGCTGCATGTTTTGCAATTTCGATTCACAAGAATCAAATGAAAACATGCAATTATTAACTAAATTTATTATATTATCTGTATTTAATGAAAACATGAAAACATGCAATTATTAACTAAATTTATTATATTATCTGTATTTAATGAAAACAGGACTCACATAATTTATTGCGTGCTCTACTTCATAAATCACTATGAAAATACATTTAATATAATATTGTGACATTATAATTGGGATACCACAGCTGGTATAGTTCATATATACCGCCACTAAGGTACTATATCCTAATTTTTTAAAATACACACAACTTAAAATTTTTGAATAATATTTCATATATATTTGATATGGCAATATTATGGTAATATAAAAAAAAATTGTGTGGCAATATTATTTTCGAATTGTCCATTTATAACTACAAAATATGCACGTATATCGACATAATAAAAATTTGTATATCCAATACATTAACATATATAAAACAATATCATCATCCACATTCTAAAACATTTATACATGCATGAAATACCACTTGAAAATATTAAATTGTGTGTATTTTAAAAAATGTAGTTTATACCCTTTGAAAAGTATGAACTCGACCCAAATTAATTTGAGTACCGAACTATAAATTTTAAATGTTATGCAATTTCGATTTTCTATTTAATAATTATTACTTGTATCATAGTTAGTATTTTCGAAATTGAGAAGGGAAATGAAAATGAAGTCTCCAACTGCGTGTCCCATATATTATAAATAAAGGAGTATGTATTATCGCATACGAAATCTTATGCTACACTTCGTGACACTTGGTGTTACACAATTAAATTTATTAATTTTTCTTTGATTTATTAATTATGCTTTATTTTATAATTTTTATATTTATTATTTAGGGTTCCTACCCAATTATAGTATATAATTATTTTTTCAATATTAAATTTCATTTTCTAATTAATAATTAATTATTTCATAAAAAAATAATTATATACCCTAATTGGATAGGATGGACCCTAATTAATATATGTAAAATTAAACTAAAGCACAATAAGTTAAAAATGAATTAAAAATCGAAGAAAATTTAATAAATTTAATTATGTAGCACCAATTGTTACACAAAATGTAGCAGATGATTTCATCGGGTATTATCGATTCAGAACTCAAAAGACAGGTTATATGTTTATCTTCCAATTAAAAATTTAAAAGATGAAATCTATTAATTTAAGACTCCAAAAATCACACATTTTTTATTCTTTTTAATTATTTTATATTGATTTTAAACAAAAAATCATTTATTAAAAATAAAAAATAGAAATATATGATTTTTGAAGTATCAGATTGATAATTTTCATTAATTAGTATTTCAAGTACTAGATTGATGGATAATCTATATTTATTTAGCTAGGTGCTAAATTGACAATTCTACATGAATGAACTGAGATTATATTCAAATTTTATTTTTTAAAACGTAGTCTACATAAATCATAAGTTTTAAAGAAATATCGCGTAAAAGATAAATAAGGATACATGGTTTTTAAGAAAGACAAAAAATAAAAAAGAATGAACGAGAAAGGGAAAAGGAAAATGTACCCCACAACGATGGAACTCGATTTTTGCTGAAAATGCAAATGAGACTGAAAAAAAGGGCGCCAAACAAAGAGAAAGTAGAGAGGTGGAAATGAAATAAAATTATAAGAAAAGAAATAAAGAATAAAAAAGTAGAGAAAGCGATTTGAGAATGCAACACTTTCAGAGTTGAGAGAGAGAGAGAGAGAGAGAGAGAGAGAGAGAGAGAGGTGTAATGGCGTGAGATGCTTTTGCTTTTCCTTTCAGACAGGAATCTTTGAAAATCGAATGCCTCTTCCGAACACAAGGATATTTTTTTCCAATCATATGCAATTTTATCCTTTAAATTTGTGTGTGTGAGTGTGAAGCGTGTAACGGTAAATATTTTAAATTATTCATAAATTGTAGAAAAGGATAATATTCTCCCTGACTCACATATATTAAATAAATTTATTATATAATGTGAATTAATTACTCACATTACATTTATAAAGATTAGTTTATAAAGAATCGGAAAGCGCAACCATGGAGGCAAGGTGTGTATCCTGAGAGAGAGCGAAGAAAAAGAAAAAGCATCCAAAAGTAAAGTAGAAAGAGATTTATTAAATTAAATATAGAGAAATGGAAATATACTCTCTCTCCTCTTTCCTTCTTTATTTCCTTCCCCTTCCTCCAACACACACACACACATTCTCCCCGTCGAGTCAAACACATCTCTCTCTCTCTCTCTCTCTCTCTCTCTCTCTCTCTCTCTCTCTCTCTCTCTCTCTCTCTCCCCAATACACAGCGAATTAGCGCGCGCAGACACACACTGCAGTGCAATGTTGTTGCTGTAGTTAGTAACATGAGCGGGGGGTGCACACCATTCACTTACTTCCATCTGTTATGAATACCACTTCTGCAGACCCAACAGCACCTCCGCCTCCGCCGCCGCAGCACCAGCAGCCGCCGCGGTCCTCATTCAGCTGCGACCGCCACCCAATCGAGCAGTTCACAGGATTCTGCCCCTCTTGCCTCTTCGAACGCCTCACCATCCTAGATCACTCCTCCTCCAACACTCCCTCCTCTTCCCGCCGCCCCTCCTCCGCCTCCGCGGCCGCCGCCGCAGCAATCAAATCCCTCTTCTCCTCTGGCTCTAAAGCCAACAACTTGCCCCCTCCGCCGCTTCCAAAACCCTCAAAAGCCTCTACATTTATCCCTGAACTCCGTCGTACTAAATCATTCTCTGCTTCTAAGAACGAAGCTTTAGGGCTCTCGTTTGAGCCGCAGAGAAAATCTTGCGACGTTAGAGTGAGAAACACTCTTTGCACGCTATTTTCGCTCGACGAAGATAGTAAAAGTGGCATTAATCCCAGCAAACCAAATTCTGCTTCAACTTTTGCTCCTTCCTCCTCTCATCAAAATCATCAGAATAGCAAAAAAACTGAATCTTGCGTAGTGAACGACCCCGTTTTCGAGGAAATCGAAAATGAGGATGATTTTAGGGAACCTCGAAATGTAGAGGATAGCATCGCATTTGTGGATGATGAGGGAGATGAAATTAGGCCTGTTCAAGATTCGCATTTGGAGGGTTTGAGAAAATCGGTAGAGTTAAACTTGACTAGTGGTGAAATTGTGGAAGAAGAAGTGTTTAGTTCGAGTAATCTGAAGCCTATGAAGGATCATATAGATCTTAATTCTCAGGAAAAGAAAAGTTCGGGAGGGGGAATTTGGGCTGCGGCGTCAGTCTTTAGCAAGAAATGGCAGAAATGGAGGAGGAAACAGAAGGTCAAGAAGCAGAGTAATGACGGAAATCTAGCTACATTGCCAGTAGAAAAACCGATTTCTAGGCAGTATAGGGAGACTCAGTCTGAGATTGCTGATTATGGATTTGGGAGGAGGTCTTGCGACACCGATCCTAGGTTTTCACTTGATGCAGGAAGGATGAGCTTTGATGATGCACGATATTCGTTTGACGAGCCTCGTGCTTCTTGGGATGGTTATATGATTGGGAGGAGTTTCCCAAGAATGGCGCCTATGCTCTCTGTAATGGAGGATGCCCCGGCTCAGCCCGTGTCACGCACTGATATGCAAATTCCGGTGGAGGAACCGACAAAAAAGTGTGGGGATGAGGAAGAAGAAGGTGTGCCTGGAGGGTCAGCACAGACTAGGGAGTACTATTTAGATTCTTCTTCCTCGAGGAGGAGGAAGAGTCTTGATAGGTCTAGTTCAATTAGGAAGACTGCAGCTGCTGTGGTGGCTGAGATTGATGAGCTTAAGATGGCGTCTAATGCTAAGGTTTCCCCCACCAGTGCTGATTCCCTTCATGGGGCGAAAGTGTTGGTGGATTCAAATCCCAACTCTTTGAGAGATGATCTCTCGGAGACATTTGAGTTGAGTAGCGGACTTAGGGATATAAACTCTATGGAGACGAAGGAGACGAAAAAGTCTAGGAGGTGGAGCTGGAGGATATGGGGATTCATACAACGTCGAAATGGTGGGAATAAAGATGAAGATGAGGAGGAGAAATACAGCAGAGTGAATGGGGTGGAGAGATCACTGTCGGAGTCTTGGCCGGAGAGAAATGGAGACGGGAGAGGTGGATTGAACAGAAACATGTTCAGGAGCAATAGTAGTGTGAGCTGGAGAAATGCAAATCAAATTGGGGGGCCATTTGCTAGTGGTAGGAAATCTAGTGTGGAAATGTATGGGAATGGAGGAAAGCAAAGGAATGAGTTCGTGTTGGAGAAGAATCGGAGTGCTAGGTATTCTCCCAACCATTTCGACAATGGCCTCCTTCGATTCTACTTGACACCTCTGAGGGGCAGTCGGAGAGGTGGGGGACTGGGGAAGATCAAGCCCACAAACGCGCAGCCAATTGCAAGAAGCGTGCTGCGTCTCTATTGAGATGCAAATTAGAGGAAGGTCCTCTAATTGTTTCTCTGCATTCAGTGTTGAAAGCTATGCCTGCATTTGTTGTTCAATACTTGAATCACATAAAGCCAACTGAGTTCTTGTTGTTTGCAATGCATTTTCAATCTGTGATCTGAATATATGAGTTTTTTCCAATAATGAGGATTCTATCTATCCTGTTTGCAATTACAGAATTAAAAACAGACGTACGCACATTCTTAATTGTTTTTGTGTGTCATGTAATTTGATAAATAGTTGATGCTCATAAAACTGAATATGCATCTCTCTTAATTTTCTTTTGAAGTTGTGTGTCTGCTTCATGGGGTGTGTTTTTATGTGATTAGATTTGTATAAAAGGCAAAATTTTCGGAATAGAACGATGTTAGTGTTACACCCATGACAATGGTGATTTGAAATCGGAATCCTCATGCACGTGTTCTGCATCTCGTGTTTTACGCCGTTTGCGACTTTACTCATGAAACGTCGTTTCGTTTATACTTTATTGTATCAATGCACGTTGCGGAAACAATGACGGTGTTGTGTTATCACCGTACACGATGCATGCACGCACTTGCACGGTGAGAGGTGAGATACAATACAATACTGTATTACTTTACATTCTCGTATTTATTTTTTACAGTAATAATTATTCTTAGTCGTTATTTTTAAGTGTGTTACGAGCTTTGAGCAACTCGATCTAAGAAGTTTGCCGGAATTCGAATAATACGCATGATTGTTTGCTTGTTGGCAATGATTGTTGGCATGGTTTGTGTTGGGAATTCCTTGTTGTTGGTCCTTATCATCGGAACAAACCAAAGTGGGTGGTAATCCACCAAAAAAGAAAAGAAAAGGGGGCAACAATTATTTGGTCGATGCAAAACTTTGAAAATGGACAAATTTTGTCTCTAAATTTGTAAATAAGTGTGACTTGGTACAAAGAGAATGTCAACTTTGGCAACAAATTTAGGTTTTAACTTTTAATATCTATCCGTAATTATTGCAAGTGGTGGGTTATATTGAGTGTGGTGCTTATTATTTTAATTTTTTTTTATGTTATAATGAATAAGTACATAGGAGTATAGGACTACGTCTAATTAATCGCTTCACAATTCTCACTTTACAGTTTACTATTATTTCTTGATTGACGACATCTCATCGTAAGCATTTCAAATGGTAAAATAAACATGAGCATTTTTTACCAATAGTCTTATTTGATACATATATCAATTTTAGTAAAAGGGGAAAATGATGAAATTTGCTCTTACATTTATTTCAACGTAAAAATAAGTTTTTTTTAATAAAATAAAATAGACACATGCAGACCCTTACATTTTATTAATGCCAAGTAATCTATCTATATATACTATTTAAAAACAAAATAGTGGGGTAATTTAGACAATTCACGTTTTAGTGTATTTTTTGGAAAAAAATAAAAAAATTATTACTCAAGCAATATTGTTTCATTCAAGCGGCGCTTTTGTTCAGATAAAATATGGATCGATTCACATTTTCAAACTCAAAATAATTTTATGTATCATTATTCGTTTCTGTTTTCTCTTCCAATCCTTCTTCCAAAAAATCTCAATCTAACATAGCTGAATGTTAACGTTGCCGTTAAACTTTTGTCATATTTTCTGTAAATATGATTCCGAAAACGTCGAAATTCAGTGTCGATCTCTCTGAGAAGTTCGTCCTCTGGCAAAATTCTCTGTTGATCTCTCTCAGAAGTTCGTCAAAGAAAAGGATTGTTTCTCCGACAACACTCTGATCGACAACCTTTTGGTACGTGATAGTTCATTGTTCTTTTGTTTTAAAAGATTTTTAATTTCTATTATCTTTGTGCACTGTTGCACGGTTGTTTTTGATACATATTGGGTTGATTGGTGAATGGTCCAGCGAGTTGACTCTGTTCATATCTTCTATGTTTATAGATCTCTTGGAAGAAATTACTTCTTTGTTTTCTCATGCGGAAGTTCTGGTTTGATTGTGATCATTTTAGTCGTGATTTGATTTCTCTCCATTTATATTTTCATGTGAAATGCCTTGAACCATCAATTTTCAAGTCGCGTTGGAGAAAAAGGATATTGATATTCACTCATTTTTCTAAGAATAAAATATTTTTGTCATGACAAGCATCTTCCTAACATGTTGATATCAAGTTTAAGGTTTCTAGGAAATATTAAGTAGTATATGGAGAAGGCAGATTTGGCCTAATTAATGGGGTTGGTGTCACCTTCACAGTTTGACTGTGATGGTGGTCATCATATCATTGGATGAGGAAGTTGGCCTTGATTAAGAACTTTTTCTTGGTAATTTCTTGACTAATTTATAAACAACATTGTTAAAAATACATATTTGAATTTAGTTTTACATATTTTCAAAATAAAGATTTTTATCATGTTATTATTCCCTTTTCATAGTGATTCCCAAGATGCTCATGCCTCAAAGCAATAGGGCTGGCAAATCGGGCCACCTAGCTCGGGCCCGACCCCGAAATTTTTTGTGCCTATTTTTTGAGGTTCCACCCGGCCCGAAATTATTGGGGTCTATTTTTTTGAGGCCTAACTCAGCCTGAAAAGACGGTTCGCCCCGCGGATCTATTGTATTTTTCAATGTTTTAAACCTAAAAGCTCAGCCCATTCAGGCTTTTTTTAGCCCGACCCAGCCCAAAAGCGAGATGGGCCGGGCTGAAATTGCCAGCCCTATTCAAAGGTATATGCTTATTGTGGGGTAAAGAACTCTTAGACCATTTTATATATGATAAAATTAACTAAATGTGCTATTTGATTCAAACTATAGTCCAAACAATCAATTTGAATGTGCAAAACATAAAACAGGCCATCAAGTGTTTCCAATCACTTATTTGAAGAGTTGAAATCCCTTCGTCTTCATGAAATTTGGAGATTGGTTAAATGACTTATTCGGCTTTTACTTTTTGTAGTTTGGTTAAAATTAGAATGACTCCAATGGCACATTAATTCTCAATTTTCATGTGTGTGTTAAACTTTCAGTGTTATTGGAATTTGAGTGAAATGATATTTTGACTTTGTGAATCTTGGTTACTTTTGTTGATTCAATATAAGGTTGTCATATGCAATATAAGGAGCACAATGCGATTGTAATAATTTTCTTTGCCTTTATTTTCCCCTTGTGGCTATCCATACAGTAAAATGACTCTTTGATCAATGCAGATACAATATATATTGGTTAGAGATAGTGTATGAAGAAATAGTACACATTTCTTATACAATATATGAATAAAGGAATTTGCAAAATATATTTGTGTACAATTACTATGTTAGTGTATAATATAATTAACTATTTTTCAAATATGAACTAACCTTTTAATTTATATAAAGTAACTATATTTTGAAGTTGTTTAGATATACTCTACTCTCCTGCAAACTACCAAATATATCATTTAATATATAATTTTTACACCCACAAAAATCTAAAAATATATACGTACTTCGAATGTTTTAAAATTCAAATCATACAATTTTTTCGTGAATTATATATATTTTGAAAAATGAGTATAAAACATGGGATTATAATGTCGGTGAGAAACATAATAAATGGGTTGACAACACAACAAAGTGTTACCGATGTACAACAATGAGATCAATTATCAAACAGACTAAACTATATTCAAATTATATAGAGGATGTCAACAAATATTTTTTCGCTATAGTTTCTTAATAAACTTTATGAATAATTATGATAGATGTTGTAAAATTAGACACTATACATTAAATTTATATGTATATATATATATGTATGTATTTATATTTAACTTAAAATATTTGTGCGTAAAGTTACAAATAATATTTAATTGTAACGTAGTAAAAGCCGTGCATAATACACTAATTTTAATAATGTCACGGTGATAACTTTCTGCAATAAACAAAAAGAGTTGTCTCGTGTAACTTGCAATTCATAAGTCAAACATTATTATTGTACATATTCGTACATCTCACAAACGCTACTCTAGTTAAATGAAAAACACACCTCAAGTCCTCAATGAATGAACTAGTACCATATCAATTTAGGTGGATTTCGTTTAACAGAACTCCCAAATTCTCATCTCAAAGCAGCATATATCAATACAAAACAGATAAGGATTATTTTTGCTTCCAATAATCTAACACAAATACTACTAAGAATTAAACTATTCCCAAACAAGGAACACCGTTTTATCAAATATACAAGTCATAAATCCCAAACCCAAAACACAACATAAAACAGAAAACAGAAGTGCTCTATGGTCTCAATATTCCTTGTTACACAAACACTACATCAGTAAGAATTCATATATATGTGGTCTATTCCCATCTGGTCTTCAACTGATGAAAATGGTTAAAATCATAAGACATCACCAAACTCCCATCCATTCTCCTAAAATTGAATGTCTCCACCAAAACATAGCATCCAAACTCATTCCAATCACCAACACCTTCTTTTTGGAATTCTTCAACTCTATGAATCTTGACTTCTCTCTCCTCACCACCGCCGCCGATCCATCCACCTCTCTCCTCCTCCCATTTCATTCTTTCGACTAGTTCACCTCTCAAACCCACTCCGCCGCCAACAGCCCCAAACCAGATGACTCCATCCACCGCGTTCCTCCCGTTCCAGCTAGCTTTGGTCCCAGCGACAAACACTTGCTCCTTTTCAATTGTAGCATCAATGACCACATGGGAATCACTCCTCACATTTCTCCGGCAGCTGAAAATCCGATCCCATCGTTGGTCGAGCGTGACCTCGTAGTACATTGATCGCTCCACCTGATCTCTGAGCGTTCCTTCCTTGACAAATATGAAGGGAGCGTACCATTTCCCGACTACTGTTGTTGATGCAGTGGAATGCAATTGAGGGAGGCGAGCGCGGAGTTGGGAGTCGAGGCCTAGTGCGGGGCCTAGTTTGAAATGTTTTGGAGTCTTGGTGAAGATAGTCCACCCCTTTCGCCTCAAGAAGTAAGGAGGGAAACCATCGGATGCAACAGAGTTGGCAAAGAAGTAGCCCCCACATCCGCTGCACAGAAAATCGTAGGGGACAATCTCAAACTGCTGATAAATGTTGTTTGGATCTAACGACCTAGGTTTCACATCTTTCACGCAGCGACAGAAACAGCAGCTGACCTTATCATCTTCTCTCGAGCATGTGAATGCTTCTCTGCACCACCAAATACACCCATCGTCGTCATCATCATCATCAACACAAAACATATACAGTGCTCATTTGGTTGGCAGACTGGAAATATGATTTCTACGAACGTGAATGCTACAGATTATTGTAACGTAACAAGGAAATTGTCAAGATTCTCATTTTAATATAAATTTTTATTGAAATTAATCAAGATTTATTAAGATAAATTAATAATATTCTTTACCCATTTTATGGTGAGATACAAGAGTTCGATCATCATCGTCCTCCTCCAATTAAAAAAATAAATGAAGATAAATTAATAATTATTTATATATTTGGTAGACATCTATCGGAAATAAATTGTTATTTATGTCGAATTTTATTGTTGATTATGAAGTCAAGTTGCTCGTTGTTTTGAGTTTGTCGATTCCCCACTACCGATTGCAAAAAATAAAATAAAATATGATCATCGAATTTTAGCAGGATTTTTAATTTTCAATTTTTATTTTTTATTTTTGTTTTTTAAAGTCTAAACTTTATAGTAAAAAATTAACAATAATCTACAAAAAAAATTAAGATTAAAATATATTTTCAAAATTTTCAATTTTTTATTAAAAAATTATAAATACAATTATAAAAATAATTTATAAATAATAATAATAATAATAATAATAATAATAATAATAATAATAATAATGATGGATGAAAATTTTGAATAATAAAAATGATCTAACACAATATCTTCGTAAAAGCAAGTAATGAAATTAAAATACCTATTCTAAGTCCAGGAAAATTACATTAATTTTTTTGTTCCGAGGATTACTTTCGAAAATTCACAAAAATGAACCAAACACGTCACAAAGATATAAAAATAAGAAATTTTGGCCATAAATAAATGCATGCATACCCTTTGCGTTTTTTATGGGGAATAATGGCGTAGTAACGATTGGAAGACAAGGGAAGACCGAGAACGGGAATGAAGAAAAGTGGATCGAGAGAGACTTGAACAGAATCGCCGGAGCTTCTAGTATATTTGACGGTGAGCTCCTTGTCTTGAGGGAAGGGGAGGTGGTTGAGGGATCGGTTCTTGCAGCAACCGAAACAAGAATAGGTCACAGACTCCTCGTCTTGGATCACTAAGATTCCCGAATTCGGAGCAGCTCAGAAAGAGGCCTCGTCACGTACATCCTTCTATTTCTTTTAATTTCTCGCTTCTTTTAATTTTCAATCTACATATAGCTGGATTAGCTTTGGCATTGCAACAACAACACACGTCTCATATTTGACTTTGTTATTAAATCAGAATATATATTGGCTGGATCAGCTTTGGCTTACTCCATAATCCATATCATCATTCGTTGTCTCATATTTCACTTTTCTATTACTTATTAATACCCCCATATATATACATGATTTTAGCTTATTTTATGGGTTAATTGTATAAAAAATCATCAAATTTGGGTACAATTGTGAATTTATTACGAATTTTTAAAGTATACACTTATGACATTAATTTTTAAATCAACATTCCCAAGTATTTATATTAACGTGTCCAGCTATTCATTCCACATCAATAATCTACGTGGAAAATAAAAAAACCGCATCATTTAATTCATTCCTCTCGTTTCCTTCTTTCTTTCTTTCTTTTTTCTTTTTTTACAAAATCTAAATTTACTGAAACAAATAGCAATTCCATTATTTTCAGAAATTGAAAATACCAGAAGCAAAAATGGCAGCTTTACAGAAATTGAAGAACACAGAAAATAAGGGGTCGACACTGAAGATAAATACACACATCCTAATACAACAACACAACACATCAGCACAAGTGCCGCATTCCTTATCTTGAATTTCACAATTTTCTTCCACAATGCTCTGTTTTCACTTACAAGAGCTTGAATTTTAATCACAAATTCAGGTGCCTCCACGAGCTCATCGACAAAATGATCGGCGTCGTCATTTCATTTCTTGAAAGCTTCCAACTCTGCCGTTTTTCCCAAATAATTCACGCATTTGAATCTATAAAAAAATTATCAAGATTCTTATAGAACAA